>JAOWCC010001634.1:95049616-96249616 GCA_030867875.1 Actinernus sp. WN-2022
GAACTTTGAGGAGTTATTAGCTTAAGATCCCATTTGGAGGTAGTTCGACTTGTATCTCTTCACGCACAAATCCACGCGTTGGTGTTTTCTTCGAAACTTGTGGGGCGTACAAATAATATAGAACTGGCTGACCCGAAGAAACCATACTACGCGAAATGCTATATGTTTTCAAACTCCATATAGGATCGGTAGCACGCTTTCGTCCACCTTCTAGCTCACCAGGAGCGTATAGATATCGAACACTGACATCGAATGGAAGTCTTTCCTCTTTGAGCCCAACTAGACGTATCCGTTCGTCCCGAACCCGTGCCGGTTCTGATGGGTTCGATTTGATCTCATCTTTGGTAATTGCTATGGATGGTTGTTTTCCTGTCAAACGCGTAGCTTCATTGTTTAAAGCTTTTACGACCGCAGGTAGACGAGACACCCATTCGACAGATCTATCATCCTTTCCCTGTGAAGTAAGTACCATCTCTTGAGCATATTGGTATCCAAATAGCCTTTCCGATAGGGTTCGGTTGAATCGTTCAACGATTGCTTGATCCCGGTGAATATCCACACGACCACGACGTACAGAAACTTCATGTTTATCTAGTAGCGAAGACATTGCACCCATGAATTCACGTCCTGGATCGACTTGTAAAAGTTTTGGCCATGTTAGTGGACTTCGCTTATATATTCGTTCGAATGCCGCAGCAACTTCTTTAGATTCTTTAGTGGCTAATGGTTCGGCTTCTTTGTATCTGGATGCTACATCCACGATCGTCAGCGCATACTTATATAGCTTTCTTCCACGTCCAGGTCGATCATGAGGTAGAAATATCAAATCGGCTTGGTGGACCTCATTTGGTGTAGATACATCGAATTTAGGTCGTGGAACGTATTTGGGGGATGGTAAATAGATCTGCCATATAGCTTGTTTTTCTAGCCACATACGAGTCACATCTTCAGATATGTTTGTCGAATTGGCAAGATGTTTAATAGCTGCTAGTCCTTTCCAATAACCCTCCGGACTATAGTATCGTAAACTTAGTTTAGTGTCCATTAATATGTACATACATATATGTGCATTCTAAGCTTCAATAAGCAGAAAAGTTACTACCTATTAGTCGCATTTTATGCGGAGTAATTACCTAGTAGTACTCTAGCAATCTGGTAAGTGATCTAGTAATTACGTTAAACGTGAAAAAAGCTCGTTTTTTAAAAGCATAGCTATAACCAATTCTTATAAGAATCGAGTGGCAACGTATCCAGTCGCGAATACACTACCACCTAAGGCCACCAATTCGGCAGTTTTCCTCGAATTAGATGGTCGATAATAATCTGAGAGTTTAGGCTTTTCCAGTTTCATTTGCAATATGTGATATATATGGAGTTTTCGCATTGTATCGATTCTATCTTTAAGTCCAACGTGTGCGTTATTTTCTTTCCAGTGGTTCCAGGTGGCTTGTGCTTCTAGTCGTTTTTCTCGATTTTTCTCATAGGTTGCCATAGCGGCATTTGCCTTCTCCTGGGCCTTATCATGTCTTACCATCTCTGCGGCAGCCGCATTCGGCCCGCTAGTTGCTTTTTCTATTTCGTGTGCGGCAATACTAGCGGCAGCACTCGTTATGGCGAAGACAAATCCCATAAATATTATTGATGCCATAGCTTCGAAGGCGAGGTAGAGTCGCCCCTGTTACTCAACAGGCTTCCAATACCCTTTGTCCTTTAGGTATTTCTTAGCTGCAAGGCCACCAGATAGAACCGCTATCCACTTCACGAAGTTCAAAATACTAGATGAAGGATCGTTAGTCAAAGGCTCTTTGATTGCTTTTTTTCCGATCCAACCGATACATGCCGCAAGTCCAGTCAATATAGTAGCTTCCTGTATTGTGTTCATAAGTTCGTTAACCATCTTGTTGGAACAACGTTTACATCGCAGATAATATGTGTCTACGGCGTGGCTTCAAATGCTATATCATGCCTTGAGTTTTTAGGTTACGACCTTTTGAGGTTTCTTTGGTAGCGGCAGCTGAGCTGTCTGTGGCTTCTTTGGTAGCGGCAGCGGAGCTGTGGTTAACTCGTTGCGTTTGTTTGTATTGCTTATACTGATAGTACAAACCCACAAATGCTATGCTTACCCCAATTACGGCAAGTGTGGTATTAGTTGATATCAAACTTGGCTTATCGGTATGACTGTCTACCTGCGCCTGCGTTGCCGCCACATTGGCGATATTTTCTTTCCTTCTTTGCGCTATTAGTTTGCCTGCAGCAACTCGTTTTGGATTTGGTGGGGGTTTTACTGGTTCTTTCGTGATGGGATCATTTCGATCTTCGGAATGGTTATCAACTTCCATCTTGTTAAGAGTAATTACTTAGTAGTTGAGGTAACTTCAATACGTTAATTACATTTAAGATTCTTTTAAATTTGAATATACCTCAAGTACTTCATCAACTTCGTTTTCGCTCGGCAATACTTGCGCCTCGGAGTCCTGTTTATCGGGCATAGAATGGTTAACAACGTGACAAAGGGCACTAGTTAGTGCTACAAGTGGACCTGCTTTGTAGGCCAATCGGCCAGCCAGGGCAGATATCTCGTTTCGGACTGAGCAGTCTTTCTTTAGATCTTTCAACAGCCTTCGTCGTTGTCGAGAATCTAGAGGCCTCACATATGCGACTACACAAGTTGCTAGACTTAGTGCTCTATCCACTAAGCAGTCATTTATTTGCTTTGCTAAGACGGCTTGGTATCTACGATATAGGCGTTCTATGTCTTTATCAGGTAACTTAGAAATGTCCCCAAGAGAAAAATTCTTCCCTAGATATTCCTTTGTCGTACCAGTCACGGCTAGAATAGAAAGAGCTTCCCTATGTTCGCTGATTTTTATACTACGATCTTCATCGGTGGTAGCGCAGTGTACTGCATGGCAATTTTTGCAGGTAGCTCCGATGGCAGCTTTGCTGCCGCTACTGCGGTAGCCGCATTCGGCCTTTGGTGGAGGACCTGCCACATCTATTTTGCCGGATTCAGCTAGTATGTTCATTAATTCGTCATCCAAATCTTTATCCATCTTACTTCAACGTATTGTGACATACCATAGGTGAAGGTATCTCTAATACTGTGGAAAATGGATGTCGCAAACAGAAACATATATGTGCGAACTTAGTCTCAAGTTCTGAAATGAATAGCTTCTTGTCATCTAATGATATGCTAGCGCCGTAGTCATCGAATAGATCCTTTAATCCCGGTGCGCTTGCGATGCGAAATGCCACAACGATTGCGCAATTCTCGCGAAAGTTCTTACATATACTCTTTTGTGTTTGTGATGAGGCCCAAATCGAAATACCAATGTGGCGTGCAGAAAAGGCTAAGTCGGATATCTTATTGGTCCTTCCCTTAACGTCCTTGCTTGCCGCACAATCATCAAGGATAATAAGTGTATTTGTTCCTTCGAAAAAACACGCACAGTCGCCTAGGGTTGCATCAATATCGTTCTGAGAAGGCGCTAGGACAATGAAGCGTGGATCTCCCTTACCAACACCTTTATAGGTTTTATTGTTAGCATAGGTGGGACAAATCAATACGATATATTCAAACTTAAAACGAAATGGACCTCTCAATTGATCAACTATGAACTGAGTCTTTCCACAGTTTGTGGGGCCAATTATGAGTGCGTTAAAGGGAATTTGTTCTGTCAATGTGTCCATGTCGACGAATACGTCAAGAGTACATTAGTGATAAACATTTTGTAGCATTCCCTGTTCAATAGTTACTTGTGCATAAGAAAGCACGAATATGTGCATGTTCACCTTACCTGAGCCTCCCGCGCGATGAATCCTAAGGCGAATGGATGCTCCAGCATCTCGTTGGGCTAGACCATCTCCATGAACTATACTGGTTTGAGAAGTGCGGCAATCGATGAGTGCGGCAAACTTGTTCTCAAAGAACTTCTTATGTGTCATAGATGTAGCGGCGGCAGCCTCTCCGAAATGCCGGACAAACCAATTCTTTGCGGACTTCCATAAATCCTTTGGTAGCATCCCAAAAGAATATAGAGCGTTAGGAATGCCATTGACGTGTACCTCGACCTTGGTGATTCCTGGATTTACAAACTTCTCACTATCTCTGGCGCCTGCCGCATGGGGATCCACGAATAGAAGAAGGATACCATTGAGAGAGAGACGAAGTACGTTTATGCTTTCAGATACGAGTGTGTCGGTTCCTAGATTGATTGAGACGGTTTTGAAGTACTCAGCATGGCTATAAAGAAAGGCTTTACCGCTGGCGTAGGTACTATTGGCCTGCGACGCAAGATCGAGACTTTCAATGACTTCATATTCTAGCTCAATGTTTGATAATTTGTATGTACCTACTTTCGTAATGTCGGATCCGAATATGACATCGGTGGATGGTGCCAGCGTCAAATGAAATGACATCTTATCTCGAACCGCATGTGGATAAAAGACGCCGTGGGTTGTGATAACTTCATGATCAATAGGTATCTTATACACGCTACTATATGCAGCCAGCGTAGCCTTGTCAGCTGCAATCGAGGGGTCTTTATCACCAGCACCTGAGCGAAGTTTGTTAACATTAACGGATTGAATACCCTGCTCTATGCGATTCTCTCGTTCTACGTCAGATAGGTACAGATCGCTATATACCTGCAGTAGATCGGGTCGACTTAGATCTTCTAATCTAGTAGTTCCCATCCATACGACCCGCTTTGAGACTAGACAACGTCCAACATTGGACACTAAACGGTTGTTGGCATGACCCCCGGATAGAACCCCGGATAGAATAATATTAGCACTAAGGGCTAGACTACCAGGTACTAGAAGTCTATTTTCGCCTAACGTAGGAACATTAACAATTAAAGTTTCCCCTGGATTGGCTGAGGAAGGAGTGAAAGTTACACGATGGAACACACGACTGGCTTTAAGAGATCTACCTTCTCTAGGAGAATAGTCAGGATGGAGCTTTGTTGATATCATGTTTGTTCCACTATTGAATATGTAGTCAATACTAATAGTATATCACATATCCAGTGTTCAATATGGAAGAAACGATAGACTTCGATCCCATATCTGAAGAAGGTAGAGCCGATGTGAATGATCTTACTGCCAAAGAATGGGCGGAGATTAGGCCTGATGATGGTGAGGCAGAAATGGATTGGTGGAAGAGAGCTAAGCATAGATTCAAAAATACGACGAAAAGCATACGCGATAGGTTGTGGAAAAATCGTAGTAACTGGGGAACCAGTTCAGCTGAGTATATAGAATTAGTCAATCAAGGTGATGATGCGGAAACGCAGTTTACGGCAGGCAGTAGTACTGCGGAAACGCCATTTGAAAGACTGGAAAGACGGACTGAAAATGCACAGGACCAAATCACTATAAAGTTTCCAAAAGCAGATCTAACGAAGTTCACCGCTAGTTTGGATGACTATGATAGGGTCGTGTTAAAACTCAATCGTAAAAATGCTGGATCATACTTACTGTCGGACGCCGTAGACACTCCCAACGTATTACCGAAAACGCTTAAAAACGCTCTTGGACCTACTGCGGAAAAGGAGATTAGTATGAAAGAGGATATGGCCACTGAAAAAGATAAACAAAAGGCCGAGGAAATAAAAAAGATGGATTCATTAACTAAGGGAACTCCAGAATATGAAGTGGCAAAGAATAAAGTAGTAGCACTAGAGGATCAGAAACAGGTGATCGAGAAAGAAATCGAAGCCATCGAAGATCGTATGGCGCTACGAGACCGCATAAAAGCCATCTTCAAGAAACATGGATTTACGGTGATTGGAGTGTTAGCTGTCGCTGGTGCCGTAATTGGTACTGTCGTTAGTATATTAACAAAAGGCTTGACTTCCATCACTAAGGGAGTTGGTGAGGCTTTGAAGGATCTTGGAAAAAAGTTGGCTAACGCGCTACCTGCGGCGATAGGCGCTATTGCGAGTTTCATATTCCGTACCGCTGGAGAAGTTTTCGGCTTACTTGCCAAGAATGCCTGGCTACTCATTGTAGCTGTGGTCATATTCCTAGTAGAGCAATATAAATCGTCGAAACGACGCTAACAAAATATCATCCATGAGGCTACGCCGGCCATGATACCCACGATTGCCAAATTGGTTTCGTGACTCGTTGGTGATACACCGCGACTTTGTCGCCTATGTGGCTTAGCAGCGGCAGCGTCTGTCGTATCGGTCGGAGTTCCACTGTGCGTATCAGTTGTACGTTCGTGTGTCTTTGACATTGAGCCTTTCATGGGGTCTGGTGGTGGAGATTTTTCATCTAGATTGATCTCATCATTTATTCCTAAACTGATACCAGGTTTATTCGCTATTTGCAGGTAGTTGTTGTAGCCCAATATACTCTTTTTGTCGATATTCATGTCACTGGGTATTAACATACAGCCCTTAGCAACTGCTAGGTCAAGACGAGAGTTTGTGTAATTAAGAACTTTGTTATATTGCACTAAACTCTCCCAATCCTTTTCCATGATGGTATCTCTCAACAGTTTTTTAAAGTCTTTTTGGACACCGGGAGACAAACCTGGCGATCCTACGATTGGTACAGTTCCAACGCCCTGAGCTCCTAGGATACAAAACACGTAGACCTTTACGGATGTGTTGATTCGAGCTACACCAGCTTTAGTCAATCCCTTGCCCTGCTGGGGAACGAACCAATTGTGCTGCTTTTTCGACATTTCGTCGCGATAGAACCGCGTTGGAATATCAAGTGGTCCATTGGTATCAAACCCCCACGACTTATCAGTAAATCTCGCTCTGCGTACTGGAGAAATTGACTTTGGCAACTCCAAACTCTATCCTGAGCCTGTCGTATACAACGGGGTTCCATGGAACGTTGTTGTTCGCATTAAAGATGGTTTCTCTGGGAAGGGGAACACCCAGTTCAAACAGTAATCGCATGATTGTGTAGTATACATGAAAGCGGTAAAAACTACGAATGTAATCAGTGATTGGTGCGTCATCTGAAAGATGGTCATTAAACGACACTCCACAGCCTGCCGTTGCGCACCAAACGACAAAGCAAAACTGTTGTTGCCAATGCCTCATTGGTAGGGCATCTAACCATTCTTGTGCTTTTTTAGATTTTTTGTCTTCGTCATCATCATTGTCGTTAACGGTGTCAGTAGGAAAATCAAACCCCAGCCCTTGTAAGATATCTCGCGGCTCTAACGTGAAGAACCGATCCCTTGTTACGTAGATCTTAAGAGTTTGTAGAAATGGGTCTATGTCTTTGGCGTCAATCTTCCAGGGAACTGCTGGAACTGGATACTTAAAATCAGTCCTTCTGAAGGGAAGTGGAAAACCCACAACTGTCACATGTTTTTGCGTTGTCACGCGTAACGCTTCGTGTAGATGATTTCTGACATCTACTGGTATGAGACCACTCATATTCCAATGCTGCCCACCATCGTAAAACATGATTCTAGTCTCGTATGTAGACTCATCATGTATGTCGGATGCCGTTGTCCTAGCTGAGAACTTATCGAAGTCCGCGTGAGGATAATTTTTCTTAAAGGCCGCTAAAGCCTTTGCATTGCGAGGTGCGATATAGTCACCCCAATCACCGTCGAAATGAACTTTATTAGGCATATTATCGGCTAGTTTCTTATCCTTGGCGCCGGGCCAAGCTATTGTCTGAGAAGGATCTGCAAATGGGAACTTCTTCAACCAATCCGTTCGATCCATCCACTTGACTAATCTGTTTGATATTGATACGTATTAAAGTTACGACATATGTTAATATCGTGAAGTAAAGAACGTACGTTAGTACCATAATATGTTAATATCATTGAAGTAAACTTCTGATATCGAAGTAAACTTAAGGCTTTAATATGGTAATCTTAAATGTCACCACTACCTCGACTGATCATACGGTCTACTTTCAAGAACCTATTTACATCCAAAATATTTCTCTAATCGAGGTCTCTTTTGAGAACGGTTGGTGGAACCTATCAGAGAAAGCTTCATTCAGTTGGAATACCCCAGGTGAGATACGGATTCCTTATGAACTTAGGCCGGGGAATTACAATATAAACATATTGATGGCCACCCTCAAACCCGCGGTTACTGCTGGTTTATTGGAATTCATAGACCACAAATATAGGAAGTTTTGGATTCTAAAAATTAAGAAACCAATCCTGTTCAGTAAGAATCTCTGCGATTCGTTGAATATCGAGGGTACTCCAGAAGGGGATAATGTGTCACTCAAAGTAGGAGAATACAAACTGGTGGTACAACTTCTTCGCTATGTATATATCTACTGTGATGTGGTGGATCCTAGCTTCTCAATTCTTAATGGAAAGCAATCAAACGTACTGGCTATCTTTAATCTCGAGGGCCTTAGGTTTACAGAATATACTTACAATCAATGGCTTCCCTTGACCATACGAGCTCTAGGGACCAGACGAAACAGCCTTCGTCTGACAATTAGAGACGAAAAAGGAAATATTATAGACTTCCGTGGTCGACCTATACGATACGTATTGAAGATTGAGTAAGTTATGATATAGCGAAGATATAACATAATGGCAAGCGATTCGATTCAACTACTTCCAACGGCACCACCGATCTATCCATCGCTAGTTCCAGGGAAACGGAGTGACACTGGAAAGAATTTTCGGTTGCAAACAGTCCGAGATACTCTTTCAGATATCGAAACTCAAGAAAAACACTATGAAGGTGTGCGTAAGAAATACGCCCGCGCACAAGGAATTGTCCATGGTGTCGCTGTGGTAACAGGAGGTCTATCTGTATTATTATCGGGTTCAGGATTAGCGGTAGCTCTAACTGGTTTTGGTGTAATAATCGGCCTACCATTCGGTGTTATTGGTGGAGTCTGTGGGATGATTTCAGCAGCTACAACCATTGAGGCTAAAAAGATCGGAAAAAAAGTTTCTAAACATGAGAAAACCGCTATGTTAGCTAAAGCGAAAATTAATACGATTCGCGATCTAGTATCGAAAGCCCTTCGCGATGAAAATATATCTGACGTCGAATACAATCTAATCCTCGCTGAGGTAGATAAATACGAAACTATGAAGATTGAAATTCGTCACAAAACTTCGGCTAATTTAAGCCGAATGAGTGAAAAAAGAGTGGAACAAATTCGAGGCGAAGTCAAGCAAAAAATGCTAGAAGAAATGATAGCAAAATTGGGATAAAAATTGACATCTCATATGAGAAAAGTGAGCGTGGGCGATATTTACACTTTTCTAAAAGCAAAATCGTATAAATTAACTTGTATGTCGAGTTCGTATGCAAATTTCGAGACATAGCGTAGGCGTCGCTAATTAACATACGGGCAGATGTTTAAGACATAAGTAGGATACTTTTCGCCTACGTCACTGTCTAGCACATGTATCCTAACGGTTCTGCTCTGGGCTCAAGGGAAAATGGAGGCCCCTTGCGTTCAAGGTTCGAATCCCACGGGGTACATGTGGTAGATCGGTTTGTGGGGGGTAAAAAGCCTCCAGCCCCTCACAAATCGTAGCGCGTCTGTCGATGTGGCAGAAGACGAACGAATACAGTACAAACAGTGTCAATCCTGGGTCGTGTGCTTGGGTGAAGCTCAAGGGATCTTAAAAGGGACCCACCGGTGCCGGTTGTGCCTCAACCAGATAGGACCAAATACAGTAGACCGAATACAGTAGACCGAATACAGTGGACCAAATACAGTAGACCGAATACAGTAAGCCGGGCCCGGTAATAAGCAAAAACCTCTCTAGGAACGAAAAGGCGAAGGAAGGAAAAAGGAGAAAGTGGTTCCTAGAGAGGTTCTGGAGACGTCCAGTTTTGTTTTTGGTCTTTTTCTTTGTTTTGATTTTTTCTTCTTAGAACTAAAATCATATGTTCTAGTTCGAAATTTTTCTATCTATATCGTGACCAGAAATGGGGAAGAAATGCTTTTTATGGCGAACGGGGTGCCTATTTTACCGGCATCGAATAGTGTATAATAAATACAGTCACACTCTATGGTGAGATGCCATAATACATACAGTCACACTCTATGGTGATTTCGTAGACATCGAATAATGTATAATAATATAGTCACACTCTATGGTGAAATGCGTAATTTTCGTAGACATCGAATAATGTATAACAAAATACAGTCGTACTCTATGGTGAACTGGAAGTGCTAAACGAGCCACATAATGATCTTCGAAGCTGCATACTCTACGATCTTAGTCAAGATTTCTATAGGAAGGTATAATATATTAGCCATAGTATACATCCAATGTTTTGGACCAGCAGAACAAACATTAGCCGTAGTGGCATTCCTGGGGATATTGAAGAAACTAGCCAACTGATCTAGCTCATCATCGTTATGATTAGCCGTAATGGCATCGTATACGTCATTCTTGGAAATATTGAATTTCTTAGCCAAATTATCTTTCTCATCATCGTTATGAGAAGACATAAGCCCGAATAGGGCTACTCGTCTACGAAACTTTCGGTCTACGTTTTTGTAGCCTACTATAGATGCGGCATCATTTAGCTGTTTTGAAGTCAAAGAAATATCGGCAAATGATGTGGGACCGGCATACTCAACGATCTTAGTCAAGATTTCTATAGGAAGGTATAATATATTAGTCATAGTATTTATATACTTCAGATGTTTCGACATAGTGGTTGCGACATTAGAACGGTACGGCATATTAGACATAGTATACGGGATGTTTTGATATAGTAACTGTGATGTACCCTCATAATATGATGATAACATATCTCTAATAGGGGTTTATTATTGGTTGAATTAAATGTAGTTAGGGGTGGTTCTTACTGGGGGAATAAAAGGGGCTTATATAAGGAACAAATTTTCAACGATTTTTTTTTCGTGGGAGTAGGGATATACGATGGGAGAAAAAAGGCTTAAATAAGGATGTGAATTAGGACCGTGTGTTGGATATAAGAAATATGTGTGTTGATTATGGGTGGCTTATATAAGGAGAAATTTCGACGATTTTTTGTGGGCTTAGGGGAATACGGTGGGGAAAAAAAAAGGCTTAAATAAGGACGTGAATTAGAACCGCTAGTATATATACTACTAAGAATGTTTAACTTCAGAATGAGGCTAAGCCTGAGTACATGCGTCTGTAGTCATTGCATTCAGCGGTAATTTTCGAATACGAAACTGGACTATTCGGTCCGTAGGGATGTGTTGCGTGACCAGATGACGCTTTGCTCTTATAAAGAGCCTCTCCTTTTTACATAAGTCCTCTTTAGTCTTGTCAACTTGACACGCGAGTCCCACCCTCATTGGGAACTATCTGCTCTCAACCGCCTCGGACTGATTCCTCTCATAACTTAGTATGACCCTTGGCATTGTTTGTGGATGCTCTCTGTGAGAATATATTACTGGGGCCTTTCGAATGGTGCTTTGTGACGAATGGTGTATTATTATTATTATATTAATCGAATCGGGAATCGGACAGTATTTTGTTCAGTTGTTCAGTTGTTCTTGACCTAAAATCTTCTGGTTTTTTTATGAAACAATTAATAAATAAAAATAGCCGGACGTTATTTGAGTGTCAAATGTATTTAGACTAGCATGCCGTATTTACGCCGAAAAAAGGACTAATTCAAAAGGTATTCCACAATTTCCGAAATCTTTTTCCAGAACATTTTCCGTTCCATTTGATTTCTTACCTGAATTTTAGGAAATTTTGGTTGAAATGAAAGCGCCCCCGTATGATAAACACAAATTCCGGTGGAACTGAAGTTTTCGGTAAGAATTTTTCGGATATTGTGGATATGAAAAAAGAGGGCAACCTCTAGAGGTATACCACAATTTCCGAAAATTTCTTACCGAAAATTTGTGCCATTATTTGCAATTTGATTTCCACCGATTCTGTATCGAATGGAACGCGCCCCCTGTGTCCAAGCCCACGACTCATTGCGCGCGCAAAGCATATAAATCGGAACCGGTTGTTGTGTGAATCTCGAATCTTTCGAAGTCCATCTCTATTTTGGGCCATCGTGTATTTACTTCCCTATATATATATTTAAAGTGCACCTAACGTTTATTTTGTTATCATAAATATCGATTCTACATCAAGTTTTGAATACTTCTGTGAAGAAAGTTTTGGTTTACAGAGAATAGTCTCTGTTCTGCGTTCGTTTGAAATCGTGGAAATGTGACCTTTCCTGACCCATGACCGCGTAAGCAAAAGCCTGGGTCGATCCCTGGGTTGACGTCATCTCATTAATGCATTATTCTCCATGGCGTCTTTCTATCACAACAACATCGATTTATAGAGAATATACACTGTTTGCGAGTTGTTAGTAAAAAAAAAGTCATTTTAGTCAACATGTTAAGTATTTATTCAACTTATTGCAAAGTCGAATTAATTATATGACGTCTACCCAGGGATCGACCCAGGCTTTTACTTACGCGGTCGTGGGTCAGGAAAGGTCACATTTTCACGATTTCAAACAAGCGCAGAACATAGAGTATTCTCTGTAAACCAAAACTTTCTTCACAGAAGTACTCAAAACTTGACGTAGAATCGATAATGATGATAACAAAATAAACGTTAGGTGCACTTTAACTGACTTTCTTTTATGTTAAATGTTGTATAGCGATGTTTCGTGTGTCGTCATCTATTGTCATTAATGTGCCAACCAGAGATCCATTGGTTCCTAACACAAAGCGGGCTTTACAAATCATGGTTGGCACATTAGCATAACAATTGCAATGTTTATCAACACGAAACATCGCTATAAAAATAACATACCGTTTCAAATGTAATTTTCCTCCCAACCTCGTCCCCAGGGTCTTCTCTGACCGAGATCACCCTGGTCACGAGGAGGTCACGAGGCTGTTTTCGTCCAATATGTGAAGGCCGACAACCCCAGGGGTCTTTACGCGCCCAACCCAAGATAACGCCATTTTGGATTAGGCGCGTAAAGACCCCTGGGAACAATTTGGAAGGAGGGAAGCGACTCGATCAGTCGATGAACATTTCTTCAGCAGTCCACCTTTTGTTTTCTGTTTTCTGTGGGCCTGCAAGAGAACACAAATGGCGGGGCATTCTGCAGTCTAGCCGAGAACACTTGCGGTTCAAAAGGACTACTCTGTGAGTTTCCCGGGAATTTCCTGCTCTAACTCTAAGGACCGGCCGACTTCGTTGGAAACGAAAAAGAAACAGAAAGGCGACGCGGAAGCCGGAAGTCATTTAGTTTCCACGTCTCTGACAGTCACTGAGTCAGTGTGAAGCTTCAGATCAACGGAGAAAACCTCTGGAACCATAGTACAAAGAAAGCAATGCCCTTTACCGTTTTTATCTCCAGTTTAATAGTCCAGGAAGTCTCTAAGTCCACCGATCCGTCCAACGGCAACTGTCTCGACTTCTCGAGTGAGTGCTTGGTTTATATAATTACTGCATTCAGCATTTCAGGCAAAGAGAAACTTGGATATGCCAGCAACACAAGGTGAGGGAAATTTAAAGTACTCTTTATGGCTTTGTACCCTAATCAATAGAAAAGATCATGTTTGTACATGATTCTGCGAAATTTCAAGTTTGGGGAGGGGCTAAAAAAATTTCATTGAGCCGGTGTGAGGGAGGGGGGGGGGGGGGGGGGGGTGCTGCGCCATCCCTGCAACGATGGCACTCTATATTCTGCAGCCAGCTAGCCTTGCTCTTGATGAATGATTTGAATGGTCTGAGTCTGAAGGAACTGGGGTGTGGGTTATACACATGCATAGATTGTACATGTATATAGTTTTATGTTCTACACTGCAGTTTATATACATACTGATTGACTGTGTTCTACACAACTCCAATAATAATAGATTATTGTTTGACACATTTTCTTTAATTATCTCGGTCATTTGATGACGTATTTAATCAAACAGATGCATCACTTTGTGAACTTATAAGTAAAGACATTCAAAACGTTTTTAAGGATGGGCATTTTTGATCAGGATTTTTTACACCCGCAGCAGACTCAGTCAAGGGAGCACGGCAGACTTACCTGTTTTGTTTCACTCACGATCTCTTCAGGTTTAGCCGGCATCTTGAAATTCCTTTATTACAATGCGACTTTCCGCTGACCCCAAATAATGTTGCCGCTCATGCTCAGGAGGGATAGAAAAGGCAGGGTGTGAAACCGTTATTTTTTTTTAGCTTGATGCTCGTAGTATATTGCTAGGCACGGATCGGCTGTAAACACAACACAAACTAGAGGGGAAGGTGGGAGTACCTAAACCAAGTAATTACATACGGATGAAGAAGCTATTGCTAGGCACCGATTTGAACAAAGTACTGTGAACACAATACAAACTGGAAGGGAGGTGGGGGAATTACATATGGATGAAGAAGCTACATGTATTGCTAGGCACCGATGTGAACACAATACAAACTAGAAAGGGAGGTGGGAGAATTACAGACTGATGAAGAAGCTATGAAATTAAATTGAGGTGTGCGATTAATCAAAAGTCTGTTGTGAATTATTTTGTGTAGAAAATCGTATGTTTAAGCTAAAATTCCCACTGGAAATTTAGTATACATACCCTAGATGTTTCGGAGAGTTTTTATTTAGTTAAAATCGATGCAGAAATCAATTTTCTCGCCTTTGTGTGTGAAATTTGAAGCAAAAGTTTATGTGAATTTATGAAGTCTCCAGCAGATTTAAAGATCACTCAGTGATTTCCTTTGTTTTTGCTTTATGAATTATTAATGATTATTAATATTAATTAATTAAGATAAGTCACTGATAAACATCCTAGCTGTTGCTTACAAAGTGTTCAAATTTAAATACAATTTAACATCGATTTTATCTTGCTGCTACAATATAATGACAGTAAAACAGAAGCAGTCAGTGAACCAAAGTGTTCTTTTCAGCCAGCAGCTGGAAGAAATGGAGAGCTGCCTAGTTACTTTTAGCCAATATTTGAAGCTGTTTCAACAGGGATGCATTCAGAAATGTTATATGCCCCATCTATTTTCTTCTTTGAATCTTTTTACATGTAAGTCATGTTCCGATAATGTTTGTTTTCAAAGTATACATGTATTACTAAATAATTGCAAAGTTGGTGACATTTTCACCTCATACAATATTATTTACCATAGAGCTCCATTTTAAGAACCAGAATTTGAAAGCCATTTTCTATTTTGCTTTTCAGCCGGTCATTAGATAGTCTGAGGAGAGGTGAATCGGTTAGAGCAATTCCGGACATTGACCAAGGTAGAGACCAAACTTTACTGAATATAAATATTTTAAAGTGTATTACACAGGGTTGTACAGTAGTGCACCAAAGTGGGTTTGGCAGGAATACAAATCACTGTCCTAGTCTTGTTCCTCTGTTATGCATAGACATAGGTAGCTTTGCAAAGTTGGACTCTTTCACAGTATACTTCACGTTTTCACACAAAAAAATCAAATGAAACATAACCTAATGTTATGAAAAAATACCATGAACGATAATATGTACATGAAAAATGAGATGTTTACTAGACTGCGCATGTCTGGCGTGATGCAAATTAACAATGGACACTTGATTGCTGTGCAAAATTCCAAGTCATGCTTCTTTCAATGGCATAAATCCTTCTAATGAAGTCGGAGTAGGTGCTGGATATAGTACATGTAGTAGTTTTCATTTACTTTCCATTGCCCAGAAAGGGCGTAAGTGTTTCCTGATCATATTCTAAATTCTCCTTTAATTTCTTTGTTTTCTAAGGGAGAATTTAGAATGTGATCAAGAGTCACTTACACCCTTTTTGCACACAGCCCTTCAATTTATATTAATTGATTTGAAACTTAGTGTGTGGAAGTGAGCTAGTGAGGTTTTACCAGAGGTTCTTCTCGCCTCTTTCTTCTCTTCTCACCTTTCCCTTCTCTTTGCCTCTTAATCATATCCATCTCAAAGCAGCTAATCAACTCAACGGATTTGTAAAGCAGTTTCAAAGCAAAAAGCTGCCAACTTTTCTCTGGACTTTGAGTATAAAATAAAGTTAGAATGGATGAGTTTAGATTTGAAAAAAAAAAAAGTAGAAATAGAACTTGATGTCATGCAATTGCACTCGATCCAGCTGAATGCAGTAGTGCAGTTTCGTTGTCACTCATATTATGAAGTAAAGCATAACAATAACAATAAAATGAAAAAATGGATCCCGTTTTTATTTTATTAAATTCTAGGTTTCTCAGTCATTTTGTACAAATAAAAATCAATATGGAGAGTGCGGACATATATATTTTTGTATTGAAGTCAGTCGGAATTGCCAAAATCTGGCGACAATTTTTATGACGTTAAAGATATGGTAATCACATGCGTGACGTCACAAGGTGTACTCTTTTATATTCGTCTCCATAAATACTACAAAATAAGTGCATTAAATATGTAATACTTCGAGAAACCTTGAAGATGGCCATAATTTTTTAATAGAATCCTTCCAGTCGGCTTTGTGAATATAAATGAGTACAACTTGTGACGTCACACATGTGATTACCATATCTTTAACAGCGTAAAAATTGTCGCCAGATTTTGGCAATTCCACCGGACTTCGATACGAAATAAAATTATGTTTGTGCTCTCCAAATTGATTTTTAATTGCAAAAAATAGCTAAGGGGAGTCTATAATTTAATAAAATAAAATAAAAACGGAATCGATTTTTTCATTTCATTGGCACTTTAATTATTACATCATTGGACTGTCATGAGAAAGTGATCATCCACTAAATGATTTAGGGCGTGTTCGTTTTTTAACAGTAGGTAAATTCATGACCCTGACCCTCCCCCACAAAAAAATCTTCATCATGTGAATCGAGTGGTGCAACAGAAAGCACTCTGCATCCTCCCTTAGTAGCGCATTCCACAACTTCACGATACGGATGATAGAGAACACAGGTTCTCCAGGACAACTATGGGCCGTGGCAAAACATAGAAATATAGAAATTGAACACAAGTAGACACTAACAAAAATATGTGTACATGTACATATCTCATTGAGTATCAATGTCGATGCTATTAGAAATTCTGAATAGGTCTTTACAGTTCGAACTCAAGTGCCTGCTAACAAGAAATTACATGTGTACTGTATAAATTTACAATTTGTAGGAAGATATGTAAGTTGACAAAAGAATCCACATTGTGTAAAATTAAAATACACTGGATGTCATGAATGTGGGATACTTTCACTGTTTTTCTATCTGTTTGAAGCAGCTTATTAGAACTGGCAAATTTAACAGCCAAACTTTAAAAAAGACAACGACATCTTGGAGAAAAAAGGTTGACCCTCCTCTGGCTTTCAAAATATAAAGGCTTGACCCTCCAAAAAAGTTCCACATTTTTCTGATGACCCTCCTCTCTGAAGTCCCAGCCCTTCCCCCCCCCCCCTCCAATAAGAAAACATACCTTCCCTAATGCGTTTTTCTAGACAATATTTTGAGCTAGAGCAAAATGTTAAAAAGAACCTAAATAATAATTTAGACCACTAGTCCTTGTTTTACTAACTCTCAAGATTCGTGTCTTTGGCTAGCGTTTGTTTCAAACCCTCTGTACTTTATACATCAAAAGTGTTGTGTTCACTCACAGTTTGATGGGTTTGCTCAAGGGTTCACTGAGTTCACTCGAGGGCTTGGTCATTTTGTTTGTGGGACATGATATATTCCTGTGGGAAAACTGGTCAGTATGTTCTGATTGGTTTGCTGTTGTTTGAGTTGGAACTACAGGTGTATGAAATATTATTAGCCCAGCAGAGTGTAAACATGTATTTTGGCAGGCAAGCCTTAAGCTGACTAATAACATATTTATTATATAAATCTAGAAGTGAAGGGCAATATGGGTTGCTTAAGTGACAATTGGACTGGCTCTTATTTACGTTCGAATTTTGTTTTGCTTGGTGCCAAAGCCATTGACCCCAGGTTAGATTCCCAGCTGCTGCATCACAAATTATGGTGGTTAAACTAACAAGTAGTTCTTACCTAAATTTCAGAGTCGACATCCTCCTTGAAAGAGTCTGTTAAAAACCAAACACAGTTTGTACCGAAGTTAGTGGACTCCCATATCATTCCAAGTGTATGACAAGATTTCGTGAATATGTCATCAGTCTTTCAAAGACTGATGAGATATTTACTAATCTTGTCATTAACAACATGGGAGAAAGCCAGTAAAGATGAAAACGCTGCAGGGACATCAAGAGGGGAAAAGCTACTCGGCTACATGTATCAGTAAAGTTAGTGGAACTCCAATCAATCCATGTGAGCAGATCTTCTTTGGAAAATCTCTGTTTGCCAAGAGCTCATTCGTGATTGTGCTAACAAGAAGTTATTTCTCCAACAATTTTTGTTGTTGTCTGATTACATTTTGGATGGGATGAAAGCTATCATCAAACAACGAAAAATTTCAAACTTTTAATGTAGTCCATCTGTTTTTTTGTAGTTCTGGTTAAATTTTGAGAGTTCTGAAAGAGTAGGGATTATTTGTATATCTCTGATGGTTTTGAGGTTTCTTTGTTTTTGTAAGAAAAATGCTGTAATTTTTTTTATTTGGTCAACACAAAATACTGCTCTTTCATCGTACTCATGCAACCCCTTTAACAAACTGATGGTTAAACTAACAAGGAGTTCTTACCTTTCAGAGTTGACATCCTCCTTGAAAGAGTCTGTTAAAAACCAAACACAGTTTGTACTGAAGTTAGTGGACTCCCATATGATTCCAAGTGTATGACAAGATTTCGTAAATATGTCATCGGTCTTTGAAAGGCCAAGGAGATATTTACTAATCTTGTCATTAACAACATGGGAGAAATCCGGTAAAGGGTGAAAATGCTGCAGGGATAGCAAGAGGGGAAAAGCTACTTGAGCAGCTATAGCAAGGTTAGTGAAACTCCGATCAATTGATGCAAGCTGATCTTCTTTGGAAAATCTCTGTTTTGCCAAAAGCTCATTGGTTGATTGGGCTAACAAGAAGTTATTTCAAGCCGAAGCAAGTGCCCAAATTCCTGATTTCAAGTTTGCATACTTTTTGACATTTCATCAGTTAAATATGCTAGGAGAGTAAACTCTTAGTCTGAAATCCTAAACCAATCCACAATGTGGGATGAACGTTCGTATATCGATTATTCAACTACATTCTACATGTACTTGTACATCATCCTGATGAGGTTTTGATTTTACTAGCTTGATGGCTATAATGAATATTCACAACAAGATTATATTGCTGATAACTCAGAGATAAAAACCCTCAAGTGAACGTGCCAGTACCAGCACTAATTGCTAAACTAATAACAAGAACAATCTTAAACAATTTGGAACTGTTAGTAACATCTCGGCATCCAGATGAAGCTGATGAGCTAGGACGAATTGACTTAGAACTACTCATGGAGATTAAAGGGTTTTCTGAACAAGTGCATTGGAAAATATATCAAGGCAAATGAAACAACATAAAAACCCTGTTCTTGATCATATCATAAAAGTGCAAGTATCATGTCAAAAAAATTGAAAAATAATATTGTACTATTGTGTTTGTTTCTCACAAAAAGGTATTAATCTTGTAGATTTTGTAAAATTTCTGACAATTAATCCCTAACCCGAATAATCGGGGTGAAGGTACGGATTGAAGCTTGCCATTGTGAAGGAACGCGGTGAAAACTAGCAGAAGCTTCAATTGAATGAAAGTTGCGAAACCGCGCATTTACGAAACATGGTCTCAGTGTGAGTGTTTGATTGATTTCCGAAACTGCGGAATAACACCAAACTGTTGTTTTAAGGCGATATGTCTTGCCATGACCTGCTCTGGGGCAGGACATCAGACCATTTGATCTTTAGCTGCCGTGGCCATAGCTATGTCTGCACGCAACATAAGGGTCGCAGGTGTCGGAAGCAACTGATGACAGGATTTATGTCCTATGTAAACATATATGTCGCACGTGCAACCCGACCCTAAGTAATTTCTGGGGACCCAATACCATGTCTGTTAAAGTTTGACCCACCTGTCTTTAGAAATGAGGGAGATGTGGGTATGGACCAATGACGTCATCATTACGATGTCACCTAAGTGATTTATGGAGACCCAATACCATGTCTGTCAAACTTTGAGCCACCTGCCATTAATATTAAACGTGTCAGGCATGAAAATATACAAGGGTTTACATCACTATCGCCGCACGAGCACATCTACATGAATGAGCACACAGATCTCCCACATGGTTAACACAACTGGTCCCTCACCCATAAATACTGTAGCCAAGGCAGGGAACCGGCGCTGAAGACGAGCAACGTCGATTCCAAGGGCAATTAAAATTACACATCGATCTTCAATTATTATTAATTAAATGAAATGTCGATTACTATTATCTTATCAATTTGTATTCCAAGCACTCCATTCTGCTAACATTTTAGTGAGTGAGCGAGTGACATGATTTCCCCAACCAACCCGATAACTCGTTCCTGCGCTTTTTGAGTTTAATGATTCATATTAATGATATTGTTAGAAATTACAATGTTAAGCCGAAGCCAAAGGCTTATTTGGCAACTAGGTCAAGGTACAGTGATTTAGAAAAATGACATTGTCATGAATATTGGCTACTGATGAATCACGATTATAAAAGTTATTAATCACAATAAAGGGAAACAAAAAAAGAAGCTATTTCTAGTACATAATATTGATTGAATATTACAAAGGGTAGAGTGGTGTGATTAAAGTAGTATTTCTATTACATTAATACTACATAAATACTGTATAAGTACTAGTATCAATGCATTAAATAACTAAATAAACATATTTGAGTTCAGAGATACGAGGGGAAATAATTCATCAATCAATTCCTATCCTTTTGCCATTTTTGTACTAATGGTTTTAATGTGAGGCTTCCAGGAAACCGAGATGTTGATGAATGATAACACCTAAAATTTAGTTTGCTCGGTTCTATGTATATTATGACTATCAATGGAGACGGTTAATTATTTTCCTGGGGGGATGAAATAGAATGAATTTAGTTTTATCTGGATGTAAGGAAAGTTTGTTGGCTTTAAGCCAGTCTCCAACATGTGTTAATTCACTATTTATATTATTTAAAAGTTCTGAAATATTCTTACTACTATAATATATATTGGTATCACCAGCAAATAAACTAAAAGATAGTTGCGAGGAACTATTGAAAATATCATTTATGTAAATAAGGAATAAGAGTGGCCCCAGAATTGAAATTGTGGAACACCACATGGGACAGCTTTAGGCGAGGATCTCACACTGTCTATCTCAACATATTGTTTTCTGGATGAAAGAAAAGTATGACTTTTCATCCATTGTAACGGTATTCCTTGAATGCCATAGAATTCGAGTTTATTTAGAAGAATAGAGTGGTTGACAGTATCAAATGCTTTTTTAAAGTCAATAAATATACCAATTGTAAATTCGTTTTTTTCAAACGATTGCATAATTTTCTCTACTAGCTCAAGGATTGCCATAAATGTAGAGTGACTTTTTCAAAATCCATATTGATGGTTACTAAGAATTTTGTGTTTTATTAAAGTGCACCTAACGTTTATTTTGTTATCATAAATATCGATACTACATCAAGCTTTGAGTACTTCCGTGAAGAAAGTTTTGGTTTAAAGTGAATACATTATGTTCTACGCTTGTTTGAAATCGTGAAAATGTGACCTTTCCTGACCCACGACCGCGTAAGTAAAAGCCTGGGTCGATCCCTGGGTAGACGTCATATAATTAATTCGACTTTGCAATAATTTGAATAAATACTTAACATGTTGACTAAAATGACTTTTTTCTTAACTAACAACTCGCAAACAGTGTATATTCTCTATAAATCGATGTTGTTGTGATAGAAAGACGCCATGGAGAATAATGCATTAATGAGATGACGTCAACCCAGGGATCGACCCAGGCTTTTGCTTACGCGGTCATGGGTCAGGAAAGGTCACATTTTCACGATTTCAAACAAACGTAGAACATAGAGTATTCTCTGTAAACCAAAACTTTCTTCACAGAAGTACTCAAAGCTTGATGTAGAATCGATATTTATGATAACAAAATAAACGTTAGGTGCACTTTAAGTAATAAAGAATTATTTGGTACATAACTTTTTCCAAAATTTTCGAAAAACAAGGAACAATAGATATTGGTCGATAATTACTGAAATTTTGTTGGTCATCATTTTTGTAGATAGGTATAACTTTACCTATCTCAGTTTAGTTTATCTGGTACAACACCAGCAGAAATTGATGCATTCCATATATTAGACAAAGGAAGGGCAAGTAAATCTATAGTTTCCTTGAAGGGAAGAATGTTGATGCCATCAAACCCTTCAGTTTTTAAGGCCGTGACAATTGATATGACTTCATCAGGAGATGTGGAAGAAAGAAAGATACTCTGAGGATAAGATCCTTCAAGATAGGCTGTATAACTAGTAGCACTGGGTAATATTTTGTTTGCAAGAGAAGGTCCGACATTTGTGAAAAAAGCATTGAATATGTTTACGATTTGTGTTAAGTCAGTATGAGCCATTTGTGTCTTTCATATTTGAAGGTGTGTGTGATGATAGTTTTTTTGATGACTTCTTTAATGGTGGACCATGTGTTTTTTAAAGAGCAAGATGCAGATGACAGTTTGTCATGGTAGTATTTTTTGGTATGATTATATTTATTTCGATATTTAGTGTATTTGATTTTGTTCATGTTTGATGGTTCAGTAACAGTTGCTCGTTTAAAGGGCGTTTTTTTCGTCGACAAGAGTTTTGTAAGCCTGTAGTGAACCATGGTTTGGAATTTGTTCTTCTATTAAACACCACAGTTTTTAATGGAAAATGTTTTTCGTAAATAGGAATTAGTATGTTGATGAAATGATTATTGCCATCATTGGGATTGGTGTATGAATCAGTGAATGTCCAGTCTATAAGGGCAAGTTCAGAACGAAAGTTTATAATATTAGTTGTTGGAGGCCTACAATTGTGAATAAGTGTCGTATTTGTTATTTGAAATATGGGAAGATGATCAGATATACCAGTATAAAGAATACCACTGATCTTGCTGTGATCTAGGTTATTAGTGAATGTTGTCTATTAAGGTAGCAGAATGAGAAGTAATTCTGGTTGGTTTTAATATCAGTGGGTAAAAACTATTAGACCTAATAAGGTCCCAAAAAAAAGTCATTAGTTGGTTTATGAGAATCGCAGTTGAACATATTAATATTGAAATCACCTAAAATGTAGCACTTTTTATTTTCAAACCTTAGTTTAGATAAGGTACGTCTAAATCTATCAATAAAATTGTTCACGTCAACATATGGAGGTTTATATAAACAACCTATAATTATGTTTTTGTCATGTGTTTGAATAATGTCTGAAAATATTGATTCATAAATGTTTTGGTCTTTGGATTCAAGATCACGACGGATTTTATAATTATGTAAATTACTGATAACAAACCCACACCTCCATCCATTTTATGTCTTCTAGGATTTGAAAGAAAGCTATACCCTGGGAGATTATAGATATCACTAGTATTATCATCTAGCCAAGTTTCTGAAATTACAACAACGGAAAAATTAATATCCAAAGTAGATAGATAATCATACAGATCTTCATAATGTTTTTAAACTCCTTATATTAATGTGGAAAAGCTATGCGAGAGTTTGGGAAAATATTTATTAAATTCAATGGAAGTAAAATAAGCACAGTTAGAAGGTTAGAATTATTCACTAGGATATTAGTATCAGGTCAAGTTCTGAAGAATTGATTAATTTACGGGTTTCAGAATCTTCTATAAAAGGGTTATAAGATTTGTTTTTCAATTTAGCAATGTCAAAGTTAGAGTCAAATATACTATGGAGGTCACATATAGCAAAATATAAATCATCATCTTCAAAATGTTTAAAAGGGGAATATATCAGACAAACATGTGGAACAGAACCAAGGATCATTAGTAGCAGAAAGTGCTAGATAATCTGAAGAGAAAAATTTTGAACATTTAAGATGTGTCCATAACATACAGCTCTCACAGTAGATAGCTTTATGATTTTTGTGTACAGAGTATTTGCAGACGGAACATGGATATAGAACTACCATAAGAAACAAGGAAATAGATTAATGATAAGTAAGTAAATACAGATAAATTAGTAAGTGACTAGACACAAAATAGATAAATAAGTTAAATACTAAACAATAAACTTGATTATATAGATAAGTTTGATACTTAAACACTTAAACTACGGAAAGACAAGATTGATGTATAACTACATTTTTTTTGTAAGAAAGTTATAAGATTAAGAATGCATCAGTCTACTAAGATATGAATAACTACATGTACTTTCCTACTTAGCTTTTCCAAGGTATTTGACCAGGACACTGGCACATAAAGTAGAACATTTCTCAACAGTCACATTGACTGTCCTGGCAAGATATTATGCCATCATTTGTCCATTTAGGGATATTTGTCCAAAAGATGCTAGCAGTTTCTGAGAGTAGAACACTTCTCAATAATGTTACTGTCCTGCACTGGACGGAAGAATATGCCATCATTTGTCCAGACGCGGTTCACTTTATCTTTGGCATTATTGCGTAAGTGGGCAAGAATACGGCGCCTCGGTTGAGTCAAGTCTTCTTGGATATATAGTACTGGGACTTGTTGGTCTTCAGTAGCCTCTTTTTTCTCTCTCATGATTTCCACTTTAGTATCATGCCTTGTCAGTCGAACTATAATTGGTCTTGGTTTCCTAGTTTTTTGCCAACACGATGCGATCTGCTAATATCTTGTTCATCTAGATCCAGACCTAGTTCTTTTTCGGCAAATTTTAAAATAAAATCATTCGTAGATTGTGTACTATCAGGATCAGCATTATCTTGTTCCGGGATCCCGAAAATTCTGATATTTGTTCTCCGAGTGTACTGCTCCAAGTTGTCCAATCGGGATTCGTACTCTTCTGTGCGTTTTAGCAGTTCTAACTGCTGAGCTTTCACCATTTCTTGCTTTTCTTGCACTTCATTGACTTGGAAGTGAATAGAATCACCAAGAGAGTATTTAAGTTCCTGTGAGGAGAGATAATTGTCAACTGCTTGGCAGTTGCTATTATATGTGGTTCCAACACCGTTTTGACCATATTCGGTAAGGCATTTGTAAGCTATTCATCGATCTTGAGCTCGAGTTTTTGCCAGATTTGGTCTGTTAAGTCATCAACATTAAGTGCATCAGCTCTCGAGGCACTCCTTTTATAACTCTGTGTCATACTTAGGTATTTAAACTAATGTAGTTAAGATAACATTGGTCAAATCCGCAGTAGAGAAAGTCTTGTTCACTGACCGCTTGCGCGCATCCATGAGTTAAAAATGATGGAGTACATTAAACGTTTGACTTTTTGTTGTTTGATGATGACTTTCATCACCAACTTTGTTAGCCCTATCACGAATGAGTTTTTGACCAAAACAGAGATTTTCCAAAGAAGATCTACTCATATCAGTTGATCGGAGTTACACTAACTTTGCTATAGCTGAGTAGCTTTTCCCTTCTTGATGTCCCTGCAGCGTTTTCATCCTTTACCGGCTTTCTCCCATGTTGTTAATGACAAGAATAGTAAATATCTCATCAGTCTTTGAAAGACTGATGACATATTTACGAAGTCTTTTCATACACTTGGAACCATATCGGAGTCCACTAACTTCGGTACGAACTGTGTTTGGTTTTTAATGGATTCTTTCAAGGAGGTGTCAACTCTGAAAGGTAAGAACTACGTGTTAATTTTTAAAGCACCAGTTTTGTTGAAGGGGTGTATTTTGTGTCCAGCCTGAAACAATCGTGATGTGATACTTCATTTTAATATATAATTATCGATGAAATAACCAGTGTATATTTCTTTCTAAAAAGTGATATCTTCACACGTGAAGATATCACTTTTGAAAATATGACTGGCTTTCAAAGATTTCTAGGCTTTTTAGTAAGAGATTGAAACTGATATTTCATCGATATTTATATATTAAACAGAATATTACATGGCCGCTTGGAGATACGAATTTTATCTTCTCGTGTTGATGAAATATCTTACTCGTTCGATGCGCTCACTCGTAAGATATTTCATCAACACTCGAAGATAAAATCCATATCGTTTTAGCGGGGAAACGATCGAAAACGCTCTCATATGGACGGGAATGTTTTTAAAAACGGAGAAAAAGGTTACGGATATGTGTGGACAAGGCCTTAGCTTCCTGCATAGGCTTACCGTCCTCCAGGTTTGTACCTCAAAATTGGTTTTGGGTTCCCTGTGGCTACGAATTGAAAGATTACCTAAACTTTGATATAGAGTTATATTTTAACTCCTGAAATGAAAGTTTAGCGATACTGTGCCCTAAACATACTCAAGAAATAAAGATTAGTAGTTATTTCAGTGTTGTGTGGTGTTTTTTTAATGGGAAAAGTGTTCTATTTAGCGAGTTTAGCGAATTTTGGGTAGAGATCAGAGAGGGAGAATAAAATACAAGGCAGGCAACTCCAACGGCAAAATTCGGCCCAAAGTCACCGGTGACCCTAACTCCAAATCGAATTCTGTCTAAATTTCCAAACGATTCGCCAAACGGCTAACGGCATCGTTAGAGCCATAGTTTCGCCATATCTTGACCGAGTTTGGGTTCAATCCCACCAATTCCAAAAGAGAGAAACGATTATGAAGAACGCAATTAGGCTTTCTTTTGATGATCAAGTCGGAGATCGCGACTAAAGGAATTCTAAATATGTGGGTCGTTTTGAATCAGCCAATCAACGTGTCGATGCCGTTGACATTCGGCTTGATCGTGGAGTTGAAAGCACGTGCGTTTGTTATTTTTTTTTGTGATGCCAGATTAGGGCTTTTAGATATCGAAGTTTTCACAACTTTCCAATTTTTGTAATAATATAATGAGGGGCTTTAGTGTAGTCCCCAAGTTACTAGAGCATAAGTTAAAAAGGATAGATTAAAGTGTAATATAGCTGAGTAAGAACTGGAGTACCAACACAGCGTTTGATTTTCTTTGAGATGTGCAGGATATAAAATTTCCAACAACATAACATAATTTATTTGTGTCAATGAATTACAAAGTGATACTTAATGGCGAAAGAGAATAACAGGGTTGACACGAGCTGTCTGAAATAGCTAAAGAGCTAGTCGAGTCAGACAGCTTACATTGTTAAGATAATAATTTGTAGGTCGTTTGAAACAAATATTTATAAACACACATACATACACACATATATATAGAAATCAGGAGATGGAGGAGATTAAACTTTAAATAACAATAATAATTATAAGTCAATTCAACTAATAGCAATTCAAAAAATCTAATTTTAGATTATATTTAAATGCGGATTTTTTTAGGGATTTATAATCTTCTTTTATGTGAGTGATGTGAGTCAATAGGTGTCTTGTAATAACAGTTTAATTTTTTTAAACTCAGCCCTAGGTAACTCAACTGGTTTCTAAGCCGCCATTTTGTATGCGAGCACGAGGTAGTAACATTGTCTGAATGCGCATGCGCAAACTACTTAAGCTCGCATATAAACAATTGAATCTCAATACATCTCCCCTTCAAGAAGGCTGGAAATAAAGTTTGAAATATAACTAACTTAATTCATGTATTTAGCAAAGTTACTTAAATGTCATTGGCTGCAATCACTTTAATGTCCTCAATAAGAATTGGTTTCTTTATCAGTCTTCCACTGGAGGTTCTCTGTTCAGGTGTTGTTCCCTTGGCCGAGAGAGGTGCGGGATTGCAGAATATCATAATATTGGGTAACTGATCACTTGATATATCAAGCTTTCTACTACTGTCTAAAAAATGTTGCAATTATCATGATAATAAAGACGTGATAGAGCCCAATGATATTTTGATTTTCTGCGTTAGTATCAAATATACTAATATCATGATAATATCAGGAATTCTTCATGAAATACAAAATTTACACTAGTGGACTGATAGAGTGATATATGATAATATCAGGAATTCTTAATGAAGTTAAAACTCGATAGAGTGATATATGATAATATCAGAAATTGTTAATGAAGATAAAAATTACTTTGTGGGCTGATGTGATATATGAAGATATCAGGAATTCGTAATGAAGGAATTTTTTACTCTAGTGGACTCCTAGAGTGATGTGATAATTACTGGTTATTTCATGGTTTTCTATGGAATACGGGCGAATATTTCACGAGAAATTTGTATTATTTAGTATACAACGAGCCTTTAGGCGAGTTGTATACCAAAATAATATGAATTTCGAGTTAAATTTTCGCCAGTATTCCATAGAAAACCATGAAATAACCATATTATCCTATAAATAACAAATTTACAAAAAGATTTATCACGAAAACAAAACTTACCGGACGATAGATTGCAAATTTTCTTGCCGGAAAACACAAATTTTGAGTGGTGGCCGCGCACGTCTGCAGACTAATTATGTATTCAAAATGGTGAATTCTTATTGGCTGATTAAGAAATGGCGCGAAATTTCCTGCATTTTGATTGGCCTTGACCTAGCCATGAAATACCGCTCTGTATTTCATAGAAAAACCATGAAATACCGCCCTGTATTTCATAGTAAAGCTGAGCTCTGATTGGCTGTAATATAATATTTATAGGATAATATCAGATATTCTTAATGAAGGAATTGTTTTACTCTAGTGGACTGATAGCGTGATATATCATGATAGTATCAGGAATTCTTAATGAAGTAAAAAACACTGTAGTGGACTGATAGTGATGTATCATGATAATATCGGGAATTCGTAATGAAGGATGTTTTTACTCTAGTGGACTGATATAGTGATATATGATAATATCAGGAATTCTTAATGAAGTAAAAAAATACTGTAGTGGACTGACAGTGATATATGATAATATCAGGAATTCTTAATGAAGTAAAATACTGTGGCGGACTGATAGAGTGATGTATCATGATAATATCAGGAATTCGTAATGAAGGAATTTCTTTTTACTCTAGTGGACTGAGAGTGATATATCATGATAATATCTACGGTAGCCTGCGTGCAGACGTTACTATCAGGAATTCTTAATGAAGTTAATAATTACTCTGGTGGACTGATAGAGTGATATATCATGATAGTATCAGGAATTCTACCCTGATCCCAGAGGTTTTGTAGAGAGAGAACAGCCGTGAAAACCTCTGGAACCAGGGTACAGGAATTCTTAATGAAGTAAAAAAATACTGTAGTGGACTGATAGTGATGTATCATGATAATATCCGGAATTCGTAATGAAGGATTTTTTTTTACTCTAGTGGACTGATAGAGTGATATATCATGATAATATCAGGAATTCTTAATGAAGGATTTTTTTTACTCTTGTGGACTGATAGCTATAGAGTGATATATCATGATAATATCAGGAATTCTTAATGAAGGAAAAATTTGCTCTGGTGGCCGTGAATAAAACACTGACTTAGGTAACTGGAAATTTTATCAACTGTCATTTACTTTATACGCAGTTACGGTATATTCTGATGCCAAACAAGAACCGATTGCAAGCTTCAGATCTTACTGATTTTCGCAGTTATCTAGGTAATTCATAAAGGACAATTTCCTGCACTGGAGTTTAGACATAATTTCATGAAATACAACAAAGTCTTAAAGTTATAAGCTTACATTTTCTGTCTTATTCAGCGACAGTCTCATTCAGGTTATTGCATCTGAAAACTAAATTATGAGAGAGAGAAGTACGGTTTTGGCAAGCACAGAGAAGTTCTGGAAGTTTGAAAACGTGTACAATTAAAAATACAAGTTCAAGTTTCTTTATTCATGCTATTACAGGACATACAGTGTACAGTAGGTTATTGCTTAGAATTAAATAGGGACAATATAAGTCAAGAAACGAGAATCATGCTTCTTAAATGTTGCTGTGAATTAATCCCTATCCTACATTCAAAAACACCCTAATAATGGGTGCTCACTAATTTAGGGTTCTTTAGGGCTAAGTCGCTAAACAACACAGAAATATAATGATTCTTAAATGTTCCTGTGAATTAATATAAACCCTAACCCTACAACCAATAACACTCTAACCGTCCACAACGGGTGCTCACTAATTTAGGGTTCTTTAGGGCTAACCACTAAACAACACAGAAACAATACTGCTTATCATTCTTAAATATTCCTGTGAATTAAGTAATGGTCCAGATAAGAACTGTAGTGTCTACGGCAAGGAATGTTAAAAGGTGTTAATTTTCTATTATTCTTTCTCGTAATTTCATTGGTCGATACTTATAAATTCAATAGAAATCCATCGAAATAATGCGTTTTCATTCGATATTTTTTTGTGGTTTGAATTTATTTTTCATCAAACTAACTATGGTTTAATTTCGAAGAATACGTGTGTGGGGAAAGTTCTCAAATTTGCGATTGCAAAATCCTTTGTTTTCTCTATATCCGATTGGCTGGATGGTGGCTTCTCTGCGTTTTCGCAGGTGAGAGAGCCAATAGCATGACAAATACTTTATTTTCGAGATGTAGTTTGGACTGTAGATACCTCCTAAAGCACTTAATGCATATTCAAGCAAAATCGTATGTGGGGGAGGCTCTTTGCTGCAGAACAATGGATTCTACTACGGTTCTTATCTGGACCATTACTTAAAACAAACCCTAACCCTACGACCAAAGACACCTAACCGTTCACAATGGGTGCTCACTAATGTATGGTTCTTTAGGGCTATAATCACTAAACAACACAGAAACATGCTTCTAAAATGTAGTTTGAAGTTCACAATGTGATCAATCAACACCCGTGATAATGGTGTATATTGGGAGCGTAACTCTTACGCGCGTTTCTTACGCGCCACCTTCGAGTTTGTATCGCAAATGGCGCGAGGCGCGTGCCTATCCTAAGCCCTGAATTAACCATTGTTACCCTACACATGTGATAATAGAAAACTGTGCATTCAATTTATACATAATTTGTATAGTGTTCATGCGATTTACGGAAAAAAACGTTTTAAAAAATATATTTTGCCGCCAAAGCACGGCAAATTTTGTGTGAATACAACTCAGTCGATAACAAATAGCCTGCGTAGCAAGCCCAGGGGGAATTACCCTGGATACCAGAGGCTCGAAATCGTCGGGGCGAGCGAAGCGAGACCAGCTGAAAGGCTTGATTTCAGCACGAGTCGCGAAGCGACAAGCCTCTGGCCGCCCGAGTAGAGATTTTCGTTTCTTCCGGTACAGAATCTGTACCTCGTCCCTGATTGGTTGATCGAGTTGTAGCCATGGAAACTGAGGCATTCGGATCAAAGGAACATTTTGATTGGTTTTCATCTTGAGATCGTGTTACAAACCGGTTCACGAGTCTTGACAGATTATACACAAACGTAATGTTTCACAGTGGTTAGCCTCGAAATAAACGAGTTGAAGTCTGTTCATATTCTTGAAGCGGCGTGATGTCTTCTCAGTACGGCCTACTGGCTAAGGAATATCGCTGATTTTCCAACTCATACCTGGTATTTGCTTCTTCCTTCACGTTCGATTATCCAAAACGAGCAATTGTACTGGGGGTTTCCCCTCTATATGCCGTGATTTACTCCCACATAACAGAGCTAGAACAACGAGGAATCACAGCATGCTCATTGGGAGATCCAAACATCAAACCCGACGAAGTAAATCGAGGATAATTTTCCTTTATCTTCGCAAATCCCGACAACGGCATGTTTTATGTTTTGAATCACACACGACTTCACCACGTGAAAGTGACATACAAATTAACCGCCGAGTCGAAACCAGTTTGACTGGACTTGTAAACATAAAAGCGAGTCTATGGGCATGAGATTGAGGTTGGCTATTCGAGCGGCCAGAGGGGCTCAACGGTCGTCACGCAAAACAAAACTCCTTCGGGGAATCAAAACACTTTCGATCGCGGCACATTACAGTATATTCGTACCTGAGCCCCTCTGGAACCAGGGTAAGGGGGAATGGGGAAGATTGGGAAAGAGGGGAGAGGGAATGAGGAGAGGGGAAGAGGAGGGGAGGAGGAATGGGGAGAGGAAAAGGGAAAGGAGGGCTTGCAACGAACCCCCCGTTTTTTCCCTTTTAACGTTCATTTTTTAGACGCAAAATTCCGATTGGCTAAAGTGGTGTTCAATGACATTTGATTGACACTTGTAATAAAAATAGCAGTTATGTGCGATGCAATGAAGAAGCCTGTTCACGAAGTCGAAGGACTTGTTGGCCATTTGAGTTTTGACCCACCAGATTTGGAAAAAGTATCTTCAACTTCTTGTAGTTTATAGAGCTATTAGTAGATGTACAGCGATAGCTTCAGGGTTGTCGGAAAAACGAATAGCGAAGACCCAGGCGGAAAAACGAAGACCGAAGACCGGAGAAGAACTGAAGTCTGTTTCCTTGTCGAAAATCGTATGTTTAAGCCAAAATGTCTTGCTGGAAATTTAGTACGGATACCCTAGAGGTTTCAGAGAGTTTTTATTTGGTGAAAATCCATACAGAACTCCATTTTCTAGCCCAAATGTTTGATCTTCGGCTTCGTGGAGAAGGCAAATGTCTGAAGGGTTGTGTTTTGTTACGCCAGTGTTTGGAAAGCGAAAGTCGTGAATGGACGAATAACATTTTCAAACTTTCGATGTAGAAACACTGACTTGTATGGCCAAATATTGTACTACATGTACACTTGGATAATATGTACCCAGGAGACGTCAATAGCTTTTATTGCACTCAATTTGGTGCAGAAATGTGTTTTTGCGTACAAAACGCTCGCCAGATTGAGAGAGAAACCAAAATGGTCTTGGCTAGGCCAATTTAGTAGCCTTAATTTACCTTAGGTTGCCATAAGAAGTAGATTATTTACGATTAGGATGTCAAGCGATTCTGTCAGGATAGCTACGTTTTAGGACCAGAAGCTGCGAAGTTGTATTTTATTTTGAGGCATTAGACTCTAGAGAGTTTTATAAATACTTAGTAACGCGAGTGTAATTGTGTTTTTTCGTGTCGAAAAACGTATGTTTAAGCCACAATTTCCCGCTGTAAATTTAGTATGGTACCCCAGGGGTTGTAGAGTGTTTATTTGGTGAAAATCCATGCAGAAATCAATTTTCTAGCCCAAATGTTTGACCTCTGTTCTTCGTTTTTCCTAGGGGCCTAGGGGTCATTTTGAACTTCCTTCGCACCGAAGGTCAAACATTTGTAACAGACAGAAACAAGGAAGTTGATTGGTTGATTTTGACAGATGACATGTCAGACGACACTGAAAATGAATTTATAATTTGGGGGCGTAAGGGAAAAAAACGGGGGGTTCGTTGCAAGCCCTCCTTTCCCTTTCCTCTCCCCATTCCCCCACCCCGCCTCTTCCAATTCCCTCCCTCTCCCCTCTTCCCTCCTCTTCCCAATTCCCCCTGGGCTTGCTACGCAGGCTAATAACAAATGATTTTCAAAAGGTGATAAAATAAATGTGCCAAATATTTTTTATCAAAATTGTAATAGGCGATATTCTCATAATATATCAAACTATCAAGGTATTAGTCTCTTTTCAATATCAAACTGACTATCATGATACTGATACTGAAATTTATATAATTACTTACTGTCTGACAATGATTTTTGATATTTATATTTTGCTATCCTCGAATATGACATTATCATGACATTGATATTTGATAACGATAGTTTGATATACCACTATATCGAATAATAATAACATTGATATTTGATCATGATACTTTGATATACCACTATATCGAATAATCATAACATTGATATTTGATCATGATAGTTTGATATACCACAAGTTCGAATAACTCATAGCATTGATATTTGATAATGATATTTTGATATTCTGAAAGACAAAGTTCAGTCATTTAATTTTTTGATATTATCATGTTATTATCACTTACATAGGATATATCACGTCACCATGATAATGATATTTAAGTATGATATTTTGATATTCTGCAATCCCGCACCTTAGTGCTACTTTGCCTCTTGTGTTCCACCCCATTTCATTGTCCAGTTTGGTTGTCGAATAGATTTAGAGACAGTTCATTGACACTATATCGAATTATATACTTGAACATGTTATCGTTTGTCATTCGAGACATATTTAGATATTCGTAGATTCGTTCACGTTCGGAACACTATCGGGACCTTGTCGAGTACCGAGTAAAACTACTCGGCCCCAGTACTTTAGAGTGCGTGGTTGAAGAGTAGCCACCAATGACCAAGAGTCTCGAGCCAATACTTCCAGATCATGCTGCAGCCAAGGAAGCAGACGACAAAGTCAAAGAAAACTACAGGAAATGGTGATGGAAGAAACAATGTGAAGGAACTCCCAGACTTCCAGCCAGGAGATTATGTTAGAACCAATGTGGAAGAAACTAAACTTTATTGTACTTGAACGAAATCCAACGCTTACCAAGATGGTAAGGTAGTACGTATTAGACTTCCCATCATCAGTTGGGATGGAGCCATTTTTGTCGTTGGGATGGGTGTAGATCGGTAGGCCATGAGGGCTAGAAATGGATCTTCTTGTTTCAGAATCCGCTTTGAAATCCGTACGGCACTTTCCGCTGCGCCATTGGCTTGTTGATGACGAGGGCTAGAAGTTGTATGTTCAAATCCAAAACTTATCAAACTGAAATAATCAAACTTAGCTGATTTGAACTGTGGATCGTTGTCGCTTACCAGCTCCTCTGGGATCCCCATCTTGCAAATACAGACTCGAGCTTTAGATAACTACTTCACTCGTTGTCTCAAGTAGGCTTAGTATCTCAATGAACCTGGAGTAATAGTCCATTATGACTAGGTACGTTCAAACAATTCTGTGGACACCTTTTGCCGCGGCCTATCCAGTATAGGGGTTGTCATTAGTGGTTCTTTCTTCTGAGTTGGCTGGTTTGTCTGACAAAAATTGCACAACTCAATCTTCTTCTGGATCTCTGATAATTCCTGGCCACCACACTGATAGGTTAGCTCGTTTCCGACTTGGTCATACCTTGGTGACCCATGTGATCTATAACATCTCTCATCTCAGTAGGTATGACTATGCGATCATATGTCGGAAAGCCATTACTTACTGACAAGTGTTCCCGTGCCCAGAAGAACTCGCGTATCTCAGTGAAGTGGAACTACTTCAGCACGCTTTGGCCACCCTCTGATGGTGTAACAGCACTGTTTGCAGCTGGGCATCATTTCTAGTTGCTTCTCTGATTCTTTCAAGCTTCACGTAAGTTGCTGGTCTAGTTGATTATACCGAATGTACATAGGCTTGTACATCTTTTACAGTGTCTGGTTCTTCCTCTAGTTCAAGAGGACTCTTGGATAATGTATCTGCTACTACCATCTGTTTTCCAGGCACATGCTTTGCCTCTGGGTTAAATCGCATCAAGGACATTAAGAGCCTCTGTCATCGCAATGGTGTCTTTTTTCTAAATCTCTGTGATTTATCAGTGGCACTAATGGTTTATGGTCGGTGAGAAGTGTGAAGGTTGGTAGCCCTATTAAGTACCGTGCCAACCTCTCACAAGTCCAGACTGCTGCCAAACATTCCTTCTCTATTTGGGCATACCTAACTTCTGCTTCGCTTAGGGTCGGAGCTCATTATCATGCTCCTGTAGCAATACCCCGCCGATACCGTAACTGCTAGCATCACAAACAGTAGGCTTCGGTGGGTCATAGAAGGCTAGGACCGTTGTACTGGAAAGCCTTTCTTTTACCTTATTGTAGGCCTCTTGCTGGTTTGGTCCCCACCCCCATGCTCTATCTGCCTGTAGTAGTTCTGTCATGGCATGCATTTATGTAGACAGGTTGAGTATGCATCTCCCGAGATAGTTTATCATACCTATAACCCTACGAAGGTCAGATACATCCTTAGGAACTTGTAGATCTCTGATTGACCTCACTTTCTCGGGGTCTGGGTTATGCCTTCTGCACTGATCACATGACCAAAATAAATCAACTTGTCTTTACATATCTCACACTTAGGTTTGTTGAGTTTCAGACCTGACTCCTTTATGATCTGTAGTGTTTTCTGCAAGTTCCTATCATGTTCCTCTTTTGACTTCCCATAGATTATCACATCATCCATGATTGCAGAACAGCCTTCCTTTTTCTTCAGTAGGTCTGTTATTAAGCGCTGGAAGATTTCCGTGGCTGAAGTGATCCCGAATGGGAGCCTCCTAAAACAGTATCGTCCAAATGGAGTGATAAAAGTGGTTAACTTGGCACTATCTGGATGTAGTGGGATCTGCCAGAATCCACTCGAGGCATCTTAAGCTTGGAGAATAACTGAGCACCGTCCTGTAAGTTGTGAAGCAACATCCTCTAGGGTTGGCAACACAAACCTCTCGCTTCACCGCCTTGTTCAGTTTTCTCAAGTCCACACAAATCCTGAGCTTTCCATTGCTCTTTTGGACAGGCACCATGGGTGCACACCACTCTGTCGGTTAGTCACTCTTTCTATAATACCACTGAGTTTCCTCCATTCTCTTCAGTTCCTCTTCCACTTTTGGCATCAAAGGAAAAGCAACTCTTTTAGCTGTATTAACACAGTATGTTTCTGCCTGGTTGTCTAGTTGAATCTTTACTGGTTCACAGTTTAGCAGACCGATATCTCCAAATACCTCTGTATCAATCTCTTCCACTCTCTTGACTAGACCATAGCACAGGCTGTCTGCCGCCCTAATAAATTAATTGCATGTTCCCCATTGATGACAAAAATGTCAATGTCACACTTCTTATTGTTACTGAAGTAGTGAATTGTCCCTCACAATTTAACTTACCCCCTGGGCTAGAAAGGGATACCTTAGTTGGTGTCAACTTGGGAGGATTGGGTAAACTCTGAAAGGTTGTCTTAGGCCCGGTTGAAACGTCGAACTTTTCATGCGCCGAACCTAATTAGATCAAAAGAAGCCGCCTAATTATCTTTTGTTTCAATTGCGTTCGGCGCATGAAAAGTTCGACGTTTGAACCGGGCCTTAGAGAGAGCAGTGATATCTGCTCCTGTATCTATTTTAAACAACACTGGTTTCCCATTTATGTTAAGCTGGATTTTCCACTGGTCCTCACTGTTTTGATCATGATTATCAGATACTGCACCCAAACACACACGCTCATCATACATGTTACTATCACTAGTGGTAACTGTTTCCCGCTCTGACTTCTCTCACAGACTTTGAATAGCGTTGCTGCCGCAAAATGTCCCCCTTTCCGACATTTCATGCACTTTGTCCTTTGCTGGACACTGTCCCTGCACGTGACTGCGATCGCATTTTCCACATTTTGCTTGTCAAGGCTTGTGATCTGAAACTTCCTTTTTCTTTCGATCTTAACCCCAACGCCGGTTAGTTGGTTGTTTACGTCGAATTTCTTCTAGTTCTTTAATTCCCGAGCTGCTCTGGTCGGTAATATGAGACTTCATCATCTCTGACTGACGAGCTATTTGAATTGTCGAGAATTGCCACGTCCAAAGTTAAATCTGATTTCAATTGTAATTTCTGAGATACCGTTTTATCGACAATGCAATGCAATGCAACACACTGACTATTTGTTTTTGTGTACGCTGGTGAAAACATGCTTGTTCGTGAATAACATTTCGTCTCGGCACGAAATGTTTGTCAAACATCTTAACAATGACATCAAACTTCTTATGGTCTCCCTCAGCTAGGGTAAATGACTTAAATACGTGCTCTGCCTCTCGTCCCATAGTATAAATAAGTCCACTGACCTGTACCTCTCCTTCCTCTTTGTGCAGTTTCGTTGCCATTCTGAACCGTAGAAAACTGAACCGTAGAAAACTGAGTAGCCCATCGCGTGGCTACAATTTCAAACAAGTTGACAACGCTTGACGACGGCCAGTTCCCAAAGTTCAGGGGCTCAGAACATATACATATATACCTTATTTTGAAATTGGCCTACAAGTGGATCGGCTCTATGTTAAAGTGGTGTAGAGCGCGCGCTTTCCTTCGAATCCAACGATTTGGAGTTCGATTCTCACACCAGGCAGTAAACGTTTTTTAAAATTCTTTTTAATTTTTCTCAGTTTTATTTAATCTTTTCCTCTATTTTAAGCTATTAGAGCCGCCTTCCACACTAAAATTTTATTTTGCATTGCAATTGGCTCAAGCTCCAACACGGTCATGATTAGAAAGAATAAAACCCATGCAACATGCTACAAATTACTTTTCTGGTTACTTTACAACAACTACTTTATTACCATACAAAATAAAGTAAAGAGGAGATTTATGTATAAATTGACAGAAGTGAGGTAACAGTTACCCAGAATAACTATAATTGAGCTAATCTAGCTGGGTAACTTTAATGAACATGTTGATCACAAGAGCGCTAGAAGGAAAGCCTGCTGGGTAGAAAAGGAAAGCTGGGATATCGCTGTTTCCTTTTATTGTTTGAGTTTATAATTAAGCAAATTGATGTATCAGTTAATTTTCACGGGGTTTGATTGATTCAAATGATCGCATGTAAAGTACGTTAATCTATTAAAACTGTAGTGTTCGATACTTTCACAGGATTTTATGTAATTACGAGGTTAATGATATTCTTTCTCATCATTGCACTATAATAATATTACTACAAATCGAGGTCGTGACCGTGTTGGAGCTTGAGAGCCAATGCAAAACAAAGTTTTGGTGGGGAAGGCGGCTCTAATAGCTTAAAATAGAGGAAAAGATTAAATAAAACTGAGAAAGGAGAAAAAGAATTGTTACTGGCTGGTGTGGGAATCGAACTCCAAATCGTGGGATTCGAAGCGCGCGCTCTACACCACTTTACCATAGAGCCGACCACTTGCAGGCCAGTTTCAAAATAAGGTACATATGTATAAGTTCTGAGCCCGTGAACTTTGGGAACTAGCCGTCGTCAAGCGTTGTCAACTTGTTTGAAATTGTAGCCACGCGATTAGCTACTCAGTACCGGGCGGCACGTTAGACCCCGTGGGGAGAGAGTAAAGTATCTGGCAATTTATTGACCCTGATGCCTAAAAAATACTGAACCCAGACCCTGACTGCACCCACATTAAACTCAAATCCTGACCCTGATCTGCCCAAATCAGGTCAAAACCCTGACCCTACCTGCCCAAACTGAGCTCAAAACTATGACCCACCCCCGCGGCACATACATAATACGTCACAAACAGGAATACCCCCCCGAGAGCAGACTATTATTTGTACAGAATAGGTTAATTGGTATCATCTGCAAAAATGTGAAAATTAAACGAGTTATAATGGTTACTGAAATCATTAATGGACAGGAGAAATAGAACAGCACCTAACACAACTTGTGGGACACCATGAGTAATAATAAGGTCATCAGATTTGACACTTAACCAATATTATTGATACATACTGCCTTCTATTTTGTAAATAGGAGACCAACCAATCATTTGCAATCTCATGTATTCCATAGTGACTTAATTTCCTAATCAGTATACTATGATCAACAGTGTCGAAGGCTTACAGGTACATGTATACAGTATGTACAAGGAACAAAGACATTAATTGTTATTGTTCACCCTCATAAGTTCATATCGATTGTTGTATTGGTACCTAGATGTATTTATGGGTCCTCATGAGTGAATAAAATGACTTTCAACACTATCAACAATTTATGTCCTAGTTGGCCAGCCCAAGGGGTTACAAGGATGTACTGAGAAACTGGAACATGAGGCGGGAGTTAAAGTGCCTATAACCCTTTTGCAATTTGTATTGCTTACGAACCTCCGAAGAGTGTGAAGAAAGTTTTGGTTTTGAGTGAATACTCTATGTTCTATGCTTGTTTGAAATCGTGTAAATGTGACCTTACTTGATCCATGACCGCGTAAGTAAAAGCCTGGGTCGATACCTGTATTTACGTCATCTTGACGTCATATAATTAATTCGGGTTTGTAATCATTTCAAAAAGTACTTAACATGTTGACTAAAATGACTTTTCTCTTTACTAACAACTCACAAACTGTGTATATGTTCTATGCATCGATGTTGTTGTGATAGAAAGGCGTCATGGAGAATAATGCATTAATGAGGTGACGTACATACATGTTTCGATCCAGGCTTTTACTTACGCGGTCATGGGTCAGCAAAGGTCACAAAAGGTCACATTTACACGATTTCAAACAAGCGTAGAACATAAAGTATTCACTGTAAACCAAAACTTTCTTCACAGAAGTACTCAATACGTTTTGGAGGTTCATAAGCTATCAAAATTGCAAAAGGGTTATAGGCACTTTAAAGATTAAAATACCGCATCTGCAAGAGGTCAAGAGAAATGCAGGTACACAATAATATTGTCTTTTTTAAATAATAATAGTTTGCTTTCAACGTATTGTTTCATATACTCGACACCAGATTCGACGGGGGTTTCAAAATTCGTGTGAAATTTCAAATGCCGAGGGTGCAGGCCGAGATATTTGAAATTCTCACGAGGATTTTAAAACCCCCATCGAATCTGGTGACGAGTGTATGAAACATCTACTACTGATTAATTATTACATGCAGGTATGTTTTATTTAAGCTTTCTTTCATTTCTATTGTTTGTAATTAATAGTATTGTTGGACTTTTGTTTTGTTATATATAAGGATTATTATTCATTTAGGGACCCGAGTGTTCATTGAGTGATTCAGTGGTGTGGTTGGTAACTTAAAGGGAGTGGACTAGAAAGTTGGTTCGAATTGTGTTAATTCTTTACTGTTGACATGCTAGTTTCCCAGTTATTATGGACAGGACTTAGACATTTCAAAGTCTCCATTAGTTTCAATGTCAAAGATTTCAGACTTTGAAGTTATATATAAAAAAAAAAAGAGTTCAAACATTTGACCGCAGCCCTGAGAGATAACACACAGAATGATTTTTTGATGACCTGTATTCATAAATTATTATAAGTAATAGCATGACATGAGGGAAATTAGCAATTAAATTTACCGAGAGCCGAGGGAGGATCTGTGGAAGTCCAGACTTTTACAGATCCTCCCGAGGCTCGAGGGGAAATTTAATCGCTAATTTCCTGAAATGTCATGCTATTAGATTGTAATACTATGATCTCCGAGGAAGAGAACTAATCTGTGAGAAGTTTGGTTCTCTCTGCCAGAAAAAACACGTCGCAGTTGAGTGGCTTTCGAAAGCGTTTTGTTATTATGCTTCATTGAGCGCAATAGATTGAATGATCCTGGCTTCCCCTGGGGACAAGTGTGTTGTTTTTGAGAAGAATAGTAATAAAACACAATGTAATTATGTGCTTGACTAAATATTCAAAGGCCATCCGTATATGGTTTTAAGCATCCCACATGGAAGACGGCAGTGTAAGGAATCAAGAGGGGGCAGGGTTAGACGGCATAGTACTCACCCAGTACTCACTGTAACCCGATGCGGTCAGGGTGCTTTGATGTCTCCTTGCCAGCGCGCATGCTCTCCTAAGCTTCCCTCTTGCATGAATTATATAAGATCAATGACTGGCTTTGTGTAAACAAGCGGTCTTTAAATATAGGCAAAACTAACTTTGTTTTATTTCATCCTCCACAAAAGAAAGTTACTGCCCCCTAAATACAATCATTAACAATAATATTATAAAAGAGTCTAAAAGTATAAAATACCGAGGAGTCTTAATGGATTGTCACTTGAACCGGAAAGACCACGTTTTTCATGTCCCCAAAAAACTATCAAGGGCTATAGGCATCCTATGCAAACTTAGGCCCGGTTCAAACGTCGAACTTTTCATGCGCCGAACTCAATTAGATCAAAAGAAGCCGCCTAATGATCTTTTGTTTCAATTGAGTTCGGCGCATGAAAAGTTCGACGTTTGAACCGGGCCTTAGACATTTTGTTGATACTAATACTTTACTCCTGCTGTATTATGCCATCGTTTATCCATTCCTCACTTATAGCTGCCTGGTATGGGGGAGTACCTACAAATCCAATATCAAACCTTTAGAAATCTTACAAAAGAAAGCAATTCGCATAATTACTTTTTCAAAATTTGATGCCCATACCAGTCCGCTTTTTAGTCAGCTTAAACTTCTAAAACTCCATGATATAATTACTTTTTATACTGTATCCTTTATGTACCAGTATTCTATGGGCAATCTTCCTAACGTTTTTGACACTTTCTTTCAAGCTACTAGCAGTAAGCATAAGTACAGAACTCGCCTTGCATCTAAATCCGCCTTCTCCTTTCCAAAGATTCGTACGAATTATGGAAAATTTAATATAAGATATCTTGGCCCCAAAGTTTGGAACAATGTTGATGAATCTATAAAATCTTTGAGCTTTCGCTGCTTCAAGCGAAAGTTTAAAGACAAACTTCTAAATCTTTATTAATAATCTAAATAACTGTTTTGACCCACATCCTGCTTACTAATAGTATACTTTGTTCGTTAGTGTGTATATTGTGTTGTGTGTGTATTTATTATCACCTTAATTAGCTTAATTAGTTATTCAACGTATTTAATGTTATGTGCTTGCTGATTTTCCGCCTTTTTTCTGACTTGCAAAATTAACTCTATCATTTAATGGGCACCCGACTAGATTAGCTCCTTAGTTCTTTCGGGTGCCCGGTTACTTTATAACTTGTTACTCGGGCTGCCTCTTCCATGTAGCAAAATTTCTGCGCATGCGTTAAAGGTCAAATTCACACCAATCAGATTGCACTGTGCTGGTCACGCAACAATCGCCAGGTTAATTTATTTACATAATTTAATACAGTAAAGCAAGATGGGGGACGACGGCGCGAGGAATTTTCTCTCTAATTTGGAGTCCCATCTCTCAAATGTAAACCAGTTTAATGTTTTATTTAACTTCACTCGTGCGAAAGCCTTCCAACAGGCTCAGGATATTTCAACTGGCGCTCTTGTTTACTTTAATCCGAACCATGTAATCTGCCACTGTAAGTACAAATAAAATTTGTTGTTGCTGCATGGCGAATGAGAGAGATTTAGTGAAAGTATGCATGCTGATGAGGGATATTCGAGATTAAATGTCCTTGAACAAACAAAGGAAAGCGAGGGGATCATTGTATTATTAGGAAATATTGTTTGCCTTGTTTTATGCTGCAACGCAGTTAATGATCATAAGCTTGTCATCATTATTCTCTTTAGGTAATTTCAACGAACGTGTGTAATAGTGTAGTGGATAGGACAGAGGACTAGAAGTCTAATGCATGAATTAAAATATTGTCATTGACAACGGGGGAAAAACTACTCTGCTATAGCAAAGTTAGTGGAACTGACCGATCAATCGATGAGAGCAGATCTTTGGAAAATCTCAGTTTTGCCCGAAGCTCATTCGTGATTGGTCTGACGAGAAGTTAATTCAAGCCGAAGCAAGTGCCCAAATTCCTGATTTCAAGTTTGCATACTTTTTGACATTTCGTCAGTTAAGTTCACTAGGAGAGGAAACTCTTAGTCTGTGAAATCCTAAACTGCTCCACAATGTTGGATGAACGTTCATGTATCAGCGATTCATTATTCAACCACATCAACATTCTACATCATCCCGAGGTGGTTTTGATTTTACTTGACGGCTACAATGATTATTCTGAATATTCACAACAAGCTTATATTGCCGAAAAACACAGAGAAAAACTACCCAAATGACCCTCGAGTAAATATGCCACTACCTGTGTGCCGCACTAATTGGTAAACTGATAACGGAGAAAACCTTAAACAATTTGGTGCTGTTGGTAACATCTCGTTCTGATGGGTTGGGAGGAATTGACTTCGAAGAACTCGTGGAAATTAGAGGGCTGTCTGAACAACAAGTGCAAGAATACATTGAAAAATATTTCAAGGCAAGTGGAACTACAAACTTGATCATATCATGAAGAATGAGAATCTGGTCAGCTTTGCCCACATTCCTGTCGTCTGTTTTATAATGTGTTGGTGTCAGTATGGAATAGTTAATATTGAACAACGAAACAGTGAAGATCTTCCTGTCATGATAACTAAACTTTATTCGAAAGTTGTTGAAATCTCTGAACTAAGACATCACTCCAATGCAGAGTATAAATAGAAGGGAATTCTTAGGAAGCTCAACACATTGGATAAATTATCAGAGTTGGCAGCGCAATTGCTTCTAGAGAAAAAAAGTTATTTTTGATGAAGATATGAAGAAATATAAACCTTCACCTGAAGAAATTGAAAACCTGAAAGCGCGCGGTCTTCTTCATTGGATATATCTCCAATGGTTGTATACTGAGTTCATAACTGGTGTTATATTACATGCAAAAGATGAAAACCTGATGGAAGAATTAATTGAAAGAGAAATACTGGAGTAGTAAGCCACTACTAAGAGCACAGTGCCTTACTGAATATAAAGACGAGGAATTCGCTACAACTATGGTAAAGAAACAGTACCATCAATACTGTAACGATAAGGGTGGATTATACTTGATGGATTAACTGATGTGGACTGCATAGCGATATTCTTTTTTGTTGGATATTATCAGTTCATTGCATGAAGAGCAAACTGCTACAAAACATCTAACATCATCTACATAGTCAGTTGTTGTCAAGAGATTGTTCATCTCTCATTCATCTTTAACATTGTCCGGAGTAAAGCGAGCCGTAAATCACTGGAGAAAAGATTTTGTACTGTAACTGAGGCTGCAGGGTTGTGGATCGACTGACACGTGTGCTGACTGCTTTAGTGAATTAGTAAATAGTAAATTAACTGAACTATATCTGGCAGGGAATAATATCACTGATACATCTGTACATGATAGACTGGCCGCAGGTAGCATTAACTAATCTAGGCGGGTCGTAGTCTTTCAAATTAACAAATTACAAATAGGTATGATAACTTAATGAAGAGAGAGAGATATGCAGAGGTGGGGGTAGGTGGGGGTGGGTGGGGGGGGGGGGGGGGGGGGGTGAGAAGAATAAGTAAGCGAGTTAGTAAATAAATGAGGGAACTGCATGCTCATTTCTGTTGGCAAAATACATAAAGCGGAGTGCTCACCTTTGAAGGTTAAAATTCTGTTCATGTATGACTTACACACCTAACCCCAAACAGTCAACCATTAGTTAAGTAAGTGCAATTAAGGACTGGTAAATATTCAAAAGGTATGTAGGGGGACAAAGTGTCTTAATTTAGTTTTTAATTACGATATAATCAATAGTGTTTTTATTCTCAGAGAATATGCAAGAGATAAATACCGAGAACCGAGGTATTAAAATACCGAGGTTGTTTTTGCATGTTTGTTTATTTAGTGCTTAGATACTTAGATAAACGTTTTATTCTAGATAGTGATTTTATAGTTAGAAATATTCGTTTCGTAGTCATGTATGTCACTTTTTGCCCTCGTGCTCTATATTAAGTCATAGACAGCCCGAGGGTCGTCGAGAAATACCGAGTCATTTTCATCCTTGCGCAGCCATTTGTGTCTTTGCACACGACCACAATGCAATGCGCTTGAAGAAATTGAGAAAATCGGCAACATCAGACAGATTAGCAGCAATAATTAATAGATGAGTAGCTGTGCTTTACCGGAATTACATTCGAGCTGGGAGCGAGAGTTTGTAAATCCGATAAAGCACGGACACGAATTCTGTATATGGCTTGCCAAATGTCTAGGTGTTTAAAGAAGTGTTTTCAGTTATTTTGGCAATACGACCTATTTCGGCCGAGAAAATAGAAGCAAAAGTTTATGCAAATCAGGACGAATTGTGTATCAGATTTACAGATCACTTGCCGTAAATTAATTTCCTTTGTTTTTTCCTTCATGTATTAATGATTTTAGAAGCAATAGATACAGAATGAGTGGCCGTGTTGTAACAGATTTATAAACTCGAGCTGAAAGCGAGGATATGTATCTCCGATACAACACGGACTAGAATTTTGTAAATTACTTCTAAAACTCAAACAGAACTATTCAAACGCAATATAACCAAAATAAGTCGAGATTTACTTTAAAAAGAGTAACATTTCTATAAATTTATCGAGGCTTCTTGTGTTGTAGTTGACTGCAATATTTTTTCAATGAATAATAATCCGGAAGAATTCCTTTGTACTTTAAAACAATGTTTTTTATCTGATTTCTAGCTCAAAACAATTTCAAATTTCAAATTTCACTAGTTCAGTCAGTTGCGTGTTCTTGCATGTAGTTGAATTTGCGGGGTGAGGTTCGTCTCTTCGAAAGCCAAAAACATCAAACAAGAGAAGAGTTTCCTAGATCTAGTATTCCAGCCAGTACTTCATACTAGACGATGAAAATAATGGGGTGTAAAAATATCGAGAAAAGTTTCATTCCTGAGAGCTTCCAGTCATTCCATATATGGTCAATATATTCCATATATGGTCAATATATTCCATATATGGTCAATATATTCCATATATGGTCAATATATTCCATATATGGTCAATATATTCCATATATGGAAAGCAGGACGGATTTTCCTTCGTTTTACATTGCCGTTGTACATTGCCGTTGTAGACTAGAACACACGTTCAGGAAGAGTGGTAAAACCGTAAACCGTTCTTAGGTCATGCGGTTTGGATAGCTAAAATGAAATGGATGGGCGTATTCTTCACAAGCGTCGATTCTAAAAAAATATCAGTTGTTTGATAACACCACAATTTTGTATCCCGCGTACTTTCCTTGTTTCGCAAAACTTACTTTTCCCCATTTAAAACTCCACTCCAAAATGATGCCAGAACATCTTTTATTTGTTTTTCATCGGATGTTATGTTTGTGATTAGTGCAGAACTTATAATTTATAATACAAGCTAAGAAATTTCTGTCATTTGATTGGTCGAGAGCACTGGTATTTCAGCGTAATTTGTGATATCTATTAGGGACAAGTCATTATTTAAGTTGGAGGGGGATGTTTTTTAAATAAAAAAATCTCGACCCTCTGTGAGCATGTAATTTTTTTAAACAACCTGTTGCAAAATCCAAGCACAATTTAGTTTTCGGGTTCTCGAAAACTTGACGAAGAACTTAAAAAAAATCAAGGCAATTAATGGACCACAAATTATATATGTGTAAGTTTTCTATTCTTTCAGATCTCCTTTATTGTTATATGCCTTTTCTGTCTACCAAATTTGAAAAGTACGAGTTCGTTGGTTTTTGACGGAACACGGAACATTTAATAGCATGGTTTGCACGTGATATTTGGTGTATTTTGCAGAATGCTTAATGCAAATTAGAAAATCCGGTCAGCGGAAATACCATGAGCCGCGAACCACATGCTCTAAGTTGTACGAAAATTGACATATGAGTGACAACTCACTTATCTGTGAACCCTAGCCACAAATATGCTCCAAAACGTCGTCGTTTACCTGGGAGTTTATGTTGACTGAACGGTTAGGGTATGTTTTCGGGTTCGGGTTTGTTCAAAGGTCTGATGTGCCAGTGTACATCACTTGCGGCTCAATGCAGGAATGGCAGCCATCTTGAGACGAGTGAATAACTTAGAGCACGTGGCTCAAGGTATTTCCGCTAACCCGATTTTCTAATTTGCATTCAGCATTCTGCATTCTGCAAAATACCCCCGCCGGTGAATTTACAAGGAATTTTGAAGTCTGTCGTGGCATTTATGTCAAATACCACTACAAACCTTGCTATTACTATTACTAATGCTTAGTGAAATTAGTATTTCTTTTATGGTTTTGTGCTCACTGCATGGGTGTTGAGAGTACTACTTGAGCCACACGGTCACATATGGAACCTGGTGATTGTACACGCGATTGGGCCACACAGCATCGCTCCGAGGTGAGTCATAGCCGTTCCCGTTCTGAGACCAGCCATGAGCATTCGTTCCCCGTAGCATCACACCAACAGCCATACAGTAGTCATTGACTTCTGTGTTACCATTGGTATTGATAGTCGCTGATGGATACGAGCCACCGTGTTGTTGTATCGGCATGATTCCATACTTGTTCTGGTAACATGTCTAGATTGGACAAAAATACAAAACAGTTTAATCTGAGGCCATTATCCCATTGCTAGGCAAGCAAACCAATGCTGGGCTTGGGCCATGCATATCATGGCTAGTGCCCAGGGCAAAGTGAGCCAAAGTGCGACGCTCGCACGGAGTACTGCATGAAAAGTTTCAACGGGGTTAGCTTTTACCCGAGGTACAAATTATGGGTTTACCTCGGTGTAAGAACCTCACAACCGACGTCACAGTCTCATTCTCCTGAATTGTGTAAAGGGCAGGGTCGATAGATCTCGCCAGCATATAATCGCTGCAAGTTTGAAAGTACGTGGATGTCTGTTTGTTTGTTTTTCTGTATGTCCGGATTATTTATGAGTCAAGTCACGTGAGAAAGTGAGCACGTGAGCTAGCGTATAGCTAGCACAAAGTGCAGGTTGACAAATGAAATAAATTTATGGGCATGACTTTTTGGCGATCCTCGTTGGTTCTGCAAGAACCCACAGTATCCTTCGCAGCCGTTATTTATGTCGTCACGCAGTTTTGTTTGCCGATGATTTATAACTGAGGGCTTTAAACTCCGGTATTGCCTTCTTATTATTTTGCTGAACTGCTCAGAATACCTTGAAATTACCGTTCAATAAATCTACCTTAATTTAACCTAAAGAAAGCTTTGATTTATACCCTGAAGGTTTATTTTCTCTTCTTCGCCGTTCTCTTGCCGTTAACAATAGGAAATGGACAATCTGAAATCTACAATGACCTACAATGTTTACCGTCTCGTTTTTCTCGGCCAATGGAAATCCAGATACCATGGCGCATAGAGGTTTCTCTTGGCGACAGGAAAGGCAAATTAGAGACGAGAAACCTCTGCTCGCAGGGTACGTTGATCTGCGATTCAATTCCAGGGAAATACACACGTGTACCGTCCGTTGTGGTGGAGCCCATTGAGGCAAAACAAAGCAACAAATGACAACCAATTAGTTTGGATTATAAAGTATGACAAAGAATATCAGGGGTCAGTAATCAAAAGTGAGCACGAGGCCAATGCTCCATTTGTTACTCTGCGTTCAGCTTTGATGAATACTTTCATTCATTCAAATCGTGCTCTTATAATATTAGATGGGTATATGATGGCCTTAATACATGGCTTGGATTCTAATTAATTGCTACTATATTCGCTCGACAGCATGTCACTTTCAATTTGAAACTACTAAACACTCTAAATTAGTGAGCACCCGTTGTTGACTGTTATGGTGGTTTTTTTTATGTATGGTTAAGGTTTGGATTAGTTCACAGGACCACTGAAGTGACTTAGCCCTAAAAACTCAAAATTAGTGACTAGCTCTAATCTCCTTAAATTAGTGAGCACCCGTTGTTGACTACCGATTCATCGATCAACTGATCCAGCGCTCTAACGATCCATATATTTACCTATCCAGCGATCTAACGATCCAGCGCTCTACCGATCCATAGATCTATCGATCCTTTACATAATTTAGGAGAATGAGGCTGTGACGTCAGTTGTGTGGGTGTGGTGTTCAGTCGAAGTGTTCAAGCACGGAACTATTGTCGAAATAAATAACAATAGGCCCTTTGCAGCTAACAGTCACGTGCTGATAATACTGACTTCATTAACAAATGAATTGAGCTCGTGATCTCCATGCATGGCGTTGCCATGGATGCTGGAGAGCAAGCTATCTTTAAAAACGGTTATAGAAAGATCGATTGGAGGTGGAAAATAGCATTTCAGAACTCTTTACCGCATACAGAACAGGACAACTGTATGGATGGAGTACTGCCGCCGTGGTTTGCAACGATAGCAGTATTTCATGTATTTTACAAAACTCAAATTTATAAACATGTACAACCACGTTAGTTTGTGAAGTCAATTTCGTTTACGTAGATGCCGGAACGAAACCACCCGGGCCGTGGATGCCGGGACGGAACCATCCCGAGCCGTAAGTTCCTTTATTTGTTGTCTCAGCCCTGCGATGAAAAGAGAACATCGTGTTTACATGAAACATCTCGGGAAGAAATGTCACTCCCCTGTGCTGAAGACAGGGATGAGATCGTCCCGTAATAATGCAAATTTTAAAACAACAAGAGAGAATTGACCAGATACCGAGATGAAACTCATCCCGTGCACGTGATGAAACTCCTCCCGGTATGAAAAGACTCATGTAAACAGGGCCTGAGAATTCAGTTGACACAACAACGATATCCAATCAAGACCGCCTTGATTGAATGCACAATGCATTTGTCTCGTGAAAATCGAGTAATACTTCCCATAGCTAACATAAAAGAATCTGAATTCCTGAAATGCGAACCACTTCTAAAACTTTAACAGCTGGATATAAAAGAATGATGCCATTCAAAATAGTATATTATAATGTTTCTCCACGTTGGCTTGAGCCGCCTGTGGCACACCGGTTGCTGATTGGACTGGAACTTCGGTAAGTTGTCGGTACATTGCCTGCCGGGTAGCTGCCAGGGTGGCCACCTAGTATCCACCTGCATGTGGTGTTCTTGATAGGACAGGTTCTCCAGAAATGACCGGATTTGCGGGGAAGAGAAGAATTAGAATTAACACTTGCAGAACTTGAATTACCATTGGCCAAATAATTAGCAATCACACTTCTAGCTGCATCGACGCAAGTACCTTGTCTAATGAAGATCTAAATGATTTCTCTGACTTATTAGGTTACAGCTAAGTGAGCTTTCTTCATACTACAAACTGAACCGTGCTAACTCAATATATTTCTTAATGAGAGCTTAACCTTCCTCTAGAAATGTCTTGACCTCAAAGAGTTTTTTTCTTTCTAAGTTGTGTAAAGCATCGTCTAAAGTACTCTCAACCTCCTGGAATTTAAAGTACAGTACATCTCGTTTCCCTTCATTTTGAAGTAGTAGGTATTGGACTTTTCTGCATGCGGTCTACTTTCTTGACAACGGACCGGCTGTAGGCGTCTTCATGGTCTTGATGAAGTTCTCTTAAATGAAGTCAGTCGAGAAGCTACCGTTTCTTGTACACTTCTCAGCAAAGCTACATACATACATACAATTTTATTTTGATACGCTGAGCCATTACAACCCTCAACTTCAAGTTTACAAGTAGAAGGCTGATTTCCAAATGGGGCGTATGAAAACAGATTCTATATGTTTACAATAAAAATACAAATTGTAAATTCATTTCGCAATTGTATAAAAAATGAGGGCTTAAAAACTGTGCAAAGCTTTTAAAAACAGTAGTCAGCGTAATTCAGCATCAGGTAATAAAGCAACTTTGTTTTTAAATTGTCGAAGCGTACTAGCATTTTTAGCCGCTTCCGGAAGATTATTCCAGAGCACGGCACTACTGTACTTAAAGCTACACTTGACGAAATTAGTTTACGGCCTTGGAAGTGCTAAGCCAGTTTGTAAATTTCTAAGGTTATAAGTTTATGCCACTACCAGAAAGTCGAAGAAACGGGGTTCTTAGATTTGGAGCAAATTGCTTATTAAGAATTTTATAAATCATTGTATAAATCATTGTCAAAAACTCATTAATAATTATTGAGCATTTTGTCCAATCAGATGAAGCAAATCAGTCACGTGCATGCTCCTTTATACCTGATAAAATCTCATCACTCGAAAAAACCCGAGGATGGATTTGAAATCTGTCCCAGGGGGAAACGGGGTTAATGATTGAGGCAATGGATAAGCACCTCCCAACTCTTGGAATTTCTATTGATGTTTCAGCTTTCCATTGAATTGCTAATGAGGATGAACGTTTTATATAAAGAATACTAATGAACATGAAATTTTATATAAAGTTTCATCCTAATTAAGAATTCACTGATAAAGACCTAAAGATAGCAAAAAGTACACGGAACATAAGGTACCTATCGATAATAAATTTTGCACTAAATTTACTAATATCAGCAGACTACCGAGATACACAGATAATATTTTTAAAATGAAGTTATCCTGCAACTACCATTACTTGTTTACCGAGCCACTGTTAACATTTAGAGTCTGCCGTCATGTGAGTCACATCGCATTCCAAGTCTTGAACTTTATCGATGTCAACCACGACACCAAATCGGCCTTCAAGTGCAGCTTCTTGCCCAAGCTTGTTCTTTGCCACGCAATGCTTTCAGCATTGCGAAACGCCGCTTCAAACAAGATAGTATGTCATTCCATTTAGATGTTCGTAATAGCAGGCGGTGATTACTCGAATATTTTGCATGGCGTTGTGAATACAAAGGCCCTCGAGTTTTAAACCTGATAAAACACTGCAGCTCGTTTATTAAACAGTACGTAACGCGCTTACCCTGTCAGTAATGTCCAGGCTCTATGAATAAGTCAACCTCGAAATTTGCCTTCCGGATGCTGCAAGAACGGCGTTATATAAATGCACCGTTGCATGCCGGCCCCTGGGAATGACATGCCAAATATAAACAACTCCGACACCTTACTACAGTCATGCTTTTAAGCCGTTTTGAATACGATTTCTGACTTCACTTGTTCCATCGGAAAGCTTCAATTACAAACAGGCTTTGATAACACTACCGATCTCGTACAAGGCATTTGAATAAATGAAGTCAGATATTTTTGCTCTCCAGTACAACCACGTGATTTGTTAGCTGCAAAGGGCCTATTGAAACTTAGACTTGTAACCATCATGAGCACGTTTGTTCGAAGCAAGTGTGACTTTATTGCAAGGATCTGTTATTGTGATCTGTATAGTTTAACCGAGCCGGGTTAGCGACTTAATCCTGGGGCCGCGCTTACACCCTTGCTTCGAACATGCAACCGGGTCCCGCTGAATAGTGACGGGGATCTTATGAAGTACCAGTAGAAACACCGAGGACATGACGCATTCAGGTTTTCATTTGAAAACAGGCCCGTTGCCAGGGACGCTCGATGGGTTCGAACGACTCCCCCCTCTTTAGTCTTTTCCAGAATGAATAACTTAACAAGCAATTTACGTTTTCACGATACAAATGTAAAACATAATAAATAAAGCTCATAAAATCGCATGGAGTCGAGGCGTACTTTAAGCTAAAAAACACCTTAAAGTGCAAGTATCATGTCAAAAAAATAACAAAATAATATTGTACTATTGTGTTTGGTTCTCACATAACCTGAGTATCAGACCCTTGGGGAGGGGGGAGGGGGAGAGAAGGAAAAGAAAGAAAAGAGGGCCTGACACAAATCCATTCACTGGCTCGTGTCAGGCTCGTGTTCAACATCCAGAATCTGGATGTTGCGCTGATTGGATAAAAAAACAAAAGACTCAACGCGAGCTTCACGGCCGTGAACACTGCACTAGCGCTAGCGAACTGAAATCTCTCTCTTACTGACGATTTAAATGGATTTCATAAAAGCATTGGAAGCCGCTTTAACAGAAAATTGTCTCGAAGGCATGTTTCTCGAAAGAAACAGGACGTCCTGCGGAGTGTTGCCGGCGGGAATTTTATTCCGATCTCCTCACAGTTCTGGAAACCGAACAACAGGAGAAACAAATATCGTCACCGAACGTCATTGTAGCCGTCAGTCAGGTCAGTCCACTGAAACTAATAAAAACACAGCAAGTTGAAGAATGTTCGGCTTGCAGCGAGGGAACATTTTCACATTCAAAACAAAACAAAACAATTCCCACGGCAACATAAACTTAACTCAAAACCTTCGAGAGAATTAAAGGCTTATTATTCTTAAAGGAATCGAATAACAGAACTCTGTGTTAGTCGTAGCACAAAACAGATGAAATATAAATACCATATTAAAGTCCAACATTTTCTTTACAGAGATCGAAAAATCCGGCCAACACTTCAAAACTCGTGACGACAGTTATGTTAATCTCCGAAAACCGGAAATAAATTTCATTGGTTAAAAAGTGATAGCTCGATGACGTATGCTTGGGAGGCGGAAGGCCTTTCTCAATGGGTCTGTGTCAGGCTCCTTTTCTCTATCCGGCCGTCTTCTCTTCTTGAGAGCCTGATACTCAGGTTAGTTCTTACAAAAAGGTATTAATCATGCAAATTTTGTAACATTTCTGCCATTTAATCCCTAATTTTGGTTACTTTTTGTGGACCCTGTGACGTCATAAGATGAATCCACATCCACTTCCTCCCTAGAGAAAACTAGTACAATAAAATCCCGTAGGTTTTCATTGTGACATCATAAGATGAATCAATCCCGCAATTCGGGTAGCGTTTATTCTTGTTTAATTTCTGCTCCTGCCTCTCAAAGAAAACTAAGGGTGCGTTCGATTGACTGTATTCCGGCTTATACTGGAATGTTTTAGCCACTGGAATACTAATTATACCCTGAATATCATATATCAGCAAGCATTTGTAGCTTACAGTGCAAAATATGCCCGAATCAGTGATTTACAGAGACTATTCCATCTATTCTTATTCCGGAATACGGTCAATCGAACGCACCCTAAGTTAGACAACTGAAGTATATCAGAAATAGAATTTGGGGCAAAAAGAGTTCATGTTGTTTTATGGCGCTACTTGCACTTTAAGGCAATTAGTATACTCTCCTAAAGACCCCACCAAGAAGGAAGAGAGCTGTGGGCCTGTATACCATATCAGCTGTGCAGGACACGGAGCGAACTCTGAAGGCCAGGTTCGCAGAGCATCGGCGGCCCAGTTGTACCACATCCGAGGGTTCCAAACACATTAACCAGGATTGTCCGGGACATCGAATAACACTGACAAATTGCAAGTTCTCGACCGCGAAGACCGGTGGGTTGAGCGCAGGGTCACGTCAGTGAAGGAAGCCATTTACATCCGGATCAACCAACCTGATTTGAACCGTGACGGGGGCCGGTACCAGCTCCCCCGCATTTGGGACAACACCTTGCAGTCACGTGGGCCGAAAACCCGTGACTGCAAGTGAAGGTGACCTTCGCACACTTGTGATCAATCTCTCTGTTGTGAGTGAAAGCTTAATTCATCTTTCAAAAAAATTGTGTACAGAGTCTCAAAAGTTTTTAATTTCATTCGAGAATAAAAACGGTGTTAAAATTTTCCCATATATATATATATATATATATATATAAGCCTTTTGATTCCATGTCCTCTCATTAAAAGCTTCTCTCATATTTTGATAAAACGCCACATTCGCGATTTTTGAACCTCGAGCCTCATTTTTGAGATTTAAGGTATTCAAAAACGAACCCCCCTTTAAGAGTTCTGGCAACAGGCCAGGTACCGCTTTAATTATCATGTCCATATTAGAGGCTAGGACGTGCGTACGAAGTTTGGGAAATGAAGTCTGTGCGTAGCGTAGCCAAAGAATTAGGAAAAAGGCATTAGAAAAAAGAGTTTTCAAAATTCCATCTCGATTTATTACCGACGAGGGAAAGATTAACCTACCACAGCCTGCAAAATAAATCCTGAAACCCACACGCAAATGTATTAACAGCATGACATTTCTCTATGCAAACCTTTGTCCCGCCATTCCACGCTGTCACCGTCACAGCATCATCCCTGGCAGCCAGCACTGCTCTGTAGCCAATGGCGTGTGTCCATAGGGTGGTCACCTGTCTGTCACGTGGTAGGGCCCAGTCCACCCACTTGCTGCCGATACCTGAAGTGCTGTCACCACTAGAGAGCATTACCCGTGATGCGTAGCGCACGGCGAGAACACGGGCATCCAGACACGAGTAGATGTTTTTGATGCTTTGAAAAAAGACGTAAAACAGGATATAATAAGTTACCAAGGGATCGAAATTAAACACCTGGATCTGACATTTGAGTACTGTTTTAACACCAAAACGTAAGTCATTGAATCAAGAAAATAAAGTTTCTATCAAAGGGCTGACACAATGCAAAATTAACGAGTGATCTCCTCAAGGTGTGGAAGTTCTTTGGTGAAATTCATTGCATTTTAGTTTCTTCGCACTACACGTGCGAAGTCTAAATTTTACTGAAGTTACGGAAACATGCGGAAATCTTACGCGCAATATTGCGGTAAAATATGTTGACACACGCTGCAACATTTCCTATAACACTGCAGGCAACAGTTTTAGAGATGGAAACATGGAGCAGTTTCGAAGTTTCCGGCAATCGTGCGAGCAATAATTCAGTGTGTTTCCGTACCTTGAGTCACACCAATAGTAATTGACTCATGTATATTTTACATCGTTGTTGTGAATTAAAAACATTCCTCCATTAATCATGAGGACAGAGAGAAGAAACTCACAAACCTTATTTGAGGCGACATGAGATGCTTGATGTTGGTGTTACTCACAAGCCACTTGTCGTAGATGTTCCCGACCCTAGAAAACAAAACGTCACCGTGAGAAACTGTAGAAACGAGTCTTCTGTTGACTGGATCAAGTCATCAAGATACTTGTAGTAACCGGCCGCGGTATCTTGGGCTGAGTCAGCTTCGTTCTGGCGAGGTCAAGCACATGTTGGTAGTCTGCCAGACAGAAAGACTAAAATACAAATGTTCCCAATACAGGTTTCTGCAAGGCAAGGACAGTACCGTTCGCGATGAGAAGTATGGTGGCGGGAGATGGGGGTGATTGAGCCTGGCCGCAGTTCTAAAGAATGGTAGAACCAGTGTACGCATTTGTGTGTATTTCAAACTAACCGTGACAAAGCCTCATCAGTGGAAAAGTACCCTACTCGTTTCCCACGGCGGTTAGCATACCTTGATCGACTTTAGTTGATTTTACCAGTGTATACCCAGTATTAGCTCGAGTCTACGAATATACTGTACAGGGGTGGCCAGAGACAAAGATGGAATCGAAGAGGTCCTTAAATTCTACGCAACACGGAGTTAATTACCCTTCTAGATGGAATAGGGCGTTTTGGGAGGAGGGGGACTAGTGGTATTTTCCAATCAAGGTCGAGAGAAGGTCCTGGCCCCAAATAGATTAGGACATTCACAATGTTGTTAATAAGGCTTGCAGCAATTGTCAGACAACCGGTCCGAACCCCTGGGAATGGCTATTTCGGTCATGGATACGTCTGCATGTGGATAATGTTGGGCCCCTTATGTTTCTCATAGTGAACAACAACAACAAGTTTATTTTGTAGTCATAATTTAAAAAGAGCAATAGGCTAATAATAATAATAACAACCAGATTAGTACAAGGACGCTAAGAATAACTGAAAAGCTAAACTCAGCTGGATGGATGGATGGACATGTTTCTTATAGTGGTGGATGCACAAAGTAAATGGCTGGAAGTAAAAAGGATGAGTGCAGCCACAACAGTAGTTACCATTTCTCACCTTAAGCATAAAACGCGTCGACCCTCTTTCACACAGCCACAACTGAATGGATTGGCTGAAGGGGGAGTCAGATCTTCAAATTAGGAATCAAGAAGATGTCTAAAGAAACCATATATGCAAAGGCAGAACGGTCCCCCTTTGCCTACCGGTGGACTGTACATACCATCACTTGTGAAACTGGCCCCAGCAGAGATGCCGATGCGTAGACAGTTCCGTTCCAGACGGGACTTAATGAAACCCAATGTAGAAGCCAGAGTACAAGAACATCAAGAGTGGTGGAAAGAGAACCATGTTATATAGGAGTGCAAAATAGAGGTCATTCAAGGATGGGAAGAACTACTATGCACATGGCCAGGATTGGCTGCCTGGTTTAGATCCTTCAGTACACTGGGCCTAATTATCTTGCACTGTGAAGCTTCAGAATGGCTTAATCTGGAGGGGGCACCACGACCAGTTACTCCAACCACTTTGAATTGTCCTGAAGTGGCTGGACACTCGTCTGACTCAACGACGCCATCCCCTACTATCTTAGAAGGAGAGGACAAGCCACTGCCGGAACAGCAACTGTTCGCGTGGCCTGATGTCGCAACTGACCCGTTTCAGATGTACCTTCCGGATTCGACACCCCACCTCTTTGGATGTCAAGCTGTGTATAATTAAGGCTCCTGGAACTGTCATGTTGACTAGAACATTTACTTCATATTTATGAACTGTTATATTGTTAAAGTTATGCTTTAGTGGCTATATATGTTAATATCATGATCACCTCGGTTTTCTTTGTTTGATCAGGGACATTTGATCTCTAAATTACCTCATCAGCATGCATACTTGTTCTAATTTTCCCTCATTGTCATGCATGCTGATGAGGGAACATTGGACTGTCCCTTGGCACACCTGGTTATGGTGAAAGGCCTGTTAACCTAACCCTACCCATTTTATGGCTCAAGAAAGTTCTCTTCATTTCTCAAACCGGCTTCTTCCATGTGGGATACTTAAAACCATAAACGTGACGCAATTAAACGCCATGAATGCTCTTTGAATATTTGCGATAGGCAACTAGTTCCTGTAAAAACTAGTGGTGGTCTGCGTCGGCAGGAAAGATAAACACTGGTATATGTAATCAACTAAAGTCGATGGAGGTATGCTAACCGCCGTGGAAAACGAGTAGCAGCTGACGTTTCGAGCACTAGCCCTTCGTCAGAGCAAAAGAGGAAATTGTGGGTGGGGAAACGGTTTATATAGTGTCGAGTGCATGATTACCGCTGAGGAAACATGTACTCGGATCAATTGGGATCAAAGAAAATTGGGATCAAAGAAAATTGGAATATTTAGTCAACCACATAATTACATTATATTTTAGTGTTGTTATTCTTAAAAACAACACGCTTGTCCCAAGGGGAAGCCAGGGTCATTCAATCAATGGCGCTCACTCAAGCATAATAACAAAACGTTTTCGAAAGCAACTCAGCTGCAACGTCTTAGCTAAGGCAGAGAAAACTAAACTTCTCAGAGATTTGTTACGTCCTCGGTGATAATAGTATTACAATTAAGTAATAGCATGACATGAGGGAAATTAGTGATTAAATTTCCCCTCGACCTTCGAGAGGATCTGTAGAAGTCCCGACGCCGCAGCCACAAATCCTCCCTCGGCTCTCGGGGAAATTTAATCACTAATTTCCCTCATGTCATGCTATTACTTATAAGAATAGGTTTAGTTAACCTGAGTACAGTTCCTCTCCCCCTTCCTTTTTATCACCCCTCCCCCCTAAGGAAGGAAGGGAAAGAGGGCCTGACACAATTCTTTGCATGGCCACTTTCCGCCTACCGCGCCTTTTTAAGAAAAAATCCAGTCATGTGATTGACTTTTATCTAATTTGTTTGCTTTAATTAGAGGCGGAAAGCGGCTATGCAAAGAATTGTGCCAGGCCCTCTTTCCCTTCCTTCCTTTGGGCGAGGGGTGATGAAAAGGAAGGGAGAGAGGGACTGATACTTAGGTTAAGGTTTAGTGGGGCAACGCATTCTCCCCGTTGAATTGACAATTATCCTTAAATGGCAAACACGCTTCAAATAATGAAAATTGTTAATTCTAATGACATTTAAAAAAGCATTTGTTATATTCCCAACGGCGGTAGACCGGCTTAGTGTAGTAGTGATGACGTCTGCACTACGCTGTAGTACACGCAAAGGGCTACGAGCTCGAGTAGGAGCGCACAAAACATATTTTTCCTCTCTTTACCTGCTCTTCTTGTTTACCTGTGAACCCTAAATCTAGGTGAGTGAGAACCCGTCGTTTATCCATGAACTCGTCCAATGGTTAGGGTTTGGTTTGTGGTTCTGGTTAAGATTTGTTGTAGAATTAACGTTCATTATTTGAAGCGTGTTTGCCATTTAAGGATAATTGTTAATTCAACGGGGAGAATGCGTTGAATGGGGAGAAGTGTTGTAGCCGGCCGTGCTAGCTTGGGCCGAGTCTGGCGGGGTCGAGCACATGTTGAGTAGTCTTCCATTTTCTTCTCAAAACCAGGTTGTTTTACGGAAGTAGTCTTAATTCCCAATTATTACAGAACTGCTATATCGATGTGAACTGAGCCATTAATTGAATTAACCAGTTTCCATTTGGAGTGATTGAGATCAACATGTATACCTTTAGAACAAGCCATTTCTTATTTTGATTTACCTAAAGGCTCGTGCAATCACGTAAACTTTCAAAACATCACTCATCCTTGCCAATAATATGACATTTTCATTATGGCGTCACTTTACTACAACTGCGAGAATCCTTTTCAAATTCTCTTTCTCATTCAGATTTAAAATCTCCTTTAAGAATTCCAAGACAATGGTCCAAATTATAGGAACAAAAGGATTCGCGCAAAGAGTTCTGGTAGTTGTAGTATGTTACGTCATCATACGAATGGCTTATTCCTCCCTATACTAATTGTGGTCACGTGTTTTATTTTGTATGCTAGACATTTTCTGTGTATGACATTTATGCTGTAAACAGGCCTAGGTGTCCTAAGATTATCTGTGTCCTATATTATCTGTGCATCAACATCTGGTTCCACATACCTGCCGCTGACTTTGCCCACCAGTGTCCATCCTCCATTCTTCATATCACAGTACGTCTGCACTGCCTTCTTGCCGTCCAGTGTGGTCTTGATCCAGTACACGCCGTTACTAACAGGGGAATTACTTCTCAGTACACCGGCATCACGAATCTCTTTACAAGAGTGAGCAGGGAGCAGTTTGCCGCCGAGGGGAGACTTGGTGATATGCGACACAGTGCAGGAGTCACCCAGGGTCACCTGAGGTGCAGACGGGACGAGAAGTCGCATGCGTATGTTATCGTAGTACGAACGACAACCTGTCTTGTAGGCGTTGTGACATCCAAGGCCGAGTGTTCCTGGAAACGATAATTAAGGATGTTGGTGAGCATTTCACATGTAGTTTATTCTTTAACACACGTCATTTCCAGCTCATTGAGAGCGAAGGCGGGTTTCAAGCCTAAACCCGGAATTCCACACATTCTAAAAAAAAACCACCCTGAAGTCGATAGGTTCAAACCGGAACCTGAACCCATGGCGAACAATATCGTACAACATGGCCGCCGCGCATGCGTAGAATGCATTGCACCTCGTTCCAAAAATAGTGATTTTCCCATTTGCTGCTTTAGTATTTATATTTTTTGAGGTCCACAAGTTCTAAATTCAGTTAACATGCCTGCTCCTGCCCTCGACTATGATTGCTAATACGTTGTGGATGATTAGACCGGTTCCCGTACGACCCAAATTAGCTAGATCCGCCATACCTCTTCTGTTAAATACTGTAAAGGCCAGTCAGAAAGCTCAATCACAAAGACTTCCGAGTAGTTAATGTTTGAGGTCCACAAGTTTGAATCGGTTCTGCAAATACCAAAGTAGATTCTATAGCTAACGCTAGAAAAACGAGTTGAAATGTTCCAAACGTCCTGTAAATAACGGCATTTTAATGCCAAACTCTCCTTCCCAAACGTACAAAGTTTAAAGGGACAGACCCGACTCGTTCAGCTGTTACATTTCCCTTCGCGCAAGACGTTGAAAACAGCAGCTCGTCCGCCATTTTGACTGTCGATGTCCATGTATACAAACACTCATCAACGGCTTTCTTTTTAAAATACATTTCCACGTACGCGCCCGCAATGACACCCGCTGACTGTACGAACTTATTCGCCTTGCGACGCACATATAGTAATACGTCATTTAAGGGTGCGTTTACCAATTGTTTTGGGCCGTTGCTAAGTAGAATTTAAAACGCCATGAAACTCCAACAATTTGACTAAAATAATTAATAAATCACTCAGGAACTCCTGGGAGACGGACCTTTTTATTTTGATGACGTCATCGTATGACGTCATTATTGCGTCATCAAGGCAGAAAAATTCAATCAACTCATGATTTCTTTGGGATAGTGATTTCATATTTGCAAATATCATTGGTCTGGGTTAGGCACAAAAGGTGTAGCATGCGTTTTACGATACACCGAAAATTGATCGTTTTAGAATTTTCCCCCGTGAATTTTAACAGTTAGATGGTCATAACTTCTGTTTTTTTTGTTATTTTCGCTAAACCCATGCTTGGCTCTGTGCAATGCGACTTCAGGACAATTTTTATGTGAAAAAGGATTGACTTTTCTTTGTTTCACGAACTCAGTTTCATTTTTTGTGAAACCGGAAGTATAATATTGTTACCCACGGGGTGCGGCCGCGTTTGGGTGGTTACAAAGCAATTTTCTTTACAAACATGGATTCTCGTGTACCGATGGAATTTGAGAGGGCAAAGCTAAAGGAATTGATGAAATCAGTGAAATTGAAACAGAGCTGCATTATCGGACATCTAATTCCAGTGGTTTATTCACGCAAAGAAGTCGATTTGCACCATAATGAGTCACATGTCTAACCGCCTTCCGGTTGTAATAAGCGCCGCTCTGTCGAGCGGGAGGTTGCAGGTTCAAACCCCGGCTGGACCAACACTCAGGGTCTTAAAATAACTGAGTAGAAGATGTTGCCTTTACATAATACAGTAAACGGTTAGACCTTCACGTCTTCGTCGAGGAGAAACAACCCGATTCAACTTACGGTAAGCTTACATCAAAATCTGATTCAGTTTTCTATCATATAGCAATCAAAACCACTGCTAAATATGTCTATTCTAGAGGAATGTCTTGCTACTAGCTTCTTATTAACCGAGAGCGAGGTCTTTACGGTAAAATATCAGACCGAGGTCTTGACAGTACGGACCGAGCGATAGCGAGGTCCGTACATAAAAGACCGAGGTCTGATATTTTACCGTAAAGACCGAGTGAGCGAGGTTAATAAGTAGTTTATTACTCGGGCTGCCTGTGGCAGCACCGAGTCTTAAAATGCAAGTCGTTCTTTTTTTTGTTTTTGTTTGGTGTCGCAAAATTTCTGCGCATGCGTTAAAGGTCAAATTCACACCAATCAGATTGCACTGTGCTGGTCACGCAACAATCGCCAGGTTAATTTATTTACATAATTTAACACAGTAAAGCAAGATGGCGGACGACGGCGCGAGGAATTTTCTCTCTAATTTGGAGTCCCATCTCTCAAATGTAAGCCAGTTTAATGTTTTATTTAACTTCACTCGTGCGAAAGCCTTCCAACAGGCTCAGGATATTTCAACTGGCGCTCTTGTCGGAGCCGAAGGACCGCGTTTTTTACCCAGATGGCCAGTGATTTTATATACGACACGTACGACGACCTGAAGCCAGTGAACTGGGGCCAGGATCCGGAAAGCTAAAATTCGAAGAAATAGATATTGGAATCTATAAGCCATCGGCTCGCTGTGCTGCATTTAAAACATCCGAGGAGAACATCTTATTTTGGGTGAAGGCACTTCAAGACCAATATTACGAGTCTCTTAAAAACTGTCAGAGATTTAAATTTACCGTAAGTTGGATCAGAGAGTATTGAGATCAAGTTATTTCGTTCCAGCGAGGATATTGACCTAGCGGAAACGGTACAAGCTGTCGAAGGATTTTACTTACAATCATCCACGTCTACTTAACAACAGGAATAGTTATGTGCCAAGGCATGGGCAAAGATTGAGTTTCCCAGATTACAGATGAAATTAGAGAACTTAATGAATGAAGAAACAGAGGTCACGCGCGACATGCTTGAGAACATGAACATGTTCAACACTTTATGTTATACTAAGAAAACACAACAAATTACAGAGCCTGCAAGTTCACAAGTCAATGAAAAACCCCAAGAGCCTGTAGTTTTGGATCAACATATCCTTGAAACTCCAAAAGCAACATACACATGAGTCAAATTCAAACCGGAAGAGACGGAATTCTTGAGATTCTTCACGAGGATTGTTAGACCGCAATAATAATAATAATAATAATAGGCCATATTTATATAGCGCCATATCACCACAGTCTCATGGCGCTTTACATTTTACTGACATATCCTGTCAGTGAATTTTTCGGACTGCTATTTCGGCGCCAATGGCAGCCACGCAGTTTACAATGTTGAGTGTGTGGTTAGTGCAATGGCCAGGCTGCTGTACCGGGTGACAATCCCCTTCTCTTTTCGAGTAGTACAACAGGTTCTTTCACGTCCCCTTCAAATACTGATTAGAAGTAGGAGGAGACAAGGCCAACGGCTTATAAACGTCCCTGCCCAAGGACGCGGCCGGGTTCGAACCCCCGACCTCCCGCACTCTAGACCGTGCTCTACCAACTGAGCTAACCAGTGAGGCGGTTAGAACTCTCTCACTGCTTTAATGACCTTGATTTGTAACATGGTTCAAAACAATGAATATATGCCTGCTCAAATGCAGTGTGTTAAACGAATAAGTAGTGTTTAAATTAAAAGGTCAACATACGAGAAAAACAAAACTATTAAATTACATATATACTAGGGGAGCAGAGAATGAAAGTCACCGCGCTACCGGCCACTCCTAAAGACTGCTAAATTCAGCTAATAATTCTTCCCTTTGGTTATTACTAAGAGGATTTCAAATGAAAGTGTATTTCATCTTCAATCTCATGTGGCCCGAGTGAAAGCCCAGATGGGCTCTTGTTTTATTTATTTTTTTGTTGGGTGTCGCAAAATTTCTACGCATGCGTTAAAGGTCAAATTCACACAAATCAGATTGCACTGTGCTGGTCACGCAACAATCGCCAGGTTAATTTATTTACATAATTTAATACAGTAAAGCAAGATGGCGGAGGACCCGCGAGGAACTTTCTCTCTAATTTGGAGTCTCATCTCTCAAATGTAAGCCAGTTTAATGTTTTATTTAACTTCACTCGTGCGAAAGCCTTCCAACAGGCTCAGGATATTTCAACTGGCGCTATTGTCGGAGCCGAAGGACCGCGTTTTTTACCCAGTTGGCCAGTGATTTTATATACGACACGTACGACGACCTGAAGCCAGTGTAGGGGCCAGGATCCGGAAAGCTAAAATTCGAAGAAATAGATATTGAAATCTATAAGCCATCGGCTCGCTGTGCTGCATTTAAAACATCCGAGGAGAACATCTTATTTTGGGTGAAGGCACTTCAAGACCAATATTATGAGTCTCTTAAAAACTGTCAGAGATTTAAATTTACCGTAAGTTGGATCAGAGAGTATTGAGATCAAGTTATTTCGTTCCAGCGAGGATATTGACCTAGCGGAAACGGTACAAGCTGTCGAAGGATTTTATTTATAATCATCCACGTCTACTTAACAACAGGAATAGTTATGTGCCAAGGCATGGGCAAAGATTACATATGAAAGTAGAGAACTTAATGAATGAAGAAACAGAGGTCACGCGCGACATGCTTGAGAACATGTTCAACACTTTATGTAATATACTAAGAAAACAAAACAAGTTACAGAGCCTGCAAGTTCACAAGTCAATGAAAAACCCCAAGAGCCTGTAGCTTTGGATCAACATATCCTTGAAACTCCAAAAGCAACATACACATGAGTCAAATTCAAACCGGAAGAGACGGAATTATTTAGATTATTCACGAGGATCGTTAGCCCGCAATAAGAACTCTCTCGCTGATTTAACGACCTTGATTTGTAACATGGAGGCTGACCTAACTGATATGCGTAATGAATTCTTACTCTCGTCACATCAAAACACGAATCAAGAAACGAAACTCAGTCATTTGGAAGACAAATTAGTGGAGCAAGATAATATATACAAGACCGAAATCAAGATGCTGTCATCACTTAAATGACCTAGAAGTTGAAAATGGCGAGTTGAAAGCGGATATAATAAAGCTGAGATCAGACTTTCAAACTTTAAAAAACAAATCAAGAATACAAAATAGAAGACAATGAAAGACCAAGGTCTCCAGTGTTCCGAGACTACCCAACCTACTGAAGCTTATCAGTTTGTTCAAGAGCCATCTTTCTTACATGACAACCCGATCCCTATTCATCAGAATACATTTTCTGTGCTAAATGACGAGAGTTTACAATCACCTGACCGACAACCCACTACTAAAGAAAGGGACCATGAAGTACGGTAGTAGGGTTAATTCAAAACAATGAATATATGCCTGCTCAAATGCAGTGTGTTAAACGAATAAGTAGTGTTTAAATTAAAAGGTCACCATACGAGAAAAACAAAACTATTAAATTACATATATACTATCGGCAACTCCTAAAGACTGCTAAAATCAGCTAATAATTCTTCCCTTTGGTTATTACTAAGAGGATTTCAAATGAAAGTGTATTTCATCTTCAATCTCATGTGGCCCGAGTGAAAGCCCAGATGGGCTCTTGTTATATGGCACTTTGTGATAAACGAAGAATGAGAAAATAAGTGGCTCGCGTGACTCGCGCCCCGTAACACAACGTGATATACCTAATTTGCATAAATTTACATACCAAAGTGGAAGCCGTTCAGAATTTATTCCGGGATCTATTTGATAAATGTCAGCTGTCAGAATCAATTCAGAATTAGAAAACTTTGCTAATTCAAAGTGCATGAAAGGTGGAATTCGTAGAAAAAGCTATCAGAAAAGAACATATTTCCACTAAATCAACTCGAAAAACAAACCGTTCGCTCAAGCTGACAAGAGTCAAGTCAAGTGCCATGTGGTCGGCGAAAAAGTTCAAGATCTTCGTCGGATCACTTTCGGCGTTGACAGTTCTATGCTGTTTGTTTGTATCCTGGACAACTGTGACTGGGAGGACATCAGTGGAAAATCTGGACCTGAAAATCTCTGATATTTGCTACTGATCGGCAAAACTGGTTGCCGGCTATGGAATCAGAACTTCCCTGGTTTATAGTGAGGGATTGTAATTTGTAAACTGGACGGATGCTGACATTCAAGACAAATTTCTTAAGCCGAAAGAAAGCCGGCTGCAGAGGAGTAAACTTGTTGAAATATGGACTATCACTTCTGGCTCTGGTGATAGTCGCTGGCAGAGTTGTTGTCTTGTAGTTTTACTCGCTACTTCCACTGGACGGATCGAGTTCTCGTGTCAACACTCAACAGAGCCACGAAGCTTTCAGGATCAGCGTTAGCAGGTTTATCTTTATTGAGTCGGATTATTCAGTTATTTCGCTGCTGGGGTGTTTGATTCCTTCATTACCTAATACATTACTGAGCTATGTTCTAATTTCGTTTCTATACCGAGTGGAGACTTCATGTTGGCCAGTTGGGACTCGCTTGTAGTTGACGGCCAGAGAATATGGTTCTTCCGTATACGTACATTAGGGACTTTAAGCAACCACGACGGCAACGTCTACGACGACGGCATAAAACAATAGCCTTAATTACAAAATACAATAGCTGCACGTGAAAATGCACGCAGTCGCCTGCATTTCCACCGTTCTCTGGAAAAACACAACGTGAAAACTCCAAATTGTTCGTTTTAATAAGAACGAGAACGTAAGGAAAAAAAGCAATCCGTTTTTCGTTCGGCGTTAACGGAACTCTATACTCATCATATTTTTCGAAAATCTGTTTGTGAAAAACAATTCAAGGCGAACAAGGGAAATAGTACACACCAAATTTCGGGAGAAAACACTTTTCTACGTCCCGCTGTCATTGCCGTCACCGTCCTGGTTGCTTAAAGTCCCTATTGAACTCTGCTAGACGGTGACTTCTGAAGCTTCTGTAGAACCTAATCAGTAGGACATGGATATTGTCTCTGTAGCACTAGACCTTTGGATGGCATTGTATTTCAACTAGTTCTTTCCTGTCCTTTTCTGGTTGACTTTGCGTACATCAATGATAATGTTTGACAACAAATGGTCAAGTTCGTTTTGGAGGTAAGCTTTGTAATTATATTTACAGGTCAAATGTTTTGATGGACCGGCTTTCTCTCTTTTAAAAACGGTATTATTACGATGTTTGTGCTGTTAAACTGCATCACTAAGTGCATCTCTGTTTTACCCGGTTCGATTTGAGTTTTCAATTTCCCGAATTTGTGACCGTTATCATGGTAACGGTCCGTACGGCAAAATCCCGACCGAGCACCAGCCAATCAAAACACTCGATTTGACATTGAGAGTGGCTTGCCATGTAATAATGTGTAATATCATTCGCACATGTTCGTAATCCTTATAATATTCACCATTGATCAATAAAGAAATAATTACAAAATTCGGCAAGTAGGCCTTAGGCTTTGTTCGCCTTAAAGGAATGGTCGCAAGTTATTAGGAACTTGCCATCGTCCGTTTCCGTATTTATGTTTAACTTCCGCATTTTTCACAGACATTTCCGGCCTTAGAAATAGTTGACGAATTGTTCAAGCAAGCAACCGTGAACGACAATCTACGTTCTACCATAGTTAATAGAGTGGAATGGTTAGGAAACCCGGCAAACTTCAAAGGGGCTAAGAAAGGCGCTGCGATTTAGGTTGGAAGGGGTAAGACAAAAGATTGTGCACGGTTATAGTTCATTAGCGTCCCCTCAACGACTGAACTCACGCGTTTCTATTGGCTGATTGATTAACACACAGTGGAATTTCTATTGTCTTTTGTGCACGTTCAAGGTTGAAAAAAGCTAACAAAGACCTATAACAAAGAAGGTCGCTGGGTTTCCTAACCATTCCACTCTATTAACTATGGTTCTACGTTGTATCGGTCTTTGCTTCTTTATAGTTAGAAATAGTGTCCAGGGTATCAGAATATATATGAAAACGTTTTGGTCATTATTAACCGATTACTTCCAGTCAAGTCCCTAGTATCGTGACGAGCCGCCGTAAAAATGGAGTTGATTTCTCTTTCGTAGGCAATGCATTTTTCTTCTCTACTTTCTTGTGAAAGTGGCTCAAAACCATTCAAACTCTTCGAAGACTCCTCTCACGTCTAGCTGCTCACTTGTAAGTACATTCTGACTCCCCTCGTTATCAACAAGCTCTTTCCGCGCACCTTCCAAACTTTCTTTGTCGAAATCCGAAAGAAAATTAGTTTGCACTCGACACCCGAATTCCACTGACATCAGGATTTTCCCTCGTCCAGCGACCCTCCGCAGCTAGAATGGCTTTCTCGGTTTTATCGCTCTTTTTCGGCATTATATAAAGTAAACTTGAAGCATGGAAAGTAAAAAAAAAACCGGGTTGAAGTAGCAAAAACAACTTCATTGTAACTTTTACGAAATGTAAACAAAACTGGAGGAGTGAAGCTTGCTAGCCAGCGAATTGCAAAAGCGCACGCGTTGCTTTTTCACTAAACCGGAAATAAGTTTTTCCCGCCATTTGCACGAGCGCGCGCGCGCCGACCCTTCATAGCAACGTCGCTGCCTAGCGACGAAATTGGTAAACGCACCCTTAAGAAATCACATACATTTTTCCATTGTTTATACTCGTGTCGATCATAGAAATAACGTTATAAAATGTTCAAAACTCAACAATGAGCGCAGCGAGTTGTTTCACTGCAAAGTTTTGGACATTTTATGGCGTCCTTTCTATGATCAATACGAGTATGCGATTTTGGTTTTTACAACGACGAAGCACTTATCTTCAAATCAGTGCGTAATAAACTGCTTTCGAGTAGAAAAAGGCCATTGAAAGTCAAAATGTAAACACTTCTAATTACCGGCGCCGAGAGAAAGCTTTCTTTGACAAATGGCAGCATACAAGGAAATTTGATTCACCGATTATATAAATTAACTTCTGTCATTGATGGTATGCTTGTGAAATCCTTTCTTGTTTTTTTCTGGATCAGAAATGTTCTTGTTATAATTCAAGACTTCTGAGCTCTAAGAGAACTAGTCAAAACGTCTGAACCAAATTCGCCGAAACGTTCTCCACTCAAGAGAAAACTGACGTTTTGCCAAATGGCACACTACTCACTAATGATGAAATGCTTGTGAAATCCTCATTTTCTTGTTCTTGAAAGAGACGCGCGTTAACAGCCATTTTAAACCTCGGCTTGCGAGTGACGTCATTTTCATTGTCAGTACTTAAATTGCACATAGCGGAGAGCCAATCAGAAAGCGAGAAAATTGGATGTTGTTGTAAAAGAACATTTCCCACCCCTCCCGGCTCACACGTTCTTTTCTTTTGGCGGCCATTTTGTGTGACTTGGAAACCGGAAGTAAGCCATGCAAAGGTCACGTGCTTGAAAGTCAATAATAAAATTTTGTGGATTTTTAATAACACCAAATATGCTACGATCCCTTGGTCAGCTCTCGTTGCCAATTTATACACAAGAGAAGGACAAGCACAAATTTATTTATCTGAGCGGGCGTTTGATTGACCGTATTGTGGATAAGAGTACAGAGAATAATCATTACAAATCGCTTGTATCGGACGTTTTTAGCCACTGGAATACTAAATGTATCCTATATATCATATGACATGACATGTGCAGGGCGTTTCTCTATATCATATGGCATGACATGTGCAGGGCGTTATTAGCCACTGGAATACTAAATGTATCCTATATATCATATGGCATGACATGTGCAGGGCGTTATTGGCCACTGGAATACTAAATGTATCCTATATATCATATGACATGACATGTGCAGGGCGTTATTAGCCACTGGAATACTAAATGTATTCTATATATCATATGGCATGACATGTGCAGGGCGTTATTAGCCACTGGAATACTAAATGTATTCTATATATCACATGGCATGACATGTGCAGGGTAGTGTCATAGTTTAATTTGTTATTATGAATGTGGTCATTTAATAGGGCCCCAAACGTCTAAGGTATATTATGTTGAATAATCAGCTGACTAGCTATGTAATGTTGTGGACACATACCTTGGACAATTCTCCAAGCACTTGCCACAGACACTCTGTCGTGAATAACGTGCCCGTTAGCCCACTGGGAGATCATCTGTCCAAGGACACGGTATTTGAAGTGGAACCATTTGTTCTTGCTCAGGGGGGTGGGCAGCGTTCCTGTGTACTTCCAGTTACCATCAGCATTGTTGTTGAATGGCCTCATGGTACACGCTGTGTTGTTTGTTTCGTACTCGAACCACCACGCCGTAGTTTTACTGAATGACGGATTATTCACCCTCAAGAAGGGACCAGGGTACTCTTTCGGAGCAGTCGTTGTCTCCATAAAATCCATTTCAACTTCATAATCTCTCCATGCAAATCCTCTCTTGGCGAAAATGCCAATTTCTGCAGAGTCATTCGTTGGGGTTTTCCCTGTTTTACCAAACAACTTCCCGTTCTTCACCGTCCATTCTCCCCAGATGGTCCTCCAATTCCTGTCCAAGTCGCTGTTCGAGAAATCATCATAGAACAGGTAGACGCCCTCGGGATTGCTCATTGCTTGGCCAGCGGTCTTGCTCCCAAATACGAGGGCATAGCTGACTTGATTGACAGTGTTGCTAGGTAACGGAGCTTGGAGCTTGAAAGAGACGATAGCCCAAGCCACTGATGATGCGGTCAACCTGGACGGGTTCCTTAGAGATCTGGGACTGATAAAACACGCGCAGGTCATTGCCATTGGCTTGAGCGAGGCCTTTATCGATGAGTGAGCGGTGATTTACTGAATAAAATGTGAAATGACGAAAATAAGATGAAGGTTAAAGTGAGGTGTTTCAAAACAACAACGATTGACCATTGGATAAGTATAAAATAATTTCAGTTAAAAAGCTTTCCCAAAAAGTGTAACGTTACACAAATCAAATTGGAAAGAGTTCATTGATCGAGCTTTTATTTCTCTGGATGACTCGTTTACAATAAAAATAGATATGTAAATGACAAACGTATATCTATATTATTAAAATACTTGCGTCTCTTTGAATGTGTGTGGGTTTGTGCCAGCAATCTGATTGGTCGAATAACGTCCGCCGTTCAGCGATTTGATTGGTCAAACAAAATCGAAAACTTTCGATCCGACTCTGAATTCAAGCTTATATAGCTGTGTTTCTAAGCTCTTTTCTAAGGCTTAAAAATCCACGTTAGACTGTAAATTATCTGCTTTTTTCTCCAATTTGGCTAGGCACTAATAAGATCTGGATGTTTATGAAGTACTTTCTCGATAAAACATGCATCTCTAACGTTAGGGGGAAATTGCGCTAGCTATAGACCTTTGAACTGTTCAGACTGTGTCGCGACTGTGGTCGGTTCGAAAGCTCAACAATTTATTTCAAATGTAAAATACTCGCGTAGATTTAGCCTAAGTATTTTCTAAATAATTCACAACTGTTCACCGAGATATAAATAGAGAGCTAAAAACGAACCACGGATGAACAGACAACAGGTAATAAATTAAATTTGCATAATATTTCGGCTTCATTTGTCTGGTTTAAAATATAGCAAAAGAAATGCTGTTGTGGAAGAACTTGCCAGGTGGGAGCCACCTAAGAAATTAGTTTTCCATATAAGACTAACATAAAATAATCTAAATATAATTATAGGTAATACCATGACAAGAGTGAAATTAGTGATTAAATGTCCCCGAAGGCCGATGGAAAATTTGTAAAAGCCCCGAGGCAGTCTTCGGCCGAAGGACTTTTACAAATTCTCCCGAGGGCTGAGGGGACATTTAATCACTAATTTCCCTCTTGTCATGGTATTACAAAGTAAGACGAGGAAGCGAACTACCATTGTTGAGTTTTGAGCTACCATTTTAGAATGGTAATCAGAAAACCTTTGGTTATTCAACTGCCGTAGTATTGAGTTTACCAGCGCGTGAAATTGCATAGTAATGTTGTTTGTATAGCTAAAAAGAAAAATCAGTTTCTTTCAGAGACAGAATGGCGGAGAAACGTATTATTCGTGTCTGTGGAGCATGCGTACCTATTATTGCATATCCCACATGGAAGAAGGATGCATCAGAAGTTATCTGGATAGCGTTGCGCAGCCAAAATAAGGGTGTGTGCGCAGGGGTACGCGAAAAGGTTAAATACCTACTCTACCCCAATGCATCAGGGGACGACCGAACGTCCCCTCATCAGCACGCCTACTGTACATTCTACTGTACATTTCCCTGTAAAGAAATTAGAGGGAGATTTAGAGCAGGTATGCATACTGTCAGTCAGTAAAAAAAAAGCCTCACAAACTCTGTTAAATTAAGCAAAATTATAGAGTTTTCAAACATTTGTCATTCCTTCAGTTTTAATGATATGAACCTAAAACATGGGCTTTTTACTAATTTTGGCTTGTTCTTTCCATTTCTGGCAGGCTGAAAAGGTCACGTGACCAGGTCCAGCAAAAGGCTAATATATAGAGATTATTACATGTTAAGAGCTTGATATCGTTTTTATTCACGAGGTTTTCGTATCATATCGCGAACGAGCGAGTCCGCGAGCGAGAATACAATAACACAAAATTAAGCATAAAATGTTTTATTTCTAAAAGCAATAGTACAGTAAAGTGATATCGTATCACTTCACTGATATGGTTTTTATTCACGGCTTTATCACACGGATATCAACCCCAAATGTGTAATAAATATATATATTACATTTAAGCGTCGTACCTATAGAATGTGCACTGAAAAAAAATCGTGCAAAGCTATCGCCTTTAAAAACAAAATACAACTACATTCTCAATTACAGTTGATTTCCGGTGTTTAAACTTCACCGGGGAGAACAGCAGTTTGTTGTGCCGAGAATCTTAAGAAAATGTCGGGAATTGGTAGGCTCAGGGAATTTACCGGGAGATCGTTGATATGTCGGGACAAAATGAAAATAAATCGCGACAACTTTTGAAATACACACCACAGCTCAAACAGGATTCAGTCGCACGATAGCCCCAAAACTACAAAATATATTCATCTAACACCTTGGCATTTTTATCACCAGCGGAGCAGCATTCGCTACCTGTTAGGTACACTAGTATATCTTTATTCGGCACTACGTGTTTAAAGTGCCACTACCATTTCGATTTGCCATTTTTTCAGTGTTAATAGGTCAATCAGTATTAGAAATATCCGAAATAGTAGCGGAGGAGGCTAGGTAAAATCCTGCCGCCATTACTTTAAGCCGTTCTCAGTATTCAGCGGAAGTGATGTCATACACGTAACACGACAACCTCGTGGAGCGAAATAGCGTGCATAAAAAGGTAGCCAACCTCGCAAAGATAGATATAACTTTCTTCTTATGTGCGTGATGACATTTTTAGTAGAAATATGCCTCCGGGCGTTGTGTTCTGCAGGCGAGCGTTAAGTGTATGACATCACTTCCGCTGAATAAACCTTTGTTTAAAGCTGAACAAAGGAACGGCCTCCAGTAATGGCGGACGATTAGATTCAATATTCGGAGCTCAAAAAATAAGACTTCCTGTTGTTGTATCGAAAAACAATTTGAATTGGTAATAATATATCAACTCTACTTTATGAATATGCAAAATCACTTGTTTCGTAGTGGCACTTTAAATGCGTCTATTTCATTGACTGATTTCATGTTTAATGAAGTGTTCGCACAAAAGGTATAATTCATATAAGAACACAATTGTTTGATTTTTGATAAAGCAAACAAGCCGTACCTAGGTAGGTTTTCTAAAACAAAGTACTGATCAGATACCTTTTTTCGAAGCATACAATGCATTGGTTGAGGTAAAAGATTGGGTAACTCTCTTGACCGAGAACGTCGACATTGAGACATATACAAGACTCCACCGATGTCTCCGTTCTCGTACCGTGTTTCCAGATCTCGAGCCCAGAGTTTATTTTTCCCGCGACCGAGACACCGATCGAGCGACGAACGGCTCTCGCCGCTTTCCCGCTCAATGTGTTGACGGAAAAATACCTATGACAGGTACCACTCTCGGTATTTAACTCTTACTTATTGATTCATGCCGTGCCATCATTATGACATCAGTTTGTTTATACACAAGTGTCCTATTTTAACGCAGGACCAATAAGTGTTGTTTTTATTTATAAGCTATACTAAATTTGACTTTAAAAATTATCATGAAAGCGTTAACACCTTCATTTTGGCAAGGTAGCATTTCTAAACATGACATATGCAGAAGGTTTCCTCGGTATACTGGGAAAACTTTATCGAAGGCATCACACTATTAACAGCAAATGTGTCCAGTGAACCTGAAATAATAATCCCTATTGAATTAAGATCGATTATTTTAGAATTCAGGTATTGATTATATTAGCAAACAAGATTTTTTTTAATCTGTTATCAATAACACAACACTCCATCCATTGTTACAAACATCTGCGTGCTACCACCCGGAATTTGTTTAAATACTTGTAATTCTTCTTGTTGAAAGGAATCGTTAAGTTCAGTCTTTCCACACACTTGCCAAATATCAAGTGTTTGTTTCTTTTACACGCTTCTGGTGCAAGCACTTGTTCTCTGTTGATACATAGTCTTATCAGTTACAACCCTATTATCGTTATTATTATGTTTTCAATATCAAGAATGGTCTTTCAAGCATTGTTGGTAGTTGGCAAAGCTTGAGTTAACAACTGCAAAACCGGAAGTCCAATTATTGAACCCAGTCATCACGCAATCAATAAACGTAGAAAGGTGCCACGCTCACTTATTTTAGCCTAAAAGTCAAACATCCTCGAATTCATCTCGAATTGCACATAATCTTTCACGAACTATGTCAAACACGAATTGGAGTCTTTCATCAGGGGTTCCAAATATTGAGAAAACAAATGAAACCCGAGAGGCGTAGCCTCGAGGGTTTTATTGTTTTCGAAATATTTGAAATCCCCTGATGAAAGACGAACAATGAGTGTTTGACATGTCTTCTCATGCGAATGCAAAACCGACAATTTACATACGTTTCTCAGTTTTCAAACTTCATTAGCAAGTATTGTTTACCGTTTGACTGTTGTATCTAATTATTCAATAGATGGCTTATTATTCTTTTTTGATGGCAGTAATTTCAACTAGCGTACTAGTAGAGTAGTGGACAAGAGTTAGTACAAGCAGTCGGAAGGGTCGTGGTTCGAGCTCCGGTGGAGGCTGACTTTTTCTTTCTGTCATTCTCTATTTCTTTACTTCTTCGCTCCTTACTTGTAGTTTATCGGTATGTAATTAGTTAGTGCTTCATGAATATGATGATTAAGAAATATTGATCACTAGGGTTAGAAATATGATCAAACACTAGTGCGTTTGGAACTGGTGTTTCATTGGATGTTAAGATGCATCCACCTGACGAAGCTTCGAACAAGGGTATCAAGACCCATGCATGTGACCAAATACAGTTTCTCCATTGGATGACTACATGAATTATTAATGAGTTTGAGAAGTCGTATTCAGCCACTTATGTGACGGTGAGAAGTCTTTATATTCGCAGTCCGTGTCGGACACGTTATTTTCAGCGATGTTCATATAAACTGATGATATGCATTACGATCAAATGAAAATTTTACGCTAATTTCTACGCGTACCGAGCGCTTTAAGAAATTGTTTTTCCCATCAACAATAGTATCATGGAATAATTTGGATATTGCTACACGTTCTGTCGAACCTCTGTCTTTATTCAAAACTGGATTACGTAATACTTTCTGTGGGAATAAATATAACTAAATGATGGATAAACGACTATTTCTACCAATTCTTGAGTGATGTTGCCTTGTTTGGAAGCCCCGGTTACCTCCTTTCCGTTTAGATGATTTTACAAAACCCGTGAAATAGAGATTAGACAATTGTAGACATTATTAGGCACTAATTTCATTGTTTTCCTTCGTGTTATTTTGTTTATTAGGGATCAACTATTAGTTTTGTTGATCGATTGCGCATGTCACAAGTAAACGTATATATGTTAAATTACACAGTTTGTCAGTCTTTAATTTTCTGAGTAAAAAGAATCACGTAGTTTGCAAATATTTTAGTTTTATGATCAGTAAAATGGAATTGAACATGGTGGTAAAACATTTGAAGCATCTTCGGGAGTTCTAGTTGTAAGCAGTTTCGTCTAATGATATTCAAACCAACAAATAAAAATGTGAAAAGAATACCTCAAACTGCCAACGAATACTTGTTTGGAGAAGAGGAAGCAACAAAAGAATCGAATTAGGAAAAAAATCAATGATACAAGTTCCAAAATGACAGATCAATATCCAATAACCTTAATATTGTTCATGCTCGTTTTGTTTGCTTATCGTTTCTCACTCCGTACCAAATGAATCGCCAAAGAATCTTCGTCAGCATTATTAAGCTTCATTATCAAATTATTTTTAGACAGCCTCACCCAAGTGGTCACTAAGACAGTTATTAACTCACTCCTCGAATCCATAGTTAATAGAGTTCCACTCTATTAACTATGTCGAATCTTAGTAAATAGCCTGCTGGGGCTACGCCCTTGGATCTATATCACACTTATCAGTTTCGTATAGAGTGGATTCGATACTGGAAAGGAACAATATTTCATATCTATATACTTTTACAATATAACTTACAGATAAGCTAAACAAATATTACCTTGAACTGAGACTGTGTAGCCAACAGGAAGAGCTGTCCGGGTCTGTAGATTGAGTGGTCGTTTTCCACGGAAGTCGACGAGTGCGAAGTGTGCATCACACGGAGCACCGAGAGATGAGAACCTGCCACCAGTCAGTTGAGCCAACAAACTCTGAACCTTGTGAATCTGCTTCAGCTCACCTTTTATGACTTGGCTCTGTTCCTGGGCATTTTTTTGGGTTTTGATGGCTGTTTGTTCCTTGGTGCGTAGAAGCTTCAAGTTCTGCGACAGTTTCAAAATCAGTTTGTCGAGCAGATTTTTAGCATTCACTGCCTTAGACTTCGCCTCCGACAAATGACTACATATGGCAAGTAATAAAATCACTGCCAAAAGACCGAGATTTGACTTAGTTTCCATTTCTTTTACAAAAAAAATCTCATAAACTTTCTTGAAGTTGCCTCGTTGGATGCAACACCTAGAATGTCATGTAGCTTGGTTGAGTTGAATATCATGTTAAGCCTGTGACACAATTTACGGAACAAAAGCTTTCCAGATATGGAGCCGTAATGAAACTTGATTTTCCGCAATAAATCCCTGTTAAGACTGGTTTAACCGGTTTATGGTTTTATTAGTTTTCCCGTTCCTTTTATTAACTTACTATCCTTACAAGCATTTAAAATACCTAGTAGATAACTACAACATTTTTGTCAACAAAAGAATGGCTCCGGAAACACGATTCACTAAGTGCATTTAATTGCCTTTTGACCGAGACTTTAATTACTCCGGAAATTTGAAGTTTAACAACACAAAATACATGACATTGTTCAACAGTGACGTTCTGTATTCACGACGAATGAAAAGGAGTCTCAAACCTTTCCACTAGCTCCTTTCCTTCTCCATCTCAAAACATTAGACTCAGCCATCACGCAATCAATAAAGGCTATGTTTGGACTCCGGTTCTGTAGTCGTTAACTCAAGCTGTGCCAATTACCGACAATGTTTGAAAAGCCGTACTTGACATTGACAACATAATGATGATAATACGATCGTAAGATAAGAATATGTATCAACAGAGAAAGAAGCATGTAAAAGAAACCATAACATAAAAAGAACACTGAAACACTTCATGATGACAAGTGTGTGGGAAGACTAAACTTAACGATTCCTTTCAACAGGAAAAATTACAAGTATTTAAACAAATTCCTGCGGGTAGCACATAGGACGTTTGTAACAATGGACGGAGTGTTGTGTTATTGAAAATAAACATCTTGTATGCGGAAAAAGTTCATCACCGGAATCGTAGTATTGTCACTTGATTTCAGGTTCACTGGGCATAGTTCCTGTTAATATTGTAATGCCCTACGATAAAGTTTCCCCGGTATACCGAGGAAAGCCATGTCATGTTAAGAAATGCTACGTTTCTTGAATAAAGGTTTTCAAACTTTTTTTAAAATTGAAGTAACTGAATTGGCGATCGTTTTTATGGGTTTGTCCTTTTGTGTGTCATCACATTATCAAAGGAATTATAGAATCAGGTGATGCTAGGGGCATCAAATACGACGTCATCCTTCTCTGTATATCGGCTAAATAGGCGCGCGGAGATATGGAATTTATCTTCGAGTTGAGAAAGGTAAAGGTATTCATTTAGGTAGCGCAAATTCTATATTCTGTATGGATATATTCAAATGCGCATGAGAAGTTATTACTCGGGCTGCCTGTGGCAGCACCGTGTCTTAATCTGCAGGCCGTAAATTTTTTTGTTCCGTGCAGCAAAATTTCTGCGCATGCGTTAAATTATGCATTAATTGACCTCGTGGCGCTGATAGATTTCGCCATCGGACGGTATTCTTGTTTGAGGTACGTTTCGTAGGTTTTATGCCACATTTCATTTTACTCTCGGTCATAATACATACCAGCGCAAACATCGTGATCTGTAGGCCAACACTACAATAATTTTGAGCGTGTTTTTGGCTGTCGCTCGCCAACACGAAGCCAGAAATACGGTTACTCCTCAATGATAACCGTCACGAAATAGATCATCAAGTTCCCATATAAATTAACCAACAAAACACTTCTATCAAGCTATGTTGAAAAAATCCCGCAAACAAATAGTAACAGCGAAACCCATATCAGCCACACAGAAAGTGTAATGTAGGGTAGCAGCCATGTAGCAGAAGCGAAGCAGTGTAGTACGTGTAGCAAATGTAGCAAGCATAGCAAGTGTAGCAGTGTAGCAAGTGTAGCAAATGTAGCAAGCGTAGCAAGCGTAGCAGTGTAGCAAGCGTAGCAAGCGTAGCAGTGTAGCAAGCGTAGAAGTCTAGCAGTGTAGTAAGCATAGCAGTGTAGCAAGCGTTACAGTGTAGCAAACGTAGCAGTGTAGTAAGCGTAGCAGTGTAGCAGGTGTAGCAGTGTAGTAATCGTACCAGTGTAGCAAGCGTAGCAAGTGTAGGAAGCATAGCAGTGTAGCAAGCGTAGCAAGTGTAGTGAGCGTAGCAAGCGTGGCAGTGTAGTAATCGTAGCAGTGTAGCACGTGTAGCAGTGTAGCAAGCCGGTGTAGCAAGCATAGCAGTGTAGTAATCGTACCAGTGTAGCAAGCGTAGCAAGTGTAGCAGTCTAGAAAGCGTACCAGTGTAGCAAATGTAGCAAGCGTAGCAGTGTAGCAAGCGTAGCAAGTGTAGTAAGCGTAGCAGTGTAGCAAGCATAGCAGTGTAGCAAGCATAGCAGTGTAGCAAGCGTAGCAGTGTAGCAAGCGTAGCAGTGTAGCAAGCGTAGCAGTGTAGCAAGCGTAGCAAGTGTAGCAAGCGTAGCAGTGTAGCAAGTGTAGCAGTGCAGAAAGCGTAGCAATGTAGCAGTGTAGCAGTGTAGCAAGCGTAGCAATGTAGTAAGCGTAGCAGTTTAGTAATCGTAGAAGTGTAGCAAGCGTAGCAAGTGTAGCAGTATAGCAAGCGTAGCAAGTGTAGTAAGCGTAGCAGTGTAGCAAGCGTAGCAGGGTAGCAAGTGTAGTAAGCGTAGCAAGTGTAGTAAGCGTAGCAAGAGTAGCAGTGTAGCAAGCGTAGCAGTGTAGCAAATGTAGCAGTGTAGCAAGTGGAGTAATCGTAGCAGTGTAGCAAGTGTAGCAAGTGTAGCAAGTGTAGCAGCATAGCAAGTGTAGCAAATGTAGCAAGCGTAGCAGTGTAGCAAGCGTAGTAAGCGTAGCAAGTGTAGCAGTGTAGCAAGCATAGCAGTGTAGCAAGTGTAGCAGTGTAGTAATCGTAGCAGTGTAGCAAGCGTAGCAAATGTAGCAAGCGTAGCAGTGTAGCAAGCGTAGCAAGTGTAGTAAGCGTAGCAGTGTAGCAAGTGTAGCAAGTGTAGCAAGCAGAGCAGTGTAGCAAGTGTAGCAGTGTAGCAGTGTAGCAAATGTAGCAAGCGTAGCAGTGTAGCAAGTGTAGTAATCGTAGCAGTGTAGCAAGCGTAGCAGTGTAGCAAGCGTAGCAATCGTAGCAGTGTAGCAAGCATAGCAGTGTAGCAAGCATAGCAGTGTAGCAAGTGTAGCAGTGTAGCAGTGTAGCAGTGTAGCAGTGTAGCAAGTGTAGTAATCGTAGCAGTGTAGCAAGCGTAGCAATCGTAGCAGTGTAGCAAGCGTAGCAATCGTGGCAGTGTAGCAAGCGTAGGAAGCATAGCAGTGTAGCAAGCATAGCAGTGTAGCAAGTGTAGCAAATGTAGCAAGCGTAGCAGGGTAGCAAGTGTAGTAAGCGTAGCAAGTGTAGTAAGCGTAGCAAGAGTAGCAGTGTAGCAAATGTAGCAGTGTAGCAAGTGGAGTAATCGTAGCAGTGTAGCAAGTGTAGCAAGTGTAGCAAGTGTAGCAAGTGTAGCAGTGTAGAAAGTGTAGCAGTGTAGCAAATGTACCAAGCGTAGCAGTGTAGCAAGCATAGCAGTGTAGTAAGCGTAGCAGTGTAGCAAGCGTATCAGATTTAACATTTCAAATGCATAAAAGGGATTTTTTAAAGAAGTCCTTTAAATATAGCGGCGCTATGCATTGGAACCAACTCTCTTATGAGGCCAAATTGGCTGAATCGCTCAGAAGTTTCAAATGCGGGACACGAGTACACATTATGTATGATTACTCTAACTTTTTATTAATATGTTTTGTGTATACCGTAAGTAGTTCTAAGTTGCTAGATACATATATGTCAGAGTAAATTTAATAAGCCTTAGCTTATAGATGGTTTGCTACCTAGACCGCCTCCCGGTTAGCCCAGTGGTTAAGCTCCAGTCCCTCCCGGTTAGCTCAGCGGTTAAGCTCCAGTCCCTCCCGGTTAGCTCAGTGGTTAAGCGCCGGTCTGTTGTGCGGGAGGTCGCGGGTTCAAACCCCGGCCGGACCAACACTCAGGGTCTTAAAATAACTGAGTAGAAGGTGCTGCCTTTGTGAAACAATCTCGTTCACGAACTGCAAATGGTTAGACCTTCACGTGTTCTCGGATAAGGACGTTAAATCGTAGGTATCCCGTCGGCCTCAAGTTTATCAGTCTTTCAAGACTGTTACGAGTTACCGACGTTAAATAAGGTCGCTTTACCTTTACCTTTACCTTTACTCAATCCCCAGAGATTCAAATGACAAAGGGCATGGCGGCCATGTTGGTGTACAGAACAAAAGAAACTAACGAGGAATCTATTGTTAACTGTACACCAACATGGCGGCTATGACGTCACGTGCAAAGGGTTTATATAATATTCAGGGTATTTTGTAATATTTAGAACATGTTAGAACACGCGCGTCATATATATATTGAAACCAGCCTACCTAGAGTGTACACAATATGTATGTGTGAAATAAAATCTAATTTGTGCTGAATGGCGCAAAATGTCTGATGAAACTACCATAAATGTGCAACTAAATTGTTCATTTTTTTTTATTAAATAGCTGGCACAATTTCAGGCATATAATCTCTAGCCAGATGCTAAACTACAGTGCTGATTTATGTCTCTATCAATTCCAAGCCCGCCCACCCCCCCCCCCCCCCCCCCCCAACCCGGGCAAGATGGGGCATTTGACAACCTATCTGTCCCTGGGGTGGGACATTTGTTTTGCGTCAGCCCGGGCCCGGGGAATTTGTCAAAAATTACCCCACCCCTCCCTGTGTTTGATTTTGTTTTGCTCAACTGATCAACACGTGCTTGCTTCATCGATCAACACTTGCTACACTTGCTACACTGCTATGTTTGCTACACTGCTACACTTGCTACGCTTGCTACGCTTGCTACGCTTTGCTACACTGCTACGCTTGCTACGTTTGCTACACTGCTACACTTGCTACGCTTGCTACACTGCTACGATTACTACACTGCTACGCTTGCTACATTTGCTACACTTGCTACACTGCTATGCTTGCTACACTGCTATGCTTGCTACACTTGCTACACTGCTACGCTTGCTACGCTTGCTACGCTTGCTATACTGCTACCGCTTGCTATACTGCTACGCTTGCTACACTGCTACGATTACTACACTGCTACACTTGCTACCTTTGCTACACTGCTACACTTGCTACACTTGCTACACTGCTATGCTTGCTATGCTTGCTACACTGCTATGCTTGCTACACTTGCTACACTGCTACGCTTACTACACTGCTAGACTTCTACGCTTGCTACACTGCTACGCTTGCTACGCTTGCTACGCTTGCTACGCTTGCTACGCTTGCTATGCTTGCTACATTTGCTATACTGCTACGCTTGCTACACTTACTACACTTACAACACTTGCTACACTGCTACGCTTGCTACACTGCTACGATTACTACACTGCTACACTTGCTACCTTTGCTACACTGCTACACTTGCTACACTGCTATGCTTGCTACACTTGCTACACTGCTACGCTTGCTACACTTGCTACGCTTGCTACGCTTGCTACACTGCTACGCTTGCTACGTTTTGCTACACTGCTACACTGTGCTACGCTTGCTACGATTACTACACTGCTACGCTTGCTACATTTGCTACACTTGCTACACTGCTATGCTTGCTACACTGCTATGCTTGCTACACTTGCTACACTGCTACGCTTGCTACGCTTGCTACACTGCTACACTTGCTACGCTTGCTACGATTACTACACTGCTACGCTTGCTACATTTGCTACACTTGCTACACTGCTACGCTTGCTACGCTTGCTATGCTTGCTACACTGCTATGCTTGCTACACTTGCTACACTGCTACGCTTACTACACTGCTAGACTTCTACGCTTGCTACACTGCTACGCTTGCTACGCTTGCTACGCTTGCTACGCTTGCTACATTTGCTATACTGCTACGCTTGCTACACTTACTACACTTACAACACTTGCTACACTGCTACGCTTGCTACACTGCTACGATTACTACACTGCTACACTCGCTACCTTTGCTACACTGCTACACTTGCTACACTGCTATGCTTGCTACACTTGCTACACTGCTACGCTTGCTACACTTGCTACGCTTGCTACGCTTGCTACGCTTGCTACGCTTGCTACGCTTGCTACTCTTCTACGTTTGCTACACATGCTACACTGCTACACTGCTACGCTTGCTACACTGCTACGCTTATTACACTTGCTACGCTTACTACATTTGCTACACTTGCTACACTGCTACGATGACTACACTGCTACGCTTGCTACATTTGCTACACTTGCTACACTGCTACACTGCTATGTTTGCTACACTGCTACACTGCTACGCTTCCTACACTGCTACGCTTGCTACGCTTGCTACACTTGCTACACTGCTACACTTGCTACGCTTGCTACACTGCTACGATTACTACACTTGCTTACGCTTGCTACACTGCTACGATTACTACACTGCTACGCTTGCTACATTTGCTACACTTGCTACACTGCTATGCTTGCTACACTGCTATGCTTGCAAACACTGCTACGCTTGCTACACTGCTACGCTTACTACACTGCTAGACTGCTACGCTTGCTACACTGCTACGCTTGCTACATTTGCTACACTGCTACGCTTGCTACACCTTGCTACACTCTTACAACACTTGCTACACTGCTACGCTCTGCTACACTTGCTACACTGCTACGATTACTACACTGCTACACTTGCTACGCTTGCTTACACTGCTACACTTGCTACACTTGCTACACTGCTATGCTTGCTACACTGCTACGCTTGCTACACTTGCTACGCTTGCTACTCTTCTACGTTTGCTACATTTGCTACACTGCTACGCTTGCTACACTGCTACGCTTACTACACTTCCTACGCTTGCTACATTTGCTTTACTGCTATGCTTTGCTACACTTGCTACACTGCTACGCCTCACTACACTTGCTACACTGCTACGCTTGCTACGCTTGCTACGCTTGCTACATTTGCTACACTGCTACGCTTGCTACACTGCTACGCTTGCTACACACTGCTACACATGCTACGCTTGCTACACTGCTATGTTTGCGACACTGCTACGCCTTGCTACACATGCTACATTGCTACACGTGCTACATTGCTACGCTCTGCTACACTTCTACGCTTGCTACCACATGCTACACTTGCTACACTGCTATGCTTGCTACGCTTGCTACACTGCTACGCTTGCTACATTTGCTACGCTTGCTACATTTGCTACACTGCTACGGCTTGCTACACTGCTACGCTTGCTACACTGCTACGATGACTATATACTGCTACACTGCTACACTTGCTACACTGCTACGCTTGCTACACATGCTACACTGCTACATTGCTACGCTTGCTACACTGCTACTTCTTGCTACACTGCTACACTGCTATGCTTGCTACACTTGCTACACTTGCTACACTGCTATGCTTGCTACACTTGCTACGCTTGCCTACGCTTGCTACGCTTGCTACGCTTGCTACGCTTGCTACGCTTGCTACGCTTGCTACGCTTGCTACGCTTGCTACGCTTGCTACGCTTGCTACGCTTGCTACGCTTGCTACGCTTGCTACGCTTGCTACGCTTGCTACGCTTGCTACGCTTACTACACTTGCTACACTGCTACGCTTGCTACACTTGCTACACTGCTACGATTACTACACTGCTACACTTGCTACACTGCTATGCTTGCTACACTGCTACGCTTGCTACACTTGCTACGCTTGCTACTCTTCTACGTTTGCTACATTTGCTACACTGCTACGCTTACTACACTTCCTACGCTTGCTACATTTGCTTTACTGCTATGCTTGCTACACTTGCTACACTGCTACGCTCACTACACTTGCTACACTGCTACGCTTGCTACGCTTGCTACATTTGCTACACTGCTACGCTTGCTACACTGCTACGCTTGCTACATTGCTATGCTTGCTACACTGCTACGCTTGCTACATTTGCTACGCTTGCTACGCTTGCTACACTGCTACGCTTGCTACACTTGCTACGCTTGCTACACATGCTACACTGCTACACTGCTATGTTTGCTACACTGCTACGCTTGCTACACATGCTACATTGCTACGCTTGCTACACTGCTACGCTTGCTACACTGCTACGCTTGCTACGCTTACTACACTTGCTACGCTTACTACACTGCTAGACTTCTACGCTTGCTACACTGCTACGCTTGCTACGCTTACTACACTTGCTACGCTTACTACACTGCTAGACTTCTACGCTTGCTACACTGCTACGATGACTACACTTGCTACACTTGCTACGCTTGCTACACTTGCTACACTGCTACGATGGCTACACTGCTACGATGACTACACTGCTACGCTTGCTACACTGCTACGCTTGCTACACTGCTACACTTGCTACGCTTGCTACGCTTGCTACGCTTGCTACGCTTGCTACGCTTGCTACACTTCTACGCTTGCTACGCTTGCTACACTTGCTACGCTTGCTACACTTGCTACGCTTGCTACACTTGCTACGCTTGCTACACTTGCTACGCTTGCTACACTTGCTACGCTTGCTACATTTGCTACGCTTGCTACATTTGCTACACTGCTATGCTTGCTACACTGCTACGATGACTATATACTGCTACGCTTGCTACACTGCTACGCTTGCTACACTGCTACGCTTGCTACACTGCTACGCTTGCTACACTGCTACGATTGCTACACTGCTACGCTTGCTACACTGCTAGACTTTCTAAACTTGCTACACTGCTACGTTTACTACACTGCTACGCTTGCTACACTGCTACGCTTACTACACTACTACGTTTGCTACACTGCTACGCGAGCTACACTGCTACTCTTGCTACGCTAACTACACTTGCTACATTTGCTACACTGGCTACACTTGCTATGCTTGCTACACTTGCTACACTGCTACGGTTTCTACACTGCGACACTTGCTATGCTTGTTACCCTTGCTACACTGCTACACTTGCTCTAGCACTACACTGGTACAAAACCCTCATATTTACTCCACAAGCATCTCTTTTGTCCTTTGCTATACAATTGTTTCATCGGATTTGATATAGGTTTTCTTCCAAAACATTATATAGGGTTTTTACCTTTCTTTTTTCTATTTCGTGACGGTTATCATCGAGCCTTTACCAGAAATACCCCGGAGAAATAAACACTCAGCACAGAATAATTTATGATGAGCGAAGCAATATTCAACTCTCAAGGTAAACTTAAACAAGAATCCTTTCACGGCCGAGGTTTTGGTTCGAGAAATTAAAGGCTTCCAACAGTTCCCTTTATAGTTCTGTAATATAATGAGCAGACTGCAGTTTTGGGAAGGAGGGTAAAAGCTTTTAAATATAGATAACCAACAGGCATTTCATTTAATAAATACCAATATGGACGCGATCAGTGAGCTGCGATAAAGAGCCGCAGGGTAGAAAGAACAGTAGAGAAATATAGTGATAGCTCCATCATAGGTGGACAGGATACAACTTATAATATGGGACAAATATAAACATACATTTGAGACACTCTTCTATTAGTACTCTGAACCTGGAGAACAGCAGACCATAGTTAATAGAGTGGAATGGTTATGAAACCCGGCAAACTTCAAAGGGGCTAACAAAGGCGCTGCGATTTATGTTGGAAGGGGGCAAGACAAAAAGATTGTGCAGGGTCATAGTTCATTAGCGTCCCCTGAACGACTGAACTCACACGTTTCTATTGGCTGATTGATTAACACATTGGAATTTCTATTGTGTTTTGTGCAGGGTCACGGTTGAAAAAAGCTAACAAAGACATATAACAAAAAGGTCGCTGGGTTTCATAACCATTCCACTCTATTAAGAGGGCGCAGGAACAGAACAGGGAGGACGGAGAATTGGCAAAAAAAATCAGGGAGAAGGGTGAAATGTCCAGAAAAACTAGGGAGGAGGAAGAATTTAGCATACAGGGAGGAGGGGGCAAATGGGATCTACATACATGCTCTAGAGAGAAATTTTAAAACTCACTAGATTTCACTACCCGCTCCTCTCCCACTCTATTAACTATGAGCAGACTAAATTGTAAGCGTGCGTTACATGAATAAGTAGAGGTCAACATCTTTAATTTACATACACGAGAAAAACAAAAATATTAAATTACATATATATATACTAGGAAAGCAGAGAATGAATATCACCGCGCTACCGGTCACTCCTAAAGACTGCTAAATTCAGCTAATAATTCTTCCCTTCGGTTATTACTAAGTATATTTCATCTTCAATCTCATGTGGCCCGAGTGAAAGCCCAGATGGGCTCTTGTTTTTTTGTTTGTTTCATGCAGCAAAATATTTGCCCATGTATTAAATTTCAAGTTCACCACCAATCAGATTGCACTGTGCTGGTCACGTAAAACTCTCCAGGTTAATTTATTTACATCATTTAATACAGTAAATCAAGATGGTGTACCCGCGAGGAAATTTCTCTCTAATTTGGAGTCCCATCTCTCAAATGTAAGCAGTTTAATGTTTTATTTAACTTCACTCGTGCGAAAGCCTTTCAACAGGCTCAGGATATTTCAACTGGCGCTCTTGTCGGAGCCGAAGGATCGCGTTTTTTACCCAGATGGCCAGTGAATTTATATACGAGATGACGACCTGAAGGGGTTGCATGATCAAAGCTAATACTAATTTCTCGTTTAAGCTTCTCTTCCGCCACGGCTTTGTTATTTGAATCTCTGTGGATTGGTATACTCCAATATACTGCACAATACCATACAACTGAATAAGAAGTCTTTAACAAAGCCAAACTCAACTTCAACTCAAGAGCAAAGCTGAGAGGGAAAGTGAAACTGAACAGTGTCTTGCTAGGTCATGAAGGTACGGTGAGGTTGAAATCATTGCGTGTTTATATCTGCATTTCTTTGTCGATTTTTTGTGATAGTTAGTGTACTTTTTTACCAAGTCTATTTATATCCAGTGTTATCCTTCTGATCATGATTATATACGTCAATCTCTGGAAGAACGCAGACATGCCAGTAGAAGATAATTGCAAATTTTATTGTCGAAGAACCAGACAGTTAAAATGGAGAAATAAGTTGTTTGTAAAATCACGTCGAAAAGTCTGTAGGATAACTGAAAGCCAAAGCGAACCAGAGGAAAATGTAACTTTCATACTACAGTATCTCCAATCATTTCACATACCCGAGCAGTTCTCTCCAAAAATCTGAATCATAAAAAGTATCACTGCGAAATCATGCTCTCTAATGACATTGAACAGGTCTTTTTGATTCAATAATAAGTGCTGATATGTTTAGGTTAACAGCCAGATTCTCTTGCTTGGGATTAAAACCGTTAGATGTTGGTGGTGGTGGAGAGATTACAACAACAATAACAATTTATTATACCCTTACAAAGTGTGACAAATTAATGGTAAGAAAAAATACATATTTACTGAGGGTACTGGCTTCCTGAAATAACTGAGATGTTAAAAATGCCAGGAGCCAGTTTACATGGAATTGAAATTAAATTAGTAGGTCGCAGGGCATGAACAAATACATATACAAACTATTCCATTTGGTCAAGTTATTTACAATATATACGGTGGCATATATATAGTAATACAATTAATACAGTGTTAATAAATAAATAAATATGAAGAGAAAGAGTACAAACTCTTTACTTTTAAAAAATGCATAAAAGCTAATATTTGCTGAGAAATAAGTTCTATCATCCAGAATGAAAGTAATACTGATCAGTGATCAGTCCTGGTTACAATATATTAACAACACTTCATTTCGTCATTTCGAAAGGATTTTGGCTGAACCACCCGAAACCATCTCATTTCACTTGCATGATAGCAGAAATATTTTCAAGGGAAAAAATACTGCAGTTTTGCCCACTGCCATTAATTTGGCTGCATTTCCTCTCTTTATAACATAGTATGAGGTCTCAGAAATTAAAACTACTACCTCAACTAGAATTCTAGTGTGCATTTGAAGTGTTTTTCGTTGTTTCTCTTTCTTTAGAAATCCATTCTTGTAGCCTAAAATCAACTTTAGCTCAATGGGTAGATCTAAACATGAACTCATACCAAAATATATTTTACTGTGTTTTGCGTCAAAGGAAAGAAAATCGGCAAATCTTCCAACCTCGTTGCAAATCTTCCTCCCAACCGCCGCTAAGTACAGACGGCTCAATTCCTGTAATCTATGACGTACGATACGGGGAATAAATTAGTTTTGTCATGTTGTTTTCGGCTTTGAATAGATAGACTAACGACTCATAATTGCGCAATATTGTGCTTTCTTTGTGCTGAAGGTGTGGTAGTTTTTCCTTGGTATGCATGACGTACAAAACCGGGGAAAAGCACTGAATTGAGCCGCCACGCAAACTAGCTTTATCAGCGGAGAATCAGCTATTTTTCGACCTTCCAAACGTATTTCCTCCTTTTAGACGTGCACCACAGAGAAATCAAATAGCAGACTTTATTTTTCTTGAATCAGTACAAGTTTGTATAGTCGTCGGATTGATTTAGGGTTCAATTCTCCTTTAATTGGACTAGTGAACTGCAGTAGTCTCGTTTCAAATTTATCTGATATTCACTGGTAATATTATACAAAAACAATTATTCACCTCAGTCTCAGTGGTGACTATTGGCGAGAATCTGTTAGTCACAACTGAATCGCACAAGTGCTTTTGCAAGCGAAATCAGACGTTGATTGGCTGAGGATGGGTGATTTAGAGTGGAGTCACCACTGTCGGCTACGCGCGCTACTTATAACTTTGCAAAATATCAACAAAAGTAATAAATCGTCAAGTAATTCATCGGACTATGCAATTCAAGAAAATCACATGCCTGACTTCGCGATTCGGGCGATATCGGGTTTCTCGTGCAATTTAACGTGGAATTACCTCGTCAGGCATGTGATTTTCCTATAATATTTACTTTGACTGTCTCTCGGTAAATATTAAACACTTAATGACTGGCCCCGAGGGAAAAAGTGAGTTTTGTTTCTAGACGTTCCCCGACACGGAATTAAAGGGGAACATGGAGGATCTCGGAGAAACAAAACTCATTGATTGATTCCCGCCGATGTAGCAACAATTATATAATTCCTTTTCCCCGAGTTTTGGTACACAAATATTTATTTTCCCACCTTTAGTTAGTCAGTGGCACCTGCTACACACCACACCATCTTATGTCACGATATGATCACGTGGCGGGATACAATAATAAATTCATAATCTAACTTTTACTCTAAGTAAAATTGCAAGATTTAATTTCCAGAGTACAAATAACTACTGTTCACTATCGCGTGATGTGTGTACTCGTCTCAGGTTCTCTCGGCCATTATTTGGACTCCTGAGCTTTGCAAATTTATATAAACAAGTGCTGTGTTGCTCTTTATTTTTCTTTGGTGTTTGTGTGCTTATCTTCAAGGGTTCTTACAAATGTACACTATGCACAAAGAACAAAGACATTAATTGTCATTGTTCATACTCATAAGTTCTTATCGATTGTTGTGTTACACTTGACACGGTTTTCTTTGTTCTTCTCTGGTATAAACTCGTTCAACAATAGACTGTTACAGGGAGGTTCATTACTCAGTTTTAAACCTCCTTTCCGGACAAGTTACTGTTTTTGGGTTACCTGTGGTGCTCGATCGAAATTGGGCGCACCAAACCCAAGAAACAGTAACTCGCCCGGAGATCTATTTATTACACGGACAAACAAACTTAAAACCTTGCCAAATGTGATATAAGTGTTTAGGGCTTAGAACCTCGGTTCTCGGTATGAAACTCTTACTTCTCAAGCATGTTAAGGCATGGTTTATTCAGCAATTCTGTTATACACTCTAAATTCGCTAACTTTGTCATTTTTCAATGAAATACCATAGAAATCGGTAATTAGGCAGCAATCATATGTATCAACATTTTAAGTTAGGTATTCTCGTGTTTTGGTGGTCACGTGATCTTAAGGCTGATAGAACAAATAATTCAAAATGGGCCGGTCACAGTGCATTTTTAAAGTAACGATTCCTGGCTTATCTGATTACACTTCTGGTTGTCCGTAAATCCCTGTCTGGAATGGTTGATATTTTCCCATTGTAGGTGAGAAAATTGGGGAAAACTGGCTACAAGAACAGGTCACGTGATCTGTTTTCTCTATTTTCGCCTTAACAATCTATCAGGGTCAACCATTCCAAGCAGATCTTTAGAAACAACCAGAAGTGTAATCACATAAGCAAGAAACCGTTACTTTAAAAATGCAGTGTAACCGGCCCATTTTGAGATGAAATTTCCAGATTTTGTAATCACGTGGCTGGTCACGTGATAGACATTTTACAACAAAATCTGTTGAAACGACTCAGAACGCTGAGCTTAGCGATATCCACTATTTTTGTAGAATTCGGGCAAACATAAGCCACTCTATTCAATAAAATAGCTTTAGCCTCGATTTCATGTTCAAACCATGCCTTAACATGCTTGAGTTGTGTCGATACCTAGGCATTTTTATGGACCTCCTGAGTGAATAAAATGACTGACAATACCATCAACAATTTATGTTCTAGCTGGCCAGCCTAAGGGGTTAAAAGAAGTACTGAGAAACTGGAACAGGAGGAAGTTAAAAAGATTAAAATACTGCATCTGAAGAGGTCAAGAGAAATGCAGGTACACAATAGCCCACTTCCGAGATATGCCTCACTTCCTACACACAAAGGAATCAATACGAGGCTTCGTGCATAATGCTCAGTCGTTGGTGATAAACTACAGAGGTGCTGTTGAATGTTTGCCGCGAGTTTTAATGTGTACCTATTTTCCGGACTGGAGCCAGGAACAAATATGAAATGCATTTATGGCTCTGTTGTTGGTCAATCATTTTCAAGACCCAATATTTGGGGGCTGGTTATATGCTAAGCTTTATCAACAGGATTTTTATATCCATTTTTTCCTTCACTTCATGCCAAGCCATACCTATGAATTAATTCTTGCCGTTACTTAATAGTTAAAATTCAAGTGTCTTGATCAGTGTTTGAACTATAACCGAAGTGATCTGAATCTGGCGTTTCATTGGTTATCAAGGTTCATCCACCTGACCAAAATGGAATGATCCGATTGGATGTTGGCCTCATTAATTATTCTTGAGTTTGAGAAGTGGATTTGAACCCCTCATGAGTATATTCGACGGGGGTTTCAAAATACGGCATGTGGTCCAAATAAGCCTTTTGCAGGAAACAGTGACATGCTGACACAAGACTTCGTTAACGAATGAACTGAGCTAGTGATTCCCATGGTATGGTAAAGACGTTGCCATTGATGCGCGTACCAATTAAGATTATTTGGCCACCCAGTACAACCACGCGATTGCATAATCTTATATAAGCAGTTTTTAAGTTTAGTTGAGGTTTTGTATAATGTATGATCAAGATAGTCGTATTGTATTCCTTCTGTACTTACTAACTTCGGAAAATTCAATATTCGATTCAAAGGTGCTACAATCTGGAACGATTATATTGATGATTTGTTAAAATACCCATTCAATCGTTAAATTAAACGTTGCAAAATCGAATCATACTAATAGCGTTTCTTCCTCAAGTCCCGTTGTTGTTATTTGTTTATTTTTATTCTTGTTCTATACTTGTGCCCCAATGTGTGTATATGCGAGAGACTACTTGTTCGACTATACAACGTTAGAAAAAATGTAACGCTACCTAGCTAGATTAGCTTTATATAGTTATTCTGGGTAGCAAATACCCTACTTCTGAACAATCACCCTATCATTGTATATATAATAATTTTGTGGTATTTAAATAAAATTGTTGGTGTTAAATGTAGAAGAGAGCCACTAGCAGTAGTAACTTGAGCACTATCACTGGAAAAATCGAACCATTTACACACATTGAAGAATTTTATACAACGTCTGTAAAATGCTCAGACATTTTTACAGACTTTGTATATAGTTCTTTCCATACTAAATTACATATTCATGATCCATGATCATCGGCCATTGAGGGGGGTCCATTTATAACTGAAAACTAGTACCCGAACAGCTTGTTAATTGTTCAAATGCAATGACAATAGCTAGCCGTATTTAGAACTAGTTTGCATATTGTAACTGGAAAAAGTAGCATCTTGTAACTGTGCTTAGAATAGAGGTTTTCCAACGTAACAAAGTGAGTTGGAAAGCGTCTTCATTACGGCACGTAGCTATTTGTTTATCACTTAAGTGATAGTTCATTAGTTTCTTTTCTTGTACATGTGTTTAATAGTCATATTTGAGGTACACTGTATGTAAAGACCAATCAGTTTAGAATTCTCTCTCTCTCGCTTGCTGGACAGCCACAAGTCAGCCAAACTTTAGTTTTAATGTTTTAAGGCAACCGGCACTGTCACACTAGTTGTAGTGTTATTATTATTTTATACGCGTTGGGCGTGTTACGTAGTATAGGAATGAAGTAATGTTTCAAAGCCGACAATGCGGACTGGACGGGATTTCAAGTCCGCGCAATTAGTTCCAGTCTGAGGCGCAGCCGAAGACTGGAACTAATTGCAAGGACTTTTAATCCTTTCTCAGGTATGCGCACGCAATATTGGCCCGCCAAATTGCTTTTTGAACAATAGCCGCCAATTGTTGAACAATAGCCGATAATTTGAATAACAAAGGCTGACGCATCAGAACGAGTCTAACAAAAGCTAACAAAACTCACGGCCCGCCAAGAAATACTTCAGGTAGGCAGCTTGGATTTAGACTGGTATGTAATCAACCAAAGTCGATTGATGTATGCTAACCGCCGTGGAAAGCGAGTAGCAGCTGACGTTTCGAGCGTTAGCCCTTCGTCAGAGCAAAAAAGCTTGGATTTAGTATTGGTTGAAATAATAGGTGAGGGTTTCAGGAAACCACTACGTGATTTCCACGTGAAGTATTTACAGGCCCGTCAAGCCTGTTGCGTGCGCATACTTGAGAAAATGTCTATTGGAGGCTTTGAAATGACATCTCATGCTCATTAATTATTTGGGAGGCAACTTGTTTGTCACTGAAGATTGATCCATTCTACTATTTCTAGTAATTAAGTAGCTTTCGTTTCTCACCCGGCTGGACCTTTGGGATTTGTTGAGACTGGAGTATGTGAATTATAATATCAAATTTCAGAATTTAGTTTGTACAGTTGTAAGACAACGCCGGGAAGTCAGCATGGCTTGTCGTGAGAGCGACGAGGATGACTTCCGACCTCGGGAAGAAGAAGAAGTGTTAACAAATGCTATGCTCTTGTGAACCCGTTACAAGAACAACTGGGCAGTGAATATTTTTCAAGAATGGAGGCAGACAAGAGAGAACAAAGTTGCCGCTTTGGAGGCCACAAGCTTGAACATACCGCTAGAAAGCATAGAAAACCTTGATGTTGAGATGTGCCGAGAATTCGAACACATGACGATCATTGAAACCCCGAGAAAGTACTCCCAAACTCCCAGGAGTACATTCAACCAATTGTTTTCCAGTCCAAGGACTGAATTAATTTTGTCCAGTCCAAGGTCTGGATCAAAATTAATTCAGTCCTTGGACTGGAAAGAAATTGGTTGAATGTACTCCTGGGAGTTCTGTGTGTACTTTCCGGGGTTTCAAGGATAGTCATGTGATCGAATTCTGGGCACATGGTTGGCTGGTTACCTCATGAATAATTAATGAGTATGAGATACGATTTTCCAGTACAATATGCTAATTGTTCCAGTTACAATATGCAAAGTAGTTCTAAAAATAGGGCTAGCTATCGTCTTATCACTTCAATACTCAACAAACTGTACATTGCACATAAAACGCAACACAAAACACAGTATTAAGCTATATAAATACAAACTTTCTTCTTCCTCGGTAACTGGTCTTTTACCTCTTTCGAGCGCTCAAGCTGGACTCCACTTCGATGAGACTTCTTCATTACGGCTTCGAGAACTTGACGAAAACTATGAAAACTGAAAATAAATAGAAAGAAACAGCATTTAATATCTAATAATTTCATATCTAATAATTTCATATCTGGTGCTGACAAATATTAAATAACTATAGTATGATACGAAAGGAGAAAATATTAAAAGCACTTACCAAATGTTGTTAGCATCAAGTAGATCTAAATCAGCTCACCCATCCCCTCCACGCGTCTCTTTAAACAGCAGACTATTTGATACATAGTCTTTTCAGCATACAGCTCTCCATTCGTGTCAATGACTAGTCTTGAATCAATTTTATCATCCAGAAATTGAAGCTTTATTCTGCTCTCATTTCCGTATGAGGCGTCCCCAAAGTTTGAATGTTTGCCAAATTCAGTCAGTGGATTAAGTTTGTTGAGCCTTTGTCCCCGCCATTCTTCGAAAATACGCACGCCCCATTGATTTTTGTACTGCGTTGACTACGCAACTGCTTCTTTCATAACCTTAATAGTTTCCTTGGCCGTTTCAGGCTCTCTTAATCTCTCAAAATCCTGCTAACGCCGGCCATTACTGCTCAACTGAATTGCTGCGCCGAACCAGTAAATTCACTGCAATCTTCCTAAAAAGCACACAAAACAAAAACAAAGAAACAATACGCACGACCTGAGCTACCAATCAGATCTCCTTTTTACTGTTTATTGTGGCTCTTCTGCGGGAATCACTGAGGCAGTAAATTGTTTTTTACCATATGATTCTTTCTATTATTAAATCATATAGCTATTTACAATACTCATAATTAGTTGCGAAGGTGAAATAAGACGCACAAAATGCTGCGCTCACGTAAGGTGTACATATATGCACGTGGACTACGTCACAGAGTGGCCATAAATACGGTACAACATTCAATTATCCGCTCAGTTACTTCCAGCGGACACTAGAGTTGGTTGGATAAGTATTTTTCTACGAACCGCACGAATTTCAGATAAGCATGGCTGAACAACCTGAAGTACAGTTCTCGGCGCAGGACGTACCTGCAGCCCAAGCCGCACAAGCTCCACCAGACCAAGCTCAAGCAGTACAAGACCAGACCCCGGAACAAGCCCCTCAACAAGCCGTACCATTTCCACAAAATGAATGTGTCGATGCTGGTTAGTATGTTTCTTCCTGTGTGTTAAAATTACCCTTAATAAATGCCGACTTGGTTCAATATATTAAATTGAACCACTGTATATAGGCGAGACTTCGCCAGTTTATACGACGCTCCGTCAGGCTCAGTGGAACGGTTCGAGTAAGGTTACAACTGAGTCCGGGGGGGGGGGGGGGGGGGAGGGGGGGGGGAGGTACGTACTTACATGAAAAATGGGTATGTATGTCAGGCCAATAGACTCAAACCCTGACCCTGTTTGACCCAATCCGAGCTCCAAAACCCTGATTGCCCCCTTTTTGGGTAAAAAAAACCTTATTGCCCCTTCTTTAAATTGTTTTCAAAACACGGTCGGATATAAATCCCGGCCGGTATACCGCGTACCGGGATTGCATGCAAAATACGGAACATTTCAAGTCGGGACGTGGTATTGGGTAGTAGTAGGGATTGGCCGGTTCTGGGACAGATCGTCGTTAGAGGCCCTTGGAGGCGATTTTTTGCCATTCTAGAGGGCCTAGGAGACAATTTTATGCCATTCGGGAGACACTTGAAAACACGATCCAAAAATGGTCAAAATCTCTGGAATGTTAGGAATGTGACCACGCTCTACTTCCTGGAATGTGCCGCGCCCTAATTCCTGGAATCCCAAGGTCAAACCCATATAATGCCAAGGTCATTAAGGAGAACCCAAGGTCAAGGTCAATCCCTAATGTTAACTTCCTGGTAAAATGTCAAGGTCAAATCGGTTGTATGGAATGAGCTGTTAGAGCCAATTTTATGCCCTTTTAGAGGCCCTAGGAGCTGATTTTTATACAATTTTAGAGACCGTTTGTTAGAGACCATAGGAGCCAATTTTATGCCCTTTTAGAGCCCTAGGAGCCAATTTTATGCCATTTAGAGACCGTTTGTTAGAGGCTGTTGGAGCCAATTTTATGCCCTTTGAGAGGTCCTAGGAGCCAATTTTATGCTATTCACAAGTTCTTCTTTAAGCCCTCTAAGGAATGAAAATCATATAAAGCCATGTTACTTTATAAATATTATGGAGAGAATCGTCAATGGCGAATCATCGAGGTCAAATCCTCAGGAAAAAATATCATTTAAGCAGGAGTCATCCTTATATAATATGGAGAATAATATACTAGATCAAACGATCCCAGAGATTAAGGTTCCAGTTCTAAAGCCAATGAAAGCATCACATGAGGATGTGAGCCAAGCTAAGATAAGAACGACTGCTAAGACAGCTCAAAAGAAATTAAATAGATTTGCAGATTGGATTTTATCCTATGTACCATCAAAGATTAAGAAGCCAATCAATGCACGAGTCGAATCAATGAAGAAAAATATCAACAATACCCAGTGGTATACAAAAGAAAAAGTCTGCTTTGAAAGGATACCTTAATACATATAGGATTGAAGGCGTAGCTGGAATGGATCCAAAAACATTCTTAACAAATAATAAGACCAAAGTTATTGATCTATTGAAGCAGCAAAAAAAAGCCGATCAAGATGAAATTTATATTAGAGTGCCAATTCCTAAAGAAAGATGTAAATGAAGGAATGATATATACATATGGTTATATTCACTCAAAAATCGAGATAATTACGGAAGCATCAAATTTAGATGAGATATATTTGAGGTCAACAGAGGATATCAAGGAAAAAATTAGTGAATTTCAAAAAGAGGGAAGTGGATGGAGGTTCAATAGTCTGGGTTATTTTGATATCCATATCGATAAATATAAGACAATTGCTGCTAAATCATACATAGATCTTCCACAAAAACTCAAGATGAAAAAAGCGATAATTAATCTAAAAAATGATGATAACAAGTGTTTCAAATGGAGCATGACTGAGGCTATATATCCAAAAAATGTACACCAGGAACGTATTACAGAAGAAATGAGAACAAATGCTGAAAAATTCGATTGGGAAGGTGTAGAATTTCCTGTACAAATAGATAAAATAAAACGTTTCGAAAAAAATAATTCGAAATATGGAATCAACGTATATGGATATGAAAATGATAAAGTATATCCACTTCGAATAAGTGAGAATGAAGAGAGGGAACAAACAATAAACCTACTCATGATCTCAAACGACAAAACAAACCATTATTGTCTGATAAAAAATATGTCTAGATTATTATCAGGTTTGAATAAAAATAGCCATGCAAGATATTATTGTGATAGATGTCTAATTTCGTTTAAATCAAATAAAAGTCTACAGAAGCATGCTGAATACTGTAAGAACCACGATGCAGTGAAAATGATGTTGCCAGAGAAAGGAACTTTTCTACAGTTCAAAAACTATAATCACTCGATGAGGGTTCCATTTGTTATCTATGCAGATTTTGAATGCTTCACAGAATCAATATCATCTTGTCAACCAAACGATGAAAGAAGCTATACTGAACAATATAAAAAACATAAGCCCTCTGGTTACAGCTATATGATAAAATGCTATGATGATAAACTATTCGAGCCTAAGTTAGTAAGGTATACAGCTAAAAATGAGAATCAAGATATCGGAAAGAAGTTCGTTGAATCGATAGAAAGATCTGTAAGAATGCTATATTCAAAGTTCAAGCATAATAAGAAGGTTAGAATGACAAAGAAAAATAATAAAGATTATGAGAATGCTACAAACTGTCATATTTGTGAAAAAGAATTAGGAGAAGATAAAGTGCTGGGATCATGACCATCTAAATGGAAAATACAGAGGAGCATCGCATAATGATTGTAATTTAAATTATAAAATTCCAAAGTTCTACCCCGTGGTCTTCCATAACCTTGCAGGATATGATGCCCATCTATTTATTAAAAACATAGGGGTGTCAGAGGGTAAGATAGATTGCATCCCTAATAACGAGGAGAAGTACATTTCATTCAAGAAACAGATATTAGTTGATAGCTTCAAAAAAGATGAGAAAATTATTGAAGTAAAAAGAGAGATTAGATTTATCGATAGCTTCAAGTTCATGTCATCAAGCCTAGACTCATTAGTTGGCAACCTCAAGAAATAACAGTTCAGAAATTTGAGCACATTCTATGATGGAGAGCAATTGGATCTATTATTAAGGAAGGGTGTATATCCATATGACTATATGTAAGCTCATTAGAAAAATTAAATGAACGACAGCTACCACAAAAGGACGCATTTTATTCGAAGTTGAATGGTACAAGCATAAAAAGTATGGGAAAAATTTGAAATAAAATCTATGAGAGAATACCACAACCTTTACCTGGAATCTGATGTTATTCTTCTTGCAGATGTTTTTGAGAATTTTCGGGATGTGTGTGTGAAAAATTATAAGCTAGATCCTGCATGGTATTACACAGCACCAGGTTTATCATGGGATGCTATGTTGAAGAAAACAAACATACAGCTAGAGCTGCTAAGTGATGCAGATATGATCCTTACGACAGAAGCCGGAATACGTGGTGGTATATCAATGATCTCAAAACGCTATGGTAAAGCAAATAATAAATATATGGATATGATAAGACTAAAAAATCAACCTTTATAAAATATGTTGATGCAAACAATCTGTATGGTTGGGCTATGTCAAAAAATCTACCCACAGATAATTTTAATTGGATGGAAAAGGAAGAGCTGAATAACTGGAGAAATCTACCATGTATATTAGAAGTGGATTTAAAATATCCTCATAAACTTCATGATCTCCACAATGGCTATCCGCTTGCTCCACAGAGAATGGAAGTCAATGGCGTAGAAAAACTTATTCCGAATCTGGGTGATAAGACAAAATATGTTATCCACCATCAAACACTGAAAACATACGAAAGCCTTGGATTGAAAATAACAAAGATCCATAGAGGTATTAAATTCAATGAGTCTGATTGGATGAAGAAATATATTGATCTAAATACTGAGCTAAGAAAAAATGCTTCAAATGATTTCGAGAAAGATTTCTTCAAGCTAATGAACAACAGTGTGTTCGGTAAGACAATGGAGAACATAAGAAATAGGAAAGACATTCGGTTGGTCACTAGAAATGAACAAGCAAAAAAATTAATATGTCAACCAAACTACAAGGGTCGAACGATATTCTCAGAAGATCTCGCTGCCATTCACATGGGTAAGACAGAATTGGTTTTCAGTAAGCCTATATATATATTGGTATGAGCATCCTTGACATCAGTAAGACCTTGATGTATGACTTTCATTATAATTATATCAAGAATAAATACAACAAAAAAGCAGAGCTTCTTTTTACTGACACTGACAGCTTGATGTATGAAATTAGGACAGAAGATTTTTATAAGGATATTGAGAAAGATATTGAAACCAAATTCGATACATCTAATTATCTAGGAAACCACCATCTGGAATAAAAACAGGAATCAATAAAAAAGTTATTGGTATGATGAAGGATGAAACGGCTGGAGAAGAAATAACAGAGTTCGTTGGCCTACGAGCAAAACTATATGCATACAAGGTTAATGAAAAAGAATCTAAGAGATGCAAGGGAATAAAACGATCTGTGGTAAAAGAAAGCATCAGCTTTGAGGATTATAAAGAGTGCCTGCTTGAAGGACAAAAAATTATGAGAAAGATGAATGTGATCAGAAGCCACAAGCATCAAATGTTCACAGAAACTGTAAACAAAATAGCTCTTAGTAATGAGGATGATAAGAGACAAATCGAATCAGATGGAATCCACACGTTTGCATTATGGTTATAAAAACATCTTCGAAAAAGCATATATGAATCCAGTAGATAGGAATAGGAAAATAATTATAGAGAACGTGAGACCAAACATATAAAAAGTATAATAAAAAAATATCCATAGAAAAAAGTATAATAAAAAAGTATAATAAAAAAAGTATAATAAAAAAATATCCATAGAAAAAATGTAATAAAATACTAATAAAAAAATATCAACAACAAATATAATAAAAAATATCCATAGAAAAAAGTATAATAAAAAAGTATAATAAAAAATCCTAAAAAAAATATCAATAGAAAAAATGTAATAAAAAAATTTCCATAGAAAAATATAATAAAAAGTATAATAAAAAAAGTAATAAAAAATATAATAAAAAAATATCCATAGAAAAAATATAATAAAAAAATACTAATAAAATATCAACAAAAAATATAATAAAAAATATCCATAGAAAATATAATAAAAAAGTATAATAAAAAATACTAATAAAAAATATCAATAGAAAAATATAATAAAAAAGTATAATAAAAAAACAATTATTTGAGAACACTATAAGGTGGTAGTTGAGTGTCATTAGGAACAGCTTGTAATTCCTCTCTTACAAATGAACGTTTAGGAGCTCCTTCAGAGAGATAATATAAAACGGGTTGATCAGATGATACTATAGTTCTCGAAATATCATACCAAATGACCAAATAAGATCGGTAGCACGCCGTCTATCACCACCTTCTTGTTCACCTGGAGCATAGAGATATCTAACTCTTACACCAAGTTAAGTGGTAGTCTTTTCTCATCCAAACCAACAGTACGTTTATATTCTTTTTCATATATATTTACCTCTTTCATTTTTATAGCATCAGATGGTTCTTTTCCTGTTATTCTTGTGGGCTCATTATTAATAGCTCTAAAAATTGCAGGCAAACGTTTCACCCATTCTCTTGATCTATCATCTGTTATCATTTCTTGGGCATATTGATGTGAGAACAATTTCTCAGACAGTGTTCTGTTTGCGCGTTCGACAAATGCTTGAGCTCTATGATTACCAGCCTCACTTCTTTTTATGGAGACATTATGTTTTTTATTACCTTTGTCACAGACCCCATGAACTCTTTACCGGGATCAACAATCAGTGCCACTTTAATTTTCTTGAATAAATTTTGTTGAAAGCCTTTGTTACCTCTTTCGATTCTTTTGAGGTCAATGGTTCACCATCTTTGTATCTGCTAGCAATATCAATAACCACCAACACATACTTATAAGTTATTCTTTTCACAACATCATGTGGTAAGAATAATAAATCAGCTTGATGTATTTGATTTGGTTTCGATATATCCCAATATGGCCTAGGAACATATTCTGGAGCTGGTAAGTATATTTGCCAAATTGCCTGTTTCTCAAGCCACTTCTTTGTGATATCTTCACTAATACTGGAAGCTTGTGCTAATTTATTAACGGCAGAATAACCTTTCTAATAACCATCAGTTGAATAATATATTTTAGAAAGCTTATGTGAACTCATATAAAGTAAAAACTAGATAATCCTTTATAAAAGTATGTCACAACAATCAATTTCAGAAATGTTAGACGTTAATCGGGCTTATAAACAACCATTTGGGTTGAAGGCTGAAAATTCTTTGAACAGGATAACCATGAACCCATCTTCAGCAAGCCCTGGAGAAACATTGTATATAAATATTCCACAGCTATCGGAGAATGTAGTCATCGTTCCAGGTAGCGTAGCTATACTATTTACTCGGGCTGCCTGTGGCAGCACCGAGTCTTAAAATGCAAGCCGTAATATTTTTTTCCGATGTCGCAAAATTTCTGCGCATGCGTTAAAGGTCAAGTTCACACCAATCAGATTGCACTGTGCTGGTCACGCAACAATCGCCAGGTTAATTTATTTACAGAATTTAATACAGTAAATCAAGATGGAGGACGACGGCGCGAGGAACTTTCTCTCAAATTTGGAGTCCCATCTCTCAAATGTAAGCAGTTCAATGTTTTATTTAACTTTACTCGTGCGAAAGCCTTCCAACAGGCTCAGGATATTTCAACTGGCGCTATTGTCGGAGCCGAAGGACCGCGTTTTTTTACCCAGATGGCCAGTGATTTTATATACGACACGTACGACGACCTGAAGCCAGTGTAGGGGCCAGGATCCGGAAAGCTAAAATTCGAAGAAATAGTTATTGGAATCTATAAGCCATCGGCTCGCTGTGCTGCATTTAAAACATCCGAGGAGAACATCTTATTTTGGGTGAAGGCACTTCAAGACCAATATTACGAGTCTCTTAAAAACTGTCAGAGATTTAAATTTACCGTAAGTTGGATCAGAGAGTATTGAGATCAAGTTATTTCGTTCCAGCGAGGATATTGACCTAGCGGAAACGGTACAAGCTGTCGAAGGATTTTACTTATAATCATCCACGTCTACTTAACAACAGGAATAGTTATGTGCCAAGGCATGGGCAAAGATAGAGTTTGCCAGATTACAGATGAAAGTAGAGAACTTAATGAATGAAGAAACAGGTCACGCGCGACATGCTTGAGAACATGAACATGTTCAACACTTTTTGTTACACTAAGAAAACAAAACAAAATACAGAGCCTGCAAGTTCACAAGTCAATGAAAAACCCCAAGAGCCTGTAGTTTTGGATCAACATATCCTTGAAACTCCAAAAGCAACATACACACGAGTCAAATTCAAACCGGAAGAGACGGAATTCTTTAGATTCTTCACGAGGATTGTAACATGGAGGCTGCGTAATGAATTCTTACTCTCGTCACATCAAAACACGAATCAAGAAACCAAACTCAGTCATTTGGAAGACAAATTAGTGCAGCAAGATAATATATACAAGACCGAAATCAAGATGCTGTCATCACGAATATATTATTGACCTAGAAGTTGAAAATGGCGAGTTGAAAGCGGATATAATAAAGCTGAGATCCGACTTTCAAACTTTAAAAAACAAATCAAGAATACAAAAAAGAAGACAATGAAAGACCAAGGTCTCCAGTGTTCCGAGACTACCCAACCTACTGAGGCTTATCAGTTTGTTCAAGAGCCATCTTTCTTACATGACAACCCGATCCCTATTCATCAGAATACATTTTCTGTGCTAAATGACGAGAGTTTACAATCACCTGACCGACAACCCACTACTAAAGAAAGGGACCATGAAGTACGGTAGTAGGGTTAATTCTCGGGTTCAAAACAATGAATATATGTCTGCTCAAATGCAGTGTGTTACATGAATAAGTAGTGTTTAAATTAAAAGCTCAACATACGAGAAAAAACAAAAATATTAAATTACATATATGCTTAGGGAGCAGAAAATGAAAGTCACCGCGCTACCGGCCACTCCTAAAGACTGCTAAATTCAGCTAATAATTCTTCCCTTTGGTTATTACTAAGAGGATTTCAAATGAAAGTGATTTCATCTTCAATCTCATGTGGCCCGAGTGAAAGCCCAGATGGGCTCTTGTTGATCTTAATGTCACAGGTCACGCAAATAGGACGCTTGTGAATAATATAGGTCGGAATCTAGTTAGTAGGTATAAGGTCCTTTTTGGTGGCGAAACACTGCAGGACACTCAACGTTATGATCTGTTTCAAACCTATCATGATTTATATTTATCGAAGGAAAAACGTGATATTATGCTACAACAGGGAATCTCAACAGAAGATATCAGAAAGCATAGAACAGCTGCAGGCAATAAAAACCCCGATGAAAAATATATAGGCCTAGCAGCAATCCATGGAACAAAATATCGGATTGATCTTGACCATCCTATTCTAAAGGATCATGGGGTATTTTATCCAAAGGCATTGTCTCAAACATTGATCTTTGAAATTACACTTGCTGCTGTATCGGATATCATGGTCTACAGTGATACCGTAATAGCTCCAACCTACAAACTTTCTAATATGGAGTTGGAATATTCATGCATATCTAGGGAATACCTAGCACGTGAAGCATTATCATCATATCAGGTTGGTAAAGGTTTCTTCTATGAAAACGTTATTCTACACAAAACTTTTAATATTAAGACAACTGACAGTGTGATTAATGAACATATTAATTTGCCACGTAGGTCTATGACTGGGATATTGTGTTTGTTTACTGATGCTTACACAGGAGGAACGCGAGATTCCGAAACGTTTGCCAACCCAAAGATCACATCAGTTAATATTGATATCGATGGTATGCCAAACCGGTTATACTCCAAGGGTATGCTTCCATCCGATCTGTGGGAATCTGTGAGGAAACGTTGGGGAGAAGGTGTCAATCAAAAGAGCTTTTATACAGATAATAAGTTTGCACTGTGGATTGATCTACGGACTTTTGCCGATAATGAGCTTCATGGTGGAGGTCTCCAGTTGAATAATACAAGGGATGGTGTATACGCCTAGAGATTAAGAGAAAGACTGGAACTGCTGTTACCTGTTACATGTTCGTAGTAGCGGATGCTTTGTTTAGCCTTATGAATTCTAACCTCCAATCGATAATGTATTAAACAGATATGTTGTAAGATATATATATGGAAGAGCTAATAGATGAAATTCCTTTTCACTGTCTGATTACAGGCCCAACAAATTGTGGTAAAACACAGTATCTGATCAATCAGCTAAGAAATGCATATAGATATAAATTCGAGTATATCGTTTTAATATGTCCAACTTATGCTAAAAATAAAACATACCATGCGTTTGCAAGAAATGATCCTAGATTTATTGTCTTATCCCCAGACGCAAGTACTGTTGATGAAATAAATGAATTGTTATTATGTTGTAAGGAGTTATTTTCAGATACCAATACGTTGACCATATTAGATGACTGCGCATTTTCAAAGATCTCAAACGAAGAAGTAACCACTTTATTAATCTCGCATTTTCTGGTAGGCATGAGGGATTATCAGTTTGGGTATTAACCCAACAATTGACGTCGATAGCAAAAGCCTTCAGAGAAAATGTTGCGTGTGTTATTTCATTTTATAATCCTTCTCAAATTAGCATGAAAACTTTATTTGATGACTATGGTCGAGATTTAGATATTGAAGATAAGAAAAAGTTCATGAAATTGTTGAAATCAGAAAAATATTCTAAGATGTGTTTATGCTTACGATATCCATTCCAGTGCTACCTTGAGATATAAAAAAATATAACACACCCAATTCAGGGACCTTCAAAGGGGATCGCGTTTCACGCACCCCTTGATATAAATAATAGCCAAGCCGTTTAAACGAATTGTTTTAAAGGTTTGCCTAGATATATATATTATAGCATGTCAATAGTAATCAAGAAATTCGAAAATGTTGATCTTAGTCTATCTATCAATTCATATATAGATAGTAAGCAGAATGTATATTTCAAAGGGAAAGATATTGCATTAGCATATGTAAACACTAAGCTAGCAATAATAGACCATGTAGATGAAAAAGATAAGATAGAATATGGGAAACTAAGGGGGGTATCGTTTCGCTACCCCCTTTTAAATGTGCAACCACACTCGATTTTTATAAATGAAAGTGGTTTATATTCACTTATTTTTGGATCTAAATTAGATTCAGCTAAAAGATTTCAAAGATGGGTAACGTCCAAAGTGCTTCCATCTATTAGAAAATATGGGTATTATAGAATGTTCAATAACCCAAACACACTAACATTCAAGATAGAAGACGAATACGATCTGCATGCGAGAGTTGTTAAATATATTAGACGATTTTATCCCAATGCTTTGATAACTGCTGGATTAGGTGAATTGCAAGATAACACAGCTAAACGAATAGATTCTTATAAGAAAGGATATATGAAGGGACAGCCAGATATTATTATAACTAATTGTCATAAAACTTACAACGGTTTATGCGTAGAATTTAAAACTCCTACAGGTACTGGCGTATTGTCTAATGAACAAAAGAATTTACTAGAACTGTACAAAGAGAATGGATTCAAGTGCTTGGTATCAAATGATTACGATCTAATAATAAGAGAGCTAAATGATTATCTAAAAGATGTTAGAATAAAATGTAGATATTGTAATAGGAAATTTTGTACGAGGGAAACACTAAGAAACCATAAAAAATATTTCCATAGAATTCATAAATGACAAGGATCGTGTTTTGCTACCCACTATTTATTAATGAAAGATATGGCAAACTAAGGGGTGTATCACCCGGATATGTAATAATCAACAGGAAATGTAATAACAACAGGATATGTAATAAAAATCAACAGGATTTGTAATAAAAAGTTAACAGGAAATGTAATACATTTTTAACCGGAAATGTAATAAAATAGTTAACAGGAAATGTAATAACAATCAACAGGAAATGTAATAACACTACTTGTTCGAGGTAGCGTATATATCATCAATCACTCTAGCAGTGAACAAACAACACCTACCAATTACCTGAATGACGTCATCAGTCATGTGAATCATTTAGTCAGAGATCACAATAAGCTTCTCAATCTGCACAACGTCACAGGTCAACAGATCACGTGATCAGCGCTGCGAACTTCACGTGAGTTATTCTCTGTCTTAAGTCTCCAGTTTTACAGTCGTACCACTATGGCCAAGACTCTCTTCATTTCGGTTTTTCTCTTCCTTCCAACGCTAATTATAGCGGCAAAACATGACACCGGGGAAAAAGCAAATCTGCCTCCTGGAAGACGAAACTTATGACACGATCTACAGCTTATGTCAAGGGACGTTTGAAGTCGGCCTACATAATATTTTGGTGAGACCAGGAATCTTTTGCGTGAAGAAAAAAAACGGTAAAAATGTTATGTGCTATAATTAAGGATAAGCTTATGTGACGTGTGTTCTATGACGGCATACAATTTGCTTGTTTTGTTCCAAGGGTAGATATTAATGGATTACCCACCTGACGTTCGCAGCGCTGATCACGTGATCTTTGGCGTGCAGGTTGAGAAGCTGATTGTGATCACTAAATGACTCACATGACTGATGACGTCATTCATTGGTAGGTGTTGTTTGTTCACTGCTAGAGTGATTGATGATACACTACCTCGAACAAGTAGTGTTATTACATTTCCTGTTGATTGTTATTACATTTCCTGTTAACTATTTTATTACATTTCCGGTTAACTTTTTATTACGGATCCTGTTGATTTTTATTACATATCCGGTTAGTATTACATTTCCTGTTGATTATTACATATCCGGGTCATCGCGCAGAATTCTATTGTCCTCGGCGACATGTACTTACGGCCGAGAGGTTAAAGTGAGGACGGAATAATTATAACATTGCTAATTATTCTGCGGAAAAGCGATTGTGATTGGCTTTTGACAAATCGGTTTGGGAATACTCTACTCCCACATCACATGAAACACATGTCAATCAATGTCAACTGCTCGCTTCATGGGAATAGTGGACTCCCAAAGCTCGTTAAAGAAGGTCATCACACTAACTAACGTTGTTATTACCGCCCTGAAGTTCAAAAGCAAAGCCTTTCGTCTGTTCGATCTTGTTATTTCTTTGGTGGGCCAATTACACAGATACAGACTTAAAACTTATCAATTGAAAGTTTAAGATACCTTGTCTTTGTAAAAGTTTTGGGTTAAATCCATGATTCGAATCGCCGCTTAGTTTTCTCTGAGAAATTAAAGAATCGTGTTGGTTTACTTTTTTTCCTATGAATCGTATAAAACGAAGAAAGTTATAACTTTGAGATCGCCGGTGCGATGTTTTTAGCTTTTAAATACTTCTAGAGCACATACGAACATGGGCAACGTCTTAATTTGAAGCTTGAATTATTCTGAATACAACGTTATGAATTTCTTTTGACGCGCTAAGTTTATAGTTTTTATTTAATGCTCTCTAAGATTTGTTTTGTCGCGTTTGCCTTTACTCGGCTTTAGACTGAATGGACTTTGCCGCCAACTCCGCCGGGGAGACTTGTTAGCGTTTAAGTACTTCTAGAGCACGTACGAACATGGGCAACGTCTCAATTGAAGCTTGGATTATTCTGAATACAACGTTATAATTTGCTTTTGACGCGCTAAGTTTATAGTTTTTATTTAATGCTCACTAAGATTTGTTTTGTCGCGGTTGCCTTTACTCATCTTCAGTTTGAAAGTACTTTGCCGCCAACTCGGCTGGGCGATTTGTTTTAGCTTTTAAATACTTCTAGAGTACGTACGAACATGAGTTACGTTTCATTTTGGAGCTTGAACTAATTTAAACGTAAGTTCAAGATTTGCTCATGACGCGCAAGTGTTATTTTAACAATAATTTTGAGCTTTAGTTCTGTGTCAATTTCAATGGCTAATCATGCGGCGGGTGTGCTATTGTTCGTGAAGGAGGAGCTAGAGAGCCCAAGAGAAGACCCGCGGGAATATTCAAACTTCAAAACGGGAGGCGAATTTGAGGTTTTAAGACATGGCTTGGAAATATTGATTTCGATAATACTAATACTGGTCAGATTACTATGAAAACACGGCTGGTAGTAAGTAACATACTAAACTAACTTTTCCAGGTGGTACCTAAGTAGAAAATACGATTCTTAGCGAGAAAATTGGCCTCAAAGTGAGCTAAAGTGAATATTCCACTGTAGAAACAGTTAAAAAACCCAAAATTCATGGTCAAACCGATAATGCTTTTACTCACTCAAATAAGTTGAAATTGGGTGGAAATTGTTCATTGATATCTCTTCTTCAAAATCCAGGTAGTACCTAAGCTCTAGCAAATTTCATTTAACCATAAATAAGCAAAACGTCTAGTTCACTTAAGCCTTTTAGTCCAATTCCTCTATTATTCGCATCGTTATTCATTGTGTTGGCTTTGAATTTAGCGCTCCTGCATCTAATAAAATGCCCGGATGTGTCGCGCCATTCTGCGCGATGTGATACAAGGGGGTGGGCGTTTCACCCACCCCTTACCCACAGATGATTTTTATAAATGATATAAATAATAGTTGATAATTATAATTTATATGACGTCTATCATTGATGAGTATCTAAATGATGATCAAATAACAGATTCTAAAATTGTTGAGGACAAAAAGGAACCTACTAAGAAAGCACCATCGACTGCAAAGAAAACCTACGACAAAACAGATATTGAGGATAAAAGAGAATCACTTTCAATTCTAGCAGTGCTTGGAACAATCAATGGATTTACAGGAATGGACATGAGCCTAGGCGATGTCAAGAAATTACCGCCAAAAGACATCGAAAAATATTATAATCGATATCAGGTTGTTATGGGAGGAGGAGGAGGAGGAGGAGGGAGGAGGAGGGAGGAGGAGGGTGTTGCGGGCGTTGGCGGGCGACGGGCGTTAGCGGGGGTTGACGGGCGTCAGCGGGCGTTGCGAGTGTTGTGTCTAGTTTAGCTAGATTTTCTAGAGTTTATAGACTAGATACTTTGTAGTCTAGAACGGCTAGACTAGAAAATAATACAATTTCTAGACTAGAAAATGATAGCTAAAGTAGAGTTTTTAGATTAGACCAGACTACCTAGGCCATTAATTTTCCTCTCCTCGGTAAAAACACAACTGTCTGTAGCATTTGTCAACAAGAAAAAAATCAATGAAACATATATCAGTGTAATCTTGTAACATGGTATATTATATCAACCCAAGAACTGAGAAATAAGAAAGTTATCAACTCCGCGAGGATAAGGAAAACGAACTGTTTTTAAAATTTGTGTTTTTGAGATTAAATAAACTTTGTTTAATTATCTGGTGGTTTGTTTATATTCGTATGGTAATTATAGTCAGTTTTAGAGAAGAATTTGCATCACAAGAGTTTTCCTCAAAACAATAGGCTCTTCAGTTATCGCTAATCCCTAAGGACAATTGCAAAGTTGCTCTTATGAGTCACAGTAGATTTACTGTAAAGGTTTATAAATATTCTGATCTCAGAATTACGTTACGAATGATAGTGAAGGTAATAGCTGTAAGGAAAATAATAAAGACATTTTAGGCGTTCTGTAGGTTCAAAATTTGTGAATGATATCAAAAATATCGTTGGGTTAATATAGAGCAGATTACCGTCTCACACTCGTGTTTCGATTTCTTGTTGGTGGGAGTAATGTTGTCCTCGACAGCTCTCTTTTGCCCCGCTCCCGTCTGTTGTGATTCTGAGGTAGACTCCTAGGAGGAAAAAGATACACAAACTTTAGTTAGAATGGTATTGTGTAACGGAACAGAACTGGACCATAAGGAAAACAAACTTTAGTTAGAATGGTATCGCGTCAGAATAGAACTAGCCCATCGAATTACTTACCGAGTCAAAGTCAGTCCAAGGTTCGAACATCTCGGGTGGGATGTCATTAGTTTCACCCAAATCATTCTGAATGGACAGAAAAGAATTCAAATGAATTTCAAGAACTTTGTACAACTTTACGTGATCATAGCACTTACCACCGTTTCCAGCTCTGTTTCCCAGTCGTCCCAAGGCTCCAACACCTCAAGAGGATTCTCTTCTGGCATGGTCTATAAATAAAAAAAATAAAAAAAAAGACTTACCAATCTGTACACAAATAAAAAAGTTGTGGTGTAAATACAATTCAAAATAATACTTACGTCGGGGCCAACTGCTGCTAACTCGAGCAAACGACCAATTGCTTCTGAAATGTCGTCTTCCAAAGTGGTTATTTGGGTAGTATCCATCTTGATGCTGCTCAACTTCGAATGGATTCAGGGTCGATCGGTTCTAGCTTTATAGCTGCTCCAAACAATAGGCTTTGCCCAAACATGCCCGAATAGATCGATGACCTCATCCAAAGGAACATTTATTCATGAGTCCAAGACAATAGAACCGTGACGTCATTGAATTAATGAGAACGCACCAAAAATTAACATAACGCACCAAAAAAGGGTAGCGCCGCAAAAATTAGCATAGCGCCGCAAAAAAGGGGGCTAATTCGGTCCCTCCTATACTACTTCAAAAACTCATGAATAATTAATGAGCATTCTGTCCAATCAGATGAAGCAAATCAGTCACGTGCATGCTCCTTTATACCTGATAAAATCTCATCATTCTAAAAGGCCCGCGGAGGGAATTGATTTCTGTCCCAGAGGGAAACGGGGTTAATGATTGAGACAATGGAATTTCTATTGATGTTTCAGCTTTCTCATTGAATTGCTAATTAGGATGAACGTTTTATATAAAGAATACTAATGAACATGACATTTTATTTTCATCCTAATTAAGAATTCACTGATAAAGACCCAAAGATAGCAAAAAGTACACGGAACATAAGGTACCTAGATAAAAAAATGGTACTAAATTTACTAATATCAGCAGACTACCGAGATACACAGATAATATTTTTAAAATGAAGTTATCCAACTACCATTACTTGTTTACCGAGCCACTGTTTAGTTCCAATTATTAAACCAAACTCAAAGCCGTAAAATAATATAAACGTGCATTAAACTTTAATTTTTTGTGCCAGAGTAAAAAAAATAGAGTCTGCCGTCATATCAGTCACATCGCCTTCCAAGTCTTGAACTTTATCGTGGTAAACCACGACTCCAAATCCTTCAAATGCAGGTTCTTGTTGCATTGCGAAACGCCGCTTCAAACAACATAGTATGGTAATTTCTTCATGTCATTCCCTTGAGATGTTCGTAATTGCAGGCGGTGATTACTCGAATATTTTGCATGGCGTTGTGAATACAAAGGTTCAATGGTTCATTAAGTAACCATTCCCTTGAGATGTGCGTCTTTCTTTCATTGCATTCTTAAAGCGTTTTTGAAGCCGTTTAAAACACTCACAACACGTGTTTTATCAAGTCTAAAAATTCTCGGGCCTCGCCCTCGAATTTTTAAACTTGATAAAACACTGCTGTTCGTGTTTTAAACAGTACTTACAAACCATGCTACTACTATTATAAACCCCGGACAGTTAATGATAATACTGCGAAATTAAAGTTTCTATGATTAAAATCGTAAGGAGTTTTTATAGATATATTAGAGAAAAAACACAATAAGTTCGTCAGCAACTTTAAAATGACTTATACAAAACCAAACACCAAACACAAAAACCACCAAACCTAAAACAAAACATTAAATGAAACATAAATATAGCATAGCGATAAATTACAAACACGTATATAACATATGAGTAAGCATGATATATTAAGTTATAAGTTAATGAGAGAAGAGGTAAACAAGCACCATGAAGTGAATTGATGAAATCGTCCGCTATGATAATGCAAAATACTTGGTATTCCCCTGGTACCCCGAAAAAAACATGCAAATAAAATTAAAAACAATTTCTAAGAAGATTGTATGCAGACGTCAGAAAGCGGATAAAGTTAAATAAGGGGATTGCAGCTTGGAAACGGGACGGAAAAATCTTCATAAGCAAGGACTAGGGAGCCAAAGCCTTTCGAATTACGAAAGACGCAGCAGACCTGGAATATCTGCTAGCTTGAAATAAGTAACCGCTTGAATTAATTTATGCAATGTGCGATAAGTAGTAAGATTCTCATTGATATAAATAGCATTTGCTACCTTGAAATCTCTGCCGTTAGCTTTGAAACTTGCTTCTTGCTGAATAAAAGCTGGATTTATCCTGATAGGCTCGGAATTTAACAATAATTAGGCTAATCTTCATTTTAGTTGGTAAACGATGGATTATATCCAAGTCATCATATATAGTCTATGCCAACTCCCATAGTTTCTGCGAGTTTCACTGTCAACCGCTCCAAGTGCTCTACAGGAAATTCTGGGATTCCGTCAATCTCGATATTGTATTTACGCCGATACTGTTTTATTTCGTCTTGTTTAATTTCCAGTTCTTCCACTCTATCTTCCTGTACCTTTAATTCCGTTGTGGCTTGTGATCCCAATGTGTTTACTTCATTCTTCAAGCTTTCGTTGGATTTTGTTAGATCTTCGACTTAACTTTCGAGTAAGTCGAGGGAGACTGACATCTTCACAGTCCTTTCTTAGCAGCTTGTTTTCTTTCAAAAGCTTGAATGTCCACAAGTACTTGGGGGGGGGGGGGGGGGAGAGCGTTTACCATGCCGTTTACCATACTTATATATTTGTCGATCAGCGCTTTTAATACTAAAAGATTGTCAGTACCTCCTAAATGTTTTCCTGAAACCTGCTTGTTCTTGAGGCAGAATATTGTGAAAATCTAAGTAGCTAACTAGCCGTGTATTTAATAGTAGAGCAAAAAGTTTTCCTATGTGGGACAGGATTGTAATTCCTCTGTAGTTTCCTGGCTCTGATTTCGTGCCTTTTTTTATAAATAGGAGTTATGTATCCAAAGGCCCAAATTTTAGGATATATTTTCGAGTTTAGAATATAAGAAGCAAAAACTTGAAGCAAAAAAGCTATACCCTATCCCAGACTCGAACCATAGATTAGATATGGCATTCTCTGCCATACATGTATTTTTAATAAAAGAGATTCGTCAAAATATGTCCGCACTGATTTACTTTTCCCATTTAAAACGCAACTATAGAATGGTACCAGGCCGGATATCTTTTATTTGATGTTTATCATGCTTTTTAATAATGGTTATCATTGATTTATGTTTCTTATCATTGTTTATCTTTCCTGTTTATGTTTTTAGTTAATGTTTATCTATAGTTAGTTTTTATGCTTGATATTTTGTGCTCGCTGAATGAGTTCTACTTGAGCCACACGGTCACGTATGGAGCCTTGTGATTGATCGCACGATTCGGCCACACAGCATCACTCCGAGGCGAGTCATAGCCGTTCCCGTTCTGAGACCAGCCATGAGCACTTGTTCCCTTTAGCATCACACCAACAGCCATACAGTAGTCATTAGCTGCTGAGTTACCAACAGTGTCGTAGGTAACTGACGGATACGAGCCCCCATGGCTTGGGTAAGGCATGATACCATACTTGTTCTGGTAACACGTCTAGATGAGACAAAAAATAGAACAGGTTTAATCTAAGGTTATATTGAGACTAGGGATCTAATTTAATACTCGGCTCCATCATCAAACACTTTGTTCCTATGCCTGACTATATATATAGTACCCTTGAGATAGTAAACTGACCAAAGCGTATTGGCAGTCTTTCAGTGCAATACGCTCAGAGCATTCGCAGTTGTTAAATAAATACTATAGGCCAGTACGGACGCGACACATTTACTCAGGAGTCATCAGTTGTATTCTTGTCCTCCGTATTTATCCAGTAACTTTGATTCGTCGATGGGCTTGTTCAATTAAATGTTTCTTGAGAGCACATTTGTCAGATTTCTCAGCGAATGTGCCACCTATTAAAAGCAATACCATTTCTCTATGCAAACCTTTGTCCCGCCATTCCACGCAGTCACCGTCACAGCATCATCCCTGGCAGCCTTCACTGCTCTGTAGCCAATGGCGTGTGTCCATAGGGTGGTCACCTGTCTGTCACGTGGTAGGGCCCAGTTCACCCACTTGCGGCCGATACCTGAAGTGCTGTCACCACTAGAGAGCATTACCCGTGATGCGTAGCGCACGGCGAGGACACGGGCATCCAGACACGAGTAGATGTTTTTGAAGCTTTGAAAAAAGGCGTAAAACAGGATGTAATAAGTTACCAAGGGATCGAAATTAAACACCTGAATCTGACATTTGAGTACTGTACATGTTTTAACACCAAAACGTAAGTCATTGAATCTTGAAGAAAATAAAGCTTCGTTACGGAAACATGCGGCAATCTTACGCGCAATATTGCCGGCAATTGCGGTGAAATAGGTTGACACGCTGTAACATTTCCTGTAACACTGCAGGCAACAGTTTTAGAGATGGAAACATGGAGCAGTTTCGAAGTTGCCGGTAATGGTGCGAGCAATAATTCAGTGTGTTTCCGTACCTTGAGTCACACCAATAGTAATTTACTCATCTATTTTTCACATCCTTGTTGTGAATTAAAATCATTCCTCCATTAATCATAAGGACAGAGAGAAGAAAAATCCCACAAACCTTATTTGAGGCGACATGAGATGCTTGATGTTTGTGTTACTCACAAGCCACTTGTCGTAGATGTTCCCGACACTAGAAAACAAAACAAAACGTCACCGTGAGAAACTGTAGACACGAGTAAGGTTATTACTAATTATACGTAGGGGTGGGCTGGGGGGAAATTAAATAATACCTGGAATACCTGGATAACAGCAGATTAACATGACGAGCAGACGGAGGAAGCAACGAATGGGTGTTTTACGATGAGCTGCACCTCAACAATCAGACGGGAACCCGCATTCTAGCGGCAAATCTAAAGGAGGCGCTCGGTCTTCGTAGTGCGACTCGGAACACAAGACCTACATACCAGAACCGAAGACCAGATGAAGACCATCAATACGAGACCCGATATCAGTCCCGAAGACCCGACGGTGGATCGCAACGATACCAGACCGGATACCAGACTAGAAGACCAGACGAGGATCAACAGCATTATCGTGGTAGGCCAAGCGATTCTGAACGCCTTTGACTATGCTTACCGGAGACTCGGCCTTTCTATAAATGTGAAGAAGACGGAGTTCTTTTTCAGCCAGCTCCAGATCAAACTCCTACCTATCCATCCCTTAAGATCGAAGAGACTGTCCTACACAATGTACAGAGTTTCTCTTACTTCGGCAGTTTTCTCTCACCCAAGGCAGATATTTATGCAGAGATCCAACATCGTCTTCAAGCTGCCAGCTATGCATTTGGTCGGCTGCGATTGAGAGGTCTTTGACGAGAGAGGTATACGAACTCGCACAAAAATCCTAGTATACAAGGCTGTTGTTCTACCGACGCTTCTATATGGCTCGGAGTCCTGGATTACTTATCGACGGCATTTAAAGGCCCTTGAGAAATACCATCAACGCTGCCTCCGCCGTATCCTGGGTGTCAACTGGAACTGAGGATCGACGAACAAATGTCAGCATCCTGGAAGAGGCCAACTGCACCAGCATTGAGGCCATGATGATGCAAAATCAACTTCGTTGGTCGGGGCATCTCCTACGAATGAACGACTCCGCCTTCCCAAGCAGATTTTCTTCGGCCAACTTGGTTCTGGAGCAAGAGCGAGGGGAGGACAAAGGAAGCGGTTTAAGGATAACATGGAAGCATCTCTAAAGTCGTGTGGCATTAGTGTCGACAACTGGGAGGATGTTGCTAGTAGTAGATCCGGTTGGCGAAAGGTCGTCCATGAGGGTGTGTCCTACTTGAGCTGGAAAGGCGAAACAAGGTCCAGCAGAAACGCTTGCTGCGCAAGGAGCGTGAAAAGGCACCTTTACGGCTCACTACTGCTTATACATGTCACGTTTGCGGAAGGCCGTGCGCCTCTCGCATTGGACTGGTCAGTCACCTGAGGGTGCACAAGAACTGAAGAATACTTGGTGGACAATCCTACTCTTTATCGAGTGATCCCTGATGATGATGAGTAGAGTGCTTGGAAACAAACTTAATCAGACGGACGTACTAGGTGCAATAAACAGCCATGATATATTTGGGTTGACAGAAACGCATGCCAGTGAAAATTCAGAACTAGATGTAAAAAAATATCAATGTTACTCCAAGTTTAGACCAAAATCAAGAACAAAATATCGCGGCGGGTTATCAGTCTATATAAAAAAGTCGTTTAAAAATGCAGTACTTTTGTACCGACTAAGAACGACAACATTCTTTGGTGTAGGCTAGACAAGAAACATTTCCAAACAAACAAGACATTTCCAAACAAACAAGTTCTTGACAATGCTGGGGCACTAAAAAATACTAACGGCGATAAAACACAACGTGAACAAAATAAATGGTTCGATCGCGAATGTAAAATACAAAAAGACAACTTAACTAATTTAGATAAAATTAGGACTAGACATCCAAACAGGGAGAATATAAGAGAATTGCTAAACAGCAACAAGAAAATGTTAAGGAAACTACTAAAACGGAAAAAAAGAAAGTTCTACGATAGTGAATTTGATAAACTATCAAAGCTAAGATCACACAACCCACGGCAGTTTGGGAAAGCACTAAGAAACTTAAACACCGACAACAATAGATCAGATGATACCATGTATGTTGATTTAAACAGCTTTCATGAATATTTCAAAGATCTTAACAAAACCGAAAAAGACAACACTGGTGAAACAGACGACAACTGCTGAAAACAATGAAGCCGGTCCACTTGATTTCGCATTTACGAAAGAAGAAGTGATAAATGAATCAAAGCACTTAAAAGCGGCAAAACACCCGGAAGCGATTTTATTAACAACGAATTCCCGAAGGTGTCATAAACTACTATCGGAAACAATAACTATGTTATTTAATTATATTCTAAACTCGAAAATATATCCTAAAATTTGGGCCTTTGGGATACATAACTCCTATTTATAAAAAAAGACACGAAATCAGAGCCAGGAAACTACAGAGGAATTACAATCCTGTCCCACGTAGGAAAACTTTTTGCTCTGCTATTAAATACACGGCTAGTTAGCTACTTAGATTTTCACAATATTCTGCCTCAAGAACAAGCAGGTTTCAGGAAAACATTTAGGAGGTACTGACAATCTTTTAGTATTAAAAGCCCTGATCGACAAATATATAAAGAACAAACCGGCAAAACCCAGGAATAATTTCTTGTACACTTGCTTCATCGATTTTAGCCTGAAGCCTTCGATAACATATCACGTGACAAATTATACACAAAGTTAATTAAAACAATATTGGTATAAACGGTAATTTTCTTGCCATTATTAAAGACATGTACAGCAAAGACTCCGCGTGTGTTAAACTTAACGGGCACATCTCGGAGGAATTTGCGTGCCTTAAAGGAGTTAAGCAAGGATGCCACCTACCCTTTTCAATATATATTTAAGCGATCTAGCAAACATTCGTAACAAAGACAAAGACGCCCCCGAACTAAATAATAGAACCGTTAGTTGCTTACTATACGCAGACGATTTAGTAATTATCTCAAAGTCTCAGCTGGGACTACAAAACAATTTAAAATGCCTATTGGATTACGGCAAAGCCAACAGTCTCTGCATCAACGAAAAAAACTAAATCGTTATTTATTTAACGCTGGGACAACCCCGATTGAGAACGTAACTAAATAATTAAGTATTTAGGACTGACTTTAAGTGCCTCTGGATCCTTTACTATAGCAAAACAAGAGCTGAAAAAGGTTGCACTAAAAGCTTTTTACTCACTACGCAAGAATATGGGAATTTCATTTAGAAGAGACCTGCCACTTACCTTACACCTATTCGATACCCTAATAAAACCCATTCTCAGATATGGCTCTGAAATTTGGGGTCTTGATACTGTCAAATATAATGAATCACGTGACCCAATAGAACAAGTTCACACAACGTTCTGTAAACAAATCTTAGGCGTAAGCAAAAGAGTAGTGAACAAAGCTTGCCGTGCAGAATTAGGCCGATTCCCCATCATTATTGAAGTAAAATCTAAGGCATTATCATTCTGGGCCCACCTTCTAACATTAGACGAAGCAAGCCTACTTTGATATGCATATGCTAAGTCACACAAATTCAAAGAACTGGGCAATGCAAATTAAAGCTATATTATTTCAGAATGGCTTGGCTATTGCTGGGAATCCCAACGAGATGCCGTTATTGATGAAAACGAGATCAAGCGGTTTTATAAATATACTAAACAAAGACTAGAGGATATTGAAACTCAAGACTGGAGATCAAGCATCTTCGATGATGAAGTTAAAAACAGAGCACTAACTAAGTTAAGAATAAGCGACCATATTGTACAAATTGAAAGAGGCCGTTAAGAGAATTTATGTGAGTCCTGAATTGAGAATATGCCCACATTGTCAAATTATGGAAAACGAAGAACACTTTTTATCTAAATGTCAATTATATTCTGATCTGAGAAAGTCTCTCTTTCAAGATATAAACAAAAAACTAACAAACTATAAAGATTTAATCGCACCCAAAAAGCATAAGCCAGAAATAGCAAAACACTAGGCAAAGTTAGGCAACCCATCCCTGTATAGAATATTGGAGAAGTATGCCTATGTACAGTCTGTCGCTTGGCACTCTAATAAAATATGTCTTGTCTTGTCAATACCAAGAAAACATTTCCTGCCCCCCGCCCCCCCCCCCCCCCCCCCCCTCCCACGAACTCTGAAACTTTTTTTAAAGACCCCCCTTTTTTATTTTGGTTTTAACAGATTGGACTTACAGTGGAACCTCGATTTAACGAAGTGCCAAGGGACTGGGGAAATTGGTTCGTTATGTCGAGGGTTCGTTAAATCGAAAACCTCGTTATAACGAATTTTCGGAAAAACAACCAAAATGTTCGTTATATCGAGGTATAGTTAATAATTGCTTTGTAACGAAGTAACGAAGTTAATGAGAACTAATAAGAGACAAAGAGGATAGTGCCAGTGTCTGTACATAAACATATAATGAGCTGTTGACAGAGAGGTTGTTCTCTTGTTACAGGATTAAAGGATTTTCATCGCTGTTGGTCTGTTCCGCATTCATCTTTTGTCGCGTGTTGACGTTTATTCGTTATATCGGGGTAGATTTTACGTTTGGGCTGCCGGATTGTGTTCGTTATAACGAGGATTTCGTTATATCGAGGTTCGTTATATCGAGGTTCTGTTACATACATTTTACTTGTAATTTTGCCGGGCTGAAGAATATCGTTCGTTATACCGAGGACTTCGTTATATAGAGGTTCGTTAAATCGAGGTTCCACTGTATTTTGAAAAGCCCTCCCCCTCATCCGACCAAACACTTTTGGGAGCCCCCTTCTTGTTGCAGATTTTTTCAAGGCCCCCTAATTTTCCTCCAGCGCCCCCCTCTACGTATAATTAATGAAAGGTCCCTAAGGCGATGAAACGTTTACCAAGGTGAACCCGAGGCAAAAGACATACCAACAGCTTGAGCTAGATGAAGACACCATACCACACATCGTGGGTTTTCCCTTTATACCTCTATAATCTCCTACCCTTTGGTGTTGCCTCAGCCCCTGCCTTGTTCTAGAAGACCGTGGAATCACTTCTGGTAGAAATACTACGAGTTGTGTATATTTGCGACATGTTAGTAACTAGGTCCAATGACAAGGAACACCTTGAGCGGTTGAAGGAAGTCCTAAAGACACATCATAGACAAAGATAGACTCCACCCGACACCTGAAAGCATCAGAGCAGTGACGGAAGCCCCCGCACCAGACATTTATTTCTCATCACTGAAGTCTTCTCTAGGCCTTCTTTCATATAGATGGGTTGCACTCAATCCCCAGAGATTCAAATGACAAAGGGAATGGCGGCCATGTTGGTGTACCTAACAAAAGAAGCTAACGAATAATCTATTGTTAAAGGTACACCAACATGGCCGCCGTGGCGTTATGTGCAACTAATCTATTATGGCAGGTAAGTTTTTACCAAAAGCATCACGGTTCCTTGTTCCCCTGTATAAGCTTCTACATGCTAACGAGCGATGACGTTGGGGGATGGCAGAATTACATACATCCTTTGAAATCTCAAAGGAATGTAATTTGAGCAGCAGATGCATCTCATGGCTTGAGGGCAGTCCGTGCACATGCGCTGTCAGACGGTACAGAGAGAGAGACCAACTACCTTTGCAACTCGCACGCTACTTCCAACTGGAGGAGGAGCGCCTATCCATAATCTTTGGCCTCAGAAACGTTTCGAAACTACGTACAGGGAAAAGGGTTTGGCGGTTTCATTGCATTAAGATCGGACAGTGTCACCACATGCAGCCTCAGGAATACAGAGATGGGCTTTGTTGCCAGCTGCTTATGAAATCTATCACAAGTCAACTCAAGTTCATGGTCTACCGCTGCCGGAGATACCTGAGGACAAGCCAGAAGAGAGAGTCTAATGGAACAAGCCACCCTTGTCCGCAGATCAGATTAAAGGGAGAACCACAACATACCCAGTATTATACACTCAACACCTTTCTTGGTGCAATTTTGTTTGACCCCAATTGATCTGAGTGCATGTTTCCTCAGCGGTAATCATGCACTCAACACATTATAAACGGTCTCCCCACCCACAATTTCCTCTTTTGCTCCGAAGGGCTGCGCTCGAAACGTCAGCTGCTACTCGCTTCCCACGGCGGTTAGCATACCTTGATCGACTTTAGTTGATTATACAAGTGTATACCCAGTATTAGCTCGAGTCTACGAATATATTGCACAGGAGTGGCCAGAGACAGATGGAATCGAAGAGGTGCTTAAATTATATGCAACATGGATTAATTACCATTGTAGATGGAATAGGGCGATTTTTTTTGGGGGGGGAGGGGAGGGAGACTAGTGGTATTTTCCAATCAAGGTCGAGAGAAGGTCCTGACGCAATTGCATGAAGCTCCTGGCACTATCATATGTTTGGTGGCCCCAAATATATCAGGACATTCACAATGTTGTTAATAAGCAATTGTCAGACACCAGTCCGCACCCCTGGGAATGGCTATTTCGGTCATGGCCGGGTACGTCTGCAATGTGGATAATGTTGAGCCCCTTATGTTTCTCATAGTGACGGATGGACATGTTTCTCATAGCGGTGGATGCACAAAGTAAATGGCTGGAAATAAAAAGGTGAGTGTAGCCACAACAGCAGTTACCATTTCTCACCTTTAGCATAAAACGCGTCGAACCTCTTTCACACAGCCACAAATGGATTGGCTGAAAGGGGAGTCAGATCTTCAAATTGGGAATCAAGAAGATGTCTAAAGAAACCATAGATGTAAAGACAGAATGGTTCCCCTTTGCCTACCGGAGGACTGTACATACCATCACTTGTGAAACTGGCCCCAGCATAGATTCCGATGGGTAGACAGTTCCGTTCCAGATGGGACTTAATGAAACCCAATGTAGAAGCCAGAGTACAAGAACATCAAGAGTGGTGGAAAGAGAACCATATTATATACGAGTGCAAAATAAAGGTCATTCAAGGATGGGGAGAACTGCTATGCACATGGCCAGGAGTGGCTGCCTGGTTTAGATCCTTCAGTACACTGGGCCTATATCTTGCACTGTGAAGCTTCAGAATGGCTTAATCTTGAGGGGGCACCACGACCAGTTACACCAACCACTTTGAATTGTCCTGAAGTGGCTGGACACTCGTCTGACTCAACGACTCCATCCCCTACTATCTTAGAGGGAGAGGACAAGGCACTGCCGGAACAGCAACTGTTAGCGGGGCCGGATGTCGCAACCCGTTTCAGATTTACCTTCCGGATTAGACAACCCACCTCTTCGGATGTCAAGCTGTGTATAACTAAGGCTCCTGGAACTATCATGTTGACTAGAACATTTACTTCATATTTATGAACTGTTATATTGTTAAAGTTATGCTTTAGTGGCTATATATGTTAATATCATGATCACCTCGGTTTTCTTTGTTTGTTAAGGGACATTTGATCTCTAAATTACCTCATCAGCATGCATACTTGTTCTAATTTTCCCTCATTGTAATGCATGCTGATGAGGGAACATTGGACTGTCCCTTGGCACACCTGGTTATGGTGTAATGCCTGTTAACCCTTACATAACTTCCACAAATCCTCCCTCGGCTCTCGGGGAAAATTAATCACTAATCATGTCATGCTATTACTTATAAGAATAGGTTTAGTTAACCGGAGTATCAGTTCCTCTCCCCCTTCCTTTTCATCACCCCTCCCCCCTATGGAAGGAAGGGAAAGAGGGCCTGACATGATTATTTGCATGGCCGATTTCCGCCTACCGCGCTATTTTAAGAAAAAATCCAGTCATGTGATTGACTGTTGTCTAATTTGTTTGATTTTAATTAGAGGCGGAAAGCGGCCATGCAAAGAATTGTGTCAGGCCCTCTTTCCCTTCCTTCCTTACAGGGGAGGGGTGATGAAAAGGAAGGGAGAGAGGGAGGGACTGATACTGAGGTTAAGGTTCAGTGAGGAAAAGTGTTGTAGCCGGCCGCGTTAGCGTGGGCCGATTCTGGCGGGGTCGAGCACATGTTCATTAGTCTTCCATTTTCTTCTCAAAACCAGGTTGTTTTACGGAAGTAGTCTTAATTCCCAATTATTACAGAACTGCTATATTGACGTGAACTGAAGCCATTGAATTAACCAGTTTCCATTTGGAGTGACGGACATCAACAATTATATCTTTAGAACAAGCTGTTTCTTATTTTGATTTACCTATAGTCTCGTGCAATCACGTAAACATTCAAAACATCACTCACTCGTGCCAATAATAGGACATTTTCATTATGGCGTCATTTTACTACAACTGCCAGAATCCTTTTCAAATTCTCTCATTCAGATTTAAAATCTCCTTTAAGAATTCCAAGACATTGGTCCAAATTATAGGAACAAAAGAATTCGCGCAAAGAGTTCTGGTAGTTGTAGTATGTGACGTCATCATACAAATGTCTTATTTCTCCCTATACTAATTGTGGTCACGTTGTGTTTTATTTTGTATGCTTGTAATTTTCTGTGTATGACATGTATGCTGTAAACAGGTGTCCTAAGATTATCTGTGTCCTATATTATCTGTGTATCAACATCTGGTTCCACATACCTGCCACTGACTTTGCCTACCAGTGTCCATCCTCCATTCTTCATATCACAGTACGTTTGTACTGCCTTCTTGCCGTCCAGTGTGGTCTTGATCCAGTACACCCCGTTACTAACAGGGGAATTACCTCTCAGTACACTGGCATCACGAATCTGTTTACAAGAGTGAGCAGGGAGCTGTTTGCCGCCGAGGGGAGACTTGGTGATATGCGACACAGTGCAGGAGTCACCCAGAGTCACATGAGGAGCAGACGGGACGAGAAGCCGCATGCGTATGTTATCGTAGTACGAACGACAACCTGTCGTGTAGGCGTTGTGACATCCAAGGCCAAGTGTTCCTGGAAACGATAATTAAGGATGTTGGTGAGCATTTCAACATGTAGTTTATTCTTTAACACACGTCATTTCCAGCTGATTGAGAACGAAGGCGGGTTTCAACCCTAAACCCGGAATTCCACACATTCTCACAAAAACCAGCACCCTGAAGTCGATAGGTTCAAACCGGAACCTGAACCTATGGCGAACAATATCGTACAACATGGCCGCCGCGCATGCGTAGAATACATTGGACGTCGTTCCAAAAATAGTGATTTTCCCATTTGCTGCTTTAGTATTTCTTTTTTTTTAGGTCCACAAGTTCTAAATTCAGTTAACATGCCTGATCCTGCCCTCGACTATGATTGCTAGCAAGTTGTGGATGATTAGACCGGTTCCCGATGCTCTGTTAAAAAAAACGACCCAAATTAGCTAGATCCGCCATACCTCTTCTGTTAAATACTGTAAAGGCCAGTCGGAAAGCTCAATCACAAAGATTTCCGAGTAGTTAATGTTTGAGGTCCACAAGTTTGAATCGGTTCTGCAAATACCAAAGTAGATTCTAACGCTAGAAAAACGAGTTGAAATGTTCAAAACGTCCTGTAAATAACGGCATTTTAATGCCAAACTATCCTTCCCATACGTACAAAGTTTAAAGGGACAGACCCGACTCGTTCAGCTGTTACATTTCCCTTCGCGCAAGACGTTGAAAACAGCAGCTCGTCCGCCATTTTGACTGTCGATGTCCATGTATACAAACACTCCTCAACGGCTTTCTTTTAAAAAATATATTTCCACGTACGCGCCCGCAATGACACCCGCTGACTGTACGAAATTGTTCGCCATGCGACGCACATATAGTAATACGTCATTTAACAAATCACATACATTTTTTTTTTTTTTTCCCCCATTGTTTATACTCGTATTGATCATAGAAATAACGTCATAAAATGTTCAAAACTCAACAACGAGCGCAGCGAGGTGTTTCACTACAAAGTTTTGGACATTTTATGGCGTCATTTCTATGATCAATACGAGTACGGACAATGGAAAAATGTATGCGATTTGGTTTTTACAACGTCGAAGCACTTATCTTCAAATCAGTGCGTAATAAACTGCTTTCGAGTCGAAAAAGGCCATTGAAAGTCAAAATGTAAACACTTCTAATTACCGGCACCGAGAGAAAGCTTTCTTTGACAAATGGCAGCATACAAGGAAATTTGATTCACTGATTAACTTCTGTCATTGATGGTATGCTTGTGAAATCCTTTCTTGTTTTTTTCTGGATCAGAAATGTTCTTGTTATATTTCAAGACTTCTGAGCTCTTAGAGAAATAGTCAAAACGTCTGAACCAAATTCGCCGAAACGTTCTCCACTCAAGAGAAAACTGACATTTTGCCAAATGGCACACTACTCACTAATGATGAAATGCTTGTGAAATCCTCATTTTCTTGTTCTTGAAAGAGACGTTATCAGCCATTTTAATTCACAAACCTCGGCTTGCGAGTAACGTCATTTTCATTGTCAGTACTTAAATTGCACATAGCGGAGAGCCAATCAGAAAGCGAGAAAATTGGATGTTGTTGTAAAAGAACATTTCCAACCCCTCCCAGCTCAGGTTATTAAATTTGCTTTTGGCGGCCATTTTGTGTGTGCCTCCCGTCACTTGGAAACCGGAAGTAAGCCATGCAAATATCACGTGTTTGAAAATATGCTACGACCAAATATGCTACGACCCCTTGGTCAGCTCTCGTTGCCAATTTATACACAAGAGAAGGATAAGCATAAATTTATTTATCTGAGCGGGCGTTCGATTGACCGTATTGTGGATAAGAGTACAGAGAAAAATCATTACAAATCGCTTGTATCGGACGTTTTTAGCCACTGGAATACTAAATGTATCCTATATATCATATGACATGACATGTACAGGGCGTTATTAGCCACTGGAATACTAAATTAAATGTATCCTATATATCATATGACATGTGCAGGGTAGTGTCATACTTTAATTTGTTATTATGAATGTGGTCATTTAATAGGGCCCCAAACGTCTAAGGTATATTATGTTGAATAATCGGCTGACTAGCTATATAATGTGAGACACATACCTTGGACAATCTTCCAAGCACTTGCCACAGACACTCTGTCGTGAATAACGTGCCCGTTAGCCCACTGGGAGATCATCTGTCCAAGGACACGGTATTTGAAGTGGAACCATTTGTTCTTGTTCAGGGGGGAGGGCAGCGTTCCTCGGTACTTCCAGCTACCATCAGCATTGTTGTTGAATGGCCTCATGGTACACGCTGTCTTGTTTGTTTCGTACTCGAACCACCACGCCGTAGTTTTGCTGAATGACGGATTATTCACCCTCAAGAAGGGACCAGGGTACTCTTGCGGAGCAGTAGTCGTCTCCATATAATCCAGTTCAACATCATAATCTCTCCACGCAAATCCTCCTTTGGCGTAAATACCAACTTCCGCATTGTCACCAGTTGGGGTCTTCCCTGTTTTACCAAACAGCTTCCCATTCTTCACCGTCCATTCTCCCCAGATAGTCTTCCAATTCCTGTCCAAGTCGCTGTTCGAGAAATCATCATAGAACAGGTAGACGCCCTTGGGATTGCTCATTGCTTGGCCAGCGGTCTTGCTGCCAAATACGAGGGCATAGCTGACTTGATTGACAGTGTTGCTAGGTAACGGAGCTTGGAGCTTGAAAGAGACGAAAGCTTGCGTCGTACCCAAGCCACTAATAATAATAATAATAATAATAATAATAATAATAATAAATAATAATAATAAACTTTATTATACACAGAATTCAAACAGTTTACACTGATTTCCATTGAAGCTGTGTTTAAAAACTAAAATAAGTTTACAATAATTGATAATATATAATAATTACGCTAATATAAGTATTCACATAGATGGTAATTACACTGATTAAAATATACTTGATAGTAATTACCCTAATTTAAAATATACTTGATGTACTATACATGTAGTAGCAGCATTAACTAATTACAGATAGGGTTATTCCAGTAGTTATTTACAAAACTCTTGATAGTTGGAGCATTCTTTATATAGCTGTCTAGACTATTAAAGAGTTTAGCTGCAGAGAAAGTAAATGATCTATAGCCAGAATTAGATGAAATTTTGACTAAATGGATGTTATTACGGTTTCTAGTATTATAATTATGTACATCAGAATTACGGTGAAATAGATTTTGGAGATACGGTGGACATAAATTATTTAAACATTTAAAAACGGTGAGACATTTATGGAAGTCCCAACGCTGGTTTAATGGAACCCAGCCTAGCTCTCTAAATAGATTCACTGTACGTTCCTCGCGTGTCTTCTTCATCAATATTATGCGTGCTGCTCTCTTTTGCAGCCTAAGGAGTCTATTAAGACTTGTCTGATCAGCATTAGACCAGATGATGTCACAATATTCTAATAATGGTTGGACTAGTGTACAATGAAGATGTTTACAGGTGTCTACACTAACATATTTCCTGATTCTCCTAAGGAGCCCTAATCTGCATGATACTCTAGCTGATAATGCATCGATGTGTTCGTGCCAGTTAAGCTTAGAATCAAAACATAAACCTAAATATTTAACGGACTCTGAATGTTGGAGTATGACTCCCGACGAAGATAAACATGGCTTTTTGGATCGTGCTAGCCGCTGGCTAGTCCCAAGAAGCATTACGTTAGTTTTCTTACAATTTACGATGAGATCATTAGCACTAAACCAGGTATTAAGATTGTCAAGTTCAGCTTGTAAGACGGATTCAATTAGCTGTATATCCTTGTGAGCAAAGAATATAGCTGTATCATCTGCATATAAAACTACTTTACTGCGTTGAATACTCAGAGGAAGGTCATTAATAAAAATGATAAATAATAGAGGTCCAAGGACCGAACCCTGTGGGACCCCTAGTGATATATCCATGGTGTCGGACAGTGTACCATTAATAGTTACTGTCTGAGATCTGTTACTTAGGTAATCGTCAAACCAATCTAATGCTTTCCCGTTTATGCCAACTTTGCTAAGCTTCACTTTCAGAATATCATGGTTGATCATATCGAATGCCTTGCTCAAGTCCAGAAATACAGCTCCGATAAGATTTCCTTCATCTATGTTCTTCAGTATAAAATCAGAGACATCCAGGAGGGCAGTACCAGTAGAATGACCAGGTCTAAACCCAGATTGATGTGTGGAAAGCAGCTTGTTTGTTGTTAGATGCTCGTAAAGTTGTTTATGTACAGCACGCTCAAAAATCTTCATCACAACAGGAAGCACAGATATTGGTCTAAAGTTATTTGGGTCAGAGAACGAACCAGCCTTGTGAAGTGGAGTAACAGTTGCAGACTTCCATGAAGTGGGTACTTTATTTGTTCGTAATGACAAATTGAAGATGTGAGCCAAGGGAGAAGCTAGAACAGTAGCCCCAGTTTTAAGCATTCGAGTATGGATGTCCTTGATACCAGAAGATTTCTTTACACGAAGGGATGAAAGTTCTTTCTGTACAAAGCTGATTGGTATGTCCTTAAACTTAAAAGCTGTAACTGAATCCGTCGTCACGCAAGATGTATGATTGCGCACTCGTAGAGTAGGCAAGGCGTTCCTTAGGCGTGCACCCACAGATGTAAAAAAGTTATTAAAACAGTTTGCCATCCCAGTGTTGTCAGAAATGCTTTTTCCGTCAATGTTAAGTTCATGCATAGCAACCTTGTTCTTTTTAGGTATGAGTTTTCTGATTGCAGACCATAACTTAGAGGCGTCATTAGCATTTTCGGTTAACAACTCGTTATAATAACTTCTCTTGGCAGTTTCGATCAGCCGGGTTACTTTGTTTCTGAGAGTCCTGTAAGAGCACCAATCCTGATCTAATTTGGACTTAACGGCTCTGCGCTTCATCACGTCGCGACTCTTCATAGATTGTCTGATTTCATCCGACATCCAAGGGGGCTGGGATCCTCGAACTCGAAGAGTATGCGTTGGGGCATGTTTATTACCAACATCTCTCAGAAACACTTCTGTGGCAAACCAGGCATCGTCAGGGCTGTCAAATAAATACACAGTGTCCCACGGCTGGTTTTGGAGATCAGCTATAAAATCATCTGGATCGAAATTCTTAAAACTGCGGACATTAATCACCTTTGGCTTAGCTTTGGGTAATTTGCAAGTTCTGTTGCAATAAATCATATAATGGTCGCTTAAGGAAAGTTCAACGATCCCAGAATCTGTTATACGATGGCTTGAGTTCGTGAAAATCATATCGATTGTAGTAGAGGAATGATGCGGTCAACCTGGACGGGTTCCTTAGAGATCTGGGACTGATAAAACACGCGCAGATCATTGCCATTGGCTTGAGCGAGGCCTTTGTCGATGAGTGAGCGGTGATTTACTGAATAAAAATGTGAAATGACGAAAATAAGATGAAGGTTAAAGTGAGGTGTTTTAAAACAACAACGATTGACCATTGGATAAGTATAAAATAATTTCAGTTAAAAAGCTTTTCCAAAAAGTGTAACGCTACACAAATCGAATTGGAAAGAGTTCATTGATCGAGCTTTTATTTCTCTGGTTGACTCGTTTACAATAAAAATAGATATGTAAATGACAAACGTATATCTATATTATTAAAATACTTGCGTCTCTTTGAATGTGTGTGGGTTTGTGCCAGCAATCTGATTGGTCGAATAACGTCCGCCGTTGAGCGATTTGATTGGTCAAACAAAATCGAAAACTTTCGATCCGACTCTGAATTCAAGCTTATATAGCTGTGTTTCTTAGCTCTCTTCTAAAGCTTAAAAATCCACGTTAGACTGTAAATTATATGCTTTTTTTCTCCGATTTGGCTAGGCACTAATAAGATCTGGATGTTTATGAAGTACTTTCTCGATAAAACATGCATATCTAACGTTAGGGGGAAATTACGCTAGCTATAGACCTTTGAACTGTTCAGACTGTCGCGACTGTGGTCGGTTCGAAAGCTCAACAATTTATTTCAAATGTAAAATACTCGCGTAGATTTAGCCTAAGTGCTGTTCACCGAGATATAAAGAGTGACCTAAAAACGAACCACGGATGAACAGACAACTGGTAATAAATTAAATTTGCATAATATTTCGGCTTCATTTGTCTGGTTTAAAATATAGAAAAAATATGCTGTTGTGGAAGAACTTGCCAGGTGGCAGCCACCTAAGAAATTAGTTTTCCATATAAGACTAAAATAAAATAAATATAATTATAAGTAATACCATGACAAGAGGGAAATTAGTGATTAAATGTCCCCGAAGGCCGATGGAAAATTTGTAAAAGCCCCGAGGCAGTCTTCGGCCGAGTGACTTTTACAAATTCTCCCCAGGGCTGAGGGGATATTTAATCACTAATTTCCCTCTTGTCATAGTATTACAAAGTAAGACGAGGAAGCGAACTACAATTATTGAGTTTTGAGCTACCATTTTAGAATGGTAATCAGAAAACCTTTGGTTTTTCAACTGCCGTCGTATTGAGTTTACCAGCACGTGAGATTGCATAGTAATGTTGTTTGTATAGCTAGACAAAAGAAGTTGAGTCATTTATATTCTAAAAAGAAAAATCAGTTTCTTTCAAAGAGAGAATGGCGGAGAAACGTATTATTCGTGTCTGTGGAGTGTCTGCGCGTACCTATTGTTGCATATCCCACATGGAAGGATGCATCAGAAGTTATCTGGATAGCGTTGCGCAGCCAAAATAAGGGTGTGTGCGCAGGGGTACGCGAAAAGGTTAAATACCTACTCTACCCCAATGCATCAGGGGACGACCCAACGTCCCCTCATCAGCACGCCTGCTGTACATTTCCCTGTAAATAGGGAAATCATTTCCCTGTAAAGAAATTTCTAATTTTCCCGTGTTTGACGTCATTTGAGGGAGATTTAGAGCAGGTATGCATACTGTCAGTTAGTAAAAAAAAAAGCCTCACAAACTCGGTTAAATTAAGGTAAATTATAGAGTTTTCAAACATTTGCCATTCCTTCAGTTTTAATGATATGAACCTAAAATTTGGGCTTTTTACTAATTTTGGCTTGTTCTTTCCATTTCTGGCATTCGTGTTGTTCTAGCACCAACTTTTTTTGATTGACAGGCTGAAAGGTCACGTGACCATGTCCTGCAAAAGGCTCATATATAGAGATTATGTAAGAGTTTCATATTATCGGTATGAAAGTGACTTATATCACATTTGGCGAGGTTTTCTAGAGTAGAAAGGAGGTTTAAAAACTGAGTTATAAACCTCCCTGCAACAGTTATAAACCTCAGATTTGTTATTTAATTAGTCTATTGTTCAACGGGTTTATACCAGAGTTTCACCCCTATGAAGAACAAAGAAAACCGTGTCAAGTGTGATATAATATTTTAAGAGCTTGATATCGTTTTTATTCACGAGGTTTTCGTATCATATCGCGAACGAGCGAGTCCGCGAGCGAGAATACAATAACACAAAATTAAGCATAACAAAATTTATTTCTAAAAGCAATAGTACAGTAAAGTGATATCGTATCACTTCACTGATATGTTTTTTATTCACGGCTTTATCACACGGATATCAACCCCAAATGTGTAATAAATATATTTCAAAAACTCATGAATAATTAATGAGCATTTTGTCCAATCAGATGAAGCAAATCAGTCACGTGCATGCTCCTTTATACCTGATAAAATCTCATCATTCTAAAAGGCCCGCGGAGGGATTTGAATTCTGTCCCAGAGGGAAACGGGGTTAATGATTGAGACAATGGAATTTCTATTGATGTTTCAGCTTTCTCACTGAATTGCTAATTAGGATGAACGTTTTATATAAAGAATATTAATGAACATGAAATTTTATATAAAGTTTCATCCTAATTAAGAATTCACTGATAAAGACCCAAAGATAGCAAAAAGTACACGGAACATAAGGTACCTAGATATTAAATTTTGCACTAAATTTACTAATATCAGCAGACTACCGAGATACACAGATAATATTTTTAAAATGAAGTTATCCAACTACCATTACTTGTTTACCGAGCCACTGTTTAGTTCCAGTTATTAAACCAAACTCAAAGCCGTAAAATTATAAAAACGTGCATTAAACTTACATATTTTGTGCCGGAGTCAAAAATTTAGAGTCTGCCGTCATGTCAGTCACATCGCTTTCCAAGTCTTGAACTTTATCGAGGTAAACCACGACACCAAATCCTTCAAGTGCAGATTCTTCTTGCATTGCGAAACGCCGCTTCAAACAACATAGTATGGTAATTTCTTCATGTCATTCCTTTGAGATGTTCGTAATTGCAGGCGGTGATTACTCGAATGTTTTGCATGGCGTTGTGAATACAAAGGTTCAATGGTTCATTAAGTAACCATTCCCTTGAGATGTGCGTCTTTCTTTCATTGCATTCTTAAAGCGTTTTTGAAGCCGTTTAAAACACTCACAGCACGTGTTTTATCAAGTCTAAAAATTCTCGGGCTTCGCCCTCAAATTTTTAAACTTGATAAAACACTGCTGTTCGTGTTTTAAACAGTACATATTACATTTAAGCGTTGTACCTATAGAATGTGCACTGAAAACAAATCGTGCAGAGCTATCCCCTTTTTTTAAAAACAAAATTCTTGCAGAGCTCACACTGCTAAAAATAAGTTTCCCACCCTCCCTCCCAGGATTTATAATGGTTCATCCCTTAACAGCCCCCAGTCCGCTGAAAGTCATTTGCCGCCCGCAGAGCGCGTGTTTTCAAGAGGCCGCCGTTTTCTACTTGGCCGCGTATGTTAGCCGAATTTATACTAGAGACGAATCTTGCGTTTAGACGAAAGATTGGTCTGTGACGAATGATTCGACCTAGTATAAATTCGGATTTTTCCAGCAAAATTAGTCCAAATTCGTCTTTCGAATGTTCGTCTGAACTTACGTCCAAACGACGTAAGATTAGACGGAAGATCGTCCAAAAGTCGATAATTCGTCTCTAAATTTACACTAGAGACGGAAAGAAGACGAAACTCTGTGTTGTAAATCGGGGAATGGGCTTTTGTCACACGGCGGCCATATTGGCTTGAAACAATAGACTTACCACGTGTAGCCTCGTACTGAGCAGTTTCAGAACGAGTTCACGCGTGCAACAAAGGTTTATACTCCTGGGGTTAAACATGGCCGCCGTGTGAATAAGGGCCATTAAGAAGGGGAACTACCACTGCCCTTATGATCTATGGCATAGATTCATCATGGCGCCCTCCAAGAAGCGAAGAGACGAAAAATAAACAAACGTGGACAGATAACGCGGGAACGATTATTTTTACGCTATAATTTTAGCTGACCCAGACTACAGGGGTGTGAGGACTGCAGTGTTGGATGGGCAGCACTCTTAGACACGCTGGCGCTGAAAACAATTGCGAACAATGCGGTGTTCAATGAAATAAAGACAGCCCTCGAGGAGGGCAAAAATACCTTACGGGACGTCCTCCACTGCGAGGGATAGAAAGTATTAAGCTTTCGTTTTCGCGCTGCAAAGGCAGTGAGCGCCGCCATTTTCTTTCACTAACGCGTCGAAATCCGTCCACAAAATTGACCGTTTCAAAACCGGTCAACGAATTTATATCTGGACGAAACATCCGTCGAAAAATCTTTCGTCTGGACGCAAGATTCGTCTCTAGAATAAATTCGGCTGTTGATAATAATGTTGTTTCTTTAATTCTAAACCTTAAAATATAGCATTTTAAAGGAAGAGGTTGATATTCTAGCTTACTTTCTTCATTGCTGTGCGAGTTTAAAAGTGTGAATAGAGGAGGGGCTAATTAACCTTGTTATATTTGCTGCCGCAGCGAGCGAGCAAGGCAGAAGTTCTAATCTGTAAGCGGGACCAAATCTCGATTTCTTTTTTTTACCACAATGCATCACTTCTATTGTTTTTTGCCACCCTGCTTTGCACGGATCTCATCGTCACGTGACATTACACGAGGTGGAATCTGCATTGTTGGAGCTAACCACGTTCAACCGTTCTTTAATGCATTTCTGTGTATGCGATCCTTCAGTGTAATCATGAAGTTGTTGAAGTGTGGACGTGTAGGCGAACTCTTTCTAAATCTGTGTGAACTATCAGTTTCCAAAGAGCAAGATCTCTCATGTTATCAAGATGGTGAGCAGCAAATAATTTTCTTCTATTGGCTTCGATAAAGTCAAGCAGCCGGTTCAAAATACAATTAGCATTTACAATTACAGTTGATTTCCGGTGTTTAAACTTCACCGGGGAGAACAGCAGTTTGTTGTTCTGAGAATCTTAAGAAAATGTCGGGAATTGGTAGGCTCAAGGAATTTATCGGGAGATCGTTGATATGTCGGGACAAAATGAAAATAAATCGCGACAACTTTTGAAATACACACCACAGCTCAAACAGGATTCAGTCACACGATAGCCCTAAAACTACAAAATATATTCATCTAACACCTTGGCATTTTTATCACCAGCGGAGCAGCATTCACTACCTGTTAGGTATATTAGTATATCTTTATTCGGCACTACGTGTTTATAGTGCCACTACGACGAAAATTTGCCATTTCGATTTGCCACTTTCAGTGTTAATAGGTCAATCAGTATTAGAAATATCCGAAATAGTAAAAAATATTCCCAAATGGGCATGTTAAACCACACAATTTAGGACAGTTTACCGGTAAAATCCTGTCCGCCATTACTTTAAGCCGTTCTCAGTATTCAGCGGAAGTGATGTCATACACTTAACACGACAACCTCGTGGAGCGAAATAGCGTGCATAAAAAGGTAGCCAACCTCGCAAAGATAGATATAACTTTCTTCTTATGTACGTGATGACATTTTTAGTAGAAATATGCCTCCGGGCGTACGCGTTGTGTTCTGCAGGCGAGCGTTAAGTGTATGACATCACTTCCGCTGAATAAACCTTTGTTTAAAGCTGAACAAAGGGAACGGCCTCCAGTAATGGCGGGCGATTAGATTCAATATTCTGAGCTCAAAAAATAAGACTTCCTGTTGTTGTATCGAAAAACAATTTGAACTGGTAATAATATATCAACTCTACTTTATGAATATGCAAAATCACTTGTTTCGTAGTGGCACTTTAAGTAATGGTCCAGATAAGAACTGTAGTGTCTACGGCAAGGAATGTTAAAAAGTATTAATTTTCTATTATTCAATCTCGTAATTTCATTGGTTGATACTTCTAAATTCAATAGAAACCCATCGAAATAATGCATTTTCATTCGATATTTATTTGTGGTTTTAATTTATTTTTGATCAAACTATGGTTTAATTTCGAAGAATATCGTGTGTGGGGAAAGTTCTCAAGTTTGCGATTTAACATCCTTTGTTTTCTCTATATCTGATTGGTTGGATGGTGGCTTCTCTGCGTTTTCACAGAATAAAGAGCCGATAGCATAAAAAATTCTTTATTTTCGAGATGTAGATTGGACTGTAGATACCTCCTAAAGCACTTAAGGCAAATTCAAGCAAAATCGTATGTGGGGGTGGCTCATTGCCGTAGAACAATGGATTCTACTACAGTTCTTATCTGGACCATTACTTAAATGCGTCTATTTCATTGACTGATTTCATGTTTAATGAAGTGTTCGCACAAAAGGTATTCATGTTTTTGATAAAGCAAACAAGCCGTACCTAGGTAGGTTTTCTAAAACAAAGCACTGATCAGATACCTTTTTTTTTTTTCGAAGCATATAATGCATTGGTGGAGGTAAAAGATTGTGTAACTCTCTTGACCGAGAACGTCGACATCGAGACATTAGGGAGCTAATTTTATTAAACCAACCAGGACGACGACGGCTGTGACGACGGAACGCAGAAAAGTGTTTTCTCCTGAGATTTGATACTTACTATTTCCTTTAGTTGCCTTAAAGTGCCTTTTATAACCATATTTTCGAAAAATGTGATCAGGACAGAGTTCCGTTCAGGCCGAACGATAAACGGTGTGATTTACTTTCTTAAGTTCGTGTTCTCCTTTGAACGTAAAATTGGGAGTTTTCACGTTGTGTTTTTCCAGAGAACGGTCAAAATGTAGGCGACTGCGTGCATTTTCACGTGTATTTATTGTATTTCGTAATTAAGGCTATTGTTTTATGCCGTCGTCCTAGACCGCGTCATCGTGGTTGCTTAAGGTCCCTATATACATGACTCCACCGATGTCTCCGTTCTCGTACCGTGTTTCCAGATCTCGAGCCCAGAGGTTATTTTTCCCGCGACCGAGACACCGATCCGCGAGTGACGAACGGCTCTCGCCGCTTTCCCGCTCAATGTGTTGGCGGAAAAAATACCTATGACAGGTACCACTCTCGGTATTTAACTCTTACTTATTGATTCATGCCGTGCCGTCATTATGACATCAGTTTGTTTACACACAAGTGTCCTGTTTGAACTCAGGACCAATAAGTGTTGTTTTTATTTATAAGCTATACTAAATTTGACTTTAAAAATGATAATGAAAGCGTTAACACCTTCATTTTGGCAAGGTAGCATTTCTAAACATGACATTGCAGAAGGTTTCCTCGGTATACTGGGAAAACTTTATCGAAGGCATCACACTATTAACAGCAAATGTGTCCAGTGAACCTGAAATAAAAATCCCTATTGAATTAAGATCGATTATTTTAGAATTCAGGTATTGATTATATTAGCAAACAAGATGTTTTTTGATCTGTAATCCGGCAATAACACAACACTCCACCATTGTTACAAACATCTGCGTACTACCACCCGGAATTTGTTTAAATACTTGTAATTCTTCTTGTTGAAAGGAATCGTTAAGTTCAGTCTTTCCACACACTTGCCAAATATGAAGTGTTTGTTTCTTTTACACGCTTCTGGTGCAAGCACTTGTTCTCTGTTGATACATATTCTTATTAGTTACAATCCTATTATCATTATTATTATGTTTTCAATATCAAGAAGTACTATTTCAAACACGAATTGTAGTGTTTCATCAGGGATTCCAAATATTGAGAAAACAATTGAAACCCGAGAGGCGTAGCCTCGAGGGTTTTATTGTTTTCGAAATATTTGGAATCCCCTGATGAAACACGAACAATGAGTGTTTGAAATTACTTCTCATGCGAATGGCTAAAAAAAACATTTACATACGGTTCTTTTCAAACTTCATTAGCAAGTATTGTTTACCGTTTGACTTTTGTATCTAATTATTCAATAGATGGCTTATTATTCTTTTTTGATGGCAGTGATTTCAACTAGCGTACTAGTAGAGTAGTGGACAAGAGTAGTGGGTCGTGGTTCGACCTCCAGTGGAGGCAGACTTTTTCTTTCTGTCATTCTTTATTTCTTTACTTCTTCGCTCCTTACTTGTAGTTTATCAGTATTTCAAGTCCTCATTAATTATTCACGAGGTATTCAGCCAATCCAATGGTCTGATTTTAATCCCTTGAGGACACTGGATACCTGGTCTAGTCCTCCTAGCAGTAACTGGAAAAGTTTCTAGTTACTGGAACAAGTTGTTCCAGTAACTGGAAATTTTTCCAGTTACTACGAATAAATTATTGAAAAACATCATGGCATGCATAATTACTCTTTTATTGATCTGATTGTTCAATTAACTTTGCTCTTCATAATAACAGTGATTAAAAGAATTTGTAGCCCTATTTTCTCGATATTTTTTAGTTTTCCTTGCAAAATACTAAACTACCAGCAACTTTTATTTGTCTTTGATTCCTCCCGAATAATTAATGAGGAGTTGAAGTCGTTCAAAGTCCTCCAATTTCGGACTGGACGGGATTTCAAGTCCTTGCAATTAGTTCCAGTCCTCGGCTGCGCCTCGGACTGGAACAAATTGCGCGGACTTGAAATCCCCGTCCAGTCCTCATTGTCGGACTTTAAACATTACGTAATTAGTTAGTGGTTCATGAATATGAACACCGAGTGCGTTTGGAACTGGTGTTTCATTGGATATCAAGATGCATCCACCTGACGAAGATTCGAACAACGGTTTCACCCGGTATCAAGACCCATGCATGTGACCAAATGCAGTTCCTTCACTGGATCACTATCTCATGAATTATTAATGAGTTCGAGAATGGTCTTTCAAGCATTGTTGGTAGTTGACAAAGCTTGAGTTAACAACTGCAGAACCGGAAGTCCAATTATTGGACCCAGTCATCACGCAATCAATAAACGTTATGTTTTGAGTTGGGCGAGGGGTGGAAAGGTGTCGCGCTCACTTAGGAGTAGAAAGGTGTCACGCTCACTTATTTTAGCCTAAAAGTCAAACATCCTCGAATTCATCTCGAATTGCGCAGAATCTTTCACATCGTATTCAGCCACTAGTGTGACGGCGAGAAGTCTTTATATTCGCAGTCCGTGTTCATATGAACTGATGATATGCGTTACGATCAAATGAAAATTTTACGCTAATTTCTACGCGTACCGAGCGCTTTAAGAAATCGTTTTTCCCATCAACAATAGTATCATGGAATAATTTGGATATTGTTACACGTTCTGTCGAACCTCTGTCTTTATTCAAAACTAGATTACGTAATACTTTCTGTGGGAATAAATAACAAAATTTATAACGTTTCCTTGAGTCGATATGGCTCGATTTTACACACCAGATTGCGATTAAATCATTGCGCTCTCAATGCGCACCTATATAGAATTAATTGTAAACCCTCTCCTTTCTGCGATTGTACATGGGAAACGATTGAAACTGTCCAACATTATTTTCTATATTGCCCCCGATATGCCGCCCAGCGTCAGCAATTAGTTTCCTTCTCTGCATAGTTACTCCATTCCAGATGGTTAAGTTTATCAGATTCACAAGAAATTCATATATTTTTACACGGCTCAGAACAGATTGGCAATGAAAAAAACTATGCTCTAATGTGTAATGTTCAGTCATTCATATTGAAAACCAAACGATTTAACAACTGATCAGACAATTAACTGATGAAAATAGTAGCAGACCATTGATTTAGTATTTTTTGTCTTTTGTTTACGCACTTTGTTAATACACTTAGTTAATATATTTGTTTGTTTGTCATTATAATCACTGTTAATTTAGTTAAATATTAATATTACTATAATGCACTCTCCACTATTTGTGTAAACAATACGGACATAATCTCCCTCGATGAGCTTTGCTCTTGGAGAAAATGTCGAGAAAAAATAAGTTAATAAAAAAACTAAAAAAAAAAATGAAGAACCTCGCGCACATGTGGGATATATGAATGGTTCAAATCAAAGCAAAAATGACTAACACACTGTGTATAGATGTAGCCTTCAATGATAATATTGCATATCATTCAGTCAACCAAGCATTGATAAAGGAGACTTAACTGTTGATAGCCAATGGGCCTTTTGCAGGAATGCAATCACGTGGTTGTACTGGGTGGCCAAAAAATCTTAATTCAAATATTTAAAGGCACTTGTATTAAACAGCCACCAATTCAACATTGACTCCATACCGTTGACCTGTCATAGTTGTCACACTCTCTACAACTGTAACGAGACGATCTCATAATATGAAATATGATCTCTTATCTGCTCGTACTGATGTCTTAAGTATTCCTTCTCTCCCTGAAGAGATAGTTAAATCTACAAATCCAGATTGCTTCAGCAGTATAGTCAACTTGCAAATAAGCATTACCAAGTAAATATACAGAACAGAACATGCGCAGTACCATGACATGCCCCCTACTGATACGCAGCTACGTCTCCATCTTCCTTTCTGTCATAACTATCAAGGTCTCACTACACACTCTACTACTGGTAATATTCTTGATGAATAATACTAAATAATGGATAAACGACTATTTATTTCTACCAATGCTTGAGTGATGTTGCCTTGTTTGGAAGCCCCGGTTACCTCTTTTTTTTTAAGATGATTTTAAAAAACCCGTGAAATAGAGATTAGACAATTGTAGACATTATTAGGCACTAATTTCATTGTTTTCCTTCGAGTTATTTTGTTTATTAGAGCTCAACTATTAGTTTTGTTGATCGATTGCGCATGTCACAAGTAAACGTATGTTAAATTACAGTTTGCCAGTCTTTAATTTTCTGAGGAAAAAGAATCACGTAATTTGCAAATATTTTAGTTTTATGATCAGTAAAATGGAATTTAACATGGTGGTAAAACATTTGAAGCAACTTCCGGAGTTCTAGTTGTAAGCAGTTTCGTCTAATGATATTCAAACCAACAAATAAAAATGTAAAAAGAATACCTCATCAAACTGCCAACGAATACTTGTTTGGAGAAGAGGAAGCCACAAAAGAATCGAATTAGGGAAAAAAACAATGATACAAGTTCCAACATGACGTCATAATAGCCAATAACCTTAATATTGTTCAAGCTCGTTTTGTTTGCTTATCGTTTCTCACTCCGTACCAAATGAATCGCCTAAGAATCTTCGTCAGCATTATTAAGCTTCATTTTCAAATCATTTTTAGACAACCTCACCCAAGTGGTCACTAAGACAGTTATTAACTCACTCCTCGAATCTTCAGTAGTAAATAGCCTGCTGGGGCTACGCCATTGGATCTATATCACACTTATTTTCGTATAGAGTGGATTCGATACTGGAAGGGAACAATATTTCATATCTATATACTTTTACAATATAAATTACAGAGAAGCTAAACAAATATTACCTTGAACTGAGACTGTGTAGCCAACAGGAAGAGCTGTTCGGGTCTGTAGATTGAGTGGTCGTTTTCCACGAAAGCCGTCGACGAGTGCGAAGTGTGCATCACACGGAGCACCAAGAGATGGGAACCTGCCGCCAGTCAGTTGAGCCAACAAACTCTGAACCTTGTGAATCTGCTTCAGCTCACCTTTTATGACTTGGCTCTGTTCCTGGGCATTTTTTTGGGTTTTGATGGCTGTTTGTTCCTTGGTGCGTAGAAGCTTCAAGTTCTGCGACAGTTTCAAAATCAGTTTGTCGAGCAGATTTTTAGCATTCACTGCCTCTGGATGGACGGTCCTGTTAGACTTCGCCTCCGACAAATGACTACATATGGCCGCAAGTAATAAAATCACTGCCAAAAGACCGAGATTTGACTTAGTTTCCATTTCTTTTACAAAAAAAATCTCATAAACTTTCTTGAAGTTGCCTCGTTGGATGCAACACCTAGAATGTCATGTAGCTTGGTTGAGTTGAATTTAATATCATGTTAAGCCTGTGACACAATTTACGGAACAAAAGCTTTCCAGATATGGAGCCGTAATTAATGGCACTTGATTTTCCGCAATAAATCCCTGTTAAGACTGGTTTAACCGGTTTATGGTGCATTTAATTGCCTTTTGACCGAGACTTTAATTACTCCGGAAATTTGTGCAGCTTCCCGTTTCATGAACTAGAACCATGCTTAAGGTTACCGGATACCTTCGCGGGTCTCTCTCGTTAATAATTTTGTACGCGCGTTGTTTTAAAGAAAACTATAGAAACCTATATACCTCTGTAAAGCTTATGAAGTGCAAAATACGCGGAATGGATTTGTTAAAAAAAAAAAATTGTAAAGCAATGCTAAGCCAACAAACGCAAAACTGACAAGGTTTATAAAAGTGAATTAGCAGCCTTCGGGTTAACGCTGAAAAACAATTCAACTGCACAATGTCAATCAGCAGGTGACAGCCTAAGAAATGGTGTGAGCATTTGTTAATATTTTACTTCATTCAAATGCAATTCATTCCTAAAGTTTTAGTCTTCAATAATGTCCGAGTCACATTACGCGGGATACTCTACGAGGAAAAATACTTTGAATATTGCTAAACGCTCACACCCTTTTCTTTGTCAGTAACTTATCTGTCTTTTGGCTGAGTTTTATCAAAATCTAGCAAGTTTGCATACCCTATTAATTCATTCAAAGAGAGGGGATACGAAGAAAAACCTAGTCGGAGATTTGGCATGTAAAGTTTTGTGAACATTTCATACCTCATCAAAGCAAATGTCAACACTTCGAAGCAACTAGCCAATGACTACGCAAGGACCCCTGGAGCTTCAAAGCAGTAGTGAAATTCACAGGAAAGGTAGGTCATATTTCGTAAGAAACCTTTCGCTCTCACAACAATTCAACAGTTTCGCTCAGTTCGAGAGCCGTTAAGTTTCATTCCCAAAGTTCCACAACAACTGCAAGGTGATGTCCTCTCAAGCTCACGATTGAGAAGTCGAGGATTGACAACGGACCAGGAGTTGAAACTCGGATATGACTTGCTGGTTCCTGGCAAGCCAAACAACAGTTTAAGCCTACCAGCGCTGCTTATATTTGGAGTTGACCCTGATCTTCGCTGCCTTTCGCACGTTCTTCGAACCACGAGCCTTTGTCGCTGTCCGCGAGCCCAGTCCTCGTTTTACCGAATTCCTCCTTATGGCGTCGGTTTCCTTACTTTTTCGGTCCAGGGTTCGCTTTAATTATGTTTTACCCAAGAACTGTGCTTTTCTCTTTTGGATTTCTCCATACAAACGATTGACCAAATACTCTAAATGCACGTTTGTTATTTCGAAGAAGGGAAGCTACAACAACAGTATCCAAATTACTCGGATAACAGCTCCCGCTAAAAGTCCACGGGATGCCCGTGGCACGTAAAGGATTATAACGCCTCGGTGATTTATTTAGTTCCTTCTAAATATCTCGCAAGCTTTTATATCTTTTGAAATAATTTGTTTTCTAAATTGTAGAACAATCCTTAAACTTTCCAAATAATCAATAATATTTTTTTACAAAAAACATACCTTGAAGGTATCCGGTAACCTTAAGTGATCGTTTCTGTTTATTAACATAAAAAAGTTTTAACAACACAAAATACATGACATGTGTTCAACAGTGACGTTCTGTATTCACGACGAATGAAAAGGAGTCTCAAACCTTTCCACTAGCTCCTTTCCTTCTCCATCTCAAAACATTAGACTCAGCCATCACGCAATCAATAAAGATTATGTTTGGACTTCCGGTTCTGTAGTCATTAAAGGGGCCGTCTCACCCACAGTGCTTAGCGTGCTTTTGTTATTGTTTATATCCGGGACTTTGACCCCTTGTTCAAGGCGGGAACCTCACGAACTAAGCATATTCTTTATGTTGGTGACATGATAATTTTGATTTGAACATGGATGACCTTGATGAAACTAATAGTACCTTACAAGTTGAATGTGAAGTCAACAAAGTGTTATACAGCAGTACTTGGCTGTACTGTAACATTTACTGCTCACCCGTCGCTGCTATAAACAGAGAACACTCTCTCCGGGTAATACTAACAAGAGCCCATCTGGGCTTTCACTCGGGCCACATGAGATTGAAGATGAAATACACTTTCATTTGAAATCCTCTTAGTATCAAGTCGTGCTTTAATTCGCCAGTGAGAACGTCAAAAAAACAGACTGGTCTATTAATCGCTTTTATGGCATGACTATGATAACGCAGGATTCGAACAACAGAATACTGGCAATTCAAGTGTATAAATGCAATACAATGACATATTCAGACTTTGAATTTGATTGAAAATAGATCAAAAACTCGGGGAAATGTCCGGCTAAAACTGTATGAATAAATGTGAAATGAAACATAAATGTCATAGCAAGAAAAAAATTTGTAATTCCTAGTACATTAACAGACAAACTGAGAGCAAATTTATTCAAATTAAAAAGAGTTTACTTACAGTACTTACGTAACTGAACTTTCGTTTTGGATCTTTTGGTAGTGTTGTTGACAGCACCCACCTTCGTGCACATATGCACTGAATCGGAATGAAAGTCGAAGCCTACCTCGAACTTAACTTTCAGCTAACCTGTTTCCTTTCATTCCACAATGAATAATAATCTCATAAAGTAAGCCCGTAGCTTTCAATAAATTTGCCAGTGTCTGAATGAAACAGCTAGATATTTTCCAATTTCTCTCACGAGTCACGGCAGAAGACAGTCTCAAGCTACAAAACTTGATTTTTGATCCTCTTCACAGTAACGTAATTTAACGTCTCAGATATCATATATATGCCCTATTTCAGCTAGCGCTGTGCATTTCAAATACTTTTTCCTCTCTCTTTGCTGGCAGTTCATGCTTCTTGTTCGTGTAGTTGCCGCATTTCAGTTGGCATACACTGAAAACATCTGCTTAACTAAGATTTGTAACAATCTTAGCGGATCATGTAAATATTCCGCTTGGCTCAATTGAGGGTTTCTGCCGTCAAAGTTCATTTTTTGTGTCAGTTTTCCCCATATTAGCCGACATGTATAATGTCTCGAGCTCTCAATCCAGTAGAAAGACTCTGGTTATTCTGTCGTAAAACATGCCTTAGCTGTACAAGACCGCCCACGATGGAATAGATTTCTGACAATGACTCATTGAAAGTGATATCTCCTTGTCTCGCCTAGTCTGAGAGCTTTGAACTTTCTTATCTGAGCGCGCCTGACGAGATCTAACCTTTGATTATAATTCGATACCCGTTGATATCCAAACGTGTTTGGATATTGTATTTCGCTTACGTTTCTAAATGTACATTGGATCTGTCCAAACAGCGCTGATCGAATGTATTACGGCTCCTGGTTGTTCATGTATTTTTATGGTCAACAAGAGCGCCAGTTGAAATATCCTGAGCCTGTTGGAAGGCTTTCGCCCTCGCGGGTCGACCATTTTGATTTACTGTATTCACTTATGTAAATACATTAAACTGGCGATTGTTGCGTGACCAGCACAGTGCAATCTGATTGGTTTGAATTTGACCTTTAACGCATGCGCAGAATCCGTCTGACATGAAATAAAAAAATAAAAATAATAATAACGACTTGCATTTTAAGACTCGGTGCTGCCACAGGCAGCCCGAGTAATAATTATGAAAGCGAGATGTTTCTCTGGGGTTTCTCTCCTCGGTTTTATTTTTACTTGCAGAGAGAGAAGAGAGAGATCTGCTAGCAGGCAATCTCGTTGCTGGCTGTACCAGAGAACCAGTTCAAGAGAGAACAGTGAACGAATTACAGTTCGTTTCAAATATGGGAAATTATTATCACGGCGACTCTGTTGAGTGTTGTCAAATTTCGTGCGAGTATAAACTTTGATCAATCATCTCGGCGAAATCACTGTGTGAGTGAAAGACCTTCGAAACCAGAGAGATACCTATTTCCACAAGTTAAACGCCGAAGCCCTCAAAACGATTTTAGGAAATTGCTGAATTCTTTTCGGGTCGACCAAACGGAGTTTCGTTGCCTATAATATTTTGTTGACTATCATATTTACCGCTCACCCGTCGCTTCCGAACCCTGCCAATCAGTACTATAAACAGAGAATACTAATATTATAAATTATGAAAAGAGAGGTTTCTCCTCTCGGTATTATTTTTCCCTGCAGAGAGAGAGAGAGAGAGAGAGAGAGATCATCTGCTACCAGGCAATCTAGTTGCTGGTACCAGAGAACCAGATCAAGAGAGAACAGTGAACGAATAACAGCTCGCTTGAATAGGAAATTATTATCATGCAGTCTCGGCGGCTTTGTTTGTCAAATTTCGTGCGAGTATAAACTTCAAATGATCAACCCGGTGAATCCGAAAATCTCGGCAAAATCACTGTCTAAAAGCCGGAATTCCGCACTTCGAAACCAGAGAGGGAGACCTGTTTCCACAAGTTAAACGCCAAAGCCCTTAAAATTATTTTAGGAAACTGTTCTTCAAGTGGAGTTCTGTTGCAAATTGTGGTCAGGTAAGCCAGCCACGGTGTCCAAAAATCCAAATCGGCTCAAAGATAGTAGATACTCGAATTAAGCGCTAATATATCTTTACATATAACGAGTAATGGTCAGAATAGCTTCTCCATGTTGTAGGTGGAAATCGTGGACACAAACGGACAATTGTTTCCTTTGGCATCCATCAGAGAACTACGGCCACCTGAAATAAAACTAAAATTTGCATGACCAAATAATTTAAAACACTTAAATAAGAGGCTGAATAGGAAGAGCAATAAAAAAAGGTTCAACCTAGTATTATTTTTTTGACGATAGCTGGAAGGATGGCAGAGATGTAGAGAAGATTAAAACCACCACCATAAAACTCTGGATTTCGATGGCATCGAAAATGGCCGCTATGCTATGTGAGCGCGCTAAGCACTGTGGGTGAGACGGCCCCTTTAACTCAAGCTGTGCCAATTACCGACAATGTTTGAAAAGCCGTACTTGACATTGAGAATATAATGATGATAATACGATCGTAAGATAAGAATATGTATCAACAGAGAAAGAAGCATGTAAAAGAAACCATTACATAAAAAAAAACACTGAAACACTTCATGATGACAAGTGTGTGGGAAGACTAAACTTAACGATTCCTTTCAACAGGAACAATTATAAGTATTTAAACAAATTCCTGCGGGTAGCACATAGGACGTTTGTAACAATAGACGGAGTGTTGTGTTATTGAAAATAAACACTTGTATGCAGAAAAAGGTTCATCACCGGAATCGTGAAATTGTCACTTGAAATCAGGTTCACTGGGCATAGTTCCTGTTAATATTGTAATGCCCTACGATAAAGTTTTCCCGGTATACCGAGGAAAGCCATGTCATGTTAAGAAATGCTACGTTTCTTGAATAAAGGTTTTCAAAGTTTTTTTAAAATTGAAGTAACTGAATTGGCGATCGTTTTTATGGGTTTGTCCTCTTGTTTGTCATCACATTATCAAAGGAATTATAGAATCAGGTGATGCTAGGGCATCAAATACGAGGTCATCCTTCTCTGTATATCGGCTAAATAGGCGCGCGGGGATATGGAATTTATGTTCGAGTATTTAACTCGATATCTCACGAGTGAGCGCACCGAACGAGCGAGATATCGAGTTGAGAAAGGTAAAGGTATTCATTTAGGTAGCGTAAATTCTAGATTCTGTATGGATATATTCAAATGCGCATGGGAAGTTATTTTTAACTCGTGGATGCACGCATGTTCAGGAACGAGTTATGCTGTATTCCGAAGATGTAGGTTAGCAAAATTCGTACCATGAGATGATCTATGATGTCATTTTGTTTCCTAAGCCTAGAGGCAAATCAAATAAAGCATTTCTCTGCAAATAGCTGGTAAGAACAATTGAAACTTTGCACATGACGTTACCATGGAAACACTATTGGTCCCAGGCCACGTCTATGACTATAGAGGAAAATAAAAGCCATAATTTCTCCTTTGTTAAACACAAATAACGGAGTGGCCGCATCAGAAGATTTGGAAAAACGTAGGCATTGCATGGGAGTTGTTTTAAGGAAATCAGTCTTTTCTGTAACAGAAACAACAAACTAATTTTATGTTCAAGGTGAAAGGAAGATGGCAACCAAGAGTGGCAATGTCATAATTAGCACAGCGACGTGTATTTTTAGTAAAATACCTGTGCTAAGTTTCAATTATTTTAACTGTTTGCAGAGAAATTATTTATTTTGTGATTTGTCTCTTGGCTTTGCAAACAAAATGACGCCATAGACCATCGCATTTGCATATTGCCAATATCTCATCTTTTTCCAGAGATATTTAGGTATTGAAAAATGAAAAAAATCCTGTCATTTCGAAATGATTTTGGCTGAACCACCCAAAACCATCTCATTTCACTTGCATGATAGCAGAAATATTTTCAAGGGAAAAAATACTGCAGTTTTGCCCACTGCCATTAATTTTGCTGCATTTCCTCTCTTTATAACATATTACGACGTCTCAGAAATTAAAACTACTATCTCAACTAGAATTCTAGTGTGCATTTGAAGTGTTTTTTTGTTGTTTCTCTTTCTTTAGAAATCCATTCTCAACTTTAGCTCAATGGACAGATCTAAACATGAAAAACTCATACCAAAATATATTTTACTGTGTTTTGCGTCAAAGGAAAGAAAATCGAAAAATCTTCCAACCTCGTTGCAAATCTTGTGACGTACAATACGGGGAATAAATTAGTTTTGTCATGTTGTTTTCGGCTTTGAATAGATAGACTAACGACTCACAATTGCGCACTATTGTGCTTTCTTTGTGCTGAAGGTGTGGTAGTTTTTCCTTGGTATGCCTGACGTACAAAACCGGGAAAAAGCACTGAATTGAGCTGCCACCCAAACTAGTTTTATCAGCGGAGAATCAGCTATTTTTCGACCTTCCAAACGTATTTTCTCCTTTTAGACGTGTACCACAAAGAAATCAAATAGCAGACTTTATTTTTCTTGAATCAGTACAAGTCGTCGGATTGATTTAGGGTTCAGTTCTCCTTTAATTGGACTAGTGAACTGCAGTAGTCTCGTTTAAAATTTCTCTGATATTCACTGGTAATATTATACTAAAACAATTATTCACCTCAGTCTCAGTGGTGACTATTGGCGAGAATCTGTTAGTCACAACTGAATCGCACAAGTGCGTTTGTGAGCGAAATCAGACGTTGATTGGCTGAGGAGGGGTGATTCAGAGTGGAGTCACCACTGTCGGCTACGCGCATTACTTAAAACTTTGCAAAATATCAACAAAAGTAATAAATCGTCAAGTAATTCATCGGACTATGCAATTCAAGAAAATCACATGCCTGACTTCGCGACTCGGGCGATATCGGGTTTCTCGTGCAATTTAACGTGGAATTACCTCGTCAGGCATGTGATTTTCCTATAATATTTACTTTGACTGTCTCTCGGTAAATATTAAACACTTAATGACTTAATATTAAAGGGGAACATGGAGGATCCCGGAGAAACAAAACCGATGTAGCAGCAACTATAAAATTCCTTTTCCCCGAGTTTTGGTACAGAAATATTTATTTTCCCACCTTTAGTTATATAGTCAGTGGCACCTGCTACACACCACACCATCTTATGTCACGATATGATCACGTGGCGGGATACAATAAGAAATTTATAATCTAACTTTTACTTTAAGTAAAATTGCAAGATTTAATTTCCAGAGTACAAATAACTACTGTTCACTATCGCGTGATGTGTGTACTCGTCTCAGGCTCTCTCGGCCATTATTTGGACTCCTGAGCTTTGCAAATATATATAAACAAGTGCTGTGTTGCTCTCTTTATTTTTCTTTGGTGTTTGTGTGCTTATCTTCAAGGGTTCTTACAAATGTACACTATGCACAAAGAACAAAGACATTAATTGTCATTGTTCATACTCATAAGTTCTTATCGATTGTTGTGTCACACTTGACACGGTTTTCTTTGTTCTTCTCTGATATAAACTCGTTCAACAATAGACTGTTACAGGGCAACGCATCCTCGCTCTACAATTACCAATAATCAGTAAATGGCAAACACGCTTGAAATACCGATTATTGGCAATTCTACGACAAATCCTAACCCGAACCATAAACCGAACCCTAACCATCGGACGAGTTCACGGGTAAACGACGGGTTCTCACTCACCTAGAGCTAGGGTTCACAGGTAAACAAGAAGAGAAGGTAAACGAGAGAAAAAAGTTTTTTCAGCGATCCTACTCGGGCTCGAACTCGTAATCGTTTGCGTGTAGTGCTTGGTAGTGCAGGAGTCACGACCACTACACTAAGCGCGTCTACCGCCGTTCGGATTTGGACAATTGTTTATCTTTATCCTTGACTGGTTTTAAGAATGTCATTGTTTAATTTGTGTTCCAGAATTAGCGATTATTGATAATTGAAGAGCAAAAGCCAATTACTGATTATTGGTAATTGAAGAGCGAGGATATGTTGTACAGGGAGGTTCATTACTCAGTCTTAAACCTCCTTTCCGGACAAGTTACTGTTTTTGGGGTTACCTGTGGTGCTCGGTCGAAATTGGGCGCACCAAACCCATGGCCAAGAAACAGTAACTCGCCCGGAGATCTATTTATTACACGGACAAACAAACTTACTTAAAACCTCGCCAAATGTGATATATGTGATATAAGTGTTTAGGGCTTAGAACCTCGGTTCTCGGTATGAAACTCTTACTTGTGTCGATACCTAGGCATTTTTATGGACCTCTTGAGTGAATAAAATGACTGACAATACCATCAACAATTTATGTTCTAGCTGGCCAGCCTAAGGGGTTAAAAGAAGTACTGAGAAACTGGAACATGAGGAAGTTAAAAAGATTAAAATACTGCATCTGGAAGAGGTCAAGAGAAATGCAGGTACACAATAGCCCACTTCCGAGATATGCCTCACTTCCTACACACAAAGGAATCAATACGAGGCTTCGTGCATAATGCTCAGTCGTTGGTGATAAACTACAGAGGTGCTGTTGAATGTTTGCCGCGAGTTTTAATGTGTACCTATTTTCCGGACTGGAGCCAGGAACAAATATGAAATGCATTTATGGCTCTGTTGTTGGTCAATCATTTTCAAGACCCAATATTGGGGGGTGGTTATATGCTAAGCCAGGAGTCCATTACCAGGAGCGTCCATCTTCCCCACTGTGTCTGTACCCCAGCACAGAGGTAGATGAGGCTATTTTTAGCATTGCGTTTCGCGCGAAAAAGAACAAAGGTAGGCTATTCTTAACCAATCAGATAGCTAACGTTACTTCTCATTATCATTCTTCTCACTTTCAACGCGGGAATTCGAATTGCTGGTTTTCACTCAATCCCCAGAGATTCAAATGTTGGTGCCCCAACAAAAGAAGCTAACGAGGGATCTATTGTTTAAGGGCACCAACATGTAGGCTTTAGCACATTCTGCCGGCAGAATTTCGAGCATAATAGGGCCTCAGGAGCAGAAAACGTAATTGGGGCATAATCCGGGCAGAATAGACCATTTTGCATATTTTTGGGCCTGGTAACAAGGAAAAGTGGAGACGAGAGGGAGCTGGGTACGAGCAAAACAAAGATGGCGGCAGAACAAACAGAAATCATTGACCATGACGAAGAAGGACAAGAAAGACAGTTGGTTACCAATGCTTTAACTTATCTTAACTTTATTGCAAGCTCCGAAAAAGTCCGACCTATAGCTCGTAAACGTAAAATTAGTACTAATCCATGAAAAAAATGGAATAATCGGCTTGTACACGCTAAAACTGTAACTGCCCCAAATGTTCAGAAGCATAAATCCGAGCATAATAGTACTTTTGGAGCATAATTTTGAGCAGAATAGTCTTTTTCTCGGGCAATTCTTTCGAGCAGAATAGCTTTTTTTCCGAGCAGAATGTGCTAAAGCCTACCAACATGGCGGCGACATCTTTTCGCGGGAATTTCGAATCTAAAAATAGCCTCATCTACCTCTGTGCTGGGGACCCAACCCATAACAGAGGAACGCTCCTGGTAATGGGCTCCTGGCTAAGGCTTTATCAACAGGATTTTTATATCCATTTTTTCCTTCACTTCACTTCATGCCAAGCCATACCTATGACGTAATTCTTAATAGTTGAAATTCAAGTGTCTTGATCAGTGTTTGAACTATAACCGTAGTGATCTGAATCTGGCGTTTCATTGGTTATCAAGGTTCATCCACCTGACCAAAATGGAATGATCCGATCGGCTGTTGGCCTCATTAATTATTCTTGAGTTTGAGAAGTGGATTTGAACCCCTCATGAGTATATTCGACGGGGGTTTCAAAATACGGCATGTGGTACAAATAAGCCTTTTGCAGGAAACAGTGACATGCTGATACGAGACTTCGTTAACGAATGAACTGAGCTAGTGATTCCCATGGTAAAGGTACAACCACGCGATTCTCAAGCATGTTAAGGCCTGGTTCAGGGGTCAAATTTCGGGTAAAAACTGTTTTCCTTATTTCAGCACAGCCGAGTATGGTTTGTACGCCAAGTTTCTAACGATAATAGGTATCGCCATTCTTGACAACCTTAAGTGGTTTGTGTGAAGTAAAACGTGTCACGTGGTCTGTCACGTGACTTAGAACATGAAATCAGTAAAGCAAAAATGCGGCTCCGAGTTTAAAACAGCTAGGATGATGAGTGGATATGTTTAGTTAAGGTTGAAGCCTTTTACCTAAATCAGCTCAGAAAAAATGACTACAATGTTTCGTTAACGAGTAATTAAGGCGAAAATATGAAAAATAGGTCACGTGACTTTTTTGCACCCTAAATATCTCCTTATCTTTACATGATAGTCATGTTTTCTAAGCGTACTCTGAAACACTGCGGGAGGAGTAATGTTTTAGTAGGGGTACTTTCTATTCATATGTTATCATCGCAGCCGCATTTCACTTGTACGATTTTATATAATTATGACGTCATCGATCACGTGATAAGACAACCATCCACTTAAAGGGATACCCGAGTAAAAAACACATTGGGGCTCAAAAGAATCTTCAACATGTTCTTTGTTCAGAAAATGTATTAAAATTTGATCAAACGTTTTTAGTATTAAGAACGAGCACCTCAAAGTTGGCCCCGCGAAGACATCGGCGCCGCCATCTTTGTTTGCATTTACGGAAGTGACGTCACTTCGTCCCACCAGCGTATCGCGGCTACTTGTCTTTGTATGATTTTCACACGCTCGGAGTTAAAGTGGATATATTTTCATCGAGATTGCAGAGGAATTCTTACAGAAACCGGAATTATGATGAAGACGACATTATGAGAAAAGTTCAGAAGACTGGGAGGAGGAAGAAAAGCATTGGGAAGGCGAGAAATTATCAGACGAACAACAAGGTCTCGTAACTGCCATTTAATAACAGCAAAACAACATGGCTTAAAAGACTCGAGTGACTTCTGAATAAGTATAAGAACTACAATGTATGTGAGGTACAGTTAAGGCGTTTATCATCCTAAAAACACCTAATAAGTGAGAGAGTGAGAACGCTGGTGGGACGAAGTGACGTCACTTCCGTAAATGCAAACAAAGATGGCGGCGCCCATATCTTCGTGGGGCCAACTTTGAGGTGCTCGTTCTTAATACTAAAAACCTTTGATCAAATTTTAATACATTTTCTGAACGAAGAACATGTTGAAGATTCTTTTGAGCCCCAATGTGTTTTTCACTCGGGTATCCCTTTAACAAATTTAAGAAAGTTGATATTAGTATTATTGTGTAATTAGATTTTGTTTAAATTGTTATTTCTGTCAGAAAACGTTTTTTAACGTAATTCTATTTTCCGTTAAATGAACCAGGCCTTAACATGCTTGAGTTGCATAATCTTATACAAGCAGTTTTTAAGTTTAGTTGAGGTTTTGTATAATGTATGATCAAGATCGTCGTATTGTATTCCTTCTGTACTTACTAACTTCGGAAAATTCAATATTCGATTCAAAGGTGCTACAATCTGGAACGATTATATTGATGATTTGTTAAAATACCCATTTAATCGTTAAATTAAACGTTGCAAAATCGAATCATACTAATAGCGTTTCTTCCTCCAGTCCCGTTGTTGTTATTTGTTTATTTTTATTCTTGTTCTATACTTGTGCCCCAATGTGTGTATATGCGAGAGACTACTTGTTCGACTATACAACGTTAGAAAAAATGTAACGCTACCTAGCTAGATTAGCTTTATATAGTTATTCTGGGTAGCAAATACCCTACTTCTGAACAATCACCCTATCATTGTATATATAATAATTTTGTGGTATTTAAATAAAATTGTTGTTGTTGTTAAATGTAGAAGAGAGCCACTAGCAGTAGTAACTTGAGCACTATCACTGGAAAAATCGAACCATTTACACACATTGAAGAATTTTATACAACGTGCTCAGACATTTTTACAGACTTTGTATATAGTTCTTTCCATACTGAATTACATATTCATGATCCATGATCATCGGCCATTGATGGGGGTTCATTTATAACTGAAAACTAGTACCCGAACAGCTTGTTAATTGTTCAAATGCAATGACAAAAGCTAGCCGTATTTAGAACTAGTTTGCATATTGTAACTGTGCTTAGAATAGAGGTTTTCCAACACAACGAAGTGAGTTGGAAAGCGTCTTCATTACGGCACGTAGCTATTTGTTTATCACTTAAGTGATAGTTCATTAGTTTCTTTTCTTGTACATATGTTTAATAGTCATATTTGAGGTACACTGTATATAAAGACCAATCAGTTTAGAATTCTCTCTCTCGCTTGCTGGACAGCCACAAGTCAGCCAAACTTTAGTTTTAATGTTTTAAGGCAACCGGCACTGTCACACTAGTTGTAGTGTTATTATTATTTTATACGCGTTGGGCGTGTTACGTAGTATAGGAATGAAGTAATGTTTCAAAGCCGACAATGCGGACTGGACGGGATTTCAAGTCCGCGCAATTAGTTCCAGTCTGAGGCGCAGCCGAAGACTGGAACTAATTGCAAGGACTTGTAAACCTTTCCAGTCCGAATAGACCATTTTCTCAGGTATGCGCACGCAATATTGGCCCGCCAAATCGCTTTTTGAACAATAGCCGCCAATTGTTGAACAATAGCCGATAATTTGAATAACAAAGGCTGACGCATCAGAACGAGTCTAACAAAAGCTAACAAAACTCACGGCCCGCCAAGAAATACTTCAGGTAGGCAGCTTGGATTTAGACTGGTATGTAATCAACCAAAGTCGATTGATGTATGCTAACCGCCGTGGAAAGCGAGTAGCAGCTGACGTTTCGAGCGTTAGCCCTTCGTCAGAGCAAAAAAGCTTCGATTTAGTATTGGTTGAAATAATAGGTGAGGGTTTCAGGAAACCACTACGTGATTTCCACGTGAAGTATTTACAGGCCCGTCAAGCCTGTTGCGTGCGCATACTTGAGAAAATGGTCTATTGGAGGCTTTGAAATGACATCTCATGCTCATTAATTATTTGGGAGGCAACTTGTTTGTCACTGAAGATTGATCCATTCTACTATTTCTACAACAATCTTCTTTTATTACCCTATAAATTGAATGCTACATTTATTATTTTGTTTTAAAAAGTACAAGGGTACTGGCAACCCGAAATAACCTAAAGGTTAAAAATGCCAGGTTGTCAGCTTGCATATTGAAGATTATATTTTTGGTCGGGCACTCATTTACACACACACACACAACACACAAAAAGCATAATTGGACAAATTAAGTAATTAAGTAGCTTTTGTTTCTCACCCGGCTGGACCTTTGGGATTTGTTGAGACTGGAGTACGTGAATTATAATATCAAATTTTAGAAGTTAGCATGGCTTGTCGTGAGAGCGACGAGGAAGACGTCCGACCTCGGGAAGAAGAAGAAGTGTTAACAAATGCTGTGCCCTTGTGAACCCGTTACAAGAACAACTGGACAGTGAATATTTTTCAAGAATGGAGGCAGACAAGCCACAAGCTTGAACATACCGCTAGAAAGCATAGAAAACCTTGATGTTGAGATGTGCCGAGAATTCGAACACATGACGATCATTGAAACCCCGAGGAAGTACTCTCAGAACTCCCAGGAGTACATTCAACCAATTTTTTTCCAGTCCAAGGACTGAATTAATTTTGTTCAGTCCAAGGTCTGGATCAAAATTAATTCAGTCCTGGACTGGAAAGAAATTGGTTGAATGTACTCCTGGGAGTTCTGTGTGTACTTTCCGGGGTTTCAAGGATCGTCATGTGATCGAATTCTGGGCACATGGTTGGCTGGTTACCTCATGAATAATTAATGAGTATGAGATACGATTTTCCAGTACAATATGCTAATTGTTCCAGTTACAATATGCAAACTAGTTCTAAAAATAGGGCTAGCTATCGTCTTATCACTTCAATACTCAACAAACTGTACATTGCAAATAAAACGCAACACAAAACACAGTATTAAGCTATACAAATACAAACTTTCTTCTTCCTCGGTAACTGGTCTTTTACCTCTTTCAAGTGCTCAAGCTGGACTCCGCTTCCACGAGACTTCTTCATTACGGCGTCGAGAACTTGACGAAAACTATGAAAACTGAAAATAAATAGAAACAAACAGCATTTAATATATAATAATTTCATATCTGGTGCTGACAAATATTAAATAACTATAGTACGATACGATAGGAGAAAATATTAAAATCACTTACCAAATGTTGTTAGCATCAAGTAGATCTCAATCAGCTCACCCATCCCCTCCACGCGTCTCTTTAAACAGCAGACTATTTGATACATAGTCTTTTCAGCATACAGCTCTCCATTCCTGTCAATGACTAGTCTTGAATGAATTTTGTCATCCAGAAATTGAAGCTTTATTCTGCTCTCATTTCCGTATGAGGCGTCCCCAAAGTTTGAATGTTTGCCAAATTCAGTCAGTGGATTAAGTTTGTTGAGCCTTCGTCCCCGCCATTCTTCGAAAACACGCACGCCCCATTGATTTTTGTACTGCGTTGACTACGGAACTGCTTCTTTTATAACCTTAATAGTTTCCTTGGCCGTTTCAGGCTCTCTTAATCTCTCAAAATTCTGCTAACGCCGGCCATTACTGCTCAACTGAATTGCTGCGCCGAACCAGTAAATTCACTGCAATCTTCCTAAAAAGCACACAAAACAAAAACAAAGAAACAATACGCACGACCTGAGCTATCCATGCAATCAGATCTCCTTTTTACTGTACTCCTTTCAAATTTTTATTGTGGCTCTTCTGCGGGAATCATTGAGGCAGTAAGTTGTTTGTTACCATTCTTTCTATTATTCAATCATATAGCTATTCACAATACTCATGCATAATTAGTTGCGAAGGTGAAATAAGACGCAAAAAATGCTGCGCTCACGTAAGGTGTACATATATGCACGTGGATTATGTAACAGGAGTGACCATAAATACGGTACAACATTCAATTATCCGCTCAGTTACTTCCAGCGGACACTAGAGTAGGTTGGAGAAGTTTTTTCTACGAACCGCACGAATTTCAGATAAGCATGGCGGAACAACCTGAAGTACAGTTCCCGGCGCAGGACGTACCTGCAGCCCAAGCCGCACAAGTTCCACCAAACCAAGCTCAAGCATGCAGTACTAGACCAGACCCCGGAACAAGCCCCTCAACAAGCCGTACAAGTCCCACAAAATGAACAACTCGAGGTAGAATTTCAGTTATGTGTTGATGCTGGTTAGTATGTTTCTTCCTGTGTGTTAAAATTACCCTTAATAAATGCCGACTTAGTTCAATATATTAAATTGAACCACTGTAGGCGAGACTCAGTGGAACGGTTCGAGTAAGGTTACAACTGAGTCAGCTGAGTGCTTGAACTATATTGAAGTGAACTAGCTGGGGCGAGGTTTCACCGGTTTATTCGTGGGATTTCAATTAGTCTCTTGTCTCTAAAATGTGTACTGTACATAGTGAGTTAACTGGGGCAAGATTGTGCCAATTTATTTGTGAAATGACTCTCTCTCGACGGGTCGTTCGAGCGAGGATCACACATGATTAACGTCTGAGTACTTGAATATATGTACCGTAGAGAGTTAATTGGAGCCAATATTTTGCCAATTTATTTGTGAGATTTCCTTCAGTTGGCAAGATGGTTCAAGAAAGAGCACTAATAATTAGGCTGAATGATCCTCGGCGATTTGGTTCAAGGGAATGTTATAGTAATGTAATTACTAGAATAGTTTAGGGCGAAATTCCGCTTTTTATTTTGAAATTCTCTCTTAGTTGGGGCGAGATTTTGCCAGTTCATTAGACATTACTAAAATGATTTTCTTCGTAGGTAGTTGAGTAGAGAACAATTTAACGGGAGCGAGATTTCGCCGGTTTATTTTGTAAAATGATTCCCTCGGCAGAATGATGCGAGACTATGTAGCGAAATTTCGTCACATTATTTGTAATAAATGGCTTTCTTTGACCGGCTGATACCCATTTTTAATTTGCCAGAGATTGTGAGAGCATAAAGTGAAAATGAGTCTCTATAAAGTTGTGCAATAAAATCATTTGTAGTTGGAAATGTGTGTATGACGGCGTATGATTATTTTGCACCATAATATTATACTAGGTCGTACCTCAAGTCATAGAGAGTTGGCGGTTCTGAAAAAGAGTCACTAAATAAACTCCCCCGGTATAGTAGACTATGGGTTCCGTGCATGTGACCATTTATTTTCGACTTGTTTCTTTCTCCTTCTCATGTCCCCTTTCTTTGTGATTGTCTTCTAGAAGACTACACGTACACATGGCTGGGAATGGGAATACCATACCGGATTTGATATACAAGTTTTAGAATGTACCAAAGATAGAAAGGGATCTGTAAAGTGGGTTGACGCTATGGGGAACCCAACCAACGTCAGTAGTGGGATGACAGTGAATCCTGACGTAGAAAATACGATTTCTCTGGTAATTTCTGTGAGATTCAAAAGATTTGCTATTCCGAGACCCAAGTTCCTTTAGAGCTGGAGAATTACATGAACATGTCGACCAATGGTTGGAGATCATGGGTAACATACATACATACATACTTTATTTGAGACTCCCTTAACAGGGCTTTTCAGTCAAAATACAATATAAAAATATATATAATCTAATTTACAGTAAAAATATAATATAATTTACAATTATAGGTTAATTTAATAAACCTTATCTTTATTAAATAAACTATTAAAAACACTTCTCTTAAAATTCTGAATATTTTTGATATTTTGTAGATCTTTTGTAACACTATTCCATGCACTGACACCCCGGAAATAAAAAGCTCTTTGTCCCGTTGACAATCTGCAGCGTGGAATATTCAAATTTCCAGATCCCCTAGTATTTCTACCATGAATGGCAGAACGCTTAAAAAAGTATTTAGATAAATATTCTGGAGCTAATCCATTCATGCATTTAAAAGCTAAAACTAAATCATTAAATATAATCTTTTCTGAGACATTTAGCCATTTAAGCGAACTTCGGCCCTCAGAAATATGATCAAACTTTCTTAATCCTAAGACTATTCTGGCTGTAAAATTCTGCACTAACTGCAGCTTATGTAAATTAGATTTAGTAGTATTCCCCCATACTGAGGAGCAGTAAAACAATTTAGTAAATACAAAACTATTTATGAGCAATAAAAGTGTTTTCTTATCTAAAAGGTGCTTGATTCTATTTATCTGTACTAACTGATTCAATCACCCAGAAGCTGTTTTAGTAATATGTACATTATACGTAAGGCCTTGATCTATAAAGATGCCAAGATCCTTAACAACTGGAACAGGTGAAATAGTCTTACCTAGTAATGAAAGAGAAATGGCAGGTAACTGCTTAGTAAGTTGCGGCAAACCAACAACTAGTAATTTTGTCTTATCAGGATTTATGAGTAAAGAGTTTTTTTGCACACCAATTACTGATATTCATGAGGTCATTATTTACAGCTGAAATAGCATTTAATGAATTCGATACTGGAAATTTGAAATACAGTTGACAATCGTCAACATACGCAGTAACTTGGCTATGACTAACCTTGTTAATTAGATTATTAACATATATTGTAAAAAGTACTGGACCTAATATCGATACTGAGGGACACCATGTTCTAATGGCAGCACTTCCGAAACAGAATCTTCATAACGTACCCTTTGATATCTATCTGATAAGTAGCTACGAAACCACGAAATTGAGATGGCTTAAGGCCAAGATTATGTAACTTATTTAACAATAAATTATGATTAAGACTATCGAATGCTTTAGACATATCTAATAATACAAGTAATGAGACTGTTTTTTCATCGATTGCCTTCAGGAGTTCATCAGTGACATATGTGGGGGCAGTTTCTGTTGAGTGTTGTTTCCTGTTGCCACTTTGATGTATTGCCTTTGTGCAAGTCTGAATAGGTAACAATGAGATGGGCCTATTATTGGCCGGTTCTTCTGGATCTCCTTCCTTAGGGACGGGAACAACTTCTGCAATCTTCCATGCTCTAGGAAAGATGGACATTTGGAAAATCTTTATTTTATATCAGCGATGATTCGTATCCTTAGTTAACGAATTAAAGGATGGGCCTCGTTAACTAAGGATGCGAATCATCGCTGATATAAAAGAAAAATTTAGAAATTACAAAATCGCCAGAAAAGTCGAATAAAATGGGGCAGGACTTAATATGATAATTTTGTAGGACGTCAACCTTCGCTAAAGTCGCTAAATAGGACACTTTTCCAGTTAGAAAACACACAGCACTCAGTATGATAGTTGAATAACCGGTTGAGGGAGTTGGAATAATATCAGCTTTATCCGTAAATGCTTGCAGTTCGTCAGAAATAAAGAAATAGTCTAGCTTAAAAGTAAGGTAAAGTAAAGCAACTTTATTTAAGTCGGTAACCCATGACAGTCTGGTAAGACTGATAAACTTGAGGCCGACGTGGGACCTACGATGTTACGTCCTTATCCGAGAAGACGTGAAGGTCTAACCATTTATACAGTTCGATCACAAAGGCGCCTTCTACTCTGTTATTTTAAGACCCCGAGTGTTGGTCCGAACGGGGCTTGAGCCCGCGACCTCCCGCACGACAGACCGGCGCTTTAACCACTGAGCTAAACGGTAAAAGAAAAGGTTTTCTGTTACTATGTATCCCTTGGGCGGAACCCTGCCATGTGTATCTCTTAATGTTTCGATTGCGTAATCTCCAGATATCACATAGATTCATGCAAGTCAAGTAGTAATGACTGTATTGTACGGGGCCCGCTAAGGGGAATACAGTCTTTTTTTGGCCCGGTCGAGGCATACACTCTTTTTATGGTAGGTACTTTGTGTAACGTACCACATAGTATTGGGGGACAGGTGGTCCTCTATATAGTATTCACATAAAGTATACCTACCTACATAAACTCTACATTCCATACACCCCTATACATCGCTATAACAGCACCATACATCTCTATACACCCCTATACAGCACCATACAGCCCTATAAACCCATATACAGCACCATACAGCACTATACAGCCCTATGCAGCACCATACACCCTATACATCACAGCCCTATACAGCACTCTACACCCCTATACATCACAGTATACACCCCTATACAGCACTCTACAGCCCTATACATCACTATACACCCCTATACAGCACTCTACAGCCCTATACTTATGTTAAGATAAAGGATCTTACGATTTTAGACAAAATCCTACTCTAGGACAAACATATAATAAATTAACAAGTTCTAGTTTAGCCCGCGCTCGACGTATCCAAAGTTGAGTTACTTTAATTAAAACGTTCTTTTGTTAATCTCGGTTTGGTCACGAGCCTGTATTTACTAAGGTCACTTTCAATCCATTGACAACATTGAATAGAACTCATTTTCCAATAACCTGTTGTTACAGGGAACTAATTAAGTATTGATTATATCTTAAGCTGTCGGTACCAAGCGATCCCGACAACAAGCCAATAAGAATTGAGTATTCCTAATTACAGTTCCGTACTTTGTCAGGTACCAAATCCATTGAACTTTCCGTCAATGCAGATTCGTCACCAACTTCAAGTTGGATTTCTATGGAACAAATCTAAAGACTCGTATAATGTTTTACGCTCAAGCTATGATATTTGATTTCTAGTTTCACCTTTGACATATCTTATTTATGTTGTCGATCGGTTGAAGCACCTTCCTTTCAAGGTCAGTTTTGCTTTCTTTGGACAAAGACCCTACTTACAATAGGGGTCCATGTAAACACCTGTTTGGTTCCCAATAACTATTGTTTGTAAATGACATAAATACAGAACGAATATCTTGTAACATAGAGAAGATAGAGAAGATAGCCGAAGAAACAGAAGTCATGTTGCGTTCATGATTCTTCATATCAGCCTCGATGGCTTAGTCATGGCCAGTCATTGAGACCAGTAATAAAGTACGTTAAGATCCAACCTTGGTTGTTGTCGCTACAAGCTCTACGAGAATCCCCCACAGCTCAGGAAAAGACTCCCTGACACATACTCTATATACATCCCTCTACAGCTCTCTATAGCACCCTACAGCATCCGACATCCATATACAACACTATAGCACTCTACAGCCCTATACAACCCTATACAGCACTCTACAGCCATATACAGCACTATACATGCAACCATCTACAGCACTGTACAGCCCTCTACAGCACTGTAAAGCACGATACATCTATAAAACTCACAACTAAACGTCAGAATGCTTATAGTTCATATAAATTGTGATCTCCATTGAACTTTGGTACCAATACGGGAACGAACAAGGTAAAGACCACAATCGCTTAGAGGAAACAAAAGTATTGCGTTAATTGCTCAGAAATGCAATAAGAAGGATGACAGTAGAATGTGGTGGAAACTCGACATTAAAATGCTGGTAAGTCTATTAATACCTCATAATTTCAGTCAGTGCAGATATTCGTCCTTTAAACCCACACTGTGCCGATTTACCAGCATTTCTCCCTGCCCTTGAACAAGTACCTATATGGTCCAGCCTTACGAAGTTTGCAGAAAGCTCCTCAAACTCAACTCCCAGTTGAAAGCACGTGGACCCGACAACATCCCGCCCAGTATTCTTAAAGACTATAATTTGCTTACGAACTTGCTGATCATGTCACTGATATTTTCAACCTAATTCTCTCAATACAGGTATTGTCAATTCGATTTGGAAAGCTACTAACCATGCTAGAGTATCACGCTGTATCAGCTTTGCTGTAGTCTTCGGACTTCGGATATTTTGGCAAGACAACGTCAGTGTCAAGTTAGGTGACTCAATTTCTGATTGAGCTCATGCTGGTGTCCCACAGGAACGAAGCTGCTTTTAGTAACATTGGTGTATGACCTTGCTACAGCTTTTTCTCTTCACTTTAATCACTGAAAGTACTATCTCGGAGGTTATACCTAGACATGGAAGTTCGATGATCCAAAATGACCTTGATAATATCAGCGTATGGGGCTGTACAGGGCTGTATTCTTGGTTTTCATGTGACGTCATCAAAAACTAAAATCTAAACTATAAGTCCTGCAAAGCTGTTCTTTGTATATATTCTAGACATCGATAATAGAAGCCTACACAGAAAAAATCACGTCCATAGAGTGTATTGTTCCAGAGTCAATAATTTTTGAATTTTATGACGTCGGCCCAGCGTGTTTTCAGGAAGGCATACAAATCCATGTAATACACGCCTTTCATAAGTTTTACTTCCGGTTACGAAAACGAGGCTCCAGGTGGTTTGAAATCCAAGATGGCGGACAACTGCACAGTCTCAGCTAGAAAGTACCTCCGAAAATACTCCCAAAAGTATGTTATTCAGTAAATCATACCTGTGTTTGGTTTTACAATCACTGTATTTATGTCCATGTGTAGTCTGCATTATTTTAGTATATTGTTTAGCGCACAGAAAAGTACTTTTCTACTTGATCAAGTCATCAGTCATTTCCGAACAATGTACACCCGCCAGGTTGCAAATCTAAAAAACGTTTGCAGCTTACAGAGGACGATATTAATTATTTCAGGGGCATCTTTCCGTCGAAGATATCTAAGCTAACTTAAAGGAGTCGGAAATATCTTCTGCCTAAAGTAAATTAGTATTGTGGTCTAAAATTGAGGCAAAGTGATTTATGAGGTGCAAAGCAAATTTTAGTTTATTTCTGATAGGCTGTTTAATAAGCTCATGTCATGATATCTAATCTCTTTTGCTATTTAATACAGCAAGTGAAGTGCTATCGATGGGAAATGTAATTACTGTTCACCTAACAGAAAACAAACATTGGAAAAAGCTGGAGTCAACTGATAAGATGCAGGCAACGAGTATACCGAAACAGCAGCCATTATACTGGATAACCATCCAGACATAGTTCCAGTTAGAATATGGTTTATCCGTTCATAGTTCCCCAAAGCCGTTTTCACTTAAATTATGTACATAACTTTTACATTAATAAAGAATGATAGCACGTTTTCCTTCCCCTATCCCTACCCATTATATGGTAAATTCTATTTTTTCATACCCTTTTTTCACATTGTATACAATTCATACCCTACCCTTCGATGTATATTCCCTGACTTTGTATCACTTACATTATTGTGTAACAGCATACGGTATTGATTTTATTATTCATATACCATTAAAATAAGTTTATTTGTAGTTAGAATATATCTAGCAGAGGCTTTTGGACACTGCTTGGGCTTTTTGAATGGAATTCAAATTTCTAACACTACCATTTGGTACAAAATATTCTTTTGTGCAATTATTGATAATTTGATAATTATATATAATGAAAAGCTTAGCACAAACCGATTGTAATTAGTAGTGGTTCCTATTTCCCTATCCCTGCATGCTCTGTGTGGTATATTAGCTCACCCTATCTAGGGTTTTATCCAGTCAAATAAGGGGTGATGGGGCAGGGGTGCCAATGCCCTCCTTTCCCCAAGCAACTTCCCCCACTCCCTTCACTCTCATATTATCAGGCCACCATATTATTATATCAGTTATTGTTTATTTAGCAGCTCTCACTCGAATATATATGCATTCACTACTCATAATTTTCCTTTTTTTTAAGTGTTTTTCTCATTTCTGATTTTGCTTCACCTTACCCCAAACCTTCTGGGCTAAAACCCTACTATCCATACACACATTATCACTCATCTTATGATTCCCCCAATTTCATGTGGACTAATTTTAATATCACCTTCAACCACCACTTAGTTAACACCTATTTTACCAATTAATAGTTTTAATATGTTTGTTACAATTTATTTAGTACTAAATAATGTTTTCATATTTTTATTGACCTGAATTGCTTGTATATAGCCACTGTTTATAAGTGGTATTCCCTTCCCATATATTACTGCTAGCCTCAATTAAACATTTATTTCAGTAAATGATATTTCTCCCTTCTCTCAACCATTATAAAAATCATACTAGACTTGAAATATTTTAGAAGATGAGAATCCTGTGTAGAAACTAATATTATTTTTTATTTCCTTGAAGAAGAAAAACGAGCAGGTTTTTCAATAGCGGTCGGTTGAATCTGTATTTTCATCGTTTGACTGATGCCCATTGATTGAATATGATCAACAGTCTTTTCTTCATTCTGGTAGCTGTAGCTATCATTGTTTCCAAGAGTCAGAATTATGCTTGAAGATTTATCTTCTCTTGAGTACATTGACACCAAGGGAACTTATTTTTCCGGGAATGCCTGTCAGGCTAATACGACGCCTGATGCCCGCATACTTCAAATATCACTTTTCTGGGTGCTTCTTGGTAAAGCAGATTCATTGTTTGATTCATTGTTTCTGGGGATAGGGTTCTTTGTATTTCAGGGTATTGTTTTGCTTTAGAAGACAATAGTTTTCTTTGTGTTACATATGTGATGATCTGTAACACCAAGAAACCCCCACTTCCCTCAAAGTTATACGTTAACTGAACAACCATAAGTTAGTCATATTTCAAGCAACCGTATCAGCCATACTCTTTCTTAGTTTTGGGTCGGCTTACACTACAAATCACGTCTCAAGAGTTATTCCAGTACATAGTGTACACAGCAATGCAGTATTTCATACGGCGTGTGCTTTTTGTGGTACTGATCTGTGGAGATTTTCAACAAAAGTTAAAAGTTTCATCCGCGCTCTTTCGGTATTTTTCCCAAAACGTGGACGTTTTTCATGCAAATCATCAGTTAATATACGGTAGACTATACATGAACATAAATACAGTGATTCTGAAGCCAAATTCGGGTACGATCTACTAAATAACACACTTCGCGTCCTTTTCGGAGGTACTTTCTAGCTGAGACTGAGCAGTTGTCCGCCATCTTGGATTTCAAACCACCTTGAGCCTCGTCTTCGTGACCGGAAGTAAAACTTATGAAAGGCGTGTATTGTATGTGTAAATTTCTTTTTTTTAACTCGATACATCTTTAAAAGTTGCATTAAAGAGTTTTGAATTGAAACCCAATGATTTTGATGGGAAATTAAGCTTTATATGTATTTTCGTTTTATGGCCGCCATGTTGGTGCCCCAGAGAGGGACACAAGATGGCGGCCGCATACAAAGTACTGTAACATTGTCGTACTTTCATTGACCCACAGCTCCGTTGGTTTTTCTTTTATGCGCGCTTAATTCTTTTAAGGAAGGAAGCAGCCGCTTGTATCGCACCTCTTCTGGTTCGCCAGACTGTGCTGCTGCGGCGCTGGACTGCTCTCTATCTATGGCTTTTTGAAGCAGCTTGTAATGTTGGTATATATTTCGGAGGATTTGCAACTCTTTGAGAGACTGATGGGGCGCCGGAACGCAACAAGCTAGCTAAAACCGAACTGTCTACATATATATTCTAAAGTGGTACCGGTCGCAGTTCTTTCCATGGACAACTTTGAACAAATAAAAGTAGCTGGTTGTATTGAAATTTCCGTATATGAGAACCAATTGACAATTTTGTACCTACATTTTGCATTTCACTTGACAGCGAGTGAAGTTTGTTTTGAATTACACGCTTCATTTCAATCAAACCAAATCAAAATTGGCAGTCACACATCGACTCCTATTGGTCAAGTAAGAATGCGTTACAAGAACGGAAGTCATGTGGGTGGTGGGCGGATATTCAGAAACCACTGGTTTTCGGGCAGGCGGTCTTTCCTTTCTGCTTCTCGAATTCTCCTCCTCCCTCCTCCATTTGTCATTCGATCCCAGGTCTCAATCACGCTCGGCCAATATGGCGGCCGCTTCGATGATCCGTTTGCTGCGCGAAAAAAAACACCATCTACCGCCTGAAAGCAGGCTAAGTATATAGAGGACCACCTCTCCCCCAATACTATATGTGGTACGTTACACGAAGTACCTGCCATAAAAAGAGTGTATGCCTCGATCGGCCCAAACCTCGACCGGCCGAAAAGAGTGTATGCTTCGACCCAACTGAAAAAGAGTGTTTGTCCCTTAGCAGGCTCCGTAATATTGTTTCAATACTTTTCCTCTTCAGGGAAGGATATCCGTCCTGGCACTCGTATTCTAGCCTGCGTCGCATCCGAACTGAACCCCGGTTAAGTCCGGGGTTCAGTTCGGATGCGACGCAGGCTATCGTATTCCAAATCAAAAGTAAAATTAAAATCCCCTCCCCATGTAGTCAAAGTTTCTAATGGACATTCTATTTTACTAATTTCAACAAACAAATTTTCAAAAAAGGACACCTGTCTTTTGTCATCATTTGGGACATAAGTAAACGCTACGATGTATTTACCATTAGGATTTACACTTTTGCTTATCAGTTTGCAGTTGAGGCTTTCCCCGAAAAGAATAGATACTCCTTTACTGCTTGTATTTCCATGGGATAATATCATTTCGCCACCCATTTTTGTTCGACGTCGGGGGAGCTATGAGTTTCCTGAATAAATGAAATTCCGCTTTTACCACCATGTTTAACAAGCCAATTGATCATTTTACGGCATTTTTTATAATCGCTTTTATAATACAAGCTAAGAAATTTCTGTCATTTGATTGGTTGCGAGCAGTGGTATTTCAGCGTAATTTGTAATACAGTACCTACATGTAGATATTACAAACCCATATATGGTATAGCTATTGCCATATTTGGAAAAAGCAAGCAACCAGTGTCTTTTAGATCTAGTCTTGAAAAATGGCGGACATGTTAACACGAAAGTGCGAAGGGAAATTCTTGGAAAAGCGAGCGTAAAACAAGCAAAACTGACAATTTACAAAAGTGTAGCCAAAATCATGTTGTTGAGATACCGGTTGCAAAATCTTTGTGAAAGACTCAAGCACAGTTTAGTTTTCGGGTCCTCGAACAAGCCGAAGTTTGCCGGGGACTAGAAAATACCCAGCACGACGGGATCCCCAGTAAGGAATTATACAAGACTTTAACTTGATGAAGAACTTAAAAAATACAAGGAAATGGACCACATAAATGTGTAAGTTTTCTATTCTTTCAGATCTTTTTTATTGTTATGTCTTTTCTGTCTGAGCATGACTCCATCAGTTTTGACGGAGCACGATAAAGCAGTGAGGGGATTGCCCCAGAATTTATTTTTAGATCGTATTAAAACTATTTAATAGCATGGTTTTACGTGATATTTGGCATAAATACTACTCGTGAGACTGATTTCAAAGTTCCTTGTAATTTCACTCACCGCTACGCGGCTCGTGAAATTACAAGGCCTAGGAATTTGGAAATCTCTCTCGTGGAACTACAAACCATGCTACTACTATTACAAACCCCGGACATTTAATGATAATACTGCGAACTTAAAGTTTCTATGATTAAAATCGTAAGGAGTTTTTATAGGTATGTTAGAGAAAAAACACAATAAGTTCGTCAGCAACTTTAAAATGACTTATACAACACCAAACACCAAAACCACCAAACCTAAAACAAAACATATTAAATGAAACATAAATATAGTATAGCGATAAATTACAAACACGTATATAACTGAGTAAGTATGATATAAGTTATAAGTTAATGAGAGAAGAGGTAAACAAGCACCATGAAGAGAATTGATGAAATCGTCCGCTATGATAATGCAACTGAAATACTTAGGTATTCCCCTGGTACCCCGAAAAAAAAAACATATGCAAATAAAAAATAAAATAAAATAAATTCTAGATTGTATGCAGACGTCAGAAAGTAGATAAAATTAAATAAGGGGATTGCAGCTTGGAAACGGGACGGAAAAATCTTCATAAGCAAGGAAAAGGGAGCCAAAGCCTTTCGAATTACGAAAGAAGCAGCAGACATGGAATATCTGCTATCTTGAAATATGCAATGTGCGATAAGTAGTAAGATTCTCATTGATATAAATAGCATTTGCTATACGTTGAAATCTCTGCCGTTAGCTTTGAAACTAGCTTTGGATTTATCCTGACTGATAGGCTCGGAATTTAACAATAATTGGGCGAATCTTCATTTTAGAAGGTAAACGATGGATTATATCCAGGTCATCATAGTCTATGCCAACTCCCAGTTTCTGCGAGTTTCACTGTCAACCGCTCCAAGTCCTCTACAGGAAATTCTGGGATTCCGTGAATCTCGATATTGTATTTACGCTGATACTGTTTTATTTCGTCTTGCTTAATTTCCAGTCTTCATGTACCTTTAATTCCGTTGTGGCTTGTGATTCCAATGTGTTTACTTCACTCTTCAAGCTTTCGTTGGATTTTGTTAGATCTTCGACTTAACTTTCGAGTAAGTCGAGGGAGACTGACATCTTCACAGTCCTTTCTAAGCAGCTTGTTATCTTTCAAAATTCAATTCGTATTTGCTTGAATGTCCATAAGTACTTGGGGGGGGGGGGGGGGGGGGGGGGGGTGGGGGGGCGTTTACCATGCTGTTTAAAATAAAGAAGCAAAATATCTATACCCTATCCCAGACCAAAACCGTGAAAAGGATACCATATCCCAGACCTCGAGCATGCAGCTCAAAAACCATATTCTATCCCGCGGCACATACCCGTACAGATACAGATACAGATATTTTTTATTAGCTCCTTGCACAACAAATGGTACATTGGAATATAGCGCTAATAAAATATAATTTAGTGTAAACATTAACATTTAGATGCTAAATCGATAAAATTGATGATCTTAAGATCATGCTCTCATAGACATACTTTGCTGCAAAACGAGCTACTTCCATGGGTGGATTTATGACCAAATTAAATAAATGGTCATCAGACATATAACTTGTATTGTATTTTGTATTAATTTTAAGGGTGCAATGAAAATCGTTTCTTATCGTATCGTACGTTTCACATTTAACAATGAAGTGGAACTCGTCTTCTAAGTTTTTATTACAGGTGGGGCATATTCTATCTTCCAGTTTCGTGTAGGGCCTAGTGTACCTCCCTCTTTCGATTTGCAGGCAGTGATTACTTATTCTGAGTTTTGTAAGAGCGACTCTATGATTTATATTAGGGACAGCGTTGAGATATTTTTCTACTTTGTAATCCGTTTTAAACAATCTATATGTTCTAAGTTTGTTGCGGTGGTGGGGATTTTTTCTTTGGTCGTTAAATACGTCACTTAGCCAATGTTGGTATTCCATGTCTTGTAATCTCAATTTAATTTGAATTAAGAATCCCTCGTAATCAGATATGTCTTGTTGCGATAGCCAGATATGACCAAAGCCAAGTTTATAGATTTTATGTCTTATTTTTTCTCCCCAGAATACAGGTTTTGGGGACTGGAGACAATCTATATAGGCAATTTTTGAAAGCTCAAAATTTTCCTTTGTTATTAACTTTGACCAATATTTAATGCTTCTAAAAGTAGATTCTAATTTAATTGGATATCTACCCAGTTCCGCTCTGCATCCATTGTTGGCAGATGTTTTACTGGTACCAAGCAACATTTTACAGAATTTTACATGTACGTTCTCGAGTGGGTCATTTTGAATCAGGCGGTCTTTATCATCCGCTCCCCATATTTCACTCCCGTAGAGTAAGATTGGTTTAACTAGCGTGTCAAATAGTTTTATAGATAGACTTATGTTCGATCTGAAGTGGACACCGGTTTCCTTCCTTATTTTGTACAATGCCTTCAACGCAGTTTTTTTTAGTTCTTGTTTGGCTAAACTAAAATTACCGAATGTACTTAGGGTAAGGCCAAGGTATTTATACATTTGGGTATTTATTAATTGATTGTTTTTAAGGTAAAATTTGTAGTTATTCATTCTTTTGCCATTATTGTTGAAGATCATTACTTTAGTTTTTGTAATATTAACCTCCAGACCCGTATAGCCCATATAAGGGAGTAGCCCCCCCCCCCCCCCCCCCACCCCACCCCACCCCCCCGGTACTCTGAGCAAGGAAGTCCTCGGCACTGTCGGCACTTCATCTTTTCTCTGCTCACCGTCCGCCATCTTGGGTAGCTTTGGTGAAGGCGACTTCTCCTGGCTTGACGTTGAAGAAGTTAACGTTCTTGGTCTCCTTTTACCCATAGACAACTCTCAAAAACTTACTCCGTAATATATCTCAGCAAACAGAGGTATATATTCTAAAGAGGGACATTCGAAAACATTTTTCTGACTAGCGCGACATTCAACGACCTTTCACATCCTGCATTCTCTGCCATACATGCATTTTTAATAAAAGGATTCGTCAAAATATGTCCGCAAAACTTATTTTTCCCATTTAAAACGCAACTATAAAATGGTACCAGGCCGGATATCTTTTATTTGATATTTAATCTCCTTAATAATGGTTATAATTGATTTGATGTTTCTTATATATCATTGTTTATCTTTCCTGTTTATGTTTTTAGTTAATGTTTATCTAGTTCGTTTTTATGCTTGATATTTTGTGCTCGCTGAATGAGTTCTACTTGAGCCACACGGTCACGTATGGAGCCTTGTGATTGAACACACGATTCGGCCACACAGCATCACTCCGAGGTAAGTCATAGCCGTTCCCGTTCTGAGACCAGCCATGAGCATTTGTTCCCTTTTGCATCACACCAACACCCATACAGTAGTCATTGACTGCTAAGTTACCAAGAGTGTCGTAGGCAACTGACGGATATGAGCCCCCGTGGGATGGGTGAGGCATGATACCATACTTGTTCTGGTAACACGTCTAGATGAGACAAAAAATAGAGAACAGATTTAATCTAAGGTTATATTGAGACTAGGGATCTAATACTCGGCTCCATCATCAAACACTTTGTTCCTATACCTGACTACATATAGTACCCTTGAGATAGTAAACTGACCAAAGCGTATTGGCAGTCTTTCAGTGCAATACGCTCAGAGCACTCGCAGTTGTTAAATAACTGCTATAGGCCAGTACGGACGCGACACATTTACTCAGGAGTCATCAGTTGTATTCTTGTCCTCCGTATTTATCCAGTAACTTTGATTCGTCGATGGGCTTGTCCAATTAAATGTTTCTTGAGAGCACATTTGTCAGATTTCTCAGCGAATGTGCCACCTATTAAAAGCAATATACCATTTCTCTATGCAAACCTTTGTCCCGCCATTCCACGCAGTCACCGTCACAGCATCACCCCTGGCAGCCTTCACTGCTTTGTAGCCAATGGCGTGTGTCCATAGGGTGGTCACCTGTCTGTCACGTGGTAGGGCCCAGTTCACCCATTTGCTGCCGATGCCTGTAGTACTGTCACCACTAGAGAGCATTAACCGTGATGCGTAGCGCACGGCGAGGACACGGGCATCCAGACACGAGTAGCTGTTGGTTAGCCTGAAAAGGAGAGGTAAGAAAGGATTTGATACCTTCAAGAAGTATTGGACGAGTTTTCTGCTCAATGCATGCATCATCACTGCGGAAATTACATGATTGTGGAGAAGAATTTGTGGCTCTTGAGCAGCAGGGAATTCTGCTGCTGCTAACCAAAATAATGGCGGGCGCTTTCCACATATGAACGAAAGAGGAGCGTTCGGACAGAGGTGAATGAAAATTTAGTTTTTACGATACTCTGTCTGTTCAAAAACACCTTTTAAAGTTTTTGTACGTATTTGCTGCAGATACTCGGAAAGTCAGCAAAGACTCTCTTTGAAGGAAAATTGACCGAGGCGTCGGGAAAATCAGGACTTTCCCCCGTGTCAGTCGTGAGATCCTGAAAATAGAACGCCTTTGTTTACAACTAAAAATCACTCATAAATCAAACAATTAAGCATGGAAAAATTCCTGATCAACTTGTTATCCCCTGTTGATATATTCCCTTTCTTAAAAATTGATTTTGGAGTGATTCTTGCGAATTTTAATGGTAAACTGCACTCGATTCGACTTCCTATCACCATGCGATTTGGCGCGAACTGGAACGTTGTCTGCCTGACAGGATAGGCGTTTCTGAGCTGTGTGGTCAACATATGAAGATGGAGGGGATATAATATGTGGCTACTGATATTTTCCAACATATGTTTATCGTGAAATATGTGAAGAGTTTGTAAGGTTAATTTTATACGCTTGATTGTGAAGTCTCCACTTAAGAAAAATGTTCATCTTCGTGTAACTCAAATCTGGTCGGGCCCTCCAAAATGTTATTGATATTTCCTTTCCATTTCATCTTTTTCTTGGCATTTCAAATGGTAAAGTCGTATGGAAAAGGTCGTGTTATATACTCCCATACTACGCTATATAGGTATGTGCCCCCGAATAGGGTATGGTTTTAGAACCTCCTGATCCTTAAATAGGGTATATATATTTCAGTTACAATCCTTGGAAAGGGTATGAATTTTCCAATGTTCCATCTTGAAAGGAGCAGTGTCACGATTAGTATTCATGCCCAAAGTTTTGAAAATGTGTCAGGCGGACAAGAAATCAAAAGATGTGACAGAAGTAGAAGTTCATGAGTAATCCGCTTGCATCGGCGTATTTGCACGATATCTCGAGCCGAAATTGCTTTAAAACTATACTTCAGTGTTTAATATGGTTAGGTTTGATGTTATATTTTTAGAAAGCAGCATTTTCTTTATTTCAATCGAAAGGGAAATTTGCAGCGGCGCGTGACATAGCGTGATGTTGCCATTGTCTATAACAACCAATCAGAATCGCGACACTGCTCCTTTAAATAGGGTCAGGGTTTCTACATCTCTTTGGCACACCCCCCCCCCCCCCCCCCCCCCTCTCCACCACCGGGTGTTATACTCTCAGGGACATTAAGGCATGGGTCTCCATATGGCCGCGGGAAGTCAAGAGGGGGTGGTCTATCTCTTCGTGCTTGTAAGATATATTCTTGATACTTTGACAGATTCGATAAAGTCACAACCTTAGCACATTTTCGTGACAGTTTCCATGGAAACATGGAATGTGACCTATGACGTTTATTCAAAGTAAATTTTAGAAAATCTTCCTGGGGTTCCGTAAAAGGTTCTAATGTAGTGGGTATTTTAATGCAAGTGAATCAAGGTTAGTGCACACTTTGCTGCTCCAATTATAGAAGTTGGTTATTTTAAGGGGAAGGCTAATTAAGGCTAGTATGAAATATGATACCATCAAGTTTGTACTGAATTAGCAAACATTTCAACAATGGCGACCAGACTTGGCTGGCATAGGTACAAATGTAAGGCGAGAGCGTACAAGTGAAATGTAAAGAATTTTCTGAATATCATGCGGAACGAAGAAAACCAAGCATTTTGTTGGCTTTAGATGTTATGGACTGGATGTGATTAGCCCAATGTAGGTCCTTAGAAATCTGAACGCCAAGATCACGAGCTGAACTTACAGTGCTCAGAATCAGTGACACTGGCTATTACGCTTAAGAGAAATGCGTAGGTTTTCACACTTGTTTGCCTGAAAAGTGAGTTCGTTAGCGGAGACCCAGGCTGAGATGGAATGTTAGGTCTTGTTGAAGATGAGGAGTCATTTGAGGAGTTAATAGCCTCGTAACATTTAGTATGGGCTTAGATATATGCCTAGACTCGATAAAAGCACGATATGATAACTTTGTTTTATCAGCGTTCACGTCTTGTAGCTTTAACCAGTAATTTATGCTGGGCAAAATTTCTTCGGATTTAAAAGGAAATCTGCCAAGTTCCGCGCGACATGCATTGTTTGTTGCAGTCTTACTTACCCGGCCTAGCAGCCATTTACAAAATTTTATGCGTACTTGTTCTATCAGATTTCTATCTGTCGGCTCGCACTGATTGGCTCATAAACACTGAGCTTACTGGGAGGGGGTTATATGGAATCCTACATGGACATCAAGTGCTTTTAATTTCTTTTATAATTGCTGCAGCAGCGAGCGAGCCTGAAGCGAGCGAGCAAGGCAGCAGTTCTTTTTTTTACCACAATGCATCACTTCCATTGTCTTTTTTTACCACACTGCTTTGCACGGATCTCAGTGATCGTCACGTGACCTTGCACGAGGTGGAATCTGCATTGTTTGAGCTAATCACGTTCAACCGTTCTTTAATGCATTTCTGTGTATGTAATCCTTGTGTAATCATGAATTTGTTGAAGTGTAGACGTGTAGGCGAACTCTTTCTAACTCTGTGTGAACTATCAGTTTCCAAAGAGCAAGATCTCTCCTGTTATCAAGATGGTGAGCAGCAAATAATTTTATGCTATTGGCTTCGATAAAGTCAAGCAGCCGGTTCAAAATACAATTAGCATTTACAATTACACTCTCAATTACAGTTGATTTCCGGTATTTAAACTTCACTAGGGAAAACAGCAGTTTGTTGTGCCGGGAATCTTAAGAATATGTTGGGAATTGGTAGGCTCAGGGAATTTACCGGGAGATCGTTGATATGTCGGGACAAAATGAAAATAAAGCGCGACAACTTTTGAGTTACACACCACAGCTCAAACAGGATTCAGTCGCACGATAGCCCCAAAACTACAAAATATATTCATCTAACACCTTGGCATTTTTATCACCCAGTAATCTATTTTTCCTGCCAAAGTGCTACTGTAGGTTCTCTTCTAATACACTTCCTTAACTGAGCGGAGCAGCATTCACTATCTATTAGGTATACTAGTATAGATACGATAGTACGCGCGCTCTGATTGGCTAAAAAGCCATGTTTTATCAGAGTATATAACATGGTTTGCCGTGTTTTATTGTTTTCAACTGGCGGTTTCCTTTCCTTTCGTGTAAATCCATATTTTAAAACAGATAAAGAAGCCTTAAATCCATGTTTTATACCATCATAAAACACTCTGGTCATTTGAGAACACTCGAGAAATGTTGAAAGCACGCGCCTTCGGCTTGAATGTGCTTTAACATTTCTCTCATGTTCTCAAATGGCCATCGTGTTTTATGTTATATATAAAAAACGAGAGCTAGTGTTTTACCAGGGTATCCAAACACTGAGAAAGATGAAAGCACGAGGCCGGAAATCAATACCTGCATTCATAAATCATTAGAAAGTATTGTTTGCCTGGAATTTTATTGCATGCAACAAGAGCCTTCTGGGCTTTCGCTCGGGCCACATGAGATTGAAGATGAAATACACTTTCCTTTGAAATCCTCTTAGTAATAACCAAAGGGACGAATTATTAGCTGAATTTAGCAGACTTTAGGAGTGGCCGGTAGCGCGGTGACTTTCATTCTCTGCTCCCCTAGTATATATGTAATTCATTTTTTTTGTTTTTCTCGTATGTTGACCTTTTAATTTAAACACTACTTATTCGTTTAACACACTGCATTTGAGCAGGCATATATTCATTGTTTTGAACCCGAGAATTAACCGTACTACCGTACTTCGTGGTCCCTTTCTTTAGTAGTGGGTTGTCGGTAAGGTGATTGTAAACTCTCTTCATTTAGCACAGAAAATGTATCTGATGAATAGGGATCGGGTTGTCATGTAAGAAAGATGGCTCTTGAACAAACTGATTCGTTGCTAAAGCTTCAGTAGGTTTGGGTAGTCTCGGAACACTGGAGACCTTCAGTTGGTCTTTCATTGTCTTCTTTTTTGTATTCTTGATTTGTTTTTTAACGTTTGAAAGTCGGATCTCAGCTTTATTATATCCGCTTTCAACTCGCCATTTTCAACTTCTAGGTCAATAATACGTGATGACAGCATCTTGATTTCGGGTCTTGTATATATTATCTTGCTGCACTAATTTGTCTTCGAAATGACTGAGGTTCGTTTCTTGATTCGTGTTTTGATGTGACGAGACGCATATCAGTTAGGTCAGCCTCCACGTTACGAATCAAGGTCATTAAATCAGCGAGAGAGTTCTTATTGCGGGCTAACAATCCTCGTGAAGAATCTAAATAATTCCGTCTCTTCCGGTTTGAATTTGACTCATGTGTATGTTGCTTTTGGAGTTTCAAGGATATGTTGATCCAAAACTACAGGCCCTTGGGGTTTTTCATTGACTTGTGAACTTGCATGCTCTGTAACTTGTTTTGTTTTCTTAGTATATAACATAAAGTGTTGAACATGTTCTCAAGCATGTCGCGCGTAACCCCCGTTTCTTCATTCATTAAGTTCTCTACTTTCATCTGTAATCTGGGAAACTCAATCTTTGCCCATGCCTTGGCACATAACTATTCCTGTTGTTAAGTAGACGTGGATGGTTATAAGTAAAATCCTTCGACAGCTTGTACCGTTTCCGCTAGGTCAATATCCTCGCTGGAACGAAATAACTTGATCTCAATACTCTCTGACTGTGTCTCTGCCTCATTTAAGTGGTCGATAGATCCAACTTACGGTAAATTTAAATCTCTGACAGTTTTTAAGAGACTCATAATATTGGTCTTGAAGTGCCTTCACCCAAAATAAGATGTTCTCCTCGGATGTTTTAAATGCAGCACAGCGAGCCGATGGCTTATAGATTCCAATATCTATTTCTTCAAATGTTAGCTTTCCGTATCCTGGCCCCTTCACTGGCTTCAGGTCGTCGTACGTGTCGTATATAAAATCACTGGCCATCTGGGTAAAAAACGCGGTCCTTCGGCTCCGACAAGAGCGCCAGTTGAAATAACCTGAGCCTGTTGGAAGGCTTTCGCGCGAGTGAAGTTAAATAAAACATTAAACTGCTTACATCTGAGAGATGGGACTCCAAATTAGAGAGAAATTTGCTCGCGGGCCCTCCGCCATCTTGATTTACTGTATTAAATTATGTACAGAAATTAACCTGGCGAGCGTTACGTGACCAGCACAGTGCGATCTGATTGGTGCTGAAATTTAATACATGGGTCAAAAGTCACATTTTGTTGCACCCCAACAACAACACACAAAAAAAATTACCGCTTGCATTTTAAGACTCGGTGCTGCCACAGGCAGTCCGAGTAATTATAGACTACAGGGGGTTGTGATTGTTATTTTGTCACGGTCATTTCAACAAACTAACTTCCACCTCTGATAAAAAATGATCTAAAATCCCATCTACGTCTTCAATATATTCAAAATGTTGAGTGGAGTTGTAAACTAAACTAAACTAAACTAAGCCAACTAGTCCCTGTAATAAGTTATCTATTATTATAGATTTTGAGTAATTGTCAGAAATTCATGCCACGCGTGCGCAGTAGGGCACTAAATGTTCATCAATAAACAGATCCGGAGTTGCTCAGAATTTTACAGTAGTTTGTATGGAAGTTTTTTTCGGGGGATACACTGGGAGATGGTATTATAGCGAAGCTCATTTGTTCCGCATGACGAGCTTAGCTCGACTCAAAACTCAAAAAGTGGACTCCCTGCCGATTAGGTACATTTGGTGAACCTAATCGGCAGGGAGTCAGTTCAGATAAAACAAAGGAGAATGTAACCTGAATACAGGCATATGTGGTTTTAGTGGAGCTGTGGTAATTGCCTAAATGTCACCACTTGGTGGCGCTAATAAGTTGAGTCTTCCCCGCTGCGCAATATTTCTAGTGTTAAAACCTATTAGCTATTAAAACGTAACTGTATGAAGATGCAATACTGATAAGGCCGCATTTCTGTTGGAAAATCTTAAATAATTAAATGTAATTTGAAATCCAACATGATTTAACTAAGTTCCTTACTAAAACGAATTTCCAGTTCAGTTGGTTCCTGCCACGGTTTTGCCCTAAAACTGTATTGCAAAACAATGATTTTCAGTGAGCCCGTAGTCACTGCCTTGTTTCCAGAGCGTGACTGAGTTATTCCGGAGTATAATCCCGAATCCGTCATCAGAGAAAACAAAAACAAACAACCAAGACTAGAGCCCGTAAAAGGGCCTTAAATACAGCTAATAAATCTTCTTTTCTATCTAATGGCACGATCTGAGCAAACGCGCCGTTAATCTTGGATGGGCGCTTATTCGAGTGAGAGCGCTTACGGGAATTGGACGCGCAATTGTGAAATACCGTACTGATCAGGGTTGCCATAGGTCAGGGAAACGTCAGGAAAAATATTTTTTTTCAAGGTCAGGGAAAGTCAGGGAATTATAAATCTGGTTTTCTTGTCAAAGTCAGGGAATTTTATTTTTAGGTTGTCACAACGGCCCCTCATGCCTCAAAGTGTCTGAGAGGGGAGGCTACAGGTTTTGATAACGACTTTTGTTTTGGACGAGGGAATGTCGAACAGTCTTATTATGGTCAGTGAAAACTCAAATTTTTTTTCTGATGGGTGGCAACCATGCTGATAAAATAAAAGCAATCAAAAAGAACAATAACGTTTTCCACAGTCTGAGCTGTATTGCTGCACTTTTCAACGTTTTTCAGTACACTATTTCATTAGAGGCAAGAGACACTGATGCATTATGCACCAACCACTGTTTATCTATATATTTGGGGGGGGGGGGGGGGGGGGGGGTCGGGGTGGGCGCTTAATCAAGGGAGGGAATATGGTATCATACATGGATCAGAAGAAAAACTGCGCATTTAACTATATCTATTTTGGTTATACTGTAGGGCATTTTATCTTTCGATGTATGAGGATTTATAAGCAGCTTAAGAGACAAGCAAGTCAATGCCCCAGTGTGATGCTGCTTTCTATATGTACACTAAGACTAAATAAAACATGTGACTTAAAATACTAAAAGCCCTTCTTAATTTATAAGCATCTAAAAAGACAGGCAAGTCAATGCCCCAGTGCGATGCTGCTCTCTATATTTACACTATAGACTAGTAATGAAACTAAACTATAAATGAAACTAAATTGGACAATCAAATTCTTGATAATGAGCTCTATTTACCGGGATATGAATTAATTCGCCGGGATCGAAATAGAAACGGCGGTGGAGTATGTATCTATGTTAGAGCTGGTATTAACTACACCCTTCGGGATGATTTGTCTACGAATGAACTAGAGAATTTATGTGTAGAAATACAAAAACCTAGAAGTAAACCATTTATCATTCTCACGTGGTACAGGCCCCCCAGTGCTCCTATTGATACTATGAAACATTTCGAAAATCTGATTGGAGAAATTGATGCTGAAGGGAAAGAGCTTTATGTACTGGGAGACCTGAACTGCAACTTTTTAACCAATGACAATAACCTAATTACAACACTAAAGGATATCTTTACTATATATGAGTTAACTCAACTCATTAAGGAACCAACGCGGGTTACTGAAACAACGAGTAGTCTAATAGATTTAGTTGTAACTAATTATCCAGAAAAAATTATTTGCTCTGGTGTGTTACACACAAGTTTTAGCGACCATAGCTTGGTTTATGCCTACCGTAAAATAATAAATCCTAAGCATGCCGGACACAAACTATTAACTTTTCGGAATTTCTCTAAATTTAACCCTGAAGCCTTTCAGAATGACTTACAGAAGCAACCATGGGAACAATTAGACCAAATTAACGATCCCAACGAGACGTGCGAATTATGGAAAACACTCTTCCTAGAAGTAGCTGATAAACATGCTCCATTTAAATCAAAACGTATCCGTCCCCAACAATCTCCTTGGATCACTCATGACCTGAAACGAAAAATGTTTGAAAGGGATCGGCTGAAAGCTTCAGCAATTAAGACAAACAATTCAGCAGATTGGTTAAGATACAAACAAACCCGAAATAAATTGAATAATGATATCCGCAATGCTAAAGCAAACTACTTCCATGACACCATTAAAACTAATAATGGTGATCAGAAGAAAATGTGGAAAGCTATTAACGAGCTAAGGTCCCATAAAGTTAATACAACCATATTAAACAAAATTAACATTATGGGAAATACGATCGAAGATCCAAAAGAGATCGCCGAGGCTTTTAACCAGCATTTTGCCGAAATCGGCCCCAAATTAGCAGGAAAGATCTCCGATAATAATATGTCTTTCAAAACTTATCTAAAGACAGTAGATTCCTCATTTCAAATCAAACCTATTGAAGGAAGACAAGTCCTCAGATTACTAAAGAAGCTCCCTTTAGCTAAAGCCACAGGATTAGATAATATCCCTTCCAGGTTACTAAGAGATGCAGCTGAAATTGTTAGCCCCTCTCTAACCTCACTATTTAATTTATCTATAGCAAAAGGGATCTTCCCCCAAGATTGGAAGCTTGCAAGAGTTACTCCTCTCTTTAAACAGGGTACTAAATTTGATCCAGATAACTATAGACCAATCTCGATTATCTCTGCTGTTGCAAAATTATTTGAAAGGCTGGTATTTGATCAGTTTTATGATTATCTTCAAGAACATAAAATCCTTACTAATAGCCAATCGGGATTTCGCACCCTCCACTCTACGGTGACAGCATTACTAGAAGCCACAGACCAGTGGTACTACAGCATTGACAAAGGACATGTCAATGCTGTGTTATTCCTGGATCTGAAAAAAGCGTTTGACACTGTCGACCACAAAATCCTTCTTGAAAAACTTAAATTGTATGGATTAGATCAAGCCTCTTTGAACTGGTTTGACTCGTATCTTAGTAACAGGCAGCAACGATGCAGGATAAATAATGAAACATCTAGTCCCAGAACCCTCAATTGCGGCGTTCCCCAAGGAACGATCCTAGGGCCCCTTCTGTTTTTACTCTACATCAACGATCTACCCAACTGCCTATTAAAATCTTTTCCTCGGATGTACGCCGATGATACAAACTTAACAGTAACAGGCGAGAGTCCGAGAGAGATAGAAGAATACTTAGGACTCGACCTCCAAAATGTTAGAAATTGGCTTTGTGCAAATAGACTCACCCTAAATGCAACAAAAACTGAATTGTTGCTAGTGGGTTCCCACCAGAAATTGACAAATTTTCCGAAAGATTTATCTTTCACCATTGATGGTAAAGTCATAGAAAGAGTTACCTCAACAAAATATCTTGGTGTACATCTAGATGAAAATTTGTCTTGGAAAACCCACATTAACAAACTCATGAAGAAAATCTCCTCAGGTCTAGGTGCACTCAGACGTATAAAGCCTTTCATACCCCCCAAAGCACTGCTAAGTGTCTATGATACTCTCATACTCCCTCATTTTGATTACTGTAGTGTTGTATGGGAAAATCTAAACAAAGGACTTGCCGAGAATCTACAAAAGTTGCAAAACCGAGCTGCCAGAATAACCGGTTTACCCTTTGATACTAAGATTGATGAGCTCCTAAGTACTCTAAATTGGGACAGACTATATATTCGACGAATCAAACAAAAAGCAATAATGATTTATAAGGCTTTAAATAACCTGTCTCCTGAATATTTATCCTCAAAATTTATACCACGTTCAGCCTCTACAAATTACAATCTTAGGGGCTCATCAACAAAACTAACCCTCGTACGGCCACGAACCAATTTCGGTAAAAAGGCTTTTCGCTTTAGTGGGGCTAAGTTATGGAATGAACTGCCTGAGGATGTAAGGCAATCAACTAGTTTAAATAACTTCATTTTTAATCTTACGAAATCGAGTTATTTTAACCTTATGTAAATATTTCTTATATATGACATTCCTATTTTTCTTATTCGTCCCTGCAACATGGCTTTCATGTAAAACAGTTTCATATTTTAGTGTTTTTTATCTATGTATGTAACTGATGATTTTCCATGTATAAATAAAGATGTACTGTACTGTAAATAAAACAATATGCGACTTAACATACTAGAGGCCCTTTCTAATTTATAAGCAGCTTAGGACACAGGCAAGTCAATGCCCCAGTGCGATGCTGCTCTCTATATGTACACTAAGATTAAATAAGACTATATGCGACTTAAAATACTAGAGGCCCTTCCTAATTTATAAGCAGCTTAAGACACAGGCAAGTCAATGCCCCAGTGCATGCGATGCTACTCTCTATATGTACACTAAGACTAAATAAAACATGTGACTTAAAATACTAGAGGCCCTTCCTAATTTATAAACAGCGTAAGACACAGGCAAGTCAATGCCCCAGTGCGATGCTGCTTTCTATGTAAACTAAGACTCTATATTATATAATACTAGTGCCTTATAGAAGCCCTCGACCCCTGCTGCTCCTGCATGGTTTCCGCCATAAACGATTGAGTAATCGAGTCTCGGAGATGTTTTAGGCTATTAGCCTAAAACATCTCTGAGACTCGATCGTATTTTGTTTGTCGCAGGCCTCTTTCTGGGGTGTTAGTATAGGTGGCGTTTGGCGGCTGATGCTTGAATAGCTCATACGTACTTTCTCCCGCGGTAGAATAATAAGTATAAATAAGAATAATAAGACGAATTCTCTTGGCCTTTGGCGTCTTGTCCTGCCCTGGATGGCTCACTAAAGCTTGGTAATTTCCCGGATCGTAATTATTGACGAATGCAACTATTACTTCAGCAATCCTCCTAGCTCCAGTGAGGCCAAACAAGGTTCTAGACAGCGCGAAGTTTTTCCCGAATCCAGTCTTCGGGTACACACTTCCCATTTTCCGGCCACCAATACGCCGTATTCACAGAGCGAATTTCGTCCTTGAGATATTCAAAAGACGTATTCTTTAGAAATTCAAACACTCTTCCTCACGTACATTACTTGATAGGGCAAACCAGTGCTTTTCAGCAGCATGGGAGCGAAGCTGGGGCGGGAGATTATACATCTCGTCTCAAATGAGCTCAACTGATTTGCCGCTGAAATGCTTTTTCCTGACCTTTGGTAATGCATTAACAAACTCTTATTACTCCGGCGCTGCTATGGCAGCGGCCGGAGTCTTAAAATGCAGTCTGTGTCTTTTTTTATTATTTTTATCATTTTCCTATTGATCAGTTCAGACCTTTGCCGCTAACAATGTGGGTCGGAGACGCTGCGATCTAACGATAAAGCAGGAGGCATGCGCATTAAACGTTATATATCTATTTAACACTGTTTACCTTACATAAAATCATCACCGAATAATTACAACTGCGGGAATGTGGAATGAGCAACGTGCGAGACTTCGAGGCGATATCGGTAATTTTAACTACTTTCTAACCTTATAATTCTTGTAAAGGAACTGTTATTGACCATAAAAATACATAAACAACGTAATACATTCAATCAGCGCTGTCTGGACAGACCCAATGTACATTTAGAAACGTAAGCGAAATACAATATCCAAACACGTTTGGATATCAACGGGTATCGAATTATAATCAAAGGTTAGATTTCGTCAGGCGCGCTCAGATAAGAAAGTTCAAAGCTTTCAGACTAGGCGAGACTTTCAATGGGTCATTGTCATAAATCTATTCCATCATGGGCAATTATGCAATACAACCTAAATTTGGGTCAGGTCTTGTACAGCTAAGGCATGTTTTACGACAGAATAACCAGAGTCTTTCTACTGGATTGAGAGCTCGAGACATTATACATGTCTGCTAATATGGGGAAAACTGAAACAAAAAATGAACTTTGACGGCAGAAACCCTCATTGAGCCAAGCGGAATATTTACATGATCCGCTAAGATTTTTACTTAAGCAGATGTTTTCAGTGTATGCCAACTGAAATGCTGTGCTCGTTTTCTGGTTACGGCTCAGTGGGGCAACTACACGAACAAGAAGCATGAACTGCCAGCAAAGAGAGAGGAAAAAGTACTTGAATTGCACAGCGCTAGCTGAAGTAGGACATATATATAATATCTGAGACGTTAAATTACGTTACTGTGAAGAGGATCAAAATTCAAGTTTTGTAGCTTGAGACTGTCTTCTGCTGTGACTCGTGAATGAAATTGGAAAAGATCTAGCTGTTTCATTCAGACACTGGCAAATTTATTGAAAGCTACGGGCTTACTTTATGAGATTATTATTCATTGTGGAATGAAAGGAAACAGGTTAGCTGAAAGTTAAGTTCGAGGTAGGCTTCGAGTTTCATTCCGATTCAGTGCATATGTGCACGAAGGTGGAATGCTGTCAACAACACTACCAAAAGATCCAAAACGAAAGATTCAGTTACGTAAGTACTGTAAGTAAACTCTTTTTGATTTGAATAAATTTCCTCTCAGTTTGTCCGTTAATGTACTTTTTCTTCTAATTATCGCTTTATTTAACATCTCTGTGATTTAGAGTATGCGTACCTCATAAATTCTTTGAAAGGTCAACTGAACTCTTGTGTTGATAAGCGCAAATATTTTTGTAAAACAGTCTGTGAATTTGAGAAGCGGACTTAGAAGAGCTTTCTCATTAGGAATTACATTTTTTTTCTTGCTATGAAATTTATGTTTCATTTCACATTTATTCATACAGTTTTAGCCGGACATTTCCCCGAGTTTTTGATCTATTTCCAATCAAATTCAAAGTCTGAATATGTCATTGTATTGCATTTATACACTTGAATTGCCAGTATTCTGTTGTTCAAATCCTGCGTTATCATAGTCATGTCATAAAAGCAATTAATAGACCAGACGTTTTTATTACGTTCTCACTGGCGAATTAAAGCACCACTCGGGATGTTGGGAGCTCGAAATGCGTCTTCGGCCTATGATTTTCAAGTATTTCTCTCAGCAACTAGTTATCGTCCTAAATTATGACTGATTGTGCGTGTGTTCTAACGGTGATCTGACTGTTTGCATACCAATAGCGATGTAAACACAGGTAGCCCGAAAATTCAAAGTGTAAACACAGGTGACCCAACACAATGCACAACTGAGCCAAGCTAGGATAACACAGGTAGCCCGGATATATAAAGAGAGGGTACCGCACTGGTAACACAGGTAATCCGAAATAACTAAGTGCAACACAGGTAGAACCAAAATACATACATGTAGTGAGGACAGGCAACTCGAAACTGCTAAGACCTAGAAAACAATATTTTTTTTATAATATAATTTTTGTTAATTAAATTAATTGATCGGAGGCATGCATATGCGTAACACAACGATACGCACAGCGTTCGTACAGTGTTTAAAGGCACAACATTCGAACAGTGACGACATTCGAAATCGTAAGTAAACTCTTTTTGATTTCAATTCCTCTCAATTTGTCTGTTAATGTACTTTTTGTTCTAATTATCGCTATATTTAATTTTAAGATCTCTGTGATTTAGAGAACCTGGATAAATTATTTTAAAGGTCAATTAACTAACTGACATTGAATTCCAAACCGTTTCTGTTTATAAGCTAAAGTGGTTTCGTCTAACAGTCTGTGAGTTTGAGAAGCCGGAAAAGGAATTTCTCATTAGGAATTACACGTTTTTATGACTAAGAAATTGATGTTTTTCATTCACACTCATCATTTATTGACATAGTTTTAGCTGGACATTTTCCAAAGATCAATAGAATTGTGAATAAGTCCTTGGATTGAATTTATTGCAGTGAATTACAATTGAATTGCCAATATTCTGTTGTTCAAATCCACTGATTGTGCGTGTGTACTAACAGTGATCTGGTTGTGTGCATACTAATAGCGATGTGAACACAGGTAGCCCGAAAATACCAACAAACGGTACCTTACTGAAAACACAGGTAACCCGATACAACTGGGCCAAGCTAGGATAACACAGGTAACCAGAAATAAATAGAAGAAACCGCACTGATAACACAGGTAACCCGAAATAACTTATCCTGGGTACCCTAGGAGTAGTTAAAGTAGTCACCTTAGGTCCAATCCCTGGCTCCTGATTGGCCTAGACGGGGGGCGTGGCCTAAAACGACGCCATTACGCACGTGGCGTCCCAAAATGACGTCACAGCACGTGGCGCCGTCTGTTTGGCGGCCAAAGCCAGGCTTGGGATTGGTCGTCCGTGTAGGCTTAGAATGACGTCACAGGCGCCGCCAAACCCTGTCCCCCAAGCGAGGCTGGACCGGAAGTGGAGCCGCCGCCAGGGGCGAAGAGGTGTTTGGCGGCCCAAGCCAGGCCTGGGAGTGGTCGGGCCGTGTCGGGCGTTCGGGAGGGGTTCGGCGGGCGTCGATTTTTTAAAAAGACGTCGAAAGACGAGGTGCTTTATTCATTCGCCTACGGTGTCAAGGTGAAGACATGGGGTTACTGATCGAGTTTTATTTTACCCACGAGGGGGCGGTGACTGAAACGGCACACATGGGGTATTCCAATTTCCATAGAAAAGTGATGCGGTGCATGAACCTGGAAGATGCCAAGCGTTACGTGATCAGCGATTACGAGGGGACGTATTACGGGGAGTACGTACGCATCGTCTACAAGCTGTGTGCGGCCTTGGGGTATACCGTCCCCCATACAAACCTCATCCCTTACAAGATGGTGTTTATGTGAAAAAGAAATGTGTATAAATATAAGCCGTACCGGGGCGTGGGGAAGACAGTGAAGCAATGACAATGGAAGAACAAGCACTGAGATGGGCAGCGGATATCCACTTTGACGAGGGTCTGAAAAGTGACGAGTACTTCATGGATATGGATAAGTTGGCCGCAAAGCTGGAGAAGGAAAGAAGTCCAACCACAGAAAAGTACTATGATAGGCTATGTGAAATGGATTTCAAGGCTATGCAGGAAGGTTTGAACCACAAGCAATACCTGCAAAAGTACGAGAAACAAGCCTACGCTGAAATATATCCCACTAGGGACCCACCCCCCTAGGGACAGAATCAGTCCCACGCGGAACCAAGAAGACCTAGATTTTGGGGACAAACCGGACCCCCGGGATTTTTTTTTTTACCCTGGGGTCGGAAGCACCCCCTATGTAATTCTAGGTGTCCTTTCCACCAAAAACAGAAAAAGAATTAAAAACTATATACCTATTTACAAGGTCAACCGTAGAGAATGAGAAAGAATAGCCGAAGCTAGAAAAAACAATAAAACTTTCAAGAGGAACAACGTGGGGTGTCTGTTGTCTCTTTCCTAGGGGGAAAAAGTATAAGGGAGGTGTCGCGCGCTAGGTTCGGGGAGAGTACAGAATGCCTTGCGGTGGAGGAGGAGGTCCGTCCCTCAAGTGCCATGGTATTTTGAAACGTGTCCGTTGTCTCTTGGCGTGTTGCGGAGGAAAAGTGATTATCCAGGACTCTCATTTTGAGGATTATGGGGCGCAAGAAGGCGAAGAAAAAGAATCCTTCCGCGCTGCTCGAGGCGTTGTATTACGACCCCAGCAGCCCTGCTGCCTTTGGGGGTGCTGCCCGTCTGGTGAAAGCGGCTAGCGAAGTGGGGGTAACCCGCCCCACCACTTTAGCATGGCTGAAAAAACAATTGACCTTTACGTTGCACCGCCCTTTTCGAAAAAAAATTCTGCGAGGGCGCGTGCGCGTGCTGGCCCTGGACGAGCAGTGGCAGGCGGATCTGGTGGACATGCAAGCCACGAGCGCTTTCAACAAGGGATACAAACACATTTTGACCATCATCGATGTGTTGTCCAAGTACGCGTGGGCGGTCCCCCTGAAGAACAAGACGGGGGAGGAATTGGTGCGTGCCTTTACCCAAGTGTTCCGCGAACGGAAACCGTTGCGGTTGCAGACCGATGCCGGGACAGAATTTACCAACCGCAAGTTCCAGGCCTTTTTAAAAAAGAATGACGTGGCCTTTTTTGTCACGTACAACGAGACCAAAGCCCAGATTGCCGAGCGGTTCAACCGGACGCTCAAGGGACGCATGTACAAATATTTCACGGCCACCGGGAAGAAAGAGTATTTGAAAGTCCTCCCTCAATTGGTGCTCGGGTACAACCGAGCCGTCCACAGCAGTATTCGACGCGCCCCCATCACCGTCACGCCCTTCAACGACCACGAGGTGAGGGCCATCTTGTACCGGGAAAAGCAGCCGACGACGAGGAAACCGAAGAAACCGCTGTACCGTTCCGGCGACACGGTACGGATTAGCAAAACCAAAGGTCATTTTGAAAAAAGCTATCTGGCCAACTGGTCGGAGGAAGTGTTCACGGTGATAAAACGGTTGGACTACCGCACCCCTCCCGTTTACCGGTTGGAGGACCTGAGCGGGGAGGCGTTGCGGGGAACGTTTTACGAAAGCGAGATGACGCCGGTGGCCGTGGAAAAAGAAAGTCTCTTTATCATCGAAAAGGTGTTGCAGCGCCGCCCCGGCAAGAAGAAGAACCAGGAAGAAGTCTTGGTGAAATGGGAAGGGTACCCCGCTAAATTTAACAGCTGGGTCCCGGTCACTCAGCTCCAGACCCAAACGTACGGGTGAAAAAAAGAAATAAAAGAGTTTGTTGTCCCGGCAGTCGGATTCATTTGTGTTTGAGTGGGGAGAAAGAGAGAGAGGATGCAGGAGGGTGAGGAATTTTACATTACCGTCACCAACGGGACGAGTACTAACGTCTACACCAATGTCCCGTCCCGGTTCCGTATCCATCTCCCGCAAATGTATGAGTTGTCTCCGGCCTGGGAAATGGCGGTCACGCAATTGATCTTCCCCAGGCCCCAGAAGAAGAAGACGCTTTACCTGTACTGTGATTTGGTGGAACCCAGTATTGTGGGGGATACGAAAGCCCCCTTGTTGAGAGTCCTTTTTTCAGGGACCAGCGACGAAAACGGCACGGTCCAAGAACGCAACTTTTCTCCCCTGTTCTACAGGCAACTGGCCAAGACGGTGTTTGAGGATTTCGAAATCCTTATAACCGACGAGCACGGGAAACTTGTTTCATTTCCACAAACCTCTAAGGTGGAAACGACCCTCCATTTCCGGAAAGCATGGACCCCGACCGCATCTGGATGACCTTGCCTAGCGTGGCCAGCCGGGCTACCTTTCCCAATAACATGGGCTCCCATTTTCGTATCCGTCTGCCGGAGATGATGGTCTTGGACCGACGGTGGGAGATGGCCCTCTGCCACCTGCAATTTCCACGCGCCTGGGATGAATTGTTCCCCCAAGAGCAAGACCGCCAATTTATACTGATCCAAGGAAAAATTAAACAAGCAGAAGAGACCTCGACCACACTCACCTTTGATTCCCAGCATTTCAAAACGGTCACAGAACTGGTTCATGCTATGCGCTGGGCTTTGGTGCAAGGAGGGTTCCAAGCGATCCTCAAAACATTTGCTGTCCGGGCGAAATCTCCCGATAAAACATTGGTCAAGACCATCCTGGAATTGAAACAAACCGCGACGGACGGGTACATTCTAGTCCTCCCCCCTCACCTGGCCTACATGATCGGTTTGCAGAACGATCCCAAAAAACCAACTTCGCATCCCGGAGACAGGATGAAACAACCAGGCCCCTCCACCCCGTTGATGTCCAGTTTCTCCGGGGTCTGTAATGGTGTGGTGATCCCGGACAAAGCTATCGTGATCCCCGCATCGAGTTCGGAGAAAGACCGGACCGTGTACGGCATTGGGAACATGCCTCAATTTCAAAACCATCACAATATCGAACTCACCTTTGTGGTACCGCCCGGGAACTACGCGAACGCCAAAGCACTCCAAGCGGTCATTCCGACCTACGCCAATCATATGTCATGGGTTTGGGACCCTACCGCTCCTAAAGGATCCTTAAGGATAACCTTTCAAACCCTCAAAGCTTCACATCATCTTGTCATGAGTCCTTGGTTGGCCAAGGTGTTCGGGTTTGGCGACGGGCACACGGCCAAAAACTTTTCAGATGACAAAAACAAGACCAAGTGGCCCCTGATAGGGTACCAGCCCGAGTGTTGGTCCACCTATTACTCCGGCCTGAAAATCTCGACGACCAAACCCTACCCCCTCGACCGTGATTTTAAACACCAACCCGTGCGCAGTTTGTACGTGTACTGCGATCTGATTGAGCCGCATATCGTGGGGGATGTGAAAGCGCCCTTGCTGAGGGTCGTGTCGGCCCAGGTCCCGTACAACAAGGTGGTGGAACGAGACTTTCCGGTCATGCGCTACTTTCCGCTCGCCAAAACGGTGTTTGACACGCTGGAAATCCTTATAACCGACGAGTCCGGCCACCGCATCTCATTCACCTCAGCAGCGACCGTGGTGGCGACATTGGAATTTGTGAAGCGCACTCTGAAAAGGAAAGGATGAATTATGGACCGTCTACGGGGACTATGGCACCGGTGCCATCTATGGGGGACGTGGTTGGCGGAGGGTCTTCGATACCTGTGTTCCATGCGCTCCCCGCCCACGCCTCCAGCCCTCAACGCACACCCACCTCCATTCCTGTCTTCCAGGGGGGCCGCGGAGAGCAAGGCGGCGGGGGACTCATCCCTATCCGTTGGAATGAACTCGGCGGTTACGGACCGGTCACCAATCAAAAGGGTGGACTCTTACCCTTGGCGCTAGCCCCCTTAGCCGTCATGGCGGGCAAAGCGCTGGCCGGGACCGTCGCGGGAGCGGTGGCTAAAAAAGGAGGACAAAAGATACTCGCTCAACTGAAATCGAAATTTGGCAAGAAGATGGTGAAGCAAATCGTAAAGGACACGAAACAAGGGGCGGCCCGTGTGCTCGGCAAGAAAACCAGTAAAACGTTGATCCAAGGCCTAGAAAAGATAGCTGGGGTGGCATCGAAAAAGAAAAAGACGAAGAAACCGAGGGCGGCGAGGGCCAACAAGAATAAAAGAAAGACAAAACAGGCTCTCCCTCTCATTCCTTCGAAGGCTGTCAAGCGTGCACGTGTTGCGAGAGATATCTTTGACGTTGATTATTGATGGCTACGGTCGCAGGCATGGGCAAACCGCCCCTGCCCAACATGTTGGGCGGCTACAACACCCATTTGGATTTTTTCAACAAGGAATTGGCTCAAGCGGTTGAAGAACGAGGTTATTGGTCGGAGCACGCGCCCAAATCGGCCCTCTTACCCGGGTCGCCCGTGGAATTTTACCTCCCGGCCAGTCCCTATTACACCGTGCTGCCTAGAAGTTATTTCAAGGTAACGGCCGACGTCGTGAAAGCCAACGGAGAGGCTTTGACGGCCGATTTGGCCTTGGGGATCGTCAACAATTGGTTTCATTCCCTCTGGTCGCAAATCGATATGGCCTTGAACGGGGAATGGATGACCATGAGCACTAAAACTTACCCCTACAAAGCCTACCTCAGTACCCTGCTCAACTATACTCCAGACGCCAAGAAATCTTACCTGACCTCGGGACTGTACTACAAAGACGTGGCCGGGGCCATGGATGCGTTCACAATCGATGGGGACAACATAGGGTTGAATACGCGGGCGGCTTACGTGAAGGAAAGTACCGTGGTGGAAATGACGGGGATGTTTTACATTGACGCCGCCTTCACCAACAAACTGCTCCTCAACGGAGTGCCCCTAGAATTCCGACTCACCCCCGCCAGCAACGCCTTCGCCCTCATGGGAAACAGTGCAGCGGCGGAAGTGGCCGCCGCTAAAATCAGGCTGAAGCGGGTCACTTTCTTCCGCCGCGTCAGTGTCTGCAACAAGGACTTCATGAAGAGCGTCGAAATGAAACTCGTGTCCCAGCCCGTCCTCTACCCTTACAACAGTGAGGAAGAACGGATGTTCACCATTTCCCTGGGGGACACCACCTTTGAGAAAACGGATTTCCTGGGCGGTCGCATCCCCCGACGCATGCGACTTGCCTTGATGGGGAGTGCGAACAGTTTGGGAGCGCTGAAAAAGAACCCGTACAATTTCCAAAGGTTTGGTATGACCCGCGCGACGGTCACGATCGACGGCACGCCCACCCCCTTCTCCCGCCTCGAATTTGCGGACGGGCAAACCCTGGACGGGTACAATACCTTGTTCCTGTCCCAAGGGCCCATGAGCGCCAACCACGGGATTGACGTTACCCGGACCGATTGGGACAAGGGCTACGCCATCCTTTCTTTTGACTTCACTCCAGACGGTAGTGGCAACGCCTCCCACATGAACCTACAACAGTACGGGACGGTGGGCATCCGACTTCAGTTTGCCGCAGGGGTCACCGAGACCTTATCCGTGTACGTGAACTGCGAGTTTGACGCCGCCTACGAAATCAACAGCAGCCGAGAAGTGAAAAAGTTGTAAGCCGATGACCACCTACACATCGCAATTGGCGGTCTTGGCCCGTCACGATTGGTGGCTCCGCGCCTCGTTTCGGGGCGTGTTTCCCATGGACCGACGGCCCCGCCGCGTGACCTACCCCGCCTCGTTCATTCTCAATACCGACAACGCCGACGGACCAGGCACCCATTGGTTGGCCTTTTATTTTCCGCGCCAAGGCCTGAATGAATTCTTTGACAGTTATGGCTTTCCCGCCTCTTATTACGGGTTGCAAGAGTACGTACGGCAGGGGAACGCCCAGCATAAGGAAAACAATGTGATGTTGCAAGGGAACAAGTCCAGCGTGTGCGGTAGTTATTGCCTGTACTACCTCCTGCGCCGAGCCCACGGTCGGTCTCTGGCGGAGGTCCTGCAGAACCTCCAGCAGTGGAAGACCAAGTCCACCAGGGACCGGGCCCTACAAGCCTGGCAACGCCAGTACCAGCGCCGGAGTGTGGCGCGGTGGCAGCAGCAGCAGCAAGACCTTCACGATCAATGTGTTATCAGTTTGAGACAAAGTGAAAAAATAAAATAAAACAAGTTCCCCACCTCTATGTCTTGTTATTCTTGGGAAGGGTATGAGGCACGATGGATGTCCGTTTCCAAACGCCCTGCAATATCTTGATCACGGGTCAAAGTCAATCGGGGAAAACGGTGTTCACCGAAAGACTTCTGCACCACGCGAAATCCCATTTTACCCAGCAGCCCCTCACGATCGTGTACTGCTATGGCAGCGCTTGGCAACCCCGGTTCACTGCCCTGCAGAAACAATTGGGGGTGAAATTTGTGGAGGGGCTTCCCGACGACCCGTACGCCCCCTTTCGCGGCAAGCCGGGTCTCTTGATCCTGGACGATTTGATGAAAGAAGGCTCCAAGGACGAGCGGGTGGTGGACCTGTTCACCAAAGGCTCGCACCACCGCAACATTACGGTGCTGTACCTGACCCAGAACATTTTCCCCCCAGGCAAGTACGCGCGCACCATTTCCATCAACGCACACTACCTGGTGGCTTTTAAAAACGCTCGGGATTCGTTGCAAGTCCGGAAATTGGCCGAGCAAGCCTTTCCGGGGCAAGTACCGGCGGTGATGCGGGCCTACCAGGACGCGACCCAACGCCCCTTTGGCTACCTCCTCTTCGACCTCCACCCCCGGACCCCGCCCCAAATCCGGTTGCGCACCAACATTTTCTCCGAGGAGGGAAAACAACATCACGCCTACGTGCTGGAGGAGGATCAAAAGGGGGCAGGACTTTGGGCGGCACTGAAAATGACGTGGCCAGCAGTGAAAAAGTCATTGTTAACACCCAAGGCAAGCCGTAAGGTGGACGCCCTGGGCAGCATCACCAACGCGCTGTACCGACAACGAAGAAAAACCGGTTTTTTAACCAGGGCTGCCAAAACGCTACAACAACTAGGAGGCTCCAAGAAGACGGTTAAAAGAGTGAAAAAACAAAGGGCAGCACCCCATCCCAATCACTTCGTGGGGCCGTGTGGAAGAAACCCAACAACAAAACAACCTTCCATCCCCCTTTTTCAGGGCAACGCGGGGGTGCTTTACAGCGCTCCCGGAAGTCTCTGAACAGCCGTGTCGAAGAGGTCCTGAACAAAGCGGATTGGGTTAACTTTATAGTCTAGGCCCCCCAGGGAAACCGTTCAGTTGTGGTGATGGCCTCCCCCTTGCTTCAACGCAGCGCCACGTTCCTCCGTCAATTTGCCAAAGCGGATCTCGGGCAGAAAAAGAAACTCATCCGGGCCGCGAGCCAACATCAAATCAACGCCGTCAGCGAAGTGGTGCACAACGCCTTGCTCGGGACTTTTCCGATAGGCGCCCGTGGGAAGAAAATTTTTGCCCCCATCAAGGCGAAACTTCGAAAAATAGCCAACAAAGCCCTGTCGCCGGCCGTGAGGAAAAGGATTCTGCTCTCCTCCTCGACAGCGTTGCAGAAAGCCAAGCTTAAAAAGGCCGTGGGCCAGCGAGGAGGGTTCATTTTCACGACCGCTGCCCTCATTGCCGCCGCCGTTCTTGCTGGCAAAGCCGTGGCCGCTGGCGCCATCAGTGGAGGCGTAGGCTACGGAGTCAAGAAAGCTCTAGAGCAAGCCGGAGGGTATTTTGACACAGCCAACCCCTCGCCAATAGACCCTTCCCCGGAAGAGTACGCTCAAAACCTGAGTCAACCTTATATCTGGTCCTGAATGGTCCAACCAATCCGCAACTGGCCGGTACCCACGGGTACGGATCCGGCCCGGTGGCAATTGTTTTTAGCCCGTCTTCGAAAAAGGCAGCGCCAAACCCTGCCGGGAAAAAAAGTCAGCAGGACCGTGCGGGCAGCGAAGAAAATCCGAAGAAAGTATAAGACGCGACCGCCTAAGAAGAAATCCCAGACAGGGAAAAGGAAGCGGTCCCCACACCACCCTCCAGCAGCCCCAGTAGGAATTTCCGTGACGCGATGGACCGTGAAGCGACACAAACGAAAAAAGCGATGAAAGAGGCCGAGGGGAAGAACCCTATGCGCATGGTCTTGGTGCCGGAAGAGTCTATGCGGTGGTTGGAACAACAGCTTCGTGTGGACACGACCAAAGGGGTTAAAGTGCTCAGCCAGTACCAAAAGGCCATGGCGCAGGTCCTAGAAAACCCAGAGAAACCGGCCAGCGCTGACCAGTTTCAAGATTTACTCCAGAAATACGTCCGGCGTCGTGAAACCATTGAGCCTAGTCCCTTCATGGCCGTGGCAGCCAAAGTGTTAACCCAGAGCCAAAGGGGCGCTTTGCGAAAAGTTCCCCCCTCCAGCAAACCTTTAGCGTCGGTGCTGGTCAATCTGTTGAAGTTGAAAGGAGCCCAGAAAATTACCTGGAATGCGCAAGGGGAAGTGAAACTCTATGGGCAAACTCTACCGGGCAGTCAAATTTCCGATCTGATTAAAGAAGCGGTGCATCCTTCTTCCACCCGGACATCGCCCGGCTACCGTGATTTCATGCAATTTCTAGCGGAAGAAAAAATTCCTAAAGATCTCATCCGCCACCCCCGGGATCTCATCTCCAAGAAGAAAGAGTACACGCCCCGGCCTAAACGAACCGCCGCGACTCCAGAAGAACTCCCGCCCCAGCCCTACAAAGATCTCCCGCCGCCCCGCCGAGAGGAAACACCGTTCTCCAGGACCCCCTACAAAGCCTTTTCCCGTGGGGGTCCCCGTGGGGGTCCCCGTGGGGGTCCCCGTGGGGGTAGCCGCCGCCTCTCTTTTGGCACAGGCTCCGCCCAAAAACCGTCTTTAAATTGGCGTCCTTTTTAAATCCCCCTTCATTAACGCCATGGCACGAACCCTAATGAGACCCGCGGGGATGGGACAAGCCCCCTGGCAACGCCGTGTCGCCACCGCGAACGCAGGGAAGACGATGCCCAAGAAGAGAATGCCCCGCCATACCGTGGTAGGTAAAAAACCCAGCAGGACCGCCCGGGCGGTAACGCAAATACAGAAAAAGTATAAGGCGCAAAAGAAAAAGAAAGCCCAGACAGGGGGGACGCAAACCGTGCGCAAGATCACGAGCCGAAAATCGAAAGACGGCCGTACCGAAACAACGATCCGAACGACGACCACGTCGGGCAAGCGCCAAGGCAAGAGTATCAGCCGGTGGACCGTCAAACACCTGAAGAAAAAGACTTAAAGAAAAAAATACTTTGACAATTCTCACTCATTACGCGTTACTCTTCAAGCGGTGAACATCATGGGTCTAGATATTACTTTCTATGGAGCTGAGGGCGGCGGCGATGTCATTGTGGGCGAGTGCCACATGTGCTATTCTACATTTGGAAACTGGATGGAAGAATACCTGAGCGAAGGCGAAAGGAAGCAGTATGTGGTGAGCGACTGCGAAGGAACCTATTATGGACACTATGTGATGTTGGTCTATCATATTTGTATTTGGGAAGGATTCCTGCGCAAGCATTCAAAACTCCAACCTTACAAGATGGAGTTCCTCTAAAATAAAGACTGAGACTTTGGTATCACAGCTCAAAGGAACTGAACCATTTATTGCAATAAAAATATTTCCTCTAGAGTCTCTTTGTTTTCTTTCAGTAGCCGTAAGGGTAGCTCTGGTAGCCGTGGAGTACCCTCTTGTCGTAGGTCACCTTGAAGGTCTTGGTCTCTGGGCGGGTGTGCAACGTCCGGTCTTGGGTGTTGCGGTGGATGGCGTGCGGCGTCACCACCGTCCGTGTGGGTTCCCCTTGACCTTGCACCATGGCTACCATGGTCTCGAGGTTTACGATCGCCCGATTTCTCACATTGAGGCGTAGTCCTTTCACTTTGCAGACGGTACGGCCTTGACTCGTTTCGTACCCGTAACTCTTGGGTCCGGTACAGGCAAAACGGACAATCTGTTCCCCTTCTTTCAGCTCGTTGGTCATGTCGCCTAGAAATCGACCGACCGGGGGCGCCACTTGACCTGCTTTCTGTGTGAAGTAGATGCTGTCCGTATCGTGGTAGACGATACGGTCCTTCAAGAGATCGAGGTACGAATAGAGTTTCAGGCGTGCGTGGGCTGTGGTGTAGGCGGCAAACACGACGTTGGTGTGGGGGTTGGAGTCCACGTAATGGGGGGTGGTGGTGTAGTGGACCTGCACCATGTCTTCGTGCACGAACAGTACGTCCTGCACTTCAAATTCGTCGCTCATCATGAGCTCGAAGTAGCGGTCCAACTCGGTGACGTACTCCGACTTCTGAGGGTTCTGCTTCTGGCCGAACTTGCCCCACAACGTGTTGAGCATCCATTTCGCCAGGGCCCGCATCCCCGCGTTGAACTCGATCTTGTCCCACTCCAGTAAGATCCCCGTGGCTACCCGGTAATTCTCTATAAAAGAGGCTTTCTCGGCGTCGGTGTGACACCCGGGCGGCCACCCACTCGCTTCCTGTTTCATCTTGAGGAAAGTGTTCACGTAGCCCGTGAACAAACCCCGGGTCCCGGTGGCGGGATCGTACTGTTCCGACTCGGGATAATGCCATACCCGGTACATTTCCAGGACCCTGTAGCCTTGGCGCAGGGCCTCGTGAAGTTCGTGGCTCACCCAAGTGCCTGTCAAAGCCCGGGCCTCGTCGTCGTGGCAGCAGGGGACCTGGTTCTTGTCTTCGGCGCAGGTCCGGCAGAGGGTAAACAACAGTTTCTCCCCCACGTGCGTTGGGAGGACCGGGAAAAACAGGTGGCGTGGCGGTAAGATCTTCAGGTGGATTAACCCCTCGTACGGGAGGGTAGGGTCTAGATTCTCGGTGAGGATTTCTGGATGGCCCAGCGGGAACCGTTGTGTTTTTTGCACCCAGGGGTACAGGGAGCACACATCCAGCGCCTCCATCCATTCTCTCCCCCATTCTCCCTCGCTCGCTTCCCAGTAAGTCTTGATTCCGTTGGTTCGCCCTCCAAAGAACGCTTTCTTGGGGTCGAGGGGAAGCTGGGCTTGAGGGATGGGCGCTAGGGTAACGATGGTCGGGTCCAAGGCCATGGCCGCCCGGACTTCGCACTCCCTGATCTGGATCACGTTGTACCCTTGCTGACTCAGGTACAACATTTTGTCTCGGGTCCGGTCGGCCAACGTTTTCATCGTGCAGTGCAGTAAGGGATGAATTCTGTCTTGGTGGTTACAACGATCACATCCATGCCAAAAACAACCGTTTATTTCGTACGCCGTGTGGGTAGCCGCGTGGTACCCGTCCAGTTTGTAGGGGCCCACATGCTTCTCTCCGACATTGCCCGCGTGCTGGATCTGAATTCCGTCTCGCCGCTCCACGTGGGCCAACCATTGGAGCGCCAACGCCGACTGCACGTCCTTGGGCCGGTAGCCAAGCCGTGGCAAGACCGCAATGGTGTTCGGTCTGAGAAATTTCTTGCGGAATACTAGATTGCACATGGAGGCGAGGGTCACGGTCCTGGTAAAGGGGTCTATCCCCGCCACTTTCATCATGATTGTCCGGAATGCCAAACAGGCCCGTTGCAAGATGGCCACATCCCGATGGCAATAGAGGGCCAACTCTTTCTGGAAGTCGAAGACCCCGCCACGGGCCCGTTCGGTCGCATGCCAGGCCACCAGTTCTTCTTTGCCTTGCGGACTCAACGACTCCGGTTCGTAATAATGTAGGGCGGGGAGCGGACCCACGTACTGCTGATGTTCTGGCGTATTAAAAAAGATGGGAAAATCCAGCTTGTTGAGGTTTTCGGCGTGGAACCCAAACGTGACGGGAAATTGTTTGAGGGCCAGCGGGATGAAGAGCAACGAGTCTTTGATCACCAGCTTGTAGTCGGGGATGGTCACCACCATAGCCTTGCCGCCGCGGAAGAGCACTTTCGGTTTTATGGCATTCTTGAAGATGTATTCCAGGATGGGGTACGAGTCGTACCCCATGGCGTTGTGGGCCAGGCACACGTAATTTTTGTGATTCCCCGAGAAGAGCCAGTCGCAGAATTGGGTGAGGGCCGTGAGGCCTCGGAACTCTACTTTCCGTGGACCGCATTGAGTGCAGGTGGGTAAATCTGACGTCACACAGAGATCGCACACTTTCGAGACCCCCGCAAAGTTGACCACGTGCTGCGCTTCCAGGGGCATGGCTTCAAAGTCAAAGAACAGGTACCGGAACTTGTCTCCCTCGTCTTCCGCGGCGGCTCTCTCTGTCTCCTCTTCTTCCGCCAGGAGGGCCGCGTAGGCATCTTCTTCATCTTCTTCTTCTTCTTCTTCTTCTTCTCCCCCTCCCCCACCTCCTCCTCCTCCTGGGGCTAGGCGCAAGAGTTTCTGGTCCGCCACTTGCATGGTGCACAAGTGGTCCGGGGGGACAATAGCTTGGCAACTCCGGCAACGGTATTCTCCGCACACGTGGACTCCGGCCAGGCCCCGCGCCAGATGGTCCACCATCACCCCACATTGGGTACAACGCGTGTACCGTTCGCACTGGCTCCATGTTCTGGTGGTGAGGTTCCCATGCCCCGTCCGGTGGGGGAGATGACGGCGGTGGTTCTCGAAGCACTCCCCACTCTTGAACCAACGACGGCACAGGTCACATTTTCTCCAAGAAAATTTCTCCCCAGGGGCGAGGGGAGAGCAATCCTTGACCCCACAACAGCCACAGGTCGTGTCACAAGTGTGTTGTCTAGGGTTGTTGTAGGTCTTCTGGCAGAGGGGGCAGAAGTATTTGGCATTCAGGAGACCCCTCATGTTGTTGATGACGTCATAGTGGTTGTTCTCAGTTTGGTAGAGGTACACGCGGTAGCGGGCCTCAGGGAGGTGACCCGAGTAGATAATACTATTCATGTGCTCTCGGGAGACCAGATTCACTTCTACCCCTTGGTCTGCCAAATAGGTTTGGAATCGTTTGAGCTCCGGGATCCCACAGCGTCGAAGAGGGACGCCTGCTTGGTTGTGGAGCTTCAAGGCTAGAGTCCGTTGTCGGGGTTTCCCTCGCCTTATTTCGTGGTAAAGAGGATGGTTCTGCACCTTGGCCAGGGCCGTGACCAATCCTCTGGCCATGCATAATTCATCATCATTGCATATCCTCACGATGCTTCGTTTTATTTTTCTGAATTTTTCCAAGTCGGTCGTACAGCAACGGGGTGGACGTGCTCCTCCCGCTCTGGGTATTTTCACGTGAAACACATGGTTGTGGAAACGGCCCCGCAGTAGGAATTCTTCATTCGATTGGGTGATCTCTCCAATTCTAGCCATAACCAGGGCGGGAGTGAGGGTGGACCTCATCAGGTAGGGAAAAGACAACGGGTAGTCCAGATGCGGAGCGTCTAGGGTCAGGCGTACTCGGTCTTGCGGTTCGGCCTCCCCTAGGGTGGTCTCCAGGACCCTCTCTAGTGCGACCGTGACGTCTTGAAGGGCCTGTCCATAAAAAATAATACATAAAATAAATAAAATAAAATAAATAATACATAAATAAATTTAAAAAAATAAATATTAAAAAATTAAAAAATATTTTTTATTTTATTAAAATTTACAAAAAATTAAATTTACAAAAATTAAAATAAAAAATTAAAAATAAAAAAGCGTAGCCCTGCTAGAGAAGATCAAGAAGAAAAAGAAAAAAGAAAAAAGAAAAAAGAAAAGAAAAAATTGGATTTCCTCACGGGGACTCGAACCCGTGCGCTTGGCGCTTGAACGCCTGCTTCTTACCACAGGAGATTTAACGCTACGCGCCACCTCGCCGCGCGCTGTGACGTCATGCCAAAATAGTGTAGTCAATCCTTACCTCGGGCAGAGTCGCGCGGGATCGCGTCCTTATGTTTAGTTCGTAGTCCTTGCAGGTCGTCTTGAATTTTTTACACGCTCTGGTCCGGGTTTGTAGGAGTTCAAAGACTGCCTCCTCTTCTTCCTCCTCTTCCTCCTCTTCCTCCACGGCATCGGCGGCGGCGCTGGGTTTTTTCCTTTTTCCTCCTCCCTGTTGTTCGCTCACTCGTTTACCGTCGGGAAACAAGGTGTGGAGACATTTCTCCGGCTCGAAATCGTCCTCGTTGGCCTCCTCCTCGTGGTCCTCCTCGTTGTCCTCCTCGTGATTCTCCTCGTGGTCTTTCCTCTTGGGGGGCTTGGGACCGAATTTTCCCCACGAGAGGTTGAGGGACCGTTTTGTCCAATAGTTTGAATGAAATAAACTTTTCGGGTCCGTCACTTCCGGACGCACGGCGGGGAGGTTCAGCGCCTCGACGGCTTTTTCTATTTGCTCCTCGGTGGTAGCGGTCTCTAGAGCCTCCATCTCGGGAAATGTAAACGGTTCTTGCGAGGAGGAGGAGGCCACCCCCGGGGGGAAATCCACATCCTCCAGGAAGGCAAACAAATCCTCGGCGTTGTACCACGGATTAATTTCTTCGAACGTGAACTCGTCCTCTGGGTCTCCCCCTGGGTCTCCCATCGGTTCTCCTACTGGTTCTCCCACTGGTTCTCCCACTGGTTCTCCCACTGGTTCTCCCACTGGTTCTCCCCCCGGGGAGGGATGAGTCGGCGCCTGACGGGTTACGGCATAGGGATTGTCCTCTTTTTCATCTTCGAGGGTGAGGGTAACTGGGTTGCCTTCTTCATCTAGATAACTCCAAGAATCCATCGTGCTCACACTAACCCAAATCAAAATTCATCGCTCGCTTTTATGGCTTTTACTCTGCTCTCTGATTGGTGCCTTTTTCTCGGCCGGTGATTGGTTCCTTTAGAAAGAACACGGCTTGTGAGTGGTGGAATTCGATCCGTTTTTTGTTCGACTGGATCCCCTGGGGTCTAAGAATCCTCTGAAAAACATCTCCCCTTACCCCTTGTTCTTCAAAAATTGTCTCACCCCCACCCCCGGGAGCCCTTCTTCCTTCCTTCGTTGAACCGTAATCACTTTGCATTCTCTAAACACCTTTTCTGATCTCCTTTGATCCTCTAAGCTAGAACCCCTCGACAAACGTACCCAGCTACGTAAACAAAAACTAGTCCAACCGGTTTATCCCAGTTTAGGAGGCTCTTGTGAATGAGATTTTGTAAGGCAAAGACGCGCGGCTCCTGATTGGTGGAAAACTAGTCTAACCGGTTTATCCCAGTTTAGATTTTCGTGAATGAAAGTGGCGTTATGCAAAGGCGCGCGCTCTCGATGCCTGATTCAGCGTGTACGAGGTTTTGACAATAAAGGAAGCCTTTCCCGGATCGCCGAAGACGAAAAAAATAGCGGAAAAATTAGAAACCCTGGCTGGCTAATTCCAGCAAAAATTTCAGACCCTTTCAGGACTGTTTTGGGGGTGAATTTTGAGAGTCAAAACCAAAAATCCACTGAAAACGAATTCGAAGCAATTTCGGATTGAATGACCCCGCCAATCATAGCGCTCGCTTCGCTTAGCGAACCAATCGTAGGCCGAGCTTAAGGCTCCAATCACAGCCCATCCTTTGCCTGCATAAATACATGCCCCAAAACTAACTTCGGCACAGTTGAATCAGCCACTCAACCGGTAAGTTTACACAAAATTTTCTCTTGGAATTCAACCTGAGGCCTTGTAGTTTCTCTTGGAATTCAACCTGAGTCCTTACTAATCTTTTCTTTTTTGTTTTTCCTTTTTATTTCCTCAGTCAAACAACAACAAGACAAACACCGAACAAGAACAAGGTGAGTTTTACACAAAATTCTCTCTGGAAATTCAACCTAGGGATTTACTAATCTTTTCTTCTTTTGTTTTTTCCTTTTTATTTCTACAGACAAAACAACAACGACGCTATGGCTGTCCAACGGCCCATACGAGAGATTGAGGTACTATCCTGCTGACTTTCTTTTTGCCTAGGAATACCGTCGCTAATCTTTCTTTTGTTTTTTCTAGAATATCCGAGGCGTACTTATACCAAACCTGGCTCAAGTAAGTTGTTGTGGATGTTCTCCCACCTCCCTAAAACAGTGTTAACGTTCGGTTACTGCTTCACAGAGCCGTTCATTTTATTGGCAAAATTTCCCCATTCAGTAAAAGTTTTGATTAATTTTTATAGGCTTTTCTCGAGGGCCCCACCGGTGGGGGGATCTCCGCTCTTGTCAGAGCGCCTCTAGCGAACTAATTTCTCTAAAACATTATTCGTTTTTTTCTTAATTTTCTTTTTAAAAAGTTTTCTTTTCCGAACAGACTTTTCTACCGGTCGCAACGAACTTGACTGCCTGCCACTACCTTCACCATGCCCTTTTTTTGAGGCAGTTTGGCTTGCCATTGGAGATCCTATCCCGCATTGGGGCATACGTATGCGGGCAGCAGCGGGCTGACAAGAGGAAGATCAAACACAAAAAGTTATTTTTCCCCACACTTTTAATGGTTACTTGTTTAAGTGTTTGGGACTTTAAATCCGTCTATTGCTGGGACGCCAGTTACCAGGAGCTCCCCCATAATAAGCGATTTTGGGGGATGGACCCTGTCACGGCTGCTGTGTTTATTGAGCCGTTAACGGAATTTTCCTTCCGCTGGTGCCAAAAGTGCCATTCAAACACAACCGTTTGCCAGCGCCACTGCAACGTGGGCATTATTTATAGACGCTGCCCTCACCACCCCATTTATTCTCAAGTGGATCACGAGGGGTGGGGAAGATTTCAGTGGCGTACACTTTTCTTTCACATCGAGTGCTAAATGCCAATTATGTTTTTTCTAGTGTGTAAACTGTGGCCATTATCCAGAGCAACAGCAGCAATTACCGCCTATGCCTTGCTGCGGAGAAACTATATGTCCCTCGTGTTTTGTGGGGTTATTGAAACCTGGGTTGAGAAAAGATGGACACCCCGAATGCTTTTACTGTGCCACGAGGATGAGGCACGAGTTCTATGTTAGGTCAGGATCTATTATCATTTTTCGACATGGTATCACCTTTGGGTGCCTAACTTTGCCCTTAAAAAAAATATTCAATCGACGTTATGATCTTGTTTTCCCTCCTCGATAAAAGTTTACGCCATTGAAATTTTCCTGAAGTTCCTCCCGTGGCATAAATTAGACCTAAATTTTATTTTTCATTTCTAGTGTTCTAGATGTAAGACACTACGGGGAGACATGTTACCCCCGCTACCCTGTTGCTGGAGAACGGTGTGTGCCGCATGTTTAATAGCCAGGATATCTAAATTTCTGAGCAAAGATGAAGTACCGCGTTGCTGTTTTTGCCGGGTAAAATACTACCATGAATTCTACATAAAAGCGGGAAGCTTAATTCTCTTCCACCACGGGACCGTTTTCGGTATTATTGTTTTACCCATTGATTATAAATACCATCACCATTATGGATTAGTTTTTAAAAAAAAAAAATTATGCCACGGGAAGATCTTCTCTTTTTTATAAATTTTAAAAACTTATTAGGGCCATTAGACCACTTTCAAAATTACATAAATATTAGGGCGATTAGCCCACCTTTTTCTATTACATAAATATTAGGGCGATTAGCCCCATTTTCAGAAATTTTAACACTACTAGGGCGATTAGTCCCACTTTTTCATAAATACTAGGACGATTAGTCCACTTTTTCTGCACGGATATTTTCAATCTTTCGAATGGGCCGGAGGGCCTGTATATATGTATATATTTTTTATATTTCTATCATTTTATCTTTTGGTTGAAAAGACACCTTTAATTATTATTAATTATTTTCAATACATACTTGTATTATTTAATTAATTTGGTGAGCCTGAAATGGGCCACCGCCTTTGTAAAATTAATTTTAAAACAAGGCACCCCATTTTCAGAAATTTTAACACTACTAGGGCGATTAGCCCCACTTTTTCATAAATACTAGGACGATTAGTCCACTTTTTCTGCACGGATATTTTCAATCTTTCGAATGGGCCGGAGGGCCTGTATATATGTATATATTTTTTATATTTCTATCATTTTATCTTTTGGTTGAAAAGACACCTTTAATTATTATTAATTATTTTCAATACATACTTGTATTATTTAATTAATTTGGTGAGCCTGAAATGGGCCACCGCCTTTGTAAAATTTAATTTTAAAAACAAGGCAAACAAAGTTGTTTTTACTCAAACAAAAGTCTCTTTTATTGTCTCCAATTACATAGTGGTTGAATCCCATAAGGCCACAAAGTAGCTTAGGACATAGTGGTTGAATCCCATAAGACCACAAGGTAGCTTAGGACATAGTGGTTGAATCCCATAAGGCCACAAGGTATAGGGGTTGCTTCCGATCACCAGGGTAAAATCCCGGGTATCCGGTTTGTCCCCAAAATCTAGGTCTTCTTGGTTCCGTATGGGTTCGGTACTTGGCTCGGACCAAAATGTCTATAGGGGGTGGGGAGGGTGGGGGACCCTCGGTCATTGATCCAGTAGGGAGTCTGGACTCCACACATTCCCCACCCGTGGGGACTCCCGGGGGGACCCCCCTGGGGACCTCCCGCCGACCAATCCCCGGCCTGGGTTGGGTCTCGCCCGACGCCCCGCCGAGCCCCTCCCGAACGCCCGACACGGTCCGCCCACTCCCAGGCCTGGCTTGGGCCGCCAAACACCTCTTCGCCCCTGGCGGCGGCTCCACTTCCGGTCCAGCCTCGCTTGGGGGACAGGGTTTGGCGGCGCCTGTGACGTCATTCTAAGCCTACACGGACGACCAATCCCAAGCCTGGCTTTGGCCGCCAAACAGACGGCGCCACGTGCTGTGACGTCATTTTGGGACGCCACGTGCGTAATGGCGTCGTTTTAGGCCACGCCCCCCGTCTAGGCCAATCAGGAGCCAGGGATTGGACCTAAGGTGACTACTTTAACTACTCCTAGGATATAAGACAGGTAGCCCTAAAATGCAAAAAGAGATTACCGCACTGATAACTCGAAACACCTGAGACGATAAACAATTATTATTATTATTTTATTATAGTTTTTGTTATTTAAATTATGAAGCGTTATGCACTCGTGTTCTGACTCGTATGGAGGTTTAGATCAGATCATTATAGTATTTGAGTCCGAACATTTGTGAACTACTTGTGTTATCCTAGGGTATCCTGGCTTACTTGAAGTCACGCGTGTTTACTCGTATTCTACTTTTGTTCACTCGTGTAAAATTTTAGATGGAATCGACTTTATGTGCGTATTTTCGCATCTGATTGTGCCTTTGTAATGTGCCAAACACGCAGGAATACGAGAGCGTCCGTGTTAAAAAAAAATACGCCGGAGTTCAAGCTGCGTGCAGCTTCTTGTTACAATTATATAAAAGTTCAATTACCAGTTAAATTTGTTGACAGATAGGTAAACCACAACGCCACATTCACGATCGTGTTGACAGTTGTCGATGAAAGATTTTGCTCTGTAATCTAATTATCTGCTGACGTCATACGAGTCGAGCTAAGCTGTTTTAGCAATTTCTAAATCATATTGCCTTCCATAAAATTCTTAGTTATAATGAATAATTATGGCTGCGAAAAGAATCTGAAATGAGTTAACTGACCTACATGTTGACAGCAATCTCCTTCCTTTCAGCCGTTATGATGGTTCCTCTGATCAACTTTACAATATAAAACTCGGGTGGTTATTGTTTTGTCCCGATTCGGCCGAGTAGTTTAAAAGACGTTATATTGCCTAGATAGATCCAAATATAACTTCACATTATCCTCTAGCTGCGAATTGCGAACAAATATGAGTAATTTTAAGGTTTATCGACGGCCACAGCAGGGAAGAATCCCGTAAACACGTAAGTCCTTTGCACATCTCTTGCCTCTCTCTTTGAAACACTTTGTCCGCCATTTCTCTCTCGGTTTGCCTGTACAAGCCTGGAAACTGGTATATTCTTAACTGTTCTTTCATTGGTTCTATTATAACTTTCATATATAAGAGCTTGTCTGATTGGGCTAAAAAATAACGCGGCATTGAAATAAAATATGCAAAACTAATCCCTGTAAACGTCTGAAACGTACTCGGTTACATTGTTTACCTCCCGCTTGGCTATTAGCCGCTCTATTTCATAATAATCCGACATAGCTAGAACTTTTCAACCACGCAGTTCATAAACACTAGTCAACCGCTTTCGCAATTCGCTTCGAGCAGAGTGTTTGGCCTGAAATAATGGCCGAGCGAGCCTGAGAACAAGTAATTTATGATGGGCAGGCAGATTTGCACAATTTTATACCCCGCCCACAATGGCATGAATTTCTGACAATGCATACATGTGTGATGCATCAGTAATTTTGCTGCTATGGCAAAACACATTACCCATGTGTTTTGAAATAGAGTACTTATTATAAAATTCTGCCAATAGACTATGTTAGCTGGCGGTGTTGGTAGTTTTTGTGAGAAGACAGGCTGCGGCCGAGGGTATTTTCTAAATGGCCACCATCTTCGCCAAGCTGTATTCTTCCACCCAGATCGCATCACACAGCTTGGCCAAGATGGCGGCCATTCAAAAAATATCCCTGGCCATGACCTCGATTGTCTTGCGAAAGCTACCATTTACACCGCCAGCTATGCAGGCTACTCTGTGAAGAACACAAGAAATATGCACAAGATTAACAGTGAAATGGATTGTCGAGCATGCGATACATGCTTAATATTTTTTGTTATTAAGGAAAGAACATTCCATTTCTTGGCAGAATTTATATAATTAACAACTGATTATTCACCGGAGTGGAGATGAATAGTGGTGGATATTTACTGAGCCGCTTCGGTGAGGTAAATATCCACCACTATTCACCAATACTGAGGTGAATAATTGTTTTAGTATATACCACACTTCAGGTGAATAGCCAGCACCAAATAGTTATTTTATTTTAAGTCAAATGGACAAAAAGTCGCGCGAGGTGATCGCTGCTTCGCTCGGAGGTGAATATGAAATCATATTCACTGTTTGAGTAGCCAATCAGAGCGCACGAAAAGTGATATTCACTGGTGTGGTATATACTAATAATATATTAGCATAACCCAGCTGCCATCTATTGACAATATCCCCATCTGATTGGGTAGCCAGCTGCCATCTTTCAATCGATAGTCAACTGTGTATGTGCTGCAGACAAAAATAATTTAGAAAAAAAAAAAACTTTTATGAGTTTTTCCACAGTTTTCTTGATTGCTAATTTGATAGAATGGTGGCTTGGTTATAAAATATATATATCATCCCTTACTCAATTTGAACTCATGCGCTATGTTTTATTTCGTAAAAAGGATGAATCTGATGTGGATGTGGAACAAGAGGCTGAAAGAATAACTACCCCAAGACTGATATGAACTGGATCAATGGACAATGTACACAGTTCGTTATTGGCTGTGAAAGGGAAACATAATTTTTGGAATACAGTCATAATGTTGATTTGAACTTTGCAAGTTACTAAATATGCATCCAGTGCAGTTTATGCACAGGATTCAGGTGGTCATCGAATTGCAAGAATGTGTTCCTCTTTCTGGAATTATAAATACTTAGGTTATTAGTCAGCTAAGCATTTGTGCATGCAGCTTGATTGAAATTTCACCTGATGTCAAAGCTCTGCCTGCTTGACTATTTTCGTGTGTTGTTGTACAAAAAAATAATAGTGTGTTGTTTGTTTAGATTTCAAAATGAATGTAATAGATCCTTTCAGCTTGCCTGTTTGTTGCCCCATTTCAGGCCATGTGACCAGTTCTCCAGAGGATTTACGGTAGTTCTTTGTTTTCCAATTATTGTTCCAGTTTCGTATTCTAAATTACCATTGTACGTGATGACTGTAGACGCATGTGCTCAGTGTTAGCCTCATACCAGCGAGAAAGTGGACTTCACAACTCTGCGTATTGTTGTAGTTTTGAGTTTTACACCCTGACCCTCTCGCTGGTATTTATGAATATTTAACTTTCGAATGAGGCTAACACTGAGCACATGCATCTACAGTCATCACATTCAGCGGTCATTTTCGAATATGAAACGGGACTATTATAGAAATTGATACTTTTCTCCTGAGATACAGAAAAACAAAACAACTTTACTCAAGGGATATGTCAGGTGGTCTGAAACAGGGCAACAAAGAGGCAAGCTACAATGGTATATTAAGTGTAATACAGCTTAATGTCATGTATTTGTGGTCTGCAGACAGTCTTGATTACAAATTGCACTCCTGCTTCACAGTCCTGCAATTTTGTAATGACCCATAATATGATTCAGACCAAATTAATTGCACTCCACTCAGTTCTGTTACCAATAATATTGTATTATTTTTTGTAGTTAGTTCAAAAGTTATGAAATTTAATACTTTAACTTTAGTTACAATATTATTAGGGACACTGTCAATCATGAACCTTGAAATTTATTTTAAAGTAAACTACAAAAGTCACACCTTGCATGTAGTTAGAAGAGAAAATACAATGTGAATATCCTGATTTTTTTGGGGATATAGGATGGCAAATAATAAAAACTGGGTTACAAAAGTTTATTCTAGAAACCTGATTTTGGCTACAGTGAGCTCTAAATTTATCATAAAAGCAGTATTTTTCATTCACTCGAATCTTTGCCATCCTTCATCCAAATTGTCTTTGAACTCTCTGGAAAGCATAATAAGCTAATCTGAGTAGTTCATTTTGTCTTCTGTCAGGAGAAAGTTTATCATTTGGGGGTTGACAGTGTCCCTTTAACATCAGATTCTCTCAGTTTATATTTATTTGGAAATCTGTTATCATCAATAATATTGCAATAGTTCAACATTAAATCAGTCATTCAATTTATTTGCAATATTTATTACGAAATTATCAAATGTTAGTTTTTTGTGCAATTTTAAAATTCATTTTTCCAGTATTTTGAAATAATTATCAATGTTATATAGGATAAATTGCTTGAACTATTAAATGAAAGATCTATTTTAATAGTATGTTGCTGTATTCCTTTTATGATATAGTATGTTAAATTAGATCATTGAATGGGAGAACAAAGCTACCTACATGGCATCATGTAGGTTTTAGGAGGATTGGGCAATGTTTTTGAGATCAGTCCAGATATAAAAACGACACCACGAAGCCTAAAACCTGAAACATTCCTCTTAGAAACGACTCAAGAAACGGTCAAAATAGCTCATCATAAGAGTAGTGTAGGTATTCTCTTATAGAGTTAAAACGACTCCTCGGAAGAGTAGATTAGTCATTCAACCCTTTAAAGAGCCATTTTAAAACAACTTGAGAAAAAGTCGAAACGACTCCTTTGAAGAGTAGTACTGATTTGACCCTTCAAAGAGCTATCTCAAGACGACCCTAGAAAGAGTCAAAACAGCTCCTTCGAAGAGTAGATTACTGATTTGACCCTTCAAAGAGCCATTTTAAGACTACTCCAGTAAGAGTCAAAACAACTCCTTTGAAGAGAAGTAACGACTCTTCGAAGAGTAACGGCAAAATGGGTCAAAACGACTCTTTTGGAGGGGTCGTCCTGGGGTAAAAAAAACGACCCCTTTGAAGGGGTCAAAACTACTCTTATGTTTTTACAGTGTAGTTCCGCCTGAAACTCCCTCTTGCGTTTCATTGCCAATTTTCCCGTTGTTCTAGCTGTGCTTTAATTTTGAGGTCTCCTGCACAAACATTTATCCAACGTTAACATTTCTCATTGAATTCCCTGTGAAGGTTTTGGAATGGAAAGTCTCCATCGAAAAGGCCGAGAAAAGATGAGAAACCTGCTAGCAGTGTACCGATCGACGCTTCCATCTCTTTGAGCGATTTATGAAGGTTTTTTCACATCTGGAGTCACTGCCTTACATCTCCCCCAGAAGCAGCGATTGGTAGTCACCACTACTGATATGACTGGGAATCTTATTTAAGGTATTACTTCTTTTGTTGATCTAAAAAAATGCGAATTATGTCCTAACGCGACTCTCGAACTCACTGAAATACTGTAAACAGTCGCGCACTACTGAACACTTGTTTGTGAGTATGGCAGAGGCCTGGTTCCCTAAGGTGTCAAGAGGTTGAAATCGAAAATATTTTAGAGTTAAGATCAAGCGAGAACGCTAAGAATTCAACCAAACAACAATTCAATCAGACGCCTATAAATATTTTAGAAAAGGTTTCTAGACCTTACTGGAATCTAAGTAGAGATAGGGTTTTTCTCTTTGTTATTCTTACTTCGTGACTGCTTTTAGAGGGAGGGTTGAGCAAGGTAGTTACATAATATTTATCTACTGGGCAGGGCGGGATGGGGAGGGGGGAGGCTAGTCTTGTTTTTACGTTACGCGACACATGTTAACTATATTTAACAAATAAAAGATGATTCTCCTTGTTATATAACAAAATAATGCACGCTCGAGGTCTTCAAAAACTGCGGATGCACGAGCGGAACGCGAGTGCATTTAGCAGCTTTTCAAGACCTCGAAAGTGCATTATTTTGTTATATAACAAGAGAACCATCTTTTATTTGTTTTATAATATAAACTTCAATGTAGACGAAGGAAATAAAGCTATTTTTAGAACCCGCGTAAAAATCTAAAAGCAAACTGACGACAGCGAAAACCCCATTTTAATGTACTTGACTTGTTTACAACTTTTTTCGTCGCTGATTGGTTCAATTGTGACAGCTTGACATTGACGATCTGAAAGCTCGTTTCTTATTGGATGAAGGAATCTGCTAAGAATAGAACGTATCAATCGATAAAATTGCAAGATCCGGCAAATGAAATTGGTTGTAATATTGTCATCTGGTCAAATTAAAGCTGTTGCAGGAAACAAAGTGCTTTCTTTTTACAATTTCTGGTCAGCACAGGAGAGGTTTATCTGCACATTGTGATAGTGCAAGGCGTTGAAAATGCCTGATGGAAAAGCATTCACAGCGAAAGCGAATTAGCGGCAGCAGAGTTGGGCACGAGTTGGGCACGATCATTTTCTTTTAGTTTTGGGAAGCGACTTTTATTTCCCCCTTCTACAACACACCTTAACATTGAACTCAAAGTCGGACATGTTTTCTTCCCAGTCTATGAAATTATCTCCGTTAGCTATATAAACTCGCGAAAAACAATCACCGATACGTTTTGTTTTGATTGGATTCTCAGCGTGCTTGATTTTTTCTTGAGCGTGCATTTATAACAAAATCAAGCACGCTGAGCATCCAATCAAATCGCACGTTCTTAGATGACCTCATAATTTATATTATAATCACAAATATTTGTAATTTTAAGATTTTAAATCACATTCCATGCATCTATATCCTAACACTGCCTATGCAGTAAATATATAAATATATATAAATGTTTTCATTTTTAATATCATTATTATTATTGTATCAATTTTCTTCCTTATATGTTAGTATTATAACTATAATATTTTAGTGGCATACCTGTAAACTAGCTGGCACGTCCTCACGGACTCCATGTTTATTGGCTACGTCTGTAAGGACATACCTTACCTTTAGCTAAGAGTATTGACCACAATAAATAAAGTATATATCTATCTAAACTCGGAATGTAAAGTTATTTGTCGAAATATAATCATGATGTGTCAGTCTCTCGCTGTCAGTTATTTGCCAATGCGATTGGTTGTTCTTCAAACCCATGTCTTATTGTCATTTAGTCAGTAGATATAGAAGAGTAGACACCCAGTGATACAAACCTTAATCGAGGCGACATGAGATGCTTGATGTTTGTGTTACTCACAAGCCACTTGTCGTAGATGTTACCGACCCTAGAAAATGTCAGTGAGAAAGTGCAGATATGAGTAAGGCGTTTCAGGGTATGTGTTCTTTCACTGAACAGTGAGTTTTGTTACATCTCATATTTCTGCTTCATTGAAGATCTCGGGAAAACAGAAACTCACTGTCACCCAAGTCAAAACTGACAACGAAAACTTTAGGATAGACCATGAAGGGGAGGGCACTGAAAAGGGACTGAACTGAAACCTTAACAAATAAGAACCACATACGCCAAAACCACCTAGGGACCGGTCATTAAATATGAAAGGGGGAGGGGGAAGCTGGAAGAGAAATAGGGAGTCTCGAATTTTTTGCTATATCGTGAGGGGGTTTTCTAAAAAAGCTTCGAAGTGGGGGCCTTTAACATTAATTTCTATTAAAGTGGCCGTTCTGGAAACTTTTCTCACAATTTTTTTTTGTCGTCTATCCACCCCCCTCACCCCCTCCATATTTAATGACCGATCTCCTAAGAGAACAGTTCATCAATCCTCCTCCCAGGAACGTTTCATGCTCCAAAATATAATTTTCATTATTTTACAATGTCTTAAATGTATTCAATTTTATTTAACTATTGAACAATCTGGCGTAATAGACCTCATTCTAAAATGGCGAACGTTATTTTAATAGCATAGACTGTAAAGGGTAACAGTTGAATACTACCACGTTAAAGGCACGATAAAGTTAATACCACACTGTGTAGTTTGATTTTTGCTAGCATAAAATAGTATTGATGATGATTTGCACACTCATGATAAACAGGTGTCCAAATATATCTCTCTGTGTCAACATCTGGTTCCACATACCTGCCGCTGACTTTGCCCACCAGTGTCCATCCTCCATTCTTCATATCACAGTACGTCTGCACTGCCTTCTTGCCGTCCAGTGTCGTCTTGATCCAGTACACCCCGTTAATAGCCAGGGAACTACCTCCCAGTACACTGCCATCACGAATCTGTTTACAAGAGTGAGCAGGGAGCTGTTTGCCGCCGAGGGGAAACTTGGTGATATGCGACACAGTACAGGAGTCACCCAGAGTCACCTGAGGTGCAGACGGGACGAGAAGCCGCATGCGTATGTTATCGTAGTACGAACGACAACCTGTCTTGTAGGCCTTGTGACATCCAAGGCCGAGTGTTCCTGGAAACGACAAATTAGGATGTTGGTCACCATTTAACAGAAAGTCAAGCCGTTAGGAAAATAAATGAGGAGATTTTGATAATTTTTTTAAGTAACGTATCAGTCAAGATCTCTTGATCTGTTGTCGCCAATTTTCATACACCAAATATGAGACACTTTATTTTACAACAGCCGCCAATGTTCAATGTTTCGATTATTGTAGCACTGTATGGGACATTCAACACATCGTAACATTGCCCAAATATGATCATTTCACCCTCAATATCTGTCACATACACATGACAGATATTTAGTAATAAACCCCTTCTGGCGGCTGATATATCAGCGGATAATGTCCGCGGATGAGAGATGGTCCGAAAAAGAACAGTTGCCCGAAAAGCGAAGCTTCGAGAGCAACTGTGATATTTTGAGGACTATCTCTCAACCAATGACATTATCGGCCGATATGCCATGGCCAGTAAGCCAGAAAGGGGTTTATTTATGTTATAACCCTCCGATAAATTTTCTACACCGAAAATCAAACACCTCGCGTCGCGGGAAAAAACCAGTCGCTTCTTAATGGCATCTTTAAGCCTGACGAGCACGATGATTGGTTGTCTTTGATTTTATCTTGATTGTGATTGGACAAGAAAGCGACATGCTGACGGACGCGCGCATTTACTTGTGGTGAAATAATTCAGTAATCTGCAGAACTCGAAAACATGGCAGATTTGCAAAGCGTTTTGACCTGAAAACTATCAAACGGTCAACTATGAAGTTTTCAAAATCCGAAAATTAAACGGGTTTTAGTTGTTTTTCGGCTTTTAATAATTTTTTCTTGTATTTTATATTATTTATTCAAAAAGAGATTTCAAGATAGAAACGTAAAATATTACATTACGTTCAGTGTAAAACGGAAATGATTTTATGCACATGGAAATGGAAAATGTCTGACCAATAAATACTCACATATATTATATATATACATGTACACTGATATAGTAAAGAAAGTTTACATACATTTATAAAATAGAATTTGTTCCCATTTGCTTTAATCTCTTAATAATTTCTCTTTCTCTCGCCATATACAAGTATACCAGTTCGCGGTTAATTCCGACATTTTGAAAGGGGTGCAAACCTGGCGCGAAATACAGTGTTTGTATGGGAATCCGGTGGCAAATAATTTCCGTAAAATCGAATTCCTGAACTATACACAGTCTGCAAACTTAAAGCCCCGGTCAAACGGACGCAACATTTCGTGCAACATCGTGCAACATGTTGCGTGTAGGGGTGATCAAACGAACGCAACATGTTGCAACATGTTGGATGTTTTTACCCGGTTTGTCGATAAGAGATCTGGGCACCAGATCTTTGTGCATTTTAAACTCGAATTCCATTCTTCTTTCACGAGTATAAAACTCCCTTAGGTCCGATTCAAACGTCGAACTTTTCATGCGCCGAACGCAACTGAAACAAAAGATGATTAGGTAGCTTCATTTGATCTAATTAGATTGAATGTACTAATCAATGTTTATAAGGCACTTATTTTGCCTCACTTTGACTATTGCAGTGCGGAGTGTAATAAGATAGGCTTAGGATTAGTAAAATTACATAAACTAGCAAGGCTGATTACTCAATTAGATCATCGCAGATTCGTAGAGAATTGGGTTGAGATTCCTTAGCAGAAGGACGGTTCAAAGCTTAGGCTATCAGGATGTTTACGGTAATGATTCAGCTAAGAACTGTAGCAAAAGACAATAGACCGCGGCAATGGGCATATCCCTACATACGATTTTGCTTGAATATGCCTTAAGTGCTGTATGAGATGTCTATAGTTCAAACTACACCCAAAGAAATAAAGTATTTTTTATGCTGTTGGCTCTTTTTACTGTGAAAACTCAAGGAAGTTAGGGATGGTATAATTTTTCTTTCCATTTTGACGATAGCAAATGGGGAAAATGGTTGTGCGTTTAAATGTGTTAGCCAACGACAGCAAAAACATGTACAAATACAAAATGTTCGTGAGTACAGTAGCCAGTTCATTACTGTTATCACTATTGTGACCTAGACCGTGCAAAGGTAAAAGTTAATTGACATTTTAGGCTCGGATTCTCATGCAAATATAGAGTTATTGGTTTACTAGTAATTTCCATACCTCTCCATGGTCTACAATTTATTGTTGATAATATTTCCAAGAATGTGAAGAGGTCATTAAATAAAGAAATACTCTAATGTTTGGAAATTCCTTCAGAGACGTAAGATATTTTTTTCCTGTAATATAGCCGGAAGTGTGGCTGCAACATACCGTCAATTTGTTAGGTTCTCCTAGATACTAAAACTAGCTAGGGCCATTTTCCTGTACGCTTCTCCTCCATGCAGTAGCTTGCGTATATGTTTCTTCCTCGACTCTACAATTTCTTTGGGTAGGTTATCTGATATTCCAAAACTGTTACCCTTTACCTTGGACATTTATGAATAAACAGCTTCACGGTGGGGGTTAAACGAAAACACCAAGCAATAACTGGTCTGGGATGACTTTGTCCTGCATTCGGGCCGCCGATTCGGTGGACTCTGAAATTCTACAGTGGAACTGTCGAAATTGATCTCTTTTTGCAGGAACGTCCTAAGTACCTCGGTGGCTCGCCATTTTTGATTTCTTCGATACCGTAGAATCTCATGTTTTCCCTTCTTTGGTATACTTCTTTTGTATAACAACTTTCTCTCCATATTATTTACTTCCGACTCGCATTCCGCTCTTATTTTCTCCATGTTTTTTTTTCATTTTATCCACCAGTCATTACTCATAACTTATATACTTTATAGCGTTACGGAATGTACATAAGTGGGTGCAGAATGTTGTTATGTAATCCCGTTGGGATACCGTTGAGGGTTTAAGAGGAGTGATTAATATGTAAGAATCAATCTAAGGCGTTTCTCTACTTTGATACCTAATTTTATGATGTCGGAAGCGAACCGTAGTCTTTTCAAAGAGAAAACTGGTTTTTCAAATGTGTATTCATGTATAGTAACATGTGTTGGCCACGTGTAAAGGCCTGGCTACCAAGTGTTTAGTTGAATAAAGTAGAATCCAACATGGTGGTAGTCGGTAAAGTGTAGCCGTGTTTTTGCCTAAACAGACTGTTTTTATCGTTCATTGACATACGGAGCTCAGTATGGCAGGTACGTTTGCCATTCCGCCACCGGAAAAGTTCAATTTTGATGAGTCAGAGCTTTGGAAAATGTGGCTTCAAAGGTTCGAACGTTATGCTACGGCAGCCGAAATGGTGGGGGAAGAAGAAGACGAACGAAAAGTCAACACATTAATATATTGTGTTGGAGGTATCATTGAAGATGTTCTGACGAGTCTAAAACTGGAACAAGAGAAGAAATACTCAGTTGTAACGGAGAAGTTGAACGATTATTTCGTGGTAAAGCGAAATTTCATCTTCGAGCGCGCCAAATTTAACAGAAGACGTCAGAACCCGGATGAGAACGTGGATACGTTCATCACGGATTTGTACAGGCTCGTTGAAAACCGCTGCAATGACGGCGAGTTGAAGGAAGAAATGCTGAGAGATCGCATAGTAGTGGGTATCAGAGATCTGAGCATGTCTCAAAAGCTTCAGATGGACTCTGAACTGACACTCAAGAAGGCGTTGGACAGGGTTCGCACCTCGAACTTAGTCAAGAAACAATCAGCAGCCTTACAACAAGAGGAGGTCGCTAGCAGGGTGGACTATGTCAGTAGAGGTCCCAGCAAGGGTAACAAGTTTGACAAGAGGAAGTCCCAGGAGCAATTCTACAAATCCAACAAGTCATTTAATGAACAGTCTAATGGTATAGGTAAATCACAGATTGCTAAGAAACCAAGCCCAGCTTCAGGCTACAAGTGCTTCAAGTGCAAAGAAACTGGTCACTTTAAGAAAGATTGTCCTTTGTCTAAGAGACATGTAGATCTTACAGAAACTCAATTTCTAGGGTTTATTAGTAGTGATAAGGGTCAGGTAGATCTAGATTCAATGGAGTGGCAGATTGAACTTGAAATTTTGGGTTTAAAGGTCATGTTTAAAGTTGACACGGGTGCGGATGTCACTGTCATTCCGGAAACTTTATACTGGAAATTCAAGCCGAACTTTAATCTAGATCGGCCAGACAAAATCTTGTTAGCTGCAAATGCTGAACCATTGAAGTTGTTAGGTGTGTTTAGCTGTGAGCTTAAGTCAACAAAGCATACATGTACCGAACGAATATATGTTTCAGAGGGTTACGGTAAAGTTTTACTGGGGAAGCCAGCTATTAAGGGTTAAAAAATCATCAGTTTCACGGGTAGTGTGAGTAGTGATGCATACAAAACACGTATTATGAGGGAGTTTCCCAAGCATTTTACAGGTTTAGGGGAGGTCAAGGGTGTTGAATACAGGATTACACTTGAAGGAAATTTCCAACCATTTCCCGTATGTGCTCCCAGAAGAGTAGCCATTCCTTTACTGCCGAAGGTCGAGGCTGCTCTAGAGAAAATGGTGAATGACCAGGTGATTCGTAGGTTGGATCCTAACTAGGTTCACCTTGGTGCAGCGGAATTGTAGTGGTTCCTAAGAAGTCAGGAGATGTTAGGGTTTGTGTGGACCTCACAAATCTCAACAAGCATGTTGTACGACCTAGGTGTCAGTTACCTACGGTAGATGTAACATTGGCCAAACTGAAGAATGTTAAGGTATTCACCAAACTGGATGCCAATAGTGGTTTTTATCAGATAAAGTTAGCCAGGGAGTCTCAGCTTCTAACCACATTTCTAACTCCTTTCGGTAGATTTTGTTTCAGAAGGTTGCCATTTGGGATTTCAAGTGGACCAGAGGTATTCCAGGAGCAAATGCATCGCATATTAGATGGACTACAGGTCAACTGTCAGATTGACGATATGTTGATAGATTCTGAAGATATAGCTACTCATGTTCAGAAGCTTTTTCCAGTACTACATAGATTGCAAGATGCTGGTATTACCTTGAATGCAGAGAAATGCGAATTTCTCAAGCCGTCAGTGGTATTTGTGGGCCACCGTCTAGATGCTCAAGGCATTAGGCCTGATGAAAGTAAGATTCATGCATTGGTAAAGATGACCCCACCCACAAACATTTCTGAACTGAGGCGATTTCTTGGTATGGTTAACCAGCTTGGTAAGTTTTCTGACCAAATTTCTTCATTAACATATCCTCTTAGGTCTTTGTTGAGTAAGAATAATGTCTGGATTTGGGAAAACCCCAACAGAAGGCTTTTGACGATCTAAAGCAGGTACTAAGTTTCCCACCAGTGCTGAAGATGTACCACCCAGGTCATGTGACCAAGGTCACTGCAGATGCAAGCTCTTACGGTCTAGGGGCAGTTTTACTGCAGAAAGATCCTGAGGAGGGGAGGTATAGACCAGTATTGTATGCTAGTAGATCTCTGTCAGATACAGAACTGAGGTATGCACAGGTGGAAAAAGAGGCTTTAGCGAGCACGTGGGCATGTGAAAGGTTTTCAGACTTTCTTTTAGGCAAAGATTTCTGCATAGAAACCGACCAAAAGCCTTTGGTCTCTTTGTTTGGTAAGAAGGCTTTAGATGATCTACCTCCACATATAATCAGATTCAGAATGAGGTTGACGAGGTTCCGGTATTCTATAGTGCATGTTCCAGGAAAGGAACTGTATACTGCCGATACACTATCACATGCACCTCTGGCAGATATTGGAGATCAGTCTCTACAAGATGAATGTGACATTTATGTTAATGCACTTCTTGATAATATTCCAGCCTCTGAGAGCCGAATGGATACAATTCGGAAGGCACAGCAGGCAGATGCTGTGTGTGTCAAGCTGGTACAACACACTCAGCGTGGGTGCCCTAAACGCGTGGAAGGAATTGAGGATTCTATGATTCCCTATCACCAGTTTGCAGGTGCATTTTCCATACAAGATGGCCTCCTTCTCAAAGGTAATAGAATATACATTCCTAGTAGTTTGAGATTGGAAGTATAGGAAAGGATTCATGAGGGGCATTTAGGCATCGTTAAGTGCAGAGATAGGGCCAGACAGTGTGTTTGGTGGCCAGGGCTGTCTAAGGAAATTGAGGGTCTTGCCGTAAGTGTCTAAAGATTAGTCATGACAAACCTGAGCCATTGATGCCTTCCAGTATTCCAGAATACCCATGGCAGGTTGTGTGAAATTCTTACCTTGTTTTTGTTGACTACTATAGTAGGTACATTGAGAGTTGGCATATCTGGGCAAGGATATCAAGGCTACAGACCTCATATCACATTGCAAGTCCATGTTTGCTAGGTATGGAATTCCAGAAGTTTTCAGAAGTGATAATGGGCCAAATATTGTGAATGAGAAATTCAGGCAGTTTAGTATAAGGTATGGCTTTGATCATGTAACTTCGTCCCCCAGGTATCCTCAGTCCAATGGGACAGCTCTTAAAGCTATCTTGCAGAAAAATGAGGATCCATATCTAGGCCTCATGGCTTACAGGTCAACACCTATTCATAATGGATATACTCCAGCTCAACTTCTTATGGGTAGGAATATCAGAACTACATTAGTGCAGGTTAATAACATGCTTAAGCCCATGTTTGCACTACCTTTCACGGGTAAAGAGAAGGAGTATAAGGCAGACATGAAGTTTGATTTTGATTCGCATCATGCTGTTTCCACTCCAGTTTCTTTGAATCCGGATGACACAGTATTCATCAAGGATAACATAACCAGACAACCGGAACGGTTAAGGGGCAGGCTGAAGGAGCAGGTGTTGAGCAATAAGTCAGCATTTCAACAGTGAATTCGTACAAAAGGCTAAATATTGCTGTTGATTCAGTAGCGGAATGCAGCTCCGACCCTACGGTGGTGAATCCATTGTCTGTTTCGATTCAGTCAAGTGGTTGAAAATAGGCTTTTAATTATCAGAACTTAGATATTCGAATGATTATGCTATATATATACTGATATAAAGTTCAAGTTATATTTGTAGATGCCAAGACTGTGCGACTTGATCGTCTGTAAGCCGCGGGGTCTTTCATTAAATTGGCTTTATTCGTCATATTAAAACTGGTTTTTATATCGCCGAGAATTAATACTGTTCGTTTTAAAAATTCTTTTGTAAATAGATTAATCTTTAGGTATAACCTAGCTATTTAATAGTCTTTGTTCCCACATACTTTACGTTTGTTATATTATGAGAGTTGTATATTTATGCTTTATTACTTATATAGCTGTAACACACGATATGTATTTTATCGGTGATTCATTAAATACATTATTATTATTATTATTATTATTGATATTTTCCCACCAGATAAGAGTTATTAGGTTTTTTCTGGTCATTCAGCGGTGTTACGAAATACTATTAGTTTACGGTCTTGCCATTTGGCTTATCAACTAGTCCCTACAAATTCACTTAACTTAAGAGACTGCTAGTGAAATATACGCGTGGTAAAACGTTTAAATTGTTTGTTTACCTATATGATGGTTGGGCGTTTTCCGTTTTTCGAATTCGGCCGGCAATTTTTATAAAATTTGTTTTATTTGTTTGATATTAAATCTGTTTATCACCATACTGAGCCTTTGTCGCTTGATCAAGAAATGTTAGGTCTTTCCTGGCCATTCAGTGTGAGTTTTGAAGTACTACAAGTTTACTGTTTACCATTTGGTTTGTCTACTGGTTCTAACATAATCACTACTGAAACTTATGAGTCTGTTTAAGTGCAATATTCGCGTAGTAAAGAGTATTAAAATAGTCGTTTACCTAGACGACGGCATGAGTGTTTGCCCTTCGTATTCGACCTGAACTATTCAGTGTTAAATTCCGATCTGCTGAATGTTGATTTTGTCCCCAATAAGAGGTGTTTGGCCCCTCTTCAGTCCATCAGGTGGTTAGGTATTCTTGATATAAGTCTGATTAAGAATTGTAAATTAAACGAGACTTACCTGTAAAGTGAAGTTTCATTGAGATTCTATGAGTCATCAGCCGGGAGTGTAGGGAGTGGTACGAGAGAGAGAGTGGCGCGAAGCGTCGAATCAGGCTTTAGAGTGCTCAATAATGACCTCAATGACAAGAGATAACATACATAGGCACTATGTAGGGTGGGGTATATATATGATTTCGTCATCAGCCAAGGTCGTGAGGGACTGGTACGAGATTTTAGAGCATTAAGGCATTATTGATAATGTCATAAGAAAACATTCATCTGGTCAAAAGGTAACAATCCTGTATATTTGACCATATAATTCTGATGTCAATACAGATTCACATTGTAGCAAACTAAAATATAATTCAAAACACTGGACAAAAATGATACAGTGTTGTACACATGACCAAGAATGTAATTATAACGTATACTATTAAGTATAAGTACTCATTCTGTTGAAGCAGAGTCCAGAATAGCTCTACCGAAATTGAATTCAGCTGGCTTGTGATAGAAGCGCTGAAAGGTCTTCTCACTGGACCAACCAGCTGACAACATTATGTCCTTGACATTAATGTTCTTATCTGCAAGGTGTGAAGACGTAGCAGAGCGTGTGCTATGTGCTTTAAATCTGGTGGTATCGATGCCAGCCAATGCCATGACAGACCTGCACCACCGTGATATAGTGTTCTTTGTAGCCGGACCATAGGGCTTAATATGGCAAAGGAGTAGCTGCTTAGAGTCATTCCTGTGTGGACTTGTTCTCTGAATATATAACTTAATATGTGTAATAATGCATAATCTGTCGTCCTCTGGATATGGCAAAAACTCAAGTGGGCGTATGTGGGTTCCACTACGCGTCTGCTTCACTTTGGTGGTAATGACAAAGGTGCACTTGTCATCTGATAGTTCCATATTATCGATATTCAGATATTGAACTGTTTGACATCTCTGTCCACTAAGAAGACTCAATAGAAAGGTCAGTTTCAGCGTAAGCATCTTTAAAGACAATTATGCTATAGTGCCACCTTGCCGGAAGTAGTTAAGCACAACACTCAAGTCCCAGTTGAATTATAACGTGGTAATGCTGGGCGCAGCTCAAAAATTCCCTTCATAAAACGTTTAACTATAGGTAACTGTCCAAACGGGACTGAAGAGGAGACATTCAACTGTAAAATGGATGACAGCATGCTTCTAGCGGTATTTACTGCACTATATGATAAGCCAGACTCATGTAGCATGGACAGGAAATCAAGAGCCATAGGAATAGGGGGTGATATGACGTCACAGCTGTTCTTTCTGCAGAAAGCAATCCATTTCTTGATATAAACCTGGTATTGTGTGGTAGTCCCCTCCCGCCAGGATGCCATAATGACTTTCATTGACCGCTCAGTGAGGCCAAGGTCTTTTAGCTGATTCCTGACAGTAAACAGATAACCAGACTCAGTTTCTTGTGTAGCGGATGAACCATTTCTGGGAATGCTGGAAGGTGAAGCAGGTCCTTGGATGGACGCAGTACTACTGGAGGGCAGATCTGAAGAGATTGCAGGACTGCCTTATTAGCAAACTGAAGTGCCTGGGATTTGTCCATTTCTAAGTTCCTGTAATACAGTGCTCCATACATGACACCTGGTTGGCTTGATATTAAATGGCCAATTGCACGGGCAACATCTCTGATTCTTATGGAATTGATATTCTCAAGTACAGTGACTAGCAATTCCTTGATTTTAATCTTCTTATCCTGGGTAAGTGTGACCGTCATAGTGACAGAATCAATAACAAATCCCAGGAAAACAATAGATTGTTTCGGTATTATAGCGGATTTATCGGGGTGTATGACTAATCCAATGCTTTCTAGCATTCTGATAGTGTCAATAACATTGTGAACACAATCCTGGTATGTGCTACCCTGTAGATATAGGTCATCAATATATCCTGTTATGACATGATTCTTGAGCCTGAGATGGGCCAAGGGGGGTTTCATCAGTTTGGTAAACTTTCTGGGACAGAAAGAAAGGCCATTGGGGAATACAGTATACTTGTAAAGAGTACCATTATACGAGAACTTAACGGTACTTCTGGAAGTCAGGGTGTATCCTCACACTGTAATAAGCATCTTTTAGATCTAATGATGCCATCCAACAGTTAGGTGTGACAAGCCCCAATACAGTGTGAATTGATTCCATTTTGAAATGGAAATTTTCAATGTACATGTTCAATTTCTTAAGGTTAAGAATAAGTCATATATTGCCATCCTTCTTAGGAACTGTGAAAATAGGAGAGATGAATTCTCCAGGCTCATGGTTGCATGGTTCAATAACCCCTTTTTCTTGAAGAGTGCAGAGCTCTTTCATAACTAACTCAGTATGGTCTTTACATACTGAATTAGGGGGGTAGGACCTTTGCACAGGTGGATCAGATGTAAAGTGTATATGCTCACCAGCAACAGTCTGAAGTATAGTCTTATCTTTTATTTTTTATTTTTTATTTAAACAATATTTGGGCTTTACGTTTGCCCCAAGAGCTCTAAGCTCATCGTGGGGGCTCACGTGAATTAATTTATACAATGTTGACCACGAAAAAGCACAGAACAAACACAACGAGAAAGGAAATAGAAATAAATAGCAACTAAGATAACAAATTACATCTCTTAATTAAAACGTCCAGATTGGCATATGAAAGTCCTTACGGCAATAAAGATAACAGCATTAGCTTTGAAATTCAAAATTGTTAAACCGTTCAGTAAAACATCTACTCTTTTAGATAAATTAAGTGATGGCCAGGCGTCTTATCTGATGTCAACGTTTCCCATTCTGGTACGAAATAGGATAGTTGGCCCCTTTCAAATGATGCAACTCTGGTCCTTAAATGGGGGATAAGACTGTGCTGAACATAACATGTAAAGTTGCTTACCTTAGCTTTCAAATCACTCAAGATATATATTGTAGTCAGCTAATATGAAGCTTTCGCGAGCGTATTAAATTATGTAACATCGATGCTGGGCGTGCTAGCCAGTGTAGAACATAAATTAAGGTCACTGAAATGAGACTGCCCGTATTATCTTCTTAACGATATTACTCGGGAAAAAATACAAAACGCTAGAATTATGCATGGTGATTTCGTCCTTGAAATTAAGTTATCAACGGAATTAACCATTTGACTCTACATGGAATATTACGGGAGGAATTAAGTTAAACAAGCGTTCGTGATTTCTTAGTTTTAATAATTAATCTTATTGCATTGCAGCAATCACTAACTCGAAACAAACGGTAGTAAATTGAATGCGGTGCTCGATGAAATAAATAAATCAGTGAAATGTGTTCAAACTGACTGAGAACCAGCTTAAAACGTACTAGTTATGACCATTCCATTTTCAACTGAACAATGATCTCAGTTCCTTCTAATTTCAGTGGTCAATGTAAATAACAATCATTTCCCCCTTTCATATGCTATCATTAACACATTAACACTATCTATTATTGCGGCAAAAATAGATACGGACCTACGGGCTTTCTGAGAAAAGTTCTAGTCTAAAAGTTTCCCAAGTTTGTATCTGTTTGGAAAATTGATATTCTAAAATTAGCCATCAAAATTCATTAGACAATAAATAACGATGCATGAACAAGCCGTGAAAACAAGAGAAACAAAAGGTATTGTTGAAGTGATTCTTCTCCTGTCAAAATGAAAATGATGATAAACAATGCCTATACATATTTATATATATCTAGGTTTTTCAGAATTTTTTTACAACGAGTGTGTATATATATATATATATACAGCGAATTGCAAAAATTATGAGGTGTTCAACATATAAACATATCAATATATCGGGTGCATTGTGGGAACGATTTCCCGTTACTGTCCCGCACAGAGACCGACGCGACAATGGCTATATATACGTACTGTCAATGTCCATCTAAGCGTTTTGGATGTAGTAACTAAACGGCATTTTCCCAGTACTAAACAGCTTTTAAATGCCGTATTTATTTTTAAAAGCATCATCCGGTAATAATATCTGCAGTTATGAGCGCGTAGATGAGATATTTATTATTATTGTCGCGGTTCGTGACTAGCGCGCTGGCTAAAGCTGAGAGTACTAGACGTGCTTTCCTACTTTATCATCCGAGAAGGTTCAAAGGTTATTTCAGAAGTAAAAGTTTGTTCTCTAAGGTTTTATTAGTTATGAAAACGTCGACACTGCAAACGAAAACATTAGCATATTAACGAAAATATGATAATTACAAAGCATGTTATAACGATCAAATATCAAACCTTCCAATGAATCATGATTTTTAAAATTCACAAATGATTTCATTTTTCACATTGCTTACTACTTTTTTGGGACAAATATTTCCATTGCATTAAAACAAAATGATTTAGAAATAATTGCTTCATAAGTCTAGAAATTCGTGCGTACCTTGAATTTACATTTCAGTATCTCCTTTGTATGTTATTGTTTGTTGAACAAGGCCCGATATTGTTGGTGAAGGTTGGAAGGCTTTTCGTAAGAAGGGCTTGAAATTGTCTGCACCTTAGGTAATGAGGCTAATAATAGAAAAATATATTTTTATTTACTTCATCTAGTACTCTGCCGAGTGGTTTTTTATCTTTAATTAAAGTGCCTATGAAGCTTATATTTTTTATTTTAGATATCAATTCTAAATCAAGTGAATAGTAGAATGGTAAAATATATTTTGCTTTGAATGCTGTGCCGCTGAGTTAAGGAGGTTTTAATATCCAAAATGCTAATTACATGACGTCAGGGGAGGCATCAATTATTATACAAAATATTTTGTTACAATTAAACTTTTTTTTTTAATTATCAGTGTTATACCTATGGTTGAAATAAAATGATATTATAAATTTGTTTTCTTATATCAATAGAAACGCCCATTCACAACCACAAAGAAGTGATTGCAGATGCCTCCCCTGACGTCATGTAATTAGCATTTTGGATATTAAAACCTCCTTAACTCAGCGGCACAGCATTCAAAGCAAAATATATTTTACCATTCTACTATTCACTTGATTTAGAATTGATATCTAAAATAAAAAAATAAGCTTCATAGGCACTTTAAGGAGATCGTCTAGGTAGTTCTACAGTACGATGCTCTGTATGTGATTGACTTGCGTATAGCATCTGTACGTGGATGTGGGATGACTAGCCTGTGAACGCCTCTTAGATAGTGTGTATTGTTTCTTAGGGTGAAGAGTTTATTTGGGAGTTTCTATGAGTTGAGCGATTTGTGAACAAATGTTGCTAGCTTATATTAGTAATTCCAGAACAGCGGATTCCAGTGTGCCTTGTTGATGATGTATGCACTGGGAGTGGTCCAGTCACATCTGTGGATGATCTTGGCAGCCCAAACCTGCATCCTCTCAAGATCTTGAAAGAGGGTCGTGTTGCAACTGCCCCAGATAATCAGTCCATAGGTGATGGAAGGCAGGATCACTCTAAAGTAAAATATCTCAAGACTGCTCAATGGAAGAAACCGTAGTGATTTAAGTATATTAAGTTTCTTGGCAAATAATTTTATTGTCTCTTGAAGATGCATGGTCCAGTTCAGCTTATTATCTATGTTAATGCCAAGGCATCTAGTTGAGTTGACTATCTTGATGTTATTGTTGTTAATTGTTAATGCTGGAATGGGGCCAACGAATCGCTTTCTTGATATAAGCATTGCTTCACATTTTTTAGGGTGTAATGTTATGGCATTGTTGATGCACCATTTTGCTATAAGTCCTAAGGCTCTGTTGGTTTCTTTAACAGCAGAGTCGACATCATCAATGTGTGCATTTTCAATTTGTGCAATAGTCTCTGGTAGATCATTCGTATACAAACTAAAGAGAATAGGGCCTAGGACAGACATGTGGTACTCCACATGTGACATTGGCGGATTGGGATTTGCCTTCACCAACTGTAGCAAACTGGATCCGTTCAGTTATGTAACCAGACAGCCATTCCCATAGATCGCCCATAATTCCAAAGCTCTGCAACTTATATGGTAAAATGGTGTGGGAGACTGAGTCAAATTATTTACGAAAATCAATGAATACCACACACACGACGTTTTGATGGTCCAGAGCAGAACGCCATTTCTCAGTGATACTACTCTTCCCAGTAAACTGCGACACCCCAAGTTTTTTTACGGCCCCCGTGATGCGAATAGTGGCTGTACCACGTGATCACTGTTTGGCATACCGCCGGTAGAGATTTTTATGTGGCGGCGTGAGAAAAGCGACGTGTTGTTCTACATTGTAGACAAATAATGCCTCGTCGTAGACAGCAGAATGACACATTGTAGACAAGTTTGACATTTCAAAACCGCAGAACGACTGACTATAGACCCATTCGAAAAATGGCGTCCAATTTAATTAACTATTGTTTAGGACTGACTAGCCTCGTTTACACGTTCAAAAGCTTTTGTGTGTACTGACTAGCCTCGTGTTCACGTTATCAGGACAATAGCTTTTTAAATTGGACGCCATTTTTCGAATGGGTCTATGAGATCATAAAATATGAACTACCATCTTAAATCTTAAAATATCTCAGATGAATTGGCAAAATATTTCCTCCATTTACCTTAAAAGTTAAGCCACGTTATGTGGTTCTTCAAATACGTTCAGTAATAAACTCCAGAACTCAAACAAGAGCGAGAAGCAAATTTTTTCCAGCGATTTATAGACTTTGAAATCAACAAGGCAGTCAAAACTTGTCTACAACTGGCGCCGAGAAGAAATCTACCCGGCGGTACAGAATATTCACATCACGTGGGCCGTAAAAAAACTTGGGGTGTCGCAGTTTACTGGGAAGAGTAATATGTGCAAGCAGAAGTTCAGTTGAGTGCCCCTCCCTATATACCCATTGATGTGGAATGAGAAGATTATGGTTCTGCACTGTGTGCTCTATAATCTTATCTGAGACACAACGTTCCATAATGTTGGTTGGGATGCAGAGTATGGAGAGGGGACGGTAATTCTCTCTCTCGGTGATATCGCCTTTTTGTGGGTTGTCCTTAGGCGAGCACATTTCCAAGTCACTGGAACCTTGGTCTCCTCCAAGCTATGGTTATAAATCTCAGTCATTGGGGGTGTAATCGAGGCTCCAGCTAGTTTTAGGAGTCTTGGTGAGATTCCATCTGGTCCAGTGGCCTTCTGGGGGTTAAGTGTTTCTAGGTGTTTCCGCACCGTTTCCTGGGTGATCGTTAGGTTGGTGCATGTAACTCTTATTTGTAGTGATTGGAGAGGGATAGTCGATGGCGAGAGGCTTAGAGCTTGTTTCTCACCAATTGTAGCAAAATACTGATTCAAGAGCTCTGCTTTTTCTGTATCGTTGGTAGCCAAAGTCCCGTCGTCTCTTGTTATTGCCGGAGGAGGAAGATCATTAAAGGGTGTGCAGCTTTGTTTATTAACTTCCAGAAGTCTTGCAGTGTCGTACCTTTTCAAATTGATCAGCATAATAGTTTGCTTTGGCATGTCTTAGTTCATATGTTACTTCGTTTCTGATGGTCTTGTATCTCTGTCTTATCAGTGTTATCATCATTTGATCTTTTCGATTCATTTAGTAATTTGTAACGCAGATTCATCTTATGCCTGAGTTTTCCAGTAATCCATGGTAGTGACTGGCTTCTAACTTTAGTTTCACGCGGAGGGACATTATCATCGCAAATTTGGGTGAACAGCGTTGTCCATGCCTGACAGACAGACCATGGAGCGTTTTGCAGATTCTCCTGGAAATGGTCTATATTTAGTGTTTTGTAATTTCTAGTTTTGACGATTCTTGGTGGCGGGCTTGTGGCTTTAAGGTTTAGAGTGGTCGAGACAAGTTTATGATCACTAATCCCTAGCTCTAGTACTCTGTTCTTCTTAACCCATCTCGGCATATTGGTGACCACAAGATCAATTAATGTAGCAGACGTATCAGTCACTCTGGTTGGCTCTTTGTTTACAACTAAACATCCAAAATGTAGAAAGATAGAGGTGTGTTTCCGCAATGGCTAAGATATCGAATTTGCCTACATTAAGTAGCAGGCGAACTTCTTCTATTTTGTTTTTAATGCTTCGGATATTAAGTTGAGCTATGTTGATTTAGTTCTGATCCCTCCATATATATCCTTTGAAAATTCATGTAAATAATACTAATTTTCATTTACATCACACTGATTCTTAGTTGTATTTTCAAAGCACTGTTATTCCGTGGTGTTTACATCAAGTTCCCCAAGTTTGAAACTGACATCAGCAAATGGTAGAGCTGAAGATAAACAGGCTGGACACATCCAGCACTGATCCTTATAGTGCTCTGCAGCTGCTTATAATCATTTAGCTTCACTTTGCCACATATATTATTCGGTACGTCCTTTTGTGGTGACTGGCGACGATTGGAGTGCTATTAGAGTGCTTTTTTGCCCTTCGAGTGATTTACTTGATTTGATGTGATCAAAAGACTGTCTTGTAATTTCATTATAGAGCGATCGAGATCTCAAAAACCAAAACTTCTCTAAAACCTATCCAAACTAGCCCAAAATAGCAGAGAATAGCCAAGGACATAGGAAAAGGACACTCATGTTATTTATGTTATTTTACTTTTGTTTTTTTCTACGATAAGAAGTCAATACAAACTCTATTAGTGAGAAGGCAAGGAAAATTGCCGGGGAAAACGGCGACTCTAGCGCGCTATCACGCAATCATTCTTGCGCGAGCGATCACGAATCTACCGTGGGAATTGTATGAGCCACATATCGTGAGCTTGGACTGCCTGTAATCGGGCGGTCGGTCGGACAAGAACATATCCAGCAAAATTTCACCCTCATGCTATATCTATGGTGCTTCGCTTGCGCGGGCTTTTACTAACAAACCAAAAGCGCATTAAGGTGTTTCGATCGAAACTCCGAAGCCACTTTGTAAATGGAAAATACTATAACTTACTGTATATATAGGATTGTGGCTTGATTCTGCTCAAATTTTCAGAAACAGCATACAATTTATTGATACAGCTGATACCGTCAAAACTTGACCATAATCAGGCACATACTAATGACGTAATTGTGACGTAAGTCACAATACGTATATTTAATAGAAGTTTCCTGCCATGGCCACTTCAGGCTTGTACTTATTCATTTTCCATTGTTTTTCATTGTTTCCATACAAAGCTTGCCCAACCATTTTAACAAACCCTAACCATACATTCCTGATGTGGCAGCTAGGTATTATTCAGGTATAAGCCCTCATTCCAACTAAGAAAACCGCTCTATGGTCTCTATAGGAATTCATCTACCAATTTGTTTATTCCTAGACCAAACTCAAAAGAAGCTAAATGTAGTTTTCACTACAGAGGGGCAGCATTCTGCAACAATCTCATTGCGGAGGTTAGAGAAAAGCCAAAGCAAAATGCATTTAAGTCCTTTTTAAATCATGAAAGCTTGATCTGATAATATTGGAAATAACTTAGGCATTACATTATTAATGTTAAGTAGCAGAATTTCTACTAACTTGTCAATAACTTGCATTATTATACGACTTGGCGTTTTCGAGTGCAAATACGGGCTAAAACGAGTGAAAATGTGAGACCGTACTACACGTGTCGCGAACAGGTTTGCACAGGTTTATTCAACACTAAAAGGTTTTGTAAGCGCGCGAGCCAATCGAAATGGGGCTGTTTGAGTAACAGCCAATCAGCTTTTAGCGCGCGAGAAAAAACTTTTTCAGTGCGCGCCTGCCCCCGACATTGCCGACTTCAACTGAGGCTTAGACGGTTTCTTCTCTCGAGATTTCTTCTCTCATGATTTTCTTCAAACAGAGCAGTAAGGTAAGCGAAAACAAACATCTTTTGTTGGTATTAGCTGTCGTATAATAAACAATTTATTACTCGAAAAGTTGTATAATACGACTGGGTATTTTTACTCGTCAATTTTATTTTTCCTCGCCTTTCAGGGCGAAAAAAGAAAAACTGACTCGTAAAAATACCCAACCGTATTACACAATTTTTCGTGTAATAACCTCTTTATTTAAACTTTGTAATATTAGGAAACACCGCTCTATAGACGAGCATTTTATATGAAATGATACTGTGTATAAATAAAGAATGTATATATGCATGTATGTATACGTATGTTATTGGCTAATTTACATCATCAGTAAGAGGACAGACACATAGCTGACGTCATTCGTCATTTTGTATTCTCAAAAGAGATGGATTCATACCTTGAACAATTTTCCAAGCACTTGCCACAGACACTCTGTCGTGAATAACGTGCCCGTTAGCCCACTGGGAGATCATCTGACCCTGGACTCGGTATTTAAAGTGGAACCACTTGTTCTTGTTCAGGGGGGTGGGCAGCGTTCCTGTGTACTTCCAGCTACCATCAGCATTGTTGTTGAAGGGCCTCATGGTACATGCTGTTTTGCTCGTGCGATACTCGAACCACCACGCCGTAGTTTTGCTGAATGATGGATTATTCACTCTCAAGAAGGGACCAGGGTACTCTTGCGGAGAAGTAGTCGTCTCCATAAAATCCAGTTCAACTTCATAATCTCTCCACGCAAATCCTCCTTTGGCGTAAATACCAACTTCTGCACTGTCACCAGTTGGGGTCTTCCCTGTTTTACCAAACAGCTTCCCATTCTTCACCGTCCATTTCCCCCAGATGATCTTCCACTTTCTGTCCAAGTTGCTGTCCGAGAAATCGTCATAGAACAGGTAGACGCCCTCGGGATTGCTCATTGCCTGACCAGCGGTCTTGCTACCAAATACGAGGGCATAGCTGACTTGATTGACAGTGTTGCTAGGTAACGGAGCTTGGAGCTTGAAGTAGACCATGGCTTGTGTTGTTCCCAAGCCACTGATGATGCGGTCAACCTGGATGGGCTCCTTAGAGATCTGGGGCTGATAAAACAGGCGCAGGTCGTTGCCATTGGCTTGAGCGAGGCCTTTGTCGATGAGTGAACGGTGATTTACTGAATGCAAAAATGTGAAATAAACGGTTCAATTTAGATGTTTCAAAAGATCAGCTCTTTATCGTTCGATATCCACAAAATGAGTAATAAAAGATACGTTGTATCAGATTATAAGCATACTTCCTGTGAGGTATCACAGCATCTGTCTTTGAACTTCTTTTGTTCCTTATTCTAATGCTCCTGATATTGATGATTTTGATCATTCTACCTGATTTGATTACCACTTATTTGTTGACGACTCGTATGTCACGTACACGTGCGGCTACGTGGTTTACATTCAAAAATGCGATTTGTTGTATCTAAGGCCCGATTCAAACGTCGAACTTTTCATGCGCCGAACCAAATTAGATCAAAAGAAGCCGCCTAATTATCTTTTGTTTCAATTGCGTACGGCGCATGAAAGGTTCGACGTGCGGGCTTTCCAATAATACGTTCTTAAAGACCGCACACACGTTCACACTAGCATCCTCATATCATTAATTCTAAATTAGCTGAGTGTGTCAGCCAGACACCGATGCACGTGTTGAGTGACATCACTCGAGCTGGCATTCTCGAAAAGCCTTTTTTCCACAGACTATAGTTTACGTTACTACGAAAATTATAAAAATGTCGAACGGCTATATACAGGCTGCGATAAAAATGGATAAAAAACGTAAGCTAAGTCGGCTAAGTCGTCCAGGTCGTAACTCGTAACCATAATTCATTTCGGTCTGGGAATACCCTAATTCCCTATTCCCTTCTCTCACACAACGTTAATTGAAATAGTTGTATATAGGCGAATCTTTGTTTACGTCTTTTCCTCATTAGAATACATCAAACTTCTAGCGATGTACATACAAACAAACAGAATCCATACATCGAAAGAGATTGTCACACTTGAAAGCATGTACAAAGAATGTATGGCTGTCAGCAACTCTTGCCACCCAGCCCATTTTTATACAGTTTTGAAAAGTCAATTTCTTCGTAAATATTACATATCAATCTCAAATTTTCGGTGATTACAAAGTTTAACATTCTCTTTCAACTGATGTAGTCTGTTTGTTTGTAGCTTGAAGTTTAATTTATGCTAAAAAGGCACAAATGTAAACAATGACGTCAGCAATTAGCTAATAGGCGGAGCTGCAATTGTTTGAGATCTCGGCTAGACTTTAATTTAATCATATTTATACGTGTGGCTAAAAAGTATAAAATAAAATAATACATGCAGTGGTCACTAACTATTACAACATTTACATCATTACTGAATAGATCTAGCTATAGTGGAGCATAATAATCTTATAAAATACTATGGATATATTGGCTACTTACTATCTACTTTATATATCTGTTCTTGTTACTAAATGACTTGTGCTTTCTGTCGGCCGTAAAGTAGAGTGGCTGCTTTCTAGGAATTGTGGTTTATTGACCAGCTGAGAAATATTTCGGACAGTGGGGTTGAAGCAAGTTTTTCGCTCGATCACTTTGAAAGGCTTCGAAATGAATTTTGTTTGGTTATTATTAAAATGATAAAATGTTGTCCAGGAAAAAGGGAAAAAAGGTGCCCTCTTCGAGACCCGAACACCAGACCTCATGAACGTATGAGCTAACATTACATGGGAAAATTGGCTACAAATATTACAGATGGGGCGCGCGCGCGGCTTTGGGATTCGGTCGAACGGACGCGGTTACAGCAATTTTTTCGATTGCTCGCTTTGTGTATGGCGCAGGAGTATTGGAGCATCCTAAGAACGCACGGTTTCATTAGCTAAAAAGGTCGAGCTCATCGTACGTACTTTAAATCAAGAGAAACGCCTCGTGAAAATCTAATCAATCAGTAACGAAACTTTCTTCAGCTATAAATAATATTTTTTAAACTTTATCCAATTAGCAACGATTCTTTTCCTGTTGTCACCGTTGTACTATCGCAATATCAAGTAAGGCTAATATTCGACCGTTTTTACTTCCTCGCTCCTTAGATGGATTTTCTTCAGCATTTAATCTTACAGTCACTTAACGGAGAGGGAAAATAACCCTACAAGGAAAAGAAAACTTCATAAAATAGAACATTAGGCGAAGTGATTTCGCCTTGCCAAAACAATTATAAAAAATCCTGAAAGACAATATCCCAAGCGACTCACTTCGAAGCCAGCGAAATTATTTTCTGAAAAAGAAAAAGGGTTTAGCCAGGAGCCTTGGTTTTTATCGGATATCTCTCGACGTTTTTACCCAGACAGCAATTTCTTTCGGTGTACTTTTACACTAATACAAATCGGAGAAGAGCTAAACAAATCTTACCTTGAACTGAGACTGTGTAGCCAACAGGAAGAGCTGATCGGGTTTGTAGTTTGAGTGGTCGTTTTCCACGGAAGTCGACGAGTGCGAAGTGTGCATCACACGGAGCACCAAGAGATGGGAACCTGCCGCCAGTCATTTGAGCCAACAAACTCTGAACCTTGTGAATCTGCTTCAAATCATCTCTTATGGCTGTGCTCTGTTCGTGGGCGTCCTTTTTGGTTTTAATGGCTATTTGTTCATTGTTGTGAAGAAGCTTCAACTTCAGCGATAGTTTGAGAACCAGTTGGTCCAGCAGATGTTTAGCATTCATTGCCTCTGGATGAACGGTCCTGTTAGACTTCGCCTCCGACAAATGGCTACAAATGGCAAGTAATACAATCACTGCCAAAAGACCGAGACTCGACATAGGTTTCATTTCTTTTTTCAAATAAAAACTCATCCAGAAAACTTTCTTGAAGATATGGAACCCAAAATATGAAACCAAGATATGGAAGCTCAGTTGGTTCAAATGAATACCCCACTACATTTTCTTGCAAAGACGAGTTTGGATGTGATTAGGCTGTCACCAATTCATGACACTAGAATAATAGTTACACTAAAACCTGTAGCGCCGTCTTAAATTGGAATAGTAGTGTAAAACTTCGTATGGGAGACAAGTTGTCAACTGTCGGCATAATTTTCAATGCATGGTACACAATTTTCCTTGTTAAAATAAAATTACTCAAAACATACAATGGAAGTCACTCGGCTCTCACAGGGCCGGACTATCAAATGAGCGGATCTTGAAGGAGTGAACAGAAGACTTGCTATTTTCATTTCGTAACCGTTTCCTGACTTTATAGTTTTCTTATTTATATCAGCGTTGCAATGTTTATGTTACAGTTCTATTCTGGGAACTTGCCTGCTGTATTCTCTGCTGTAGTGGTTTGTTGAAGTTGTGTGCATATTTCTTATTTTAAATAAGCGTATACATCTAAAATACCCAAAAGGAATGGCAATCAGAAAATGTGTGATTGATGGCCTTGCGCATCCTCTAAATCTTATTATTATATATCAAAAGTCCGTACTAATTATGGTAAATTCAATCGGCCAGTCACTGAGTAAAAATCCTCTAAATCTTATTATATATCAAAAGTCCGTAGCAATTATGGTAAATTCAATACCAGTCACTGTAGTATTTCGCGTATACATATTTAGTGAAAATCACGGAGAGAGAGAAGTACGTGTTCGAGAGACAAGCGATTGTTTATTAACTGCCTTAATTCCTTAGCCACATTACAATATATCAAGTAACTAGTGATATCGTGTTACATTAATTATGCAGACCGGAAGTGCTACTAAATATACTACAGTCACTGAGTAAAAAGGCTTTCAAAAACAAAATTAAGAATGATTTCCTAGATACCTAGCTACATGTGATTTTCTCTACTACTATAAACAAATACTGTAGCCTCAGACTCTTCGGCATACTTAACGACACCCTCAACGTAACTTGTATATGTTTTACTGTACGCTTTCATACTGATACTGTAGAATTCCGAAAGTAGCGCCTCCCCGTTGACTTTGGAGCTCTTCTATTAATTTAATATTTGTAATCCGATAATTATGGAAAATATACAAATTAAGCTAGTAGAAGTAACCAAGTTTCTGGGTGTTTATATCGACCAACATTTCTCATGGAAGTCTCATATTAATAATGTGTCAAAGAAGATGTCCAAATCTATAGGTATCATTAACAAATCACGCTTTTTCCTAACGTCAAAATCGTTGCTGTCTCTCTACTACACCCTTGTATATCCCTATATTAACTTCTGCGATATCGTTTGGTCCTCTACGTATCCCTCCAACCTAAACTCCATTTTCCTCTTACAAAAACGTATAGTGCAAATAATTGTAAACTAAGCGAACTATCTAGATCACACTGCCCCATTGTTCAAGCAATTTAAGATTCGAGATATTTATACTGTCAATACTCTTGTTACTGCTAATTTTATGTATTCATATCACAATCATTTCCTTCCTGTGACCTTCCAAAATCTCTTTCAGACCAACCAGCAAGGTCATGATTACAACACTAGGCATGCCACTGATTATCGATCCCATCTTTGTGGAACAATTAATATCAAAAATTTACTATTCTTCATCAAGGGCCAAAAGTGTGGAATTCTTTACCAGTCTCATTAATAAACTCTTCTTCTTTCATAAGCTTTAAAAAATATCTTAAAGAGTTCCTCCTCAATCGCTGCCGCTGACTCTAATTTAGTTATTAATATAACCATGTCCTGATAACAGCATACTGCTGACTGTAACGAGGAAGCCTAATCTTATAAGCTTTATAGTTTCTAGGCTTCCTTTGTTTTTCCCTTTTCTCTTTTTTACCAACTAAAGGAGCAAATGTATACCCATGTAAATCAGTAGTAAATATATTCCATATTTCCGGCCTTCAATCATCAAACTTTATTTTATTCAATCAATGTAATATTAATTCAATTGTATTTGTAATGACAAATCAGTGAAGGACAGGAACCTTATGTATTCGTAAAAACAATTTACTTCCTCGAGGTTTCGACAACTTATTGTCGAGGAATGATCAAATTCACAGTTCTCATTTATTTCATGTTCCTTTGTGTAGAACAAATATAAGACAATTCTCTGTTAGTTTCCAAGGTCCTAAATTTTACAATACTTTGAGTTCAAATATACGTAACGCAATGTCCTTTTCTTCTTTCCAATTCAATCTTAAGAACTATCTTTTCTCCCGCAATTAATTAATTATAAAATTGTATTATCTTTCATGTTTGCATTTTAATGTATTTGTTTAGGTTTGTTAGCGTGTTGCTCTTGCCGCCTCAATCAATTTATTAACCAATATTTTAAAATTGTAACGAGGTGGCCCAGAACCTCACAAGCCTTTATGGTTTCTCTTGGGCTACCCCGCCGTCTTTGTAAGATTACGTACTATTTATATTTGTGGCAAATAAATTTAACTGAAACTGAAACTGTATACATGTACATTTTTTCTTTTTCTTCTGAATAATTGTAAATATGGTGGTGAACTGGTTAAATAAAAATAATTTTCCGTTTCCTAATCCCTTTCCCCCCCCCCCTCCCCCCAAAGTAACGGCCCCTCGAAAATAACGACCAGTCTAAAACGACGTGTTAATAACGTATGCGCATAGGAAAGCTTTTTTAATTACTGTTATTACAAAACACAATTAAAAATACAGTTTAGGAAACCTCTCTGAGATAATCATAGTTTAAATTATGGCCGAAAAACGTACTTTGTACTAGTAGCGTAGGTCAAGTATTCTACCTCACTGAAAAATCTTTTATAATTATGAGAGTGCATCTTTTGGGGATTAAAGTACCATATGGACTTCAGAGTCGTATAATTTTCCCTCATTCAATGAGTTTCTTAGAATGGATTGTTAAGATATTTTAACTGTCCGAAAGTAACGGCTATACCCGAAAGTTGCTACTACCCGAAAGTTGAGGCCCCTTAAAGGAGAACTAAACCCTAAAATCAACCCAACGTCTTTACAAAGATGTATTCTAAAGAAATAAGTTCTGATATTTTATTTTTCTGTGTTGCGCGTCTATGAGGAGAAAATTAGTCTCCAAGTTCGATTTTCCGCTGAAAAATCTATATTGTGTGGCGGCTCAATTCAGTGCAAATTTCCCCATAACGTACGTCACACATACCAAGGAAGAACGATCACACCTCTAGCACAAAGAAAGCACAATGGTCCGCAATTAAAAGCCATTAGGCCTGCTATTCAATGTAGGGGACGGCATGGCAAAACTAATTTATTCCCCGTATACTACGTCACAAATTACAAGACTTGAGCCGTCTGTACATACCGGAGGCTGTGAGGAAGGTTTTCGGATTTTCTCTTGCTAGACGCGCAACACAGAAAAAATAAATAGCAGAACCTATTTATTTCGAATACATGTTTGTATAGACATTGGGTTGATTTTAGGGTTGAGTTCCCCTTTAAAGACCCTGTGTCCGAGCCCATGGTGCTTTGCGCCAATGTTATGATTAGTTTGTTTATCAACGGTCGCATAAATTAAAGGCCAGCTTTTAGGCGAACTAAAATGCTCTCGATTGTTTGTAAGTTTCATAAAAGAAGTACACATACACTTTGGATAACGAATTTCATAATTTCTACCGGATTAAAAACCCAATCGAGCCCACGAATTCTCCCCGGATGCTTCGAATATGATTTTAACACGGGAGCACTCGGCAGGAAGCCAGTTGTTCTGTCTTTAGTTCTAATTAGGTCTACGAGTGCGACTTTTCACAACTCTACAAGCAAACACATACTCTTGTTACCTTGTTTTCATGTCTCCAGTATTGCTTAGCTGTATTTGAAGATCTCTACTTTCCTTGCGAATGATATATTTTGAGTGCACAATGAAATGTCGTACTCGCACTCGAATTAAACTGAACTCTGCAGCTGAACTCGGCAGATTGGAGTTTGACCCGCGATCGTAGTTTTGGTAGCAAGACTTTGTGGACGTACTGGAGGATGAAAAAAAGGTTAAGGACATTGCTTTCTCTGCTAATAAAAATGCAAAACATATACAGATACAGATGAGTCGTAACACCTCAGTGGGGCTTAGCCGAAATTGTTACGAATGTTCTTGATGCCAGAAGTGGTTGCTTTGTGCTTTGTATTTCCAACGAAGCCCGCCGGTCCCTTAGTGCAGCAAATCCCCGGGAAACTCACGTAGTAGTCCTTTCAGTTGAACCACAAGTGTTCTCTTGCAGACCTAGAGAAAGTAAAATGTGGACTGCTGAAGGATTATTTGTCGAGTCGCTTCGCCTCGCTGTCTCGGTCCTTTCTCCGGCATTCCTCTACTCGCCACTCTAGACCGGGATTCGAAGAAATATTCGAACTAAAGTTTCATTTAAAAAAGTATATATACAAAAGTTAAGATAAAAGAAAGTCAGTTAAGCATATATACCTATGAATATTCCCACGATGGCCCAAACTAGGGATGGATTTCGAAAGATTCGAAAGTCACATAACAACAACAACGATCTTTATGATTTTCGTAGCCTACGAAAATGATTTGCGCGCGCAAAGCACCATGGGCTCGGACACAGGGTCTTTAAGTCCAAAAATAACGAGGCCGCTACTTTCGGAAATCTACAGTAGTTTATGTACATTATTTATAAGTGGCTACCTAGCTCGGCCTAGGTTATTCTAGGTAGAGTGCACCATAAGTCTTGGATACGTTTTCTCTCTATCTTTTTTCCACTCTATATTTACTGATTGTAATTCATAATATAATATGTGAGGACGAGGGGCTATGTGATTATTTACCGAGGGTTAAGCCGAAGGGCGGAGCCCGAAGTGAATAAATCACATACGCCCGAGTGAAAGGCCACTAAAAGACGTATTAGTTACTTTGGCGAGGTTTTCTCGTTCTACGCAATAACAATCTCTCTTTTCATAAATCATTAGGATCATTGTTTGCCTATAGCGCATGCTAATACTTTGTTTAATCATTGTAACTGAGCTCAGTCTATTTTTACTTTCCTAATTAAAGCCTTGCGCTACTTTGGTTGCTGCACACATGCAGACATTGTGTTGCCCTTATTTGTTAATCTAATGACCACAATGTATTGTATTGCTCATGCTACTCCTGTTATTTACGTTTTCGAATCAGTGTGAAATATATTGTCTTGTCTTCAGTTGTCTGCATATAGTTTCATAAAATTACTGTTCACAAGGCTTCGTATTTTTTTTGTCTTGAATATAATTTTTCAACCAACGTAGCTTGTAGTGTAGTGGATGGGACAGAGAACAAGAAACCCGAGAGAGCTCGAGTTCCGGGTCGAAACATATTTCCGTTTTTTTTTTTCATCGTCTAGTTTCTTTAAGTTACTTCTCTGTAGGAGATGCGTGAGGGAATAAGTCGAGGGGAAAAGGGGATATTAAAGCATTGATAAAATGCAAGGGGAAGATATATTCCCCAGAAAAGGACAAAGAAAGTGAGGGGGTATGAGATATATTCCCCCGTCAAAGAATAAAAAAAACCGAGCCAAAGTAACAATAAATATTGATTTCATGATTTTAATTAATGATCCAGAGTTACCCGTTCCGATGTGACTACGCGATTTTAATGCCCGAGGGCTCAGGTACGTTGTATAATTTACGAGTTTAATCTGATAGGAAGCCCAATGCCGCGGGCGGTGGTAATTATTATCGGACTTTGTAATGGTGAACTGATTTTTATGTGTAAACTATCTCGAAAATGTAATATCTTTTTAAAAGAATGTCTCACTATTAAAAATAATTTAATTCACAAATGGTGAAATAAATTGCTTTATGCAACTAGGATTGTTAAGTTGAATTATTGTTACTTCCGGTGTTGGCAACTTCCGGTTATTACGAGGGGTGGTCACCTTTGGGCACATGGATGGTTATCACGTGACATGATGCCTTTCCCGCCTCCATCTTGGACACGATCGTTGCTAAATTTATCGTCCACTTCGACCACAAAAAATCTGCTTCATCGACCTTCTTCAAAGAGTTAAAAGTTAAGTACCCTTCTAAATTGTTAATCGTCTGTCCATGTAGCACTATATTTACGAGGGTCAACACTTTTTACCGGACTTTTCAGCAATTTAACCCAAGCGAGGTGATGGCTCAATAACAACATTTTAATAGCCACGATCATTAGTTCTTGGCCATTCCTTTGTGAGAAGGCTTATTACTTTTACCTCGACGGAGTCCAGTGAGCGTTTTGGGTTCATCGCTTGAGTTCAGCAAGTCGTTTGAAGTCCGTTTTCACGACACAAGGGGGGCGAACAATTGAAAAACATAACGCTGTGACGATCTGAATAAATTATGAACGTGCAATTTATAATCGCGTGCAAAACAATTCGGAGAAACCGACCCCGTTTCAGGAGTACAACCAGTTGGTTGAAACCTTAAAAACCCACCTTAAGGGAGGCTATAGAGGGAATTGAGTTTGCCAAATTTTGGCACCATTCTTGACTGCGTAAGCCAATAACTGACATTTATGTCCGTGATAGCATTCACTTAAACGATTATGCTAACAAACCACTTTCCAAAACTATAGAGAAGCCACATTATATACACTTAACTTTATAAACTTTGTATAGTAACGGTATCCGCGGAAATCTTGTTTACATTTATTTTGCCTTTTAAGCTGGCCGACATTTAATTTAACAGGTTGCTTTTGCCACCTTTTGTACATAACTGCACCGGGAAAATGTACGGTTTATAGCACGATCCTTGCGGCCATTCACGTAGTGTTTGAGCCATTCATGTGTCAATGCCGTTGGGCTTTGCCACTTTATTTATGTGCTTGTTAGTTTGGAGGACTGTTAGTGCTCCAGATTGTTATTCTACAGCATTATATATAGCACTTTGTGACAACACTGTGATTGTGATGTCAGCCATGCTATCCTGATGATTTAATTGTGTTTATTGTTGATGTTATTGTTGATGTAATTGTGTCGTCTGGTTGTGTTTCTTATCCAGTTACGGGTATAACACAGACGGTGTAAGTCGTTATTTTGTCAGTGTAAGCTGTTATGGGTTATTATAATATGGATATTCTTATTATTACCATTCTTATTACTCTTGTTATTATTGTTATTATTGTTACTATTGTTATTATTATTACTATTATTATTATCATTATTATTATAACAGGCTGAGCCTGTTTTGTATACTCATCGTTTATATGTGTATGAATAGGTATGTGTTGTTTTAATTAGTTTTGTTTGTGTTTTCATGGTCTGTGATGAAGGATGTTAATCCCGTAGCACCTACATTGTAGCAGGCACAGTATTGGCATTGAAATTACCTTGCCTATTCACTCAGATTATGGCCATGTTATTGTAAAGCATTATATGGAGCACTTTGTGGCAACACTGCTTGTATTGTCAGCCATGCTACCCTGCTCATTATATGTTTATGCTGGTTGTTGATCGTTATATAATTGGGATATATAGTTGTGTTTCAGGTACAAGTACAGGTATAACACTGTCAGGATTAGTACATTATTTGTCAGTGTGAACTGTTACCAGTTATCCTGCAAAAGAAAATTGTTATTATTATTATTATATCTTTATTATTATTAAATCATTGTTATTATTATTATTGTATCATATTCTCTTTATCATCATTATTCCTATTTATAATTGCTAGTGCTGTGATTCTTATCAGCACCATTATTAGGCTAATAATAATTATCAAGGTTTTAATATGTTATTGCTGCTCATGCTGTGTTAGTATTGTTATTACTATTACTGCACAGTTGTTGCATCATTATTAATGTAAAAAATAAAATTCGGTTTTGTTAATTGTAGGCCCCCTTTAGTATCAAGATCATTAAGCCTTTATGCTGAGCCTTATTAGAGGGCCATCCCTTGTGGTTGCCTTTTTCTTTTAATTTTCTCCACAGTGTGCTTCATTCTGCAATGCCCCATCAACACAAAGGTGGCGTAGCATGCTTTTCCCCTCTGCTGGAAAATGGTTACACAATCCAGCATATGGGTTTGCAATAATTAATGCAGTGACCTGTGTGGTAAACGGACATCGAGCTCTGTATAGGAGCTATCGGGGTGCCATTCTATTCACATTGTCACGGTGAATTCTCCTGAACAGTGACGGCGAGCTTGTGGTTAATTAGCATATATTTTATTTATATCTACCATGCGGATTGGCTTTATACCCTTATAACTGCACTTCTGTGCCGGCTTGGTTTACGATGTCAATTCTTATCTCCCCCATAAGGGGAATGGTTCTTGGGTTATTTATACCCAAACATACATAATTATGGGTTATTTATACCATTACATATATTGCATTTGTATGGTTTGGGTTATTTATACCCAACATACATACAATGTAATTATGGGTTACTTACATGTATACCCTTACATATATGGCATTTGTTTGGTATAGCATGATCCCTGCGGCCAAGCAGTCCTAGTACATGTCTTGTGCCATTCATGCGTTAAGTACCGTTGTGGTCTTGTCGACCACCATGCATTATATATTTTATGTCATGGTTTGTATGCCAGCCGTGCCGGAGGGTTGTGGGTTTAATTTGTAGATTCCAACCTGTCTTAGCGGTTCACCATCCTCAAGCTTTCTGTACTGTTTGGGGGGTTCATTAGTTAATTTGAATGTTGTGGCGGCCTCCGTTTTGTTTTGTTTTTTGTTTTCTTTTTCCTAGAATGCCAGCTACTGTTACAGGCAAACCGGCTGTTATCACACCTTAGACTACGAAGAAGTGTGAGGATGAAGCACCTTGGTGTCCACCGAGGAAAAAATGAGCATTCCCTACTCACTATCAACATGGTCTCCCAAATGCCTCCTCCCATTGTATGGTCATTTGGTGGTCAGCAACCGGTACCTGCTGTTTCACAGGCAGTTGTACATGCAATGTCTGCCCGGCCGTCAGTACTAACTTGGTCTTACTGCACTGTCAGTGTGTGAATGACAGGAGGAACTCCTGGTTGATGCAAGTGGGTTTCTTCATGTTTCTCATTGGACTTACACTCAATAATTAAGTTACTTGTCTGGTGGAGGGACTGGAGTTACGTCTTGGCTCCACCCAGATTTCCTATATTGTATGTTTTTATCCCAAAGGGTTTTGCATACATGTAGGTTTTTTCTGGCCTCCCTGACGTTCTCCCATATAGCATATACATGTACTGTATGTATAGAGTACGTTTGTAGTTCCTGTTCTGAGGTAGAGTAACGTGTATAACGGGACAGTAGCAGGGGCACTGTTCGGGTCAGTAGGTTCATCTTAGTAACATATGCATGGTCATATAGTGGGACAGTAGCAAATACACTGACATTCTGAATCAATCTATTCGTTCTGGTTAATATATTGTTCATTTGGGTTACACTCTTATTGTCAATTATCATTGTCAATTATCAGATAAGTCTTTTGAGACAATGGAAGTCTGATGCCTTTAAAAAGTACAGTCGACTTCCAGGTCTTTGTTGTAGGTTGCACACAGTCTCCTTCCATTAATAAATATTGGGGTAAAAAGCTTGGCTGTAAGTTTGTCTACTCAGGTTGTGGAGTCAGCTGCTCTCCAATAAGAAAGCTTCATTTTACTCTGACAATGAGATGGTAGTGCATATATAATAAACATGCAGATTACGAAAGACAAGAGTTTTTTAGTCCTGCTTCGGATACTGCTACTTACACGTACATGTCTAAACCATAACATCCTTTTCAAAGCCAAACACAAGCGGAAATAAGAATGTTCTAGCTGACAGTCTCTCGTTTGCAAGTCACCCGATTCAAATTGCTTGCACAGCATTCCACCTCACTTGCAGCTGGGAAACTGAGAATTACCCTAACTACTTTATTTGACAGTGCATTATCGCCCTCGTCAATAAGCATTGATCAAAAATCTTGGAAACTGTTTAAACAGTTTCAGCTTGACATCAATAAGGCTGGCATCAAAAAATTCCAATCTCCTCGGAAATGCTGGCTTTGTTTATTGCCTATTTGGCCCACAAACATTATGCAGCAGCAACGGGGTTGTCTTACGGATATCTGTTATAGGTTTCGTTCACTGGATGGCTAATATATATGCTACCTGACCCATCAAAGACTGATTTTATGAAATTAGCTTTGCGGGGCCATTACATTGCCTTTATTAGAACCGGTTACTAGCTGCAATAGATCACACAGTCTCCCCAGATAACCAGAAGAAAATGATTGGGGGGCTACGTGTGCTGCTGCCCCCTTTTTTCACCCCTTAGAATTGGTGAATTAACAACTAGATCAGGACAGCTGCCAGATAATATTAAGTTAAAACCGGATTACTTTTAACAAGAATAATAATAGGTTTTTCATCAGGTTGACAATGCAATTTCCAGTATGCCCTGTTGGAATGCTGTAACAGTTAGTATTGGCCCAGTTTCCATTCATCAGTAATACTTGGCCAGTCATCCCATCAAAACATTTTAGGGTCCTTTGGTCTTAGGGCCATTATTTTAATTATTTATGCTAATTTATCTTCAATCCCTGGAATAGAAAAGTTGCAGCTAGCTCGTGTAGGGCTTAAATCATTTCTCCGGGTATATGTTGCATTAGTTAAAGTCAGTCTAAGGTAAAGTCAGTTTTTTAATTGCTAGGTCACTGAAGTGGGGCAAAGCCTCACGCAGGGGCTGGGGTAACCTTGCCCTGTCTTCACAGACTCTAATCTATTCTACATTGTTATAAGGATTAATGGATCCGTTCAACCTTGGAGCACCGAAGGGGAAACAAAAAACCTCATGCAAGGGCTGAGGTAATTGTACCCTCTTCGTGGGTCTCTGGGTTTAATAGTGCTATAAATAAAAGCACTTTGCGTTCTCCATTTCCTGGCATTGCTTTCGCTTTGGGTGGGGCTGCCCTGTCGCAGACTCTGGGCTGTGGCGAATTTTGCCCTCACCTTTGCTGAGAACTTGGTAAATCTCGTTATACATCTGTTTGTAAATTAATTAGACCAATAAACGGCCACAGCAGTGGCCAAATACGCCAAACTACGGTGTGTATTTAATTAGCTGTATTCTCAGCAAACGGAGCTCAGCACAAGCAATGCCAGGGTATTTTGAGGTTTAAGACTAAGGTGCATAAAGATATATACTGCACTGACCTTGTGTTGTTGTTTTTGACTCTGTTTGCGATGATTTGGGGCTGTTTTAGGCCTTTCAAATACCGATTCCTCACCAAAGTCCACCATAGTACAGTAAAAATGACAAGGAGTGAAAGTCCCTCGCTTGGCGTCTTTCATCTTTTAAACGCCATTTCCCTAGAGACACATTATCAGGCAACAAGTGAGCATTGGCTATAAATTTGGAGTACCACTCTAAATAAACCTACTCTTTTGGGGCGATTTAAAACGACATTTCGGGTTTCTGTTAGACTCCTGACACTACGGTATGGCACTAAGGCACACACATAAAAATAAATCTTGAAATCACAGACGACATATTATATGAAATTATTTTTTATTAGCACATAACTGGACTCGAACCATACACTTCTTGAATTCTGTCACTTCCCTTTCCCGCCTGTTCTATAAATATCGCAGAAATCGTTGGAAATGTTTGAACAAACTGACAACCAAAATCTTTGCGATAAAGCGTTAACAATGGACCTTTCAAACAGCTATTGTGTTTCGTTTTACCATGATCAACAATGTTTGATTAACAATGCGGATTATGATAGAGCTCATTGTATGACAATGAACTATTCACGGACATTTGCTCAACATAAAGGATTACAAGCAAAAGACTACATTCGATGGGCTAGTGTTATAGATTCAATACCTTTGGAATGGAAAACTTTACTAAAACAAAATAAACACAAGGTTGACAAGGAAAGATCATCGTCGAGATATTTATATCTGAGTAAGGATGGAATTGAAATTGACAAGGTTAAAACTAAACAGATTTATCAGTGGTTAATTAACGCGAAATTTCGATTACCATCTTCTCAGAGACATATATGTAGACGGATCAATCTAATCTCCCCACCGGACTGGGGTGCAGTCTATACATCTAGTAGAATATACAAAACTACAAAAGATACTTATACGAGATGTTTTCAATATAAAATACTGACAACTGCCTCTATCTCAATCGTGATCTTTATCGGTTTAAATCCCCTAGTTGCTCATTTTGTCATTTGTATTCAGATAAATCATCTATTTGTTGAATGTATAGAATCTAAAAATCTATATTTTGAAATAAGGGACTGGCTGGACGAATTCGATATCTTATTACCTTATTTTAAGTTATAAATTGATATTGTATAAGGCTAGAAAAAGCAAACAAATTCCATCTCTGTCTCTTTTCAAAAAGCATTTAAGATATTCCCAGAAAGTCGAACTAAGAGTGGCAAAATCTAAGAACAATATTATGGTGCATCTTCAGAAGTGGTAAAAATTAAATATTGCTTTATTGGATTAAATTAAATGTTGTCGATTATATATATAGCTGGCAAGGGTGTTATGTTATGTTATATTATATTTTATTATAGTATTTATGTTATTTATTTAGGGTTAGTGTTGTTGTATGAGTAACATATATATGTGTGTATGTGTATATTGTATAAAAGAAAAAAGAAAGATATAAAAAATAAGACAATGAACTATTAACATTTAATAACTATTTAGTTATAAATAACATTTGTATTAGGTCTCAAGTTAATCCTCAATTGCCATGTATCCGGCAGTCAATTCCAAACCCCGGTGTACCCCCCCCCCCCCAATAAAATATCCTCCAGACAACTCTAGGGCATTTGATCAGTAGTTTGCTTCCGGTAGTGGGGCATTTGACGACCAGGGGCGCCCAGGGGCGCCCAGGGGCGGGTATTTGACAAAAATCGAGTAGGGGTGGGGAATTCGTTGAAAGTTCTGATCTTGACACGTTTACTGCAATGATAAGTCACTTTACTCAGTTGACAGATTTCCAGGGAAATGATTCCGCCTTTGTAAAGTCCTGGCTGCAATGATATTCATAGGGCAAGTCTTGCCCATAATAATAGCGTTGCTGGTGATACGAAGTTTACAAGTATATGACAGATATTCGAGTAGAGCGGAATCCATCCATAAAGTCAAACCAAAATCCAACGAGGTTTATCCTCTTAACATCCCACGAGGTGTTTTGTTTACCAACCCTAATAACTCGCTTCACCCCCTCTCAGAAGCGCTCGGGTAGCCGAATGCTTTCCGTAAGTAAGCGTATGCGTCTCTGATTATTAGCGTCCCTTTTGATATATAGCCGGATCCACATTTAACATGAACTTGGGAAGAGTACTGCATCGTTTCTGTGAAAGGGGTTTAGCGGCGCTCTGCAAAGTCGAGTTAGCCAGTTTATAAATATCCTTTTTCGTAATTGTCGATTATCAAAATAGAGCAGTGATTTACTAGATCAATATTAAAACTATTGTCAATAGTCATTGTTGACTTATACGGCTATTTCAAAAACCGTTGCCTCTGACAAACGGCAAACGACATTCCCAGACCGAAATGGATGTGGTTGTAGCTGAAAGTCTTGTGAATTCGTTTGTTTTTGAGCCAAAAACTTTAAGACGAATATTAATGGTCTCCTGCGAATCGATTTTCGAATTACACTGTAGTTTCTCCGTTTCGCACAGCTCGACAGTTATACCCACAATCCATTTCGGTCTGGGAATGTCGTTTGTACGGGACAACCTTTTTGAAATAGCTGTATATTTCGTAAATTTCCCGATCATGTTCCCGATGGTGGGGCATTTGACAAGTTTTTCTTCCTGGGTAGTGGGGCATTTGATTAAAAAAAATCCGAAAAGTTCAAATTCCCGGGGGTTGCACTGGTTTGGACTGAGTGATTGATACATTACGTACAAAAAATTGTAAAGTAAAGAAAACATCATTTGGTAATTTTGGGGCTTTTATTAAATCAATCCATTCTACACAACCGGCACTACTGCATGTTCTGTTTATATCTAGCTCTACTGAAGATAGATAAATAATATAACCAAGAGAACATAAGTAAGATGAAATCTCCAAAATGCGCGCTTGTTCCATGATACTGTCTAATAAATCTATTTTTAGTAACCGGAAGTAGCTGAAACAAGTGCGTGAGCACGGCGAAAACATTTCGCCGGCAAGCAACGCCTAGGGAAAAGTTGTTTTGACGGCGATAGTTTGTAAAAATATTTCAATCAGGATCTTTTCCGGCTGAAATTTGTAAAGGCGAGAAAGAAGAATTAAGTATCATCTGAAGAAGATAAGAAGACGATGACATTCTGAGTGCTGCATAATATACTGCTCGGAGACCTTCTCAACAGGAAGACTATGACATTCTGAGATACTGCTCACGGAGAGTTTCTCGATAAGAAGACGATGACATTCTGAGTGCTGCATATAATATACTGCTCAGAGAGCTTCTCGATAAGTCCGAGTGCTGCATAACTACTGCTCAGAGAGCTTCTCTCATTCATATATCCAACAGAAGGCCCGCTTTGACTCGAGATTTTTACAAAAATCTTCGATTTCTTTGTGAGAATTAATTGCTCTTCATGTCGGATCGTTGTGTTGTGCTTTTGTCTTTATCGTCACTTCTTGCCTTAGTTGTAGACCGGCCTCTTTGACTTCTTGTTCGCTGTTGAGGAAACCTTTCCTTTTCGGCGTTTCAGTTTTTCTTTTTGGACGGAGTTCAACCATCTCGATCTCGTAGTTCAGATCTTCACTGTCATCGAACGATACTTCAGACAAATTATAGCCTTTAGAAGAGTCTTCTTCGGCATCAACTGGGCAATTGTTTTGATCTAAAGCCAGTTCATTGTCTAACTTCCCGTTACAAACAAATTAAAGTCGCTTTCATCGATAAATTTATTCTCGATAGCCGCCATTTTCATTTGTTTGCCGTTTACCACACACTTGCTTCCGGTCTCCGGCAAAATATTTTCGCGCCATGAAATCGTTGTCGTGCGCAGGCGCACATGCTTCAGCTGCTTCCGGTTACTAAAAATATTTTACTGATTAGACATTATTATCTCACACCGCGCGCTACAAGATTCCCACTCTTACTTATTGTATAATGCCTTGGTATTGACATTATGAAATAGGCAAGTATCGTATTCTCACGGACGAGCTGGAACGAGCACTCAATGGAGGCTAAACAGGGGATTCGTTTCTAATGCTAAATAGCTTTTAGCGAATTCTCTCGCATGGGCCTCCCGTTGAGTGATCGCTCCAGATCGTCCGTGAGAATACGAATCTTGCCTAATAAGGGCATCAGGGCACATAAACTGCTGGGGACTCGGTGATCTCAGTTTTAAACTAGAATCAAACCTCTAATACGAAAATGCACATGAGCAAAAATGGTCCAAAGGCCACTGGAAGGCGTAGAACGAATTGCTAGTACTGTTCATCGGGATTTTGTGATAAAACTAAGGAACTAGTACTTTCAGTTACTAATAATAATTATAATAACACGACGGATTTGAACTGATCTGTGGCTACCAACTGAGTTTGTTTATTCGAGTTTTTATGGGCTTCAGTGACGGATCCAGATTTTCAGGGTAAGATCGACCCGCCCTGAAAGAAAAGGGGGAATCCCATCTTTGCCAAAAAGGGGAGAACCTCGGAGGCTGGGGTCGGTTTCTCCCCTAGATCCGCCTCTGCGGCTTCCAAGTTGATTGTGTCGAATACGATGTTGATTTATGTACTAGGAAATGCTTGGCGACCTCAGAATACAACTATGTAGGGTTATTTCTTACATCATTTGCGTTTGGACAGGAAGCATTAACTTTTAGTTACTTTTAATGATTTATTTCCGTGTTAATTTACAAATGGCAAACCATGGCCAAAGCAACACTCTAAAAATGCTTGCCTTGGAAAGGTAGACAAACACCCGAACACGTACTAAAAAGTGTTCACGCTTCATGATTGGATACAAGAGTGTAGTATGTTGAGTTTTTTAATGAAAAAGCTATGCCTCGTTAGCATAACCCAGCCGCCGTCTGTTGGCAAACTCGCCATCTGATTGGCTAACCAGGCGAAGTCTATCGATCGATAGACAACCCGCGCTGCAGACACAAATCACTTTAGAAATTGCTTTATGCGAGTTTATTTTCACAGTTTTCTCGATCTCTAAGTTAATAGAAAACAGTGGCTTAGTTATTCTAAACCAATCAGTAGACTTCTCGCTCTTGGTTTCTATCGACTTTGACAGTTGACTCGGGACTCTAACCCTAAACCCTAACCCTAAACCCTAACCCCCTCGATAACTATCTGCCGATAGAAACCCCGAGCTCGCAGTCTAATTGTTAAATACCTCTTGTAATAACTACTTTGTGATACAAATACCGAATTAGCCCAGGATATAATACGTGACTAATACTAAATATATACAGTCGAATACGCCTACTAGATTCACTGTACTATAGCCTAGCAATCCTGCCGTGAGCAGAGGATCTCGTCTATAGATTCACTGGATCTACATTATTTTCCTTTTCCTTTTGGACATCAAGCCCTGGCTCATAATCGCTTTCTATTTTTGCTGTTTTTAGCTTCTAATTGTCTCCTAATTTTGTTTATTACTTTCGGGACGTTCCACTCGACCAACTTCTGACACACTAAAAGTGCGACACAACAGTCTAACATATGTGCGCATGTGCAACGACACGACGACACGACGACACGACGACACGACGACACGACGACACGACGACACGACGACACGACAAAATGGCGTATCAACAGCATTTATACTAATCCGTTCAAGTGGCTCTAACGCTTATTTTGTTGTGACAAATATCTATTCTACATCAATCTTGATAAAAGGAGATCGGAACAGCTAGCTATACTAATGTATAAAACAGTTAATGGGAACACCCCAAATTATTTGACTAAAATTTTAAAAAATACAATAAATACATAACTTGAGAAATTCCCATAATATCTATATCCAAAGACCACTTACTGAAGCTGGGAAACATAGTTTTCGTTACAAAGGAGCCGTTCTCTGGAATAGTTTACCGAATGAAACAAGAAGCCATGCAATCAAACTTAAGCTCCTTTAAAAACGTTTAAATAATGAAATTAACATTAGTATAGAAACTAGGTTAGTGTAATATTATTATCATATCAGTTGTAAATTTAGTTTTAGTGATTATTTAATTTTTTTTACATTACTATTACACGGCTCTCTGGAAGAGCATGATGTATGAACGAGATACCGCATTGAAATAAAGATATACTACTACTACTACTACTACTACTAGTGAATAGTTGAATGGTAGAATATTTCTTGATTTTAGTGTTGCGTTTGTGAGTTGTAGAGGTTTATATCTCCGACATGCTAATCAGGAATGTGAAGTCAACCCGGTACTTTACTGTAATTTATTTCTCCTTGTGAATGAAACTACATTGTGTTATCTAATTTTTATAAAATGTTTCTTAAATTAACTAAATTAAACTACAGTTATAGCATAGATGTTTACAAAATGTCATGTATCTCTACCAGCATGTTTTTGTACAATAAATGATTCATTAACTCATGCATACACACAACATTCAAATCAAGTCATGTATCTCTACCAGCATGGTTTTGTACAATAAATGATTCATTAACTCATACACACAACATTCAAATCAAGTCATGTATCTCTACCAGCATGTTTTTGTACAATAAATGATTCATTAACTCATACACACAACATTCAAATCAAGTCATGTATCTCTACCAGCATGGTTTTGTACAATAAATGATTCATTAACTCATACACACAACATTCAAATCAAGTCATGTATCTCTACCAGCATGTTTTTGTACAATAAATGATTCATTAACTCATACACACAACATTCAAATCAAGAAATATTCTACCATTCATTTGATGTAGAATCGATATTTGTGATAACTAAATAAACGTTAGGTGCAATAACATTTTACGAAGTAGCCGAGTAATATCCCTTTAAAAAATGCCAATTAAATTTTATCATTTTTAGAAAAGGTGGCCAAGTTTGTAATGGTTCAGTTGTATGTTTGACTGCAGGTAAAAGAAGCCAATTTCTCAGTTTGGGTGGAAATGCGGACCGCTGTTCGCATTTAATAAGAACTCAATCCTTTTTTTACCGTGACCTTGCCTTTTGTTACGAGATGCCTTTTCTCAGGAAATATTTCATCGAAGAGCAGATCAGTTCGTTCAATGAGCTTTTCAAGTCTGTTCTCAAGCTCTGATACATTGTCACTGTAGAGACCATTAGAGACGAGGGACATCCTCGAGTTATTAAAGGCCTGGATCGCCTTTACCTTAGAGGCTGCCATGTTCCAAAGAACCCGTCTTTGCGTTCTTCGAGGTTTGCGCACCTTCCCGATTCCGGACCAAAGCTTGAAGCGATCAATAATGAAATCCACAATCTCGTGCTCGTTCGACTGCTTATCCATGTCTCGTTTGACAACATAATAGCCGTCGATGATGATGGACAAAAACATGTTGATAAGCACCATGGAGACGAGAAACATAAACGTGAAGAAAAATAGTGGGCCAATAATCCTGTTCGTTTCGTACATTCCTTTGAATCTTGTCTTCCCAAGCATTAGGCTTAACAAAGACGTGAAGGACGAAGCTACACTGCGGTATCCTTGCATGGAGGTCCCAAACACCACGGTAGCAATGAGCGTGAACGCCAAGAAGATGATGCCAAAGAGAACACCAAACATGGCCAACGGGAAAGCTATGTACTTCAAAGTTGAAGATAACAATGACATGCGCTTATTGAACCGCAGTAGCTTGTTGAGTTTGATGGTTGAAAACGTCACCAGGATTGCGATGGCGAAGGTGTACATCTCGTCCCAGTATCCCGCGAACTGGAAGCTCATGAACTGGAAAGGCGCATTTCGTGATCTCGTAACAACATCCTTGATTTTGAGCAACCTGTAAATGTAAAGCCCAATTCCTAGTGAGGCCGAACCAATGATTACGCACTCCACAATATTCCAGAACTGTTTGAAGTGGTTTCCTCCCTCTTTATATATCAACTTGGCTTCGCGGTACAGGAAAAATAGGATAAAAAGAACAAAGAATCCTTCGCAGACCAGTACGAAGAACATATAGTCCTTTGTATAGTTATACAATCGAGCTGTTTGGATATTCATGAATGGAAGAACACCTCCAGTGGCTGGAAACTCAGCCGCAAGAGTCACAATGCTGAACAAGTTGGTTTGAGCGTTGTACGCAGTGAATTCTGTGATGACGGCTCGACTGTGTCGATCTAGCCACATCTTTTCTTCAAGATATTTTAGATTCTTTAAGTTGTCCATACCGGGTTCAAGTACAAGGATGTACCTAATTAAAACAAAGATAGAGCACATTTCGTGTGAGTGGACAAACTACGGCAATGACTACGACACGGTTACTGTACGACATGCCGTGACATTGAAATGATTTAGAGCAGATTTCGTATGAGTGGGACGAACTACGGCAGTGACTACGGCACGGTTACTGTAAGACATGCCGTGACATTGAAATGATTTAGAGCAGATTTCGTATGAGTGGGACGAACTACGGCAGTGACTACGGCACGGTTACTGTAAGACATGCCGTGACATTGAAATGATTTAGAGCAGATTTCGTATGAGTGGGACGAACTACGGCAGTGACTACGACACGGTTACTGTACGACATGCCGTGACATTGAAATGATTTAGAGCAGATTTCGTATGAGTGGGACGAACTACGGCAGTGACTACGGCACGGTTACTGTACGACATGCCGTGACATTGAAATGGTTTAGAGCAGATTTCGTATGAATGGGACAAACTACGGCAATGAATACGACACGGTTACTGTACGACATGCCGTGACATTGAAATGATTTAGAGCACATTTCGTATGAGTGGGACGAACTACGGCAGTGACTACGGCACGGTTACTGTACGACATGCCGTGACATTGAAATGGTTTAGAGCAGATTTCGTATGAATGGGACAAACTACGGCAATGAATACGACACGGTTACTGTACGACATGCCGTGACATTGAAATGATTTAGAGCACATTTCGTATGAGTGGGACGAACTACGGCACGGTTACTGTACAGCATGCCGTGACATTGAAATGATTTAGAGCAGATTTCGTATGAGTGGGACGAACTACGGCAGTGACTACGGCACGGTTACTGTAAGACATGCCGTGACATTGAAATGACTTAGAGCACATTTCGTATGAATGGGACAAACTACGGCAATGAATACGACATGCCGTGTCATTGAAATGATTTAGAGCAGATTTCGTATGAGTGGGACGAACTACGGCAGTGACTACGGCACGGTTACTGTACGGCACGCCGTGACATTGAAATGACTTAGAGCAGATTTCGTATGAGTGGGACAAACTACGGTAATGACTACGGCACGGTTACTGTACGGCATGCCGTGACATTGAAATGTCATATGAGTGGGACAAACTACGGCAATGACTACGACACGGTTACTGTACGACATGCCGTGACATTGAAATGACTTAGAGCACATTTCGTATGAGTGGGACAAACTACGGTAATGACTACGGCACAGTTACTGTACGGCATGCCGTGACATTGAAATGTCATATGAGTGGGACAAACTACGGCAATGACTACGACACGGTTACTGTACGACATGCCGTGACATTGAAATGACTTAGAGCACATTTCGTATGAGTGGGACAAACTACGGTAATGACTACGGCACGGTTACTGTACGGCATGCCGTGACATTGAAATGTCATATGAGTGGGACAAACTACGGCAATGACTACGACACGGTTACTGTACGACATGCCGTGACATTGAAATGACTTAGAGCACATTTCGTATGAGTGGGACAAACTACGGCAATGACTACAGCACGGTTACTGTACGGCATGCCGTGACATTGAAATGGTTTTCCATTGTGTTGTCTTTTTGGTACAATTAAATTACAGAGTCACGGTACAGGTACGGTTACGGTAAGGCTACGGACGTGTCAGTTAATTTTTATGATTCACTTTAAATAGGTTGTTGTATTGGGTGAGGTGTGGATTTAGGTTGTTGTGTTGTGTGAGGTATGTGTGTTTAGGTTAGAATTAGAGGATCAGTTTGAGAAGGTGTTGATTTTGGAAGCAAAGCAATACCCAGAAATACTTAAATTTAATAAACGTGCCCTAAAAAAAATGACTTAACAGCTACACTATTATTGTACTTTTCAATCACGGGATGTGTAATGCTCAAGGAAAGTATCTCCATAGTGTAGACTGAGAAGAGTTGGCGTGATTCTATAATACGGCTATTTATTATTTTAAATACGTTGGCTATGCGACAAGACAGCCTACGTGGCAATACCGAAAGGGAATATGGTTATGCCTTCGACCTTCAAATGGATGATAGATCGAGTTCCTCAAAATCAAATCTGAAGAAGTGGAGTGTTGTATGCAGATCAAGGCATGGCTGAGTGTTTTAGATATTTAGTGATAGTTATCCGTGATCCTTTTCGGGGAAAAAGCACTATTCACTTGTGTGGTATATACTAAACACAAATACATGTTTATAAATACAACAACCTATTTTTGGCGTCGAAATATGCCCTGATATTTCGTCCTTGGACATTATCTGATCTGAGAAGAGAACAGTGAAACTGTCAGCATAGAGGATCAGATAATGTCCAACGACAAATCCCAGGGCATATTTCGACGCCACAATGTAGGTTATTGTTGTTATCATCCTTCAAATATTTTCTTTGATGCACGCTTGTACGCTCACAGGGGGTGTATTCGCTGATATTTTCCGCGCGTGGATAGAAAATACCGGGTCACGTGACGCATTCAACCAATCACGCGCGAGAGAAATATTTGATGGGTTATACACCCAACAAATACTCACTCGTGTATTACGACATTCACCACTCGAAGATAAAACCATATCTCCGCGCGGCCATGTAATATCCTCTATATAAACAATGAAGCAGCAGCATAAAAAAATTAAATAAATAAAATGGTTTATTTTACGTTGAAGATACAGGAAGCCGTTACCGGGTCTCCCAAGCCAGAGGCTTATGTGTACGTATTCCGACGAACTCCATGGTCGAATTCGAATTTAGGTTGGTTTTTGAGGAGGGAGGAAAAGCGGAGAACCCGGAGACAAACCCTCGGAGCAAGGGCGAGATACCAACAAACTCAACTAACATATGGCGCCGCGTCCGGGAATCGAACCTGGGCCACAGAGGTGAGAGGCGAAGCGCTTAACCACTGCACCACCCCGACAGTATAATGTTTATTATTGTTGTTATTGGGCATGAGGACGTTTATACTTTTGTGTTGACGGTGACTCCTTCAGATCATTCACTAGGCCATTGGCAAGACATGGTCACGTGACCATTTTTAGCTTGTCAATAAGAAAGGTGCTAGAACAACATGGATGCCAGAAATGCCGTGCTAGCCAGCCTTATAAATTCTGTTAATATTTAGTTTTCAAAAAAAATCCAGTCCTTCAGTTTTAAAGATGAATCTAAAGTTTACTAATTTTGGCTTGCTCTTTCCTTTTCTTACAACCATGTTGTTCCAGCACCAATAGTCCAGCTTGGTATTCGAAAATTATTGCTGTATGCGATGAAAACAGACGCACTTATACAGGGTTAGCCTCGTTCTGAAGTTAAACATTCATAAATACCAGCGAGAAGGTGCAAAACGCGAATCTACAACAATACGCAGAGTTGTGAATACCCACCTACTTACTGGTATTTATAAATGTTTAACTTAGGAACGAGGCTAACCCTATATACATGCGTCTGTAGTCATCACATTCAGCGGTCATTTTCGAACACGAAACTGGACTATTGTTCTGATTGACAAGGTCACGTGACCATGTCCTGCAAAGGGCCTATTACACCAACTTACCCTCCTCCGGAGTATGTAGTCACATTAGCCCAGAGCGGGTACCCGTCCAGGGCTTTCCAGCCTTGATACCTCCAAAACACGTCTTTACGGGACACACGCTTGGGATAAGTTGTGACGTTTTCCCACGAGGGGAGGTAGTCATTCTCGTCGTCATCTCCAATAATGTATTCCCCAAAACAGTCACGCGTAATAGACGTTACCTCCTTAGGCACCAAACAGGACTCTGGGAAATGACGCCAAAATATTTCATATGACAGTGTCAACCACATGAAAACAGTTTTGATGTCTTTTTCTAAGTATTTACCATAGAATGCCATTTATAGTCCCCGGGAACTATCCATCATAAAGGGCCTTTAGGGGATGTTTGTTATACACGGGGGAATTATGCGCGCGGTGGACGGAGGTACGCACGGACGTACGCACGGGGGTATTAGAGAGCTTAAGCACCAGACGTTGGTGAGTCACGAACGGCAACGGGAAGTAATATTTTCCTTTTTGGCGCATTTGACGTCAGCACGTGCGTAACGTAACGTAAAACAACGTCAAATAAAGAGTCTTCCTCTCCGTGCTGATCGGCCAGAAACGTGTAACAGGTAGTAAGATTTTACCGCCATTTTCAATCCATTCTTCTCTCGATCTTGTGATGTCGATACATGTTGTCAAATACGTCTGGTGCTTATTAAGCTCTCTATTATGGCAGGAAAAACGGCCAACACTTCTTTTTGCTATAGTACAACATTTTAGTAGCGGCAATTAACATTTTAGTTTACAATTATAACGAACTACAAACTTCGTACCGTACCCATATATATAACGGGGCAGATTTATTTCTTAAAAGTTACACAATCTGTTTTTGGTGGGGGACTATCCATGAGGGGGGATCATACATTGGGGTAATGGGGCATGGAGTGGAAATGGTGGATTATACACGGGGTGGGGGGAGGGTGAATATCTACAGGGATACATGGGATTCTACGGTATTTATCTATTTATTTATTTCCTTTCTTGATCATTACGTATAAATTCATTTCATGGGGATGGTTTATATTTTCATTGTATAGAGGAGGTTTTGTTGTTAATTGATTACAATTGTTGTACTCGATCTAGTAGCCAGTAGTACATGTCTTCTATAGACAGCTTTGTAATAGCATGACTACTTAGTCTTCAGCGGAGAGGATAAACTTCATATCTTCAAACCACCGTGTAATTTTCTTTTTATTATATGGACAATTAAACTGCATTAAGAACTCTTATCAAATCATTTTACTCACTGTCAGTACAAACTTCTTCGTGATATTTCTAAGCTGTTCTGGGGAGTTTCATCGGGTTTTCTTGTCTCTTTGTTGCAGTCGAGAAAATCTTTAGAGCTTTAGACCGTTTTTGGCTTTTGGTGCTCGAAATATTCACTGTCATGCAGCTCATTTAAGCTGTTTACACCTTCCTCTGTGATTTCCACAAACCTGCCGCCATCTTCGTAGTGAAAAGGGCGGCAAACGTGACGTCATCGATATTTTTACTAGTGAGGATATGGAAAATACGTTACTCAGTACCCGTATGTAGTTTCGTATGGTTTATTTCTCAGTAAAACACTATCGTCCATATAATAAAAGGTGCATACATTCGTTGCAAAGTTCCTACCGTTTTTGATCCGAACAAGCCTCAGTCTTGCGCCCCCTACCATCTGGCTGTTGTGATCTGACAGGAAGCCGTCGGGTTGAAGGGCTTTGCCGTTGTACCATTTAGAAGGGAACAGGTTGGGTAAAAATTCCTGATGAGTCCAATTCCAGAATTCAGAATTCTTACTTATCTGTTGAAACATAAAGGACACAATTAAAAGGTTCAGTTGTGCTTGAGGAAGTCTTTAACTATATGTACAATAATAAGTATGTATGTGCCACTTAAAACACGCGTTAAAGTTTACAGTCATCCTAAGATTATTAAGATTAGAGAAACTAAGGACTAATAATTTATGATACAATAGTTTAAATCATGTGGAACAGCGGATCTTCTTGTACTTTTGAAACTGTCATCAGTCAAATCGCTACAATAACATCTGAAGACCCTCGTAGGTGACCAACCTATTTTAAACGGCTGTCTAGATCTTCGTTTGAAGTAAAACGTACAAAGAAACGACTAGAACTGCGCATGCGTAATGCATGTGGCGTCTTGGATGCTGAATTACCTGTGGTAAGATGTATGATGTGTTTCGCACTTCGCATTCATTCGATAGCCATGAAATGGCTACCCTGGTTCCAGAGGTTTTCTAGAGGGAGCGGCGAGCTGCGAAGCAGCGAGAAGAGAAAACCTCTGGTATCTGTGGGTGCCAATCTCACTTTCATGTTTTGAAAACTGTCAAACATATCAACTGAGTAATTAATAAATCGACCAATCAGGAGAGAGATACCACGTGCGGGTCACATTATAATTTTGTTCAGTTCGGTAGTCAGAGTAAAACAATGCTGTGCCAGAAGTTTTCGGGTTGAGATTAATTTGTTTACATGTCAAATGCATGCGATGTTTTCACAGCAGAGAACTCCCGGTAATCTCGAACAAACGACCATTGTAGAGTCTGCAGGATATTAAACATTAAAGCGCGTAGCCGATCTACAACGAATACCGACCTAAATGCATGGCGTTTCACAAGTGATCCAGTGTCAAGAAAATTATGCTACAGAACACAACTATTCTAAAGTTCGAGAAGACCTTAGATCAATGTGAGAGTCCACCAATGATTTTAGAGGGCAGATAACAATGACTATTGCGTTCCGTAGATAACTAAACCCTCTCAATGATAATTCTTTGCTTATATCTGGTAGAAACTGAAAAATTATCGACTTGCCATGACCAGTCGGTAGGATTTCCGATTACGCTTGCTCTTAAAGTTAGGTAATGTTATCTTGGGAAAGCGATCTTTTAGTGCAGATGATACGATGTCTTCATAGATAATTTGAGGAATCGACATACGAATACTATAATTTTCTACGTGCGAGATCGAGCGGACTTTGATCGCAGCTAAGCCAGCAAACGTAAATAATTTTCGTCCCCTCTCTAGTTGACCATACGATATCACAATGATTACTTATCCTTCCGTCCCCGAGAACAACATATCTAATCAATCACAGTTCTTGTTGAGCTCATTAAATATTCCTCCAATCAGAAAAGACAGTCAGATCTTGACCCTCATGAAAGTGAGATTGGCACCCACCGATACCAGAGGTTTTCTCGCAGTTCGCTTCTCGCTGCTTCGCACCTCGCTGATCGCCGCTTCGCGGCTCTTTCTCCGCGGCTGTTCTCTCTCAAGAAAACTTCTGGGACCAGGGTATGAAATGGCCTGTTGCAGCAATGCAATCACGTGATTGTACTGAATTGCAAAAAAAATATCTGACTTCGTTTATTTAAAGGAACTTGTACTAGATCGGTAGTGTTATTAGCGAAACCTGTTTGTAAATGCAATTTTCCACCTCCAATCGATTGTCGATCTTTCTAAAACTCCGTTTTGATTAGTTTGTTTGCCATTCAGTAAAACCTTTCCCATGGGAAAACGAATTCAATTCATTGGTTTTTGAAGTATATATCAGCACGTGACTGTTTCCTGCTAATTAAAATATCTATTGAGCAAAATGCCGGGGAACATGCGTCATGGCTGAATAGATCATTTCTGTGGTGGAAGAACCCTGCAGTGTTATTGGATAATCATAGTTACCCATTGGTTGACTATGACTTATAAACATTATAAGTAATCTTCATTTTGAAGTTCAAATATTTCAACTTTTAAACTGAATTAAACGCTATATATATTTATACTGCAAAATTTCAGTTTCAGCTACCTTAAACCGTTGATCGCATGATATGATCCCTCGCCACTAATACTTAGTATAGTCAACCTGTGCTACATGATATTAACTGAATACTATAAATAAATTATCTTTGATATCGATTGTGCGCCTTTTGGCATTGAAATGTTTACAGTGGAGTAATAAAGGCCGACAGCCTCCATTTTTGATGCCCTAGAAAATAGTCACCAAGCCAAAAATTTAGATTTATAGTTTGAGCTCCTCAGTTCCATTTAGAACGATTTGAAGATATACGTACGGTAATCAACAGATCCTGAATACCTTAATTTGTTTAATTCAGAATTGGATTACAGGAAAGAAAACTGATAGCTTGCGAGGTACGCAAAGGACACTGGGTAAGCACAAAAACATGTTAAAGGCAGTCTCTATTGCTGGGTTTATAACAATGTTAAATTTTCCGCCACAAAAACTTGCTTCGCATCTCCATGAATCAAAAACCTGTATTAAAAAGGGCGGGGAACCATTATTATTTTAACATGCATATGTCACAAAACGACGCTAAGTAATGGTTTAGCTTGGAAGGAGTGGATAACATCTACTTACATTCAAGAAATGCGTGCTAAACATATCCTTAAAGTTATTGGTCTGCACGAAGGCCATGTGATCCTTATGGTTATACGCGATCATTAGGACGAGGAACAGGAACAAATAGAAGAACGCTAGCTCTTGTATAACGGCGTACATCTTCCGCTCCTTCATCCGGGCCTTTCGCATGATGATGAGCTTGGCCTGGTCAGGGGGGAGCAGCTTAACCTTGTTTCTCTTCTGGGATTTGTTGTTGCCAGTTGCCATGGAGTAGAGCCAGTCCTCGTCCTCTGCCAGCTCAGCGGCCTCGCTTGGTATCTCGAATTCACCTTTATCCGGCTTTTTGATCACCAGGGCAAAGAATATGGCAGTGCCCAGGACCTGAAAATGGAATGAGGTATACATTCTTGTCACAAGAGGCCCGTTCTCTGTACTCAGTACAAAACAATGGATCTTAGTTACTGTTCTACAAAACACTATACATCACAATTTACTTCTGTCAGGTTAGTTGTACTCTATCTCTATTTTCGTTGTGCTAAACACCATACAGTAGGAATAATAAATTAAAAACTGTATTCACGATTTTTGACCTTGGTTAGCTTGCTGGATACAATTCTTGAAAAAAGGTTTTAGTATCCGTGGAAAGGATTAATGTTTGGGCATTGTAGCTGAGCTTCTATTAATTGTCTGTTGCGCCTGAGTTAAGTTAAAGACAAGTTTCCCCTAAATTGTGCGACTTTGTACATAATTACTTTTCTATCTATTTCTATGTCTATGACTTGTTCTAATGCTCATTAATTATTCATGAGAACAACTACCAACCATGGGACTCCATTTGTAACACGTGACGTACTTTGAAACCCCCGTCAAATACTCTCATGAGGAGTTCGACTACACTTTAAAGTCCGAATACTTTGAGGTGCATTTGAAATGTCGAAGTACTGTCCATACTAACTGGAAAACTAACATGTCACAAATAAAGAAGTGAAGTGGTATCCAAAGAAAAAACCCTCGCCCTTGGCTTGGAAATTTCACGCGGATTTTGAAACTGCGCCCGTCGAATCTGATGACGGGTATATTAAACATTACTTCAAGTAGTTATCGATAGGAAGATTTTATGATTATCAATAGCATTTTAAGGGATCGGAGAAGTAATTTTTGGTGAATTTTGGACTGATAAATTATGAATCAATATAATAATAATAATAATTTATTAAAATAGCGCTGACTATACTAATTGTTCAAAGCGCTTCACAAAAATTACAATGTTAAAAAGTTAAAGAGGCAAATATAAGATATTAATGTTCAAATTTCGTACATTGTACAAAATTCAAGCATGTGATTGGCTAATGAGCCAAGGGAAAGGGAGACCTGATACAGTGACTGAGTGAGCATTCGCTTAGTTACGTGTTTGGACGGCTTGCAAAACCTCATTACAATCGCCTATTTAACAGTGAAAATGTAGACAATTACTTGAAAGGTTACGGCAGGATTGAACTCTGTTTCCTGTGTGACAGAATGTATTATTGTATGTAAGGGTTAGAGACTGCTTGTGAGTGCTTTATCGACAAATACAGGCACGCGCTGACTCTACGATGAACTCAAAATGTCTTCATACTGCATTCGGCCTTCGGCCTCATGCAGTATTCATTATTTTTCGGCCTTCGGCCTCATGCAGTATTCATTATTTTTCGTTCATCGTACAGTCAGCGCGTGCCTGTATTTGTCGATAAAGCACTCACAAGCAGTCTCTAACCCTTACATACAATAATACATATCGAAGGTATAAAAACGAATCCTAGTTGCGATATTTACAATTTAAAAAAGATAGATATTTTAAAATGTCGAAGTACTGTCCATACTAACTGGAAAACTAACATGTCACAAATAAAGAAGTGAAGTGGTATCCAAAGAAAAAACCCTCGCCCTTGGCTTGGAAATTTCACGCGGATTTTGAAACTGCGCCCGTCGAATCTGATGACGGGTATATTAAACATTACTTCAAGTAGTTATCGATAGGAAGATTTTATGATTATCAATAGCATTTTAAGGGATCGGAGAAGTAATTTTTGGTGAATTTTGGACTGATAAATTATGAATCAATATAATAATAATAATAATTTATTAAAATAGCGCTGACTATACTAATTGTTCAAAGCGCTTCACAAAAATTACAATGTTAAAAAGTTAAAGAGGCAAATATAAGATATTAATGTTCAAATTTCGTACATTGTACAAAATTCAAGCATGTGATTGGCTAATGAGCCAAGGGAAAGGGAGACCTGATACAGTGACTGAGTGAGCATTCGCTTAGTTACGTGTTTGGACGGCTTGCAAAACCTCATTACAATCGCCTATTTAACAGTGAAAATGTAGACAATTACTTGAAAGGTTACGGCAGGATTGAACTCTGTTTCCTGTGTGACAGAATGTATTATTGTATGTAAGGGTTAGAGACTGCTTGTGAGTGCTTTATCGACAAATACAGGCACGCGCTGACTCTACGATGAACTCAAAATGTCTTCATACTGCATTCGGCCTTCGGCCTCATGCAGTATTCATTATTTTTCGGCCTTCGGCCTCATGCAGTATTCATTATTTTTCGTTCATCGTACAGTCAGCGCGTGCCTGTATTTGTCGATAAAGCACTCACAAGCAGTCTCTAACCCTTACATACAATAATACATATCGAAGGTATAAAAACGAATCCTAGTTGCGATATTTACAATTTAAAAAAGATAGATATTTTAAAATATATATTCTACATAATATATAAATTAGACCTCATAAGCTAAACAAAATAAATAAGTCTTCAACTGTCTTTTAAAAATATCGACTGTGGCACCACGCCTGAGGTCAAGGGGCAATTCGTTCCATAGCTTGGGGGCTGCAATGGAGAATGCCCTGTCACCACAAGTCTTCGTATTTGATTTCGGTACTACTAAAAGTTCCTGAGAACTAGAACGAAGGGAACGTATATATGTGCGATAACTACGAAGCTCTGAGATAAGCCATTAAGGCTTATTAGCTAGCAGTAATGCGTAGTCCACACAAGCAAGTTTTCCTTGACAAGTTTTCCTTGACAAGTTGCCTTGTTCAATAACTGGCACGCCAGTTTTTCAACAAGGAGACTTGTCAAGGCAAAACTTGCCTCCCGGTTAGCTCAGTGGTTAAGCTCCGGTCTGTCGAGCGGGAGGTCGCGGGTTCAAACCCCGGCCGGACCAACACTCAGGGTCTTAAAATAACTGAGTAGAAGGTGCTGCCTTTGTGAACCAACTGCAAATGGTTAGACCTTCACGTCTTCTCGGATAAGGACGTAAAATCGTAGGTCCACTGACATGGCGGAGACAAGCCTCGTAGGGGACCTTGAGTCCTATTGTTTGTTTCCTGTGGCGTTACGCCCAAATGTTGTAAATAAAAAAATAAAAAAAAAAAAAAAAAAAAAATAAATAAAGGGAAAACTTGCTCGTGTGGACTACGCTTAAGACTTTAAAAAGTATTCGAAATTGTACAGGTAACCAATATAGCTTAATTAAAACAGGTGTTGATATTCCAGGATCAATAGATGTTTTAAAGAAAACTCGATTCTGCCAATCGATATCCCAGGAATGACCCCAGTTCGTTTACAATACAAACAATTTCTTCATTTCATAGCATACAGTGTGACGTCACAAAAGAGGATGTGACGTCACGAAATGAATTGTCAATTCGAGGTCACGTGTTCAACAAAAAGAGCGAAAACTTCCTATCACAAACCTTAAGTGGCTGTGTAATCAACACATCTTGAATAAAACTTATGATGGAGGAGACGAGCCACTGGAGAGATATCATGTTCCCAAACTTCATTCCGTACATAATGACCACAATGGCAGACCCAGTAGAGAATATGAACACTAGGAACCAAGCTAGGTAGACGAAATAGTAAGGTAGACTACTGTGCTTCTTGAACCAAATTAAGAAACGATGCAATCTGGAACCACCTGGAATGAAGGATATCAAGAACAATAGCTGTTATTACGGCTGAGCCAAATGCCATGCAGCGGTCAGCGGTTTCACCCATCTTATTGGGTCATCGACTCGTTTGAGGTTGTTTCAGCTTTGAGCTCGTTTGAGTGAAATTTTCTTTGAAATATCCTCGTTTTACTCTGCTTTATCATTCCTGTCGCTTCATTCAATGCACTAGTAGCGATTGTAAGACGCTGAGTGGCCTAAAGGTGGACTAACTGATTTGATAAGGCTGAATGCGAAGAGGAGTTGATCGTGTTATTTGTTGACTTTACGGACCCAAGAAGCTTCTGAAGACATGGCTTGTATAAATTGTCCGTCAAATCACTCCAGTGGCCAAGGACAAACACTGCTTAACATTTATTCTTGCTTTTCTTTAGAAAATAATCGTTTGGGGCATCATCTTCTTGGTGATCTCCGTTCAACGTGACTCCATCTCTGTGCCATTTTGAAATGGTTGACCCGAAAGCCTCGCATTCATGAGGGCTGATGGGTTAAATCGCTGACCATTTGGCTCAGCCGTAATAACAGCTATTTAGTTAAGCAGATAACATTAATTTTAGTTCTGTGCCACCATTGGTTAACACCGTAAGGTGTTCTTTATTAGTGCATTTTATAATTAATTTTGACGCCAGGCTTATGCAATAGAGGAGCATTTTAAAGTCTCAACGAATACTTTATGGACTGAGCAAAATTAACAAATTTATAAATTAAGCTTTCCATAAACAATATGCATCAATGAGGCTCGGACGTATGATGAAAAATATACAATGTTATATCTCAATAAAGTTGGCGGTTATGAAGTTTTATGTTTCACTTTATGTTTCATGTGTAGTGGAGATGCTTGAGGTAATCTCTAGGTTAAAGACGAGGATGGGATATCGAAAGATGGCAGTTTGAAAGAGGTGTTCGTTAAAGAGAGAATTGTCAACAAAATAATACCATCCCATAAAGACTACTGACGTGATGCAATAGACCGATTTAGCTTGCCTCCTTTTTGTCTCAATTCAGATCACCTGACTTTCCCCATCCCTTCTGAATCCCAAGAGAAATTGTATAAATTTGTTGAACTCTAACACATAGCACTGCATCTTCTACCCTGCGAACAGAGCCTTCTTCAACTCCACGAAACGAGAAGAAGAGAAGGCTCTGCAGTACTCGTGTTGTTTTCGTATTGAGTACTTGGCCGCCATTGTTGCAGTGGGTTCATGTTTTGTCATCAGCGTAAAAAAACAAAATTAGCCGCGCGCTGATAAACCGGTTTAACAGGCTTGACTCGCCCAGAATCTTGAGCGAACCGAACGAAAACAACACGAATACTGCAGAGCCTACTTTTCTTCTCGTTTCGTGGAGTTGAAAACTCTGCTCGCAGAGTATGAATCCTCTGGAGGACTGTGGGACAACACTGAGGGAAGCTAAATCGGTCTACGAGTGAAAACCAATTACCATCTTCCCAGACGGTGCTGCGCCTGCGGTTGTCCAAGAGCAACGGACTTCCCGTGAAGCTGATGCGGTCCACGTCAGTGTGTACGTCATTGATAGATAGCCTCATTCTGGCGTTCTTCTCTTGCGTGGAATCAATGCTGTTATTGGAACCCTTAGACTCGTCAGAAGAATCTTTCATTCTGTCAGTTGCCGCGCAAATAACCGACAGAAAAATTAAGTGGCACCAGTAATTATTACTTCGGCCGACAGCAATATTATAAATATTGCTGTTGGCCGAAGTAATCATCTATTGTAGTTATTGTTTCTCATCCAGTCCCAAAATAGCAATGTAAACCTTGCTGGAATCAATAAATATATGCAACAAAATGTCCGGCAAACAATGCTTCCTAATGATTCAAGAAAACAGGTATTGGTTTTATCGTACAGCAATTCCCTCCTGAAATGATACACGATATGTACTAATTTCATTGTTTTGTGTATGCAAGAACAATATAGAAGACGCGGCTTTAAATACAGTGGCTATAGTAACTATTAACTAAGTAGTATATGAGAGAGTACACAATAAGCCACTTTCAAGATCATGCATGCACAATGTTAGGTCTTGTTTCAACTGGCGGTCCAACTATACATGCATCAGGAGTTCCGGACTTCCGGTTGGATCACACTGCATTCTGGGTAGGTGGGCTCAGAAAAGTGGGCATCAACTTCTAGATCGGCCATATTGGATTTGAGTGCAGTCAATTTTTGCTCCTTAGCAAGTTCAAAAACTTACTACCTAATACACGGAATATCTTACCTTTACAGATTCTTCAGTTGGGAGTTCTAAGTCGATGTTTAAGCTTTAGAACGGGATTAATAAAGTTTCCAAGTTGACTGCGCTCAAATCCAATATGGCCGCTCTGGAAGTTGATGCCCACTTTTCTGAGCCCACCTACCCAGAATGCAGTGTGATCCAACCGGAAGTCCGGAACTCCTGATGCATGTATAGTTTAACATCTACCTGCCCGCCAAATAAACAAAGGATGTGTACCACTGCGCATGTTCCAGAAACTAGTCTATTAAATATTATTAGAAGTATCACGAATCCTGCAATCTGATTGGCTAAGCAATACTCACTATCTATTCTGTGATAGATAGTGAGTAGCGAAAAAAAAACGGTTTTCAAAAGCAAAACAATGGCTGCCAAGTCGTCAACATGTCAAAAAAATTTGTTTCAGTTTAGGATTGAACTACTAGTTGGTTTCTACTGAAACAATCAGACTACTCGCTCTCAGTTTCTATGGCTACGCAAACTATCAGGCGTTATAGTTCACCACAAAATTTTGGCGCGCGCTCATTGGCTAAAAGCGATCACGTGACGTGATAGTTGTCGTCCGCGAATGAAAACTATCAGGCGATAGTGCCCGCTGAGAGCGGAAGACGATTTTGTGATGAACAATAACGACAAATAGACTGTGTTTGTCTCGGAACTATCGGCTGATAGTTTCCCTTGGAAATTTGATGTTCTTAAAACTAGCATATAAGCCCTCGAACTTCGTTCTCGGGCTTATATTTGTTTTAAGAACATCAAATTTCCGCGGGCAACTATCAGCCGATAGTTCCTCGACGAACACAGTCTATTTGTATAATAGTGCCCGCGGACCCTGGTATATCAAATGCAATAGCTGAATCATCTACGGGTAAAAGTATCACTTGATAATCTAAAGAGGCGCAGGAACATGAGGTAGATGTGTTTCTTTCTTATCAAGATGGCTTTATACATGTTTCTTATATGGCAAGAGCTACTTCCGGTAAAAGCGCGCGTTCTGATTGGCTGTTTAGCGGTCGAGATTTCTCCGTAATGCCCACGGGCATTATGAGATATGTTTAATGCCCGGCAAACTTTGATAGCCCTAAAACAGTTGAACTGTCATAATTTTAGAGAAAAACAGAGAGAAAGTGCAAAATAAGCAAAGAAGAATATTCCGAAAGTGAAATTTATTACCCTACTGAAATAGAAAACAACGGTATAGTGAACAAAAACAACATGACCAACGGCAAAGGCCGGTGGAGGCTCCGAACAGCCAGCAAGGAATCGAAGATTCGTAAATAAACAGAAAAGTTCCGTGAAGAAAATAGCTAGTGACATAAAAACCTTCTGTCGGTTCCTGGAGTGGATAAACAAGGAAAACGTAATATTTGCAACCTTACCTCCAGCTGACTTCGACCACCTGTTATCCAAGTTCTCCATCGGACATTCCCAAAATTAGCGGCGAACTATACGAATTTACGAGCCTGGAACACCGACTTTCGTGTTTTCAAAGGGTATCTATATCCAATATCCTTTGGAAGAAGGGCTTCGAAAAGTCACGTCCATTTTTTTGCTGCAAAGCGAAAAGTGCCTTTCCCTGTACTTCTGAGGAAAACAGCCAAGCGAGATTTGCTGGCTGCTAATATTGGCTCAGGATACCACTTACAAATTTTCCAGTGATAGCCATGCAGGTACAAATTGTTCAAGGTTCGCAAAACAGGTGACGTCGGTGTTGATCGAGAAGACAAATCTTATCATCCTTTCGCCCGCATGTTTTCTTTAGAAAAACTTATTCCGTCTCAATAAGAAACAGTGTTGCCTTCAGAAATTAAATTTAGGTCTAACCATACGGATAAATTCTTCAAAATAACATTGATTTGAGCCTTAGATTAGAACCTTCCAGTTCCACGACTAGACTATGTTCAGTTTGTGGCGTGAAACAAACCTCAAAAGGGCGCGAAAAAAATCAAAACGCGCGCGCCAACCGGATGTAAAATATTAACTTCCGGCTTTATATTTTTGTTTTTGCTTTCCAACTAAAAGAGTGCCATATAATAAACATCTTATTAACCTCGTGCGCTGGGTCTTTACGGGAAATATCAAACCTCGGTCTTTTATGTACGAACCTCGCTATCGCTCGGTCTGTACTGTCAAGACCTCGGTCTGATATTTTCCCGTAAAGATCTCGCTCCCCAGTCTCGGTTAATAAGAAGTTAATACTTGAGAGTAAAGGTACGGATGTACGCTGCAACATTGCCGGTAATGTTACAGACGTAGGATCGAGTTCTACTTCAGCAACATTGCGCGCAACAAATTGCACCGTGTGAACAACAATTGCTGGCAATATTGCGCGCAATGTTGCAACGTGTGTCCGTACCTTAAGTTTTGTTTCCCGAAATCTCGATGATTCCCAAGACAAAGTCGAAAGAAACACCGAGATTCGAGGGGAAAACACTGGTTTTCCGATGGTCCAGTTATTAAGTGATTTGCATGTTGCATAGCCTAATAATTCATATTCCATTTTGTCGAGAAAAAAGCAAACCAAAACGGAAATAAAAACATTTTGAAAGCCCACCGTAACCAAAACGCACTACATCACGCCACATTCTATCACGTTCTGATCACGTGCGCCGGCTCGCAGCAATGCACCGTTATTGCTTTAAAAATGCTGTCCGATCATATACTTACACGGGTAACAGTTTATTTGTTTATTTTCAGTCATGTGACACTAAATCAACCAATGAAGGTGTGCGAGATATCTGCAAAATCATAGCTATTAAACACATTTGTACCTGTTATAAGCTGTAAGGTTCTGTACAGTCAGAGAGAGTCTGGTTGGGTTGGGCGTCTTCTTATGACGTATCCTATGCGGCTTTGGGCGAACGCTTCGGAAGATTTGAACGACGATAAGGTTGACAGGGAACACGATGAGACTTGATGCAATGCCAATAAACACCTGAAGTTACATTGTATTAAATAATTAATGTTGAGACAAAAAGAAGAAACGTATCAAGAACACCGGCATCAAGAACACGCTAATATATATGTTTACTTTAAAGGTAAGGAATCAAAGTGAAGAGAGGGGCCGGGTTATTTTGGAGATGAAAAAACAGATAATTTGTTTTACATGTTCTTGGGCAAATTAAGTCTTACAGTCAATTAAATAGCGTAAATACAGTACGAAATACAAACATAAATCTAGTTGTGATCTGTACTTTCACGGAAAAGAAGAGCGTTTTTAGGGCATATTCAAAGTTCTCGAATCCTGAACATGGAATACATGCAGCGAACAACTATAAACAGTTACTTAAAGGGGCACTGTCAACCCCTTTTTCTCATGACGAAAGACAGAAATAACTACTCAGATTAGCAGAGTATGCTTTCCAGTGATGGCTGTACTCAGATTAGCAGAGTATGCTTTCCACTGATGGCTGTACTCAGATTAGCAGAGTATGCTTTCCAGTGATGGCTGTACTCAGATTAGTATGCTTTCCAGTGATGGCTGTACTCAGATTAGCAGAGTATGCTTTCCAGTGATGGCTGGAGAAAAGTTCAGACACTTTTGATGAAGGATAGCAAAAATGTAAGATTCGAGTGGATGAAAAATACAAATTTAAGCAACTTGAAATCGGTTCACTCAGGAAAATCACATGTCTGACGAGGTAATTCCACGTTAAATTGCACGAGAAAACCGATATTGCCCGACGAATTACTCAGGAAGATTTAGTACTTTTGTTAATATTTTGCTAAGTTATAAATAGCGCGTGTAGTCTACAGTAGTGATTCCACTCTGAATCACTACTCCTCTCAACCAATCAGCGTCTGATTTCGCAAACGCACTCGTGCGATTTAGCTGTGACTATGCGATTCTAACCGAAATTAAGTTTCTAGAATAAGCTTTAGTAATCCACTTTAATCTTTAATCTAGTTTGAAAAGAACATTAGGGTATTCACATGGTATTGCTCTTCTCTTCTTTGTAGTTTTGCTTTAAAGAAACTTAATAATAATAATAATAATAATAATAGGCCATATTTAATATATATAGCGCCATATACCACAGTCTCATGGCGCTTTACATTTTACTGACATATCCCGTCAGTGAATTTTTCGGACTGCTATTACAGCGCCAATGGCAGCCACGCAGTTTACAATGTTGAGTGTGTTGTTAGTGAAATGGCCAGGCTGCTGTAACTTGAAGGTTCAGTTTGATTGACAAGTGCTTCCAAAACATCGCAGCAAATACAGCGACTATTTTACGTATTGACACGATTACAGAACAGAGTTTGAATGGATCTGCCCTTCTTTATTAGGATTTAGAATATTAATAACTGCCAATGTTTTGATTCAGCTTAAAGACCCTTTAGCACGCCCCGTGATGCTTTGCGCGAAACAAGTATTTTCGTGGACCACGAAATTCAGTTCTGAGACCGGCGATGTATACATGTAAAGAATCTGCTTGCATCGTTGTTGTTACCGCTGATAGTTACTATTATATACGGACATACGATGAATACTCTTCTTAAGAACATATTTAGGGCATTCTTTTAAATATTGAACCAAAATTTGCTGACAGTTCAGACAGTTTTTGTGACATCCAACGGCCTAGCAAATCCGAGATGGCGCCAGCGAAGAACAACCGCCGAGAAAATTGTCACGGTCTGTCTTCCTTCCTAAAACGAAGGTAAGAAGAAAGAAGATCATTCGCCGATAATTCTTCGATCTTTCAGTTAGGGAAACACAAGCAACTGCGGTGAGTTTGGAGAGTACTCTGCGTTCTTGCTTTTCTGAGTACATTTGTAAATAGCCGGCGACTTAGCGGACGCCGAGCGGATAACTCGATCTGGCTGTTCAAAGGACTGTCGATTCTCCAACGCTATGATACTCGTGGTTCAGTTTCCTAGTTGCGTGTATATCAGTGGATAAACTCAAAGAATACCTTGCCGTTCCTCCGTTGTATCCGTGCTACTAATTCCGATATTTAGTAGCTCGTAAGTGTTCAAACCGAAGTCAAGTCGACGCAAATACTTTGTCAGTAGCGATCAGTCAGTACACACACTTATAATATTCTCCTCAGCGAGCAAATAAAATTATTGCTGCTACTGATTTTCTATTGCTGTATGTTGTTGCTTGACTTATTCCTCATCTAGATTATTAGTTAGATGTGTATTTGATCAAGAATCGAACTGTTTGCGTTCTATAATGTCGTATGAAATCCTAGAACGCGCTGAGTAATTAAACGTCCTGCATCAAGTTCTCTTCCAAGTTCTACCTTTGTGGATGTTTGATTAATGAATAAGTCTCAGCTTTCAACGCTGAATCGATTTTAGGGCTTTTAGTTATTTCTTAAACTAGGCATTATTTCCGTTTATATAAAGTTTCATAGAATTTTGACGGATGTTGAGTTACTTGTTGAATTAGGCGCTCGTCGCGTCACAGTCAGTGAATACGAAATCAAAACAAAAACACTGGTTTCGCGCAAAGTATCACGGGGCGTGCTAAAGGGTCTTTAATAGGATTTCTTCAAATGGACCAGCGGAAAGACGGATACCAAACATCCAGATAATGGCTACGTTTTGGTGGGTGGAGATAGAGAGGAGGCTTTATTCTGGCTGTTATAAAATTACTGATAAATTATGCGCATATATACCAATTATTTTTCTTTTTTTGTTCTCATCATCATTCATGTATAATTTGTCTAAAGTTCGTGCTTACATTGTAAATATATTAATCCTTTGACACTGTTTATTAAATCGCGAGGCGAACCTCGAGCTGAAATGACCTTCAATTCAGAGCAAATTAACCTACTCCATACATAATTAACGTCTAAAATATTTCCGTAACTTAAATGAGTGGCATAAATTAAGTGTTGCTGTTGTTACCTGTTCCCAAGTAAAAACCATTCCCCCGAAATTCTGTGAGTTGGCTGTTGTTTTGTCAATAATGGATTTGTACCACATGGCACTTGTCATCATTGACATCAGCAGTAGGCACAAACAACACGAGAGGCGCTGAACACGAGTGAACCGGCTGTTGGCAGGCCGAGCAAAGACTGAGAACCACAAATGGCTGTCACTAAGGTTACGGCGCGTGCGTGCTACGAACAGGTGCTGGAACTCTGTGAGCTCTTCCCGGCTGGCCAATGGTATTAGACGTTCAACCTGTCCATCATCCTCATCCACCGCCAGCCATCGATTACAAATGAAATAGTAACGGTCATCATTCTGAAGGTCAATCACCATTACTCGACTTAACAACCACGATCCGCCCAAATTGTTGTGCCAGATGCGAATGTACGGCAGCGGGCCGAGGTTAAAAGAGGTGGTCAGTAGAAAGGTATCCACGCTACCTCTCTGGAAAGGTTTTCTCTCGGGGTCTTCTAGTGCTCGAGCATCAGTGTCGTGCTCCTCACCGTAGAGGAAGAGGTTAACCTTGGACGTGGTGCCGGCACCACGGCGCATGCTCGTCCAGAGAGTGATCTCATAGCGGAAGGGATCCGAGGGGTCGTTGTCTGGCAGTGGACAGACACCCACCTGTTTAACGGAAATAGGGATACTGTAACACCGATAGCTGGTAATAAATGGGGTGTTAGTGTTAGAAGAATGTAAGTGTCATTACACTGTCTGCAACAGGTTGTCTGCGGTACTGGGAATCGGGGTACAACGTTGCACAACGTCGAGATATCTTCGGACGCGCGATTTCACAGCCAGTCCTGTCTGCAGTGTGAAATTTAAAAGTCGTCATCACTACAAACGAAATGTCAAATGATTTATTATGCGTCGAAGATACAGAGAGACGTTACCGGATCTACCAAGCTAGTGGCTTATGTTTAAGTATTCTGACGAACTCGAATTGAAATTTAGGTTGGTTTTTGAGGAGGGAGGAAAACCTGAGAAAAACCCTCAAGGCAAGGGTGAGATACCTTACATATGACACCGGAGTGCATGAGAGGCGAACGCTCACACCACTCGGCCACCCTTGGTTCCCATAAACACTGCATTACACCTATACATTACACAAATATATACATAAAGAGTCTACAACACACAACATATCAAACCTTTATCAGGTCAGCCTTGTCTTTCTTTCTTGCCCAAACAAGTCCCAGAAAGTAGAACAGAAAGATGATGGAGACGGAGACAAACAGGGCATACCCGCTCTCGAATTGTTTAGCTGTTAGTTTGCCGATAGGGTTTGGTTTAACAATCATGGAGCCGAAGAACGTGAGGTGGTTACAGTTGAAATGGGTCATCGTCATCGTCGTCTTGTTGCTTAACTAGTAAAACAAAACGATAAGTCAAGCTAAAATTAAGACAAGCCACATAATCTCCAGTAGTCAGGGTTTACAACGCCAGTCATGGTTAAACGCCGGTAGGAAGCCGCAGGCGGTTTGAGGGTTACAAAAACCTAACGGGGTCATGTTTTATCACAGAATTTCGCTGGGTATTGGTCACATCGCCCAGAATGCCGCGACACATCCGGGATGTTTCTAAGAACAACAGCGCTAAATTCCAAAGCTAAGCAATGATACGTGAAGCAAATAACAGAGAAAATGGGCCAAAACGCTTCAGTGACGTTACGATTTCACTCACTCACGCAGAAAATAACCTTCATAAGAGTTAGGTACCCATGGGCTTTTGTAGAAGAGATATCAATTAAGTATTTGCACCAAATATAAAATTATTTGCGTGAATATAAGCATTATCGGTTTTGCCTTCAAATTTGGGATTTTTCGAAGCTGCTTGACTGGAAAATGACGAATGGTTGAATTTGAGGTCGATTTTCTCTTCGAATAATTACTTAATTTCTTAGGTACCCACGGCAAAAGTTAGTTCGATATCTTAGTAACTCGTTGCCTCTTCTTCGTCTTATTCTGACGGATATTAGTATTATCGAAATCAAACTTTCTAGAACATATATTGGAAACTCAAATTCGCTTGCCAAATTTGGATTTTCAGAATTCCCGCGAGGCATCCCTTGACTTCAAAGCTCCTCCCATATAGACAATAGAGCGCACGCCGGCTAATGAAGCATTGAAATTGACGAGTCACACGAGCCTTTGTGATTGTAATTTTAGTTGGCTAAGTGTCTTTTTGCGCTGGAAAATGACTGCGCTGAAAAACTAATAACAGAACATCGTAAAACTCGATCGCATCATAAACAAATGTTCAACCAGATTTTGTAGACCTTCAGCTTTAAAATGAGACCTTTTTCGTGTTTCTGTGTGCACTAGAAGTCAACAACCAAAATAAAGAATCTAGTTGTGGTCTTCCGACTCAGAGAGCGGCACTGTTAGCCGCTTTGATTTCCAACCAAAACATTTATACACTGACTGGCCTGAAAAACTAACAGAACAGTATAAAAGTCGATAGCGCATCATAAACAAATGTTCAAGCGGATTTTGTAAACCTTCAGCTTTAAAATGAGACCTTTTCGTGGTTCTGCGTGCACTAGAAGTCAACAACCAAAATAAATAATCTAGTTGTTGTCTTCACTGACGCAGGACCGGCGTTTGAAAAGTGAAAATGAACTATCAGAACAGCGTAGAACAGCTCTGGCGCGTCATAAACTGATGTCAAAATGGATTTTGAATATCTTCAGCTTTGAAATGAGATGTTTCTATGTTTCTACTTGCTGTAGAAGTCAAACTAGCAAAGGAAGAAATGAATTGCCTTGTCGTCTTTACTCAGATCTAAGCAACCGTGTGAAGCCGTCGCCTGTTGAATTCAAAGCAAATCCTATTGGAAAGTGAAAGTGGAACTTAAAAAAACAACATAAAGAGCACTGGTACTCTAAAACAAAATATTTCTGAAACGATGAAACTGGGCAAAAGGATTGTTCGGTCAAATTAATGCCCAGCTTTGACTCTCGTAAGCAGTAAAACAATTGACTACGCGCCAAATCTTTTCGAAAACCGTTCAGTGACAGAAAACTCAAGATCAGGCGTAATGAACAGTCGGTTCAATTGAAGAGGACATCTATCGTTAATAATTAGCGCCATCACGTTATTTCTGGCATTGATTGACGGGTGCCTTATCAGCCTTGGGACATTTGTATTCCCATAACGATTAATGAACAACCAATCAGGTATCATTAAAGCGAACTGCTCATGCGTTAGATTATAATTATTCCGCTTTAGATTAATTCTTCAACAGTAAGTACATGTCGCGAAGAACAATAGGATTCTGCCCGATGAGAGATGTCTTATACGCTAAAGCGCATTACAAGAACGACTAGACTGCGCAGTACTCACACTACAACCTTGGTCATTCCACCTTTCTGGCTCCTTTTCGGTCCAGTATCTGCAACCAACACTTCGTATCTCAATTGTATAGTTAACCGTCAATATGGACGACACCTCAAAAACCCCACCACTGCTCCCTGGGACCTGCAGTCTCTGTTCTACAAGGTCTGTCGCTTTAAGCCCGAAATACAAATCCGCTTTAGAGCTCCCGAAGTAATCCAAATCCATGATCAGGAATGTATGGTTGTCAACCTTCTGATACGGCCATGGTAGGGAATCATTCAGGAAAGGTAACTCAAGCATGAAGGCGTACGTAGTGGTGGTAGGATACTTTCCAAACAGAATGTATAACGTCAGACGTTCAGTTGGGTTCACGTGAACAAGGAGTGGGAATTTCAAGGCTTCGGCGTTTTCTATTCGATAATGATGCTTAAGAAACGTTTTGTGGTTGAATGAAGCAGAATAGTAATCGGTATTTGTCTCAGCGACAGGTATTTGTATCTCAATGTCCTCTGTCGTGTCCTTGATTTCCAGCTTCCTATGTTTGCCTCCCTTTGACAGTCGTAGTTCAAGGCCTATCACGTCTTTGCTCATGTAAGGGGAACTGATTTTGTCCCATCTTATTGGGTTTTCAATGAAGGAAACCACCTGTGGAGGAATCGTATGATATAGAAATTGTCAAGAAAGGTTATTAATGTTCAAACAGCCCATTTCATTTGCGAGGGGAAAGAGAGAATACCAGAGTAAGTGTTCCAGCAATTGAACCTCGCATCCCACGCCAGTTAACACACCATTACGGATTTTCAGTTGATAAAAAAACAGTTTCCTTCTATCCCAACAGTTTTGTTTTAAATTATAGCTCACTTTCGTTTGACTGGGGCTGATGGTTATAGTCAATAAGAGTTGAACCAACTCTCATACAAATCTTCCCCAGGCCCAGAAATCGCACTTACAAATCCAAAAACTCTAAACCAACTTTATTAACAAGACCTCAAATACATCTTACCTCAATACTAATTGGTGGTTTCAATATTTTACCTGAATACTAACTGGATTCAAACATCTTATCTGGATACTAATTGGGTCCAAACATCTTACCTGGCTACTAATTGGGTTCAAACATCTTACCTGGATATTAATTGGGGTCAAACATATTACCTGAATACTAATTGGGTTCAAACATCTTACCTGGATACTAATTGGGTCCATACATCTTACCTGAATACTAATTGGGGTCAAACATTTTACCTGGATACTAATTGGGTTCAAACATTTTACCTGGATACTAATTGGGTTCAAACATCTTACCTGGATATTAATTGGGTTCAAACATTTTACCTGGATACTAATTGAGTTCAAACATCTTACCTGGATACTAATTGGGTTCAAACATCTTACCTGAATACTAATTGGGTCCATATATCTTACTGGATACTAATTGGGTTCAAACATCTTACCTGGATACTAATTGAGTTCAAACATCTTACCTGGATACTAATTGGGTTCAAACATTTTACCTGGATACTAATTGAGTTCAAACATCTTACCTGAATACTAATTGGGTCCATATATCTTACTGGATACTAATTGGGTTCAAACATCTTACCTGGATACTAATTGAGTTCAAACATCTTACCTGGATACTAATTGGGTTCAAACATCTTACCTGAATACTAATTGGGTCCATATATCTTACTGGATACTAATTGGGTTCAAACATCTTACCTGGATACTAATTGAGTTCAAACATCTTACCTGGATACTAATTGGGTTCAAACATTTTACCTGGATACTAATTGGGTTCAAACATTTTACCTGGATACTAATTGGGTTCAAACATCTTACCTGGATACTAATTGGGTTCAAACATCTTACCTGGATACTAATTGAGTTCAAACATCTTACCTGGATACTAATTGGGTTCAAACATCTTACCTGGATATTAATTGGGTTCAAACATTTTACCTGGATACTAATTGGGTTCAAACATTTTACCTGGATACTAATTGGGTTCAAACATTTTACCTGGATACTAATTTGGTTCAAACATCTTACCTGAATACTAATTGGGTCCATATATCTTACTGGATACTAATTGGGTTCAAACATCTTACCTGGATACTAATTGAGTTCAAACATCTTACCTGGATACTAATTGGGTTCAAACATTTTACCTGGATACTAATTGAGTTCAAACATCTTACCTGAATACTAATTGGGTCCATATATCTTACTGGATACTAATTGGGTTCAAACATCTTACCTGGATACTAATTGAGTTCAAACATCTTACCTGGATACTAATTGGGTTCAAACATTTTACCTGGATACTAATTGAGTTCAAACATCTTACCTGGATACTAATTGGGTTCAAACATTTTACCTGGATACTAATTGAGTTCAAACATCTTACCTGAATACTAATTGGGTCCATATATCTTACTGGATACTAATTGGGTCAAACATCTTACCTGGATACTAATTGAGTTCAAACATCTTACCTGGATACTAATTGGGTTCAAACATCTTACCTGAATACTAATTGGGTCCATATATCTTACTGGATACTAATTGGGTTCAAACATCTTACCTGAATACTAATTGGGTCCATATATCTTACTGGATACTAATTGGGTTCAAACATCTTACCTGGATACTAATTGAGTTCAAACATCTTACCTGGATACTAATTGGGTTCAAACATCTTACCTGAATACTAATTGGGTCCATATATCTTACTGGATACTAATTGGGGTCAAACATCTTACCTGAATGCTAATTGGGTCCATATATCTTACTGGATACTAATTGGGTTCAAACATCTTACCTGGATACTAATTGAGTTCAAACATCTTACCTGGATATTAATTGGGTTCAAGCATCTTACCTGAATATTAATTGGGTTCAAACATCTTACCTGAATACTAATTGGGTCCTCATTTTCAATGTCCGTAGTCTTCCCGCCAAGTAGTGCGCTTTCAGATGGTAACGTAAAGGACCCGGTGGGTTTCCCATCACGGAGGACCTCGATGCTCCTATTGCCAACGCTGTCCCACTGGCGTTTCTGCACCTGCATACTGAATGCGTGGGTTGTGACCTGAGTTTCGTTTTCTGCTATAAGCTTGTTTTGTTGGATAGCGTCCGTCAAATGGTTCATGGCTCCATAGAGTGTTTTAACGACATCCTCGGCGTCGATGGCCGCCTGGAATGGATTACAGTGTTTAGTTTTATAATTACCTTTACTGACTTACTGACGTATTGTCTTTTGACTACCTTTGTCATAGCAAAAAAACGATGGGCTAACGCTCGAAACGCCAGCTGATACTCGCTTCTCACGGCGGTTATTTAATTGACTGTTAGTTGATTATATCACTTCCCTGATATACCAGTGTTTATATGCTGTCCTTCGACATACTCACGAATGATTTTATATTATTTAGATTTGACGCTTTTCACGAAATTACAAAATTGATGCTTCCACTTCCTCCAGGTGATATACTCCGTCGCCCTTTCTCGACTTGCTTGTAGTTAACACAGTAGTTTCCAATGGTGTTGAACTAAAAGTTAACGGGTAGACCTGGATATTCCGCGGGTCACATTTGCCTGAGTTTTTGAGGAGAATAGTGAACATAAAACTTTGAAGTAAATTGTACACTTCAGTTGTTGAAGAAGTTTCCTTCGCACCGATTGTATTGAAACTCGATACCAATCAAGCTCATGGGTTAGTTACTCTATAACAGCACTTTCAAAAAGATATATGTCCTTGTTTATGAGATTTCCGCATTTCGCGTAAAAACAAGGAGTGGCAAAAATTGTAGATATATCTAATTGAGCTCAATGACTTCGTTCTCCGAATCTCCTCGAAAAAAAACACGGAGGTGGCGGATTCCTTTGGCACTCGTTCGTCACTGCTCCCGAAGAAAAACCGCGTTCAACTAGCACAGGCAGCCCATGAAATAATGCTAAGCTGATTGAACCCCGGCTCGTTACATGCTAGGTTAGCTGCAGAAACTGTCGAATTTGACAACTTACAAAGTGAGGAAATAAGCGATGAGTCGATTAAATGAGTGCTAGAGGAATGTGAGAAAGGGTTTCTGGAGGTAAAATGCTGATAGTTTGAATTTTTGAAGAATTACGAGGCCTCGAAGAGTCGCCACATGGACTAATGGCGTCTCGTGTTTCCCACCTTCTCAATATTTATATAGGGGAAGGGAAAAAAACCCAGAAGTGCCTCAAACCAACCAGCAATAAACACATCAGTGATGAAGAGGAACAACTTCACAACACACAGGTAAGATTTCATGACTTTATTTATCATTTTAGTACAGTTTTAGATTATTTCTAAAATTCCCATACGTTCCTTCTAAAAATCATTAGCTTGGGCTGCCTGTGGTTATACTTATATAGTTGTAAGACATCAGTAGTTTAATTAATTAGTAAATTACATTTTAGTTTATTGTTCTTATTGATCGTATTGTCTGTATTTATATATTAAGGGCCACAAGTTTATTAGCACTTTTATTTGTACTATTTAGTGTCACCCTCTTTAAATAAAGTTGATTGATTGATTGATTGGTACGGACGCGTCCATAACATACGGTACTGACCAGGTCCATTACTTACGGTACGGTTCGGGTCCATAACTTACGGTACGGACCGCGCCCATAACTTACGGTACGGACCGGACCATAACTTACGGTACGGTTCGGGTCCATAACTTACGGTACGGACCGTGTCCATTACTTACGGTACGGACCGCGTCCATTACTTACGAAACTAAGAGTAGCAAAGCCGACACAACGTAGATTTTCGAGGTTTATATAACGATATTTCGGCTGGCCAAATCAGCCTTCTTCAGGTAATATGAAGAAATGTTATTACATTAGCGAACGTGACTAACTAGAAATATGGGTTACGAAATATAGGAAATAGATGACAAATGATTGACACTATTAATATAGAAATAATAAGATTATGAAGTTATATATGTATATCAGCTAGTATCCCTATCGAAAAATAGTTATCTAATAGAGACTCGATTCGTAAGGCCAGAGAAGCTACTCTTATTACACAAGCTAGAACACTGACTCGTACCTTATGGTCTCAACATCCGTGACGAGTCATACTAGCTGGTATATATATATAACTTCATTATCTTATTATTTCTATATTAATAGTGTCAATCATTTGTCATCTATTTCCTATATTTCGTAACCCATATTTCTAGTTAGTCACGTTCGCCAATGTAATAACATTTCTTCATATTACCTGGTTTGGCCAGCCGAAATATCGTTATATAAGCCTCGAAAATCTACGTTGTGTCGGCTTTGCTACTCTTAGTTTTATGTGTCCAGCCGATTAGATCAATCACTGATCCAACGTACACCAGCAGGATCGTCGTCCACGGTACGTTGCTTGCATTCTATTCATTACTTACGGTACGGACCGAGTCCATAACTTACGGTACGGACCGGGTCCATAACTTACAGCACATCCCTCTCTGTCGGTTAATAATAGGTATTTACATAGGATTAACACCAAATTGTATATCACATAACCCTACCTCGTCTCCCTTTCTCTTTCTAATTCGCACGGCCCAGTCTCGCGATGGAGTACCTTCCGTTTTATTCAGACTTTCTAGAACTAAAAGGAACATTTAATATTAACGCCTTCAAACTAATTATTGACGAACAATATTACTGTTGTAATTTTAAGAGTAATCTTCTGGTAAAGGGTAAAGTTAAATGTATTCACTTGTATAGCGAAGATTATATGTAGTTGGTAAGCGTGCTTCACATTCAAGGAGGTTTTGTGATACGGACGTATTTGTTTGGCGCAATGTGCTCATTAACGGAAATCGCGGACATTTTGCGACCGCGATTAAGCCGAACAGCGAAGTTAACACAAGGGCACAGAGCATGCCCATTATGCCAAAACTGCAACAAAGATGGCGTAGTGTGGAACTCGACCACAGGGAACCCAAATGCAGCTCAATCCCTAGTGTTATTATATTAGAACCTGCATTTGGTCTAAACAGCGGTAATACCTTTGAATAGTAAGCCGTCGGTGGAGTGGAGAATGATATGGTGGACAAAACGCCTGTTTTGATATGAAAACGTGGGTTCCCTGGCAGGTTTCGGAACTGTAATGACGGCTTCGTGTAGCCAAAAGTTTTTGGAGCAATTTTGACCGAATCAAACTACGATGAACAGCCTTCGCAAATGGCGATATAAGACCGACCGGCATTTCGTTGTTGGTTAGTGAGTACTACATGGAAGTTTGGGATTTACTCCTCGACGATTTACAAGGAATCTATGGCAGCCTGTGATAATTTTTGGCTAAAAAGATGCATCTGTTTTGACCGAAGGAAGCGTGACTGAATTCATCAAATATTTAAACTAATGGTTTCTATGAGCCCTGAGTTTGAAACGAGAAGACCGACAAAGTAAAAGCGTTACTATAGATAAAGCTATAAAACCATTTATGTTTGGTCCCATACATTTCTTTGTAAGTGTACGTAGGCCATTTTTAAATGCCCTGCAAAAGCTATGCATAATGAGCTATCCGCCATTTTGTCCATGATTTCTGGTCATGGCCATGATGTTTGCAATCATGAGTGGCTGCTATCCGTTAGTACCTCCAACATACATCTAGGGAACAAAGTGACTTCGTGCAAGCGATCACATGTGTATGCAAGCAGGCTGAACTCAGGCTTTCGAATGAACTCAGACTTATTTCTTTACCGCCTCCCGGTTATAGCTCAGTGGTTAAGTTCCGGTATGTCGAGCTGGAGGTCGCGGGTTCAAACCCCGGCCGGACCAACACTCAGGGTCTTAAAATAACTGAGTAGAAGGTGCTGCCTTTACATAATACAGTAAACGGTTATACCTTCACGTCTTCTCGGATAAGGACGTAAATGCGTAGGACTAGTGTTCCCAATTAGCTGCAAAGCTAAATACATTGACACTTAAATAAGTAAGTCAGAGTTAAATACCGAGAACGGAGGCAATAAGCAATAGGCCCTTGCATTTATAATGGAGGTATGTATGGAAAATAAAGCGTCATGAATAACAAAGAAAACCGTGTCAAGTATGAAATAAAGTCACTTACTTACTTAGTCGAATCAAGAATAGTTTAGCTGTTATTTACTGGCGCAAAGCTCTCACGAAAATTACAAAATTTCAAGGAGTTGGGGTAAAAGTGGTAATAAACAAATGTAAGCATCCCGAATAGTTCTTGAAAAATGTCCTTGAAGATCTTTTGACCGAAGAATTTCGCCGAAGAAATGCAAGAGTTTACTAAAAGCGAGACAAAAACTAGCAGTACTAGTACTTTTAGAGTGCTTTTAGAACTTCACTTACCCTTGTTTTATTGTTGTTCCTACAACATTTCAATGATAATTTGTTTCGCTCGCGAGCAGGCGATAACCTCGTTATGATATCCTACGATCTGATTGGTTGCGAGAGCTCTCGATCGGTTTACTGGAGTTTGTTCAGTAATTCGTCTTTCAAATCGAAAGAGAACACAGAAATAAAATAATTCTGTTATTTACAGGCTCATGGTCGGTCCGTATTACAGGTCTTACACCAGGACGTTACAGAGGAGAAATTGTTTGACGTTAAAGTGCCTATCACCCTTTTGCAATTTTGATAGCTTATGAATCTCCGAAACGTTTTGAGTACTTCTGTGAAGAAAGTTTTGGTTTAAAGTGGATACTTTATGTTCTACGCTTGTTTGAAATCGTGTAAATGTGACCTTTCCTGACCCATAAAAAGCCTGAGACGATTCCTGGGTAGACGTCATCTTGACGTCTATAATTAATTCGGCTTTGCAATCATTCGAAGAAATACTTAACATGTTGACTAAAATGGCTTTTTTCTTTACTAACAACTCAAAAACTGTGTATATTTTCTATGCATCGATGTTGTTGTGATAAAAAGGCGCCATGGAGAATAATGCATTAATGAGATGACGTCTACCCAGGCTTCGACGCAGGCTTTTACTTACGTGGTCATGGGTCAGGAAAGGTCACATTTACACGATTTCAAACAAGCGTAGAACATAAAGTATCCACTTTAAACCAAAACTTTCTTCACAGAAGTACTCAAAACGTTTCGGAGATTCATAAGCTATCAAAATTGCAAAAGGGTGATAGGCACTTTAACGTCAAACAATTTCTCCTTAACTTGATCTTAACTTGATCTTCGAACTCGAACTGTCCATCTTGCAGGCCGCAAACTCCGTAATCGAACAATTCAAGTTCTGAGTATTCGAGAGATAAAAAAAGTGTTTGTTAAATAAGCCAGCACGAGGAAGAATAATACAAAATATGATTTAACAAAGAAGAAAATCACAGAAGTAACTAACCTTGTTGTATGTAGTCTTCCGTGGTCTTAGAAGACGCATCAAAGTTGTGTGAGACTCCCGTGAATATGACTTGCGCCGTTTCTTCTACTTTCACGGCACTCTTTGCCTCGTGCCCTTTAATTCTTGCTTCAAAGCTCACTTTCTCGCTCATTCGGTTGAAAAATTGCGATGCCTTCACCTTGGATTTGATTCAAAGGTGGGCATGAATGGTATGATTGAGGGGCATTTAGAAGGGGAGTTTGATATTTGGATTTTGAGTGAACAAAACATTACTTCAATCTACTCCTCAGTTATCCGTCACCTTTTTCTATTCCTCCCGGGGGTGGAGGTATTCGGGGGGGGGGGGGGGTGGGTGTCGTGTGTGTGTGTTGTGCAATCCTTAATGATAGCACGCGCTATAAAATCACTTTTTCCCAAAATAAATCTCGTTTTTAAGGCTTCTCCGCTTCTCTATTTCTCGTTTTTTGTTTAAAAATAAATTTACGATTAGAGTTTACCGTGGTCAAACGTGATTCATTCGGCTAGCGCTCATAATACATGAACTTGTCCTTAATGTTCGTCAAGAGAGAATGAGGTAAGAGAACGAATCCCCCATACATGGGTCTGATCCAATAATTATTATTTGAAATCTAGTATTTTAAGATTAACAGGGCACAGCCTGGTTAGTTTAAGAAAGACACCTGATTGGCGTGAAGTGGCGCTTTTGTGCTAAGGAATGGTTTATAACGACGCTATGCGGACTCAGGGGATATAACCAATGGGTAGCCTACCAGAGGGTATATAGCCTACTGGAATGAGATCAAAATAACTTACGTCGCGTGTTGTGAAACTAAAAATATATTTCAAATAATTATCATAGAGCATGTGAATTCGTTCTTAACTCATCCTCTCTTGTGTTCGTATATCCGTGCTATCAACATTCCCAAAATGGTTGATGTTTTTCTCTTGGTTGCCAGCTTGCTCGGATGTGAAAGGGTCAGATGTGGCTGTTTCGTATGAGTGGGACAAACTACGGCATATTTAAGTCCGTAGCCTTAACTTTGTAATTTGATTGATCAGCAGGACAAAAATAAATCATGTCAATGCCACGGCATGCAGTACAGTAACCGTGCCGTAGTGGCCTTGCAATTGCCGCATGCGTAGTTTGTCCCACTCATACGAAATCTGCTGTATGCTAACCTGTGTAGACGATGTGACCTCATCTTTCTTTTGTATCGATACTGTGACTGCGTTGGATACTTCGGCTATGGGTTCGAGGCCAGGCTTAACACCTATTTGGACGGCAATGTCAACGCACTGGGAACGTAGCTGAAAAAAACCAAGACAGAACAACAGTGAGATTAGAATGCCACAAATCATAACGAACCTTTCGGTTCCCTCACGAAAAGCATCTTCGGTTGATGGGACACCCTCGTTGTTATTACTGAAACCACAGCTTTGGACATGAATAGTTGGAACACGTCCCCCGCACCCCTTCATTTCAATGTTGGATAAACTTCAGGGTTGCGCGCTGCTTCTGGTTTCCATAACAATTAAAGGATTAGTGTTGCAAGAGTCGTGTCCAAAGGTGCAGCTTTGGACATGAATAGTTGGAACACGTCCCCCGCACCCCCTAATTTCAATGTTGGATAAACTTCAGGGTTGCGCGCTGCTTCTGGTTTCCATAACAATTAAAGGATTAGTGTTGCAAGAGTCGTGTCCAAAGGTGAAGCTTTGGACATGAAGAGTTGGAACACGTCCCCCGCACCCCCTCATTTCAATGTTGGATAAACGTCAGGGTTGCGCGCTGCTTCTGGTTTCCATAACAATTAAAGGATTAGTGTTGCAAGAGTCGTGTCCAAAGGTGCAGCTTTGGACATGAAGAGTTGGAACACGTTTCCCGCACCCCCTCATTTCAATGTTGGATAAACTTCAGGGTTGCGCGCTGCTTCTGGTTTCCATAACAATTAAAGTATTAGTGTTGCAAGAGTCGTGTCCAAAGGTGAAGCTTTGGACATGAAGAGTTGGAACACGTCCCCCGCACCCCCTCATTTCAATGTTGGATAAACTTCAGGGTTGCGCGCTGCTTCTGGTTTCCATAACAATTAAAGGATTAGTGTTGCAAGAGTCGTGTCCAAAGGTGCAGCTTTGGACATGAAGAGTTGGAACACGTCCCCCGCACCCCCTCATTTCAATGTTGGATAAACTTCAGGGTTGCGCGCTGCTTCTGGTTTCCATAACAATTAAAGGATTAGTGTTACAAGATTCGTGTCCAAAGGTGCAGTTACCATAAAAGTGGGGGTACATTTGGCCATAATCCCTTGCCAACCTAACACAATCAAAATAACACGTAGAAATCCTCTGTTCTCTCCAATGACAGTATATTGGCAACAGCACTTATACTGGCTTGTAACTCTCTAACACGAATTGCGCGCAAAGGACTGTGGGTAGCTGCCATCTTTTTCCGTCCAGTAGACGAGTTTTCGGTGTCAACCAGTGTGATCTGACTAACAGTTCATGAGAGAATTGAGATGTTACATGTCACAGAAGTGTCACGCGACACATTGGTGTTGCAGATCAAGGCAGGCCTAAGAACTTGTGCAATGTAGCCATGGCTGCCCTAATTTTCATATTAAACATTTAGGTTAGAATTGAATTTCGCGCGATAAGCAATCAGTAGAGCTGGAGCACTCGAGCGGAGCATAACCGAAATGCTCACTCGACAAGGGCTGATTGACAACTGAAGGGTGACAAATCCCTGGGCATCCCTTTTTTTATGCTGGAACTTCGTGTGTAAATCATAAAAACGAGGCTAATTAGTGCAGATTTGGCTCTGACCATACACAAATCTCTAAACTGATATCTCGATAAGTAACCATTTGGCACTATCATAACCAGACTTCATAGTATCGCTAGTCTAGGTATACTCTTAAAGTGCGCTAACCCCATTAGGAGGGGGAGCGGAGGTGGAATGTGTAGAGAGAAAGAGGAGGGGAGGGGGAATGGGTAGAGGACAGGGAAGGAAGCGCTTGAAACGAATCACCCGTTTTTTTCCTTTTAACGTTCATTTTTTGGACGCAAAATTCCGATTGGCTAAAGCGGTGTTGAATGACATCTGATTGACACTTTTAATCGAAATAGCCGATAGGGCGCGATGAAGAAGCGTTCAATTCAATTTTAGAACGAGCGTTTTCTGCGGACAAACAGAAAGGTTTTTCACTCGATTAGCTTGAAAGCCGCACAATGGAAGGATTAGATGGCCGCTTGACCCACTGGATTTGGTAAAAGTATCTTTCAACTTCTTGTAGCTTATAGAGCTATTAGTAGTACTCAGTCTTCAGCTGTAATTTTAATTTGTGGATAAGACCAGATTCAAGACGCTAAGCATGTCTATGGGAGTTAATGCTTGTAACCTGGCGGAACTAGCTTCCAGATAAATTTGAAGCCATCGACAAAATACAATCTTGTATAATTTTGACTCAGCGAAGGTTGCAACTGATCCGAAGTCCCTCCTCCACTTCATGAAGAAGATTCAACGTTCTGCCGCCGCCGTCTGTCGGTGTGTGTCGCGTGCCGTCTCATTCAAATCCCTGGGGATAAGATTGATTGCAAACCAGCAATAAGATTATAATATTAGTATGAACAAACCTTAGTCCTTTCTTCACGTTGTGCCTTATTTTTGAGTGTTTCTTCATCATTATTGAAGTTGACAATAGACGCTGCCGATGTGACCCACTGTATCGCCTTTTGAGGATTTTCTTTCATATCCTCCGACTGTTTCTTCAATTCTTCCTTAATCTTTCGGACATCTTCTAAAGACATTTTCCAAGGATAAACCTGAGGTAAAAAAAAACAATTAAAGAGCATATGGGCCGGCCAATTTTGTATCATTAAAATCGTTTCCACATCAAGTAAATAGTTTCTTGATTGGAGTGGTGCGTCTACAAAGGTTTATATTTCGAAGTTATTATTATACAAAGGCCTACTGGTAGAGATAAATGACCTTTTATAAATGTTACATTTGAAGCTTACATCAAATATGTTATCTCAATCAGAAAATAGTGTCAGGGTTAGGGGCCGACCATTTGACTTTTGAGGGGGGGGGGGGGGTGTTCTTGTCCGTGCTCGATTTTTTTTTCTTTAGCAGTGTTGTTGCACGAATTTTTTTTGGTGAAAAAGCGGAGACAGAACAAAGCTTTTCCGCTTGCAGGATATTTTTTTTCAACACCGTTGGCTTGCAGGATATTTTTTTTCAAAAACAACCAACCCCCCCCCCCTCAAAAGTCAAATGGTCGGCCCCTTAGAACATTCCCTGTGACGTCACGTCATTAGCATATTCGAAATATAAACCTTTGTAACTCATAGACGCAGCACTCAAATCAAGAAATATTTTAAAATTCAACTATTTACACGATGTAGAATTGATGTTAATGATAAAACATGGGCAGGAGCCCATTACCAGGAGCGTCCATATTCCCCACTGTGTCTGTACCCCAGCACAGAGGTAGATGAGGCTATTTTTAGCATTGCGTTTCGCGCGAAAAAGAACAAAGGTAGGCTATTCTTAGCCAATCAGATATCATTCTTCTCACTTTCAACGCGGGAATTCGAATTGCTGGTTTTCACTCAATCCCCAGAGATTCAAGTGTTGGCGCCCCAACAAAAGAAGCTAACGATGAATCTATTGTTTAAAGGCACCAACATGGCGGCAACCTCTTTTCGCGGGAATTTCGAATCTAAAAATAGCCTCATCTACTCCTGTGCTGGGGACCCAACCCATAACAGAGGAACGCTCCTGGTAATGGGCTCCTGACATGGGCTTATATGCACTTCAAGTGCATTGAGGATCACAAGTTTATTAGTATATCTTACTATTTAGTGTCACCCTCGTTAAATAAAGTTTGATTAATTGATTAATTGAACTGGACCCCTTCCTCGAGACAACAACAACAATAATTCCTAACGACAATCATAGAAATAATACAGTCATTAAATAATTAATTAATTAGTTTTAGTGTTTGGTATGTAGCGAATAGTTAAGGCATAAAAACCAGCCTATTTTATGTAATATCACCGAACTAGATGACATTCTTGGTGTGACCTCGCGAATAATTTGAAGGGGCTAAAGGATGATGTTAAAAAGGTAAAGGAGAATACAGATATCGCTCTAGAGGAGAATGAAGATTTAAAACAGTATTTGAGACGCGACCTACTAGAAATAACGGGAATAAAAGTGACTGATGAAAAGTCATGCATGGAAGCGGTCACAGCCATAGGCGAAGTTATAGAAGTACCACTCTCTGAAGCGGATATTTCAATAGCACATCCTATACCCACATACAAGAGTGGACCACCGAAGTTCATTGTTAAATTTACAAGAAGAAATGTGAGAAACCGCTTCTATAATAACCGGAGGAAATTGTCAGGAGTAAAAGCTAAAGATTTGCCAAACCTGAGTGAAGAGCTACGGTCGAATACCAATGTGTATTTAGGAGAGTCATTGACTCGAGAGAAAAAGGCGTTCTTTGCCGATGTCAATAAGTTCCGTAAAGAGATGAAATGGAAATCTATATGGACAAACAACGGGAAAATCTATTTAAAAGAAAGTGAAAATACATCGACACATGTTCTTTACTCGAGGGAAGAGTTCGGCGAACTCCAACGGCGGGCGGCAATGCAAAGAGATAGACCACGTGCACAGCCAACGCGATAGGATAAATTGACTTATTCCAGTTGAACATGAATTTCTCACTGGCTACAAACCAGAGACAGTTTTATGCCAAAAATACAGAAGCTGTGGAGAATGTAGAATTTATTACGTTTATGAAATTCAGTCTGGTTGTACGAATTGTTTACGTGTTGTACAAACATCTAATTCTACTTGGTCCAGTGCAGAAGACTACGAATGAGTTGCACCTGATAATCGTGGAGCAGATCTATAAAGTCCCTCAGGAAATATTACTTCAAGATGCTATCGAATTGGATGACTGTGCCTTACGCCTGCTGTTGTATAAACGGTACTGGCTCACAAGTAAGAAATATTTAAGAATGTAAAAATATCGATTTAATAACTATCGGAGAGTTTAGAATTAATTATGTTACATGTAAATATCGACAAAGAAATAATAACTTGAACATTATTTATAGCTGATGATGAATACGCTAATAGAACTACCATTCTATGATGTATCAGACGGAGACTTCGCTAAGGCTACGGGTGCTTGGGTTTATAATATTCCCAGTGTATTCAAAAACACGAAAGATCTGTTTGGAGACATTCTCGAAAGTCCCAACAAGACTAGGGATGTAGAAGAGAATAATATTGAAAAATATATAGAATCGAAATATCTCACTATAAAACAAACAGGAGCGTGTTTTCAAATTCCTGAACATAAAGGCATTTCTGTGCTCCATTGCAATACTCGAAGCCTATCGAAGAATCTTACTCTGTTAAATGATATTTTGATTACGCTTAAGGAAGTTCCTAGCGTAATAGCCATCTCGGAAACAAAGATTAATATTAACACGCAGGCAAATATTGACATTCCAGGTTATAATTATCAAGGGACAAATTCAGAAACATCGGCTGGCGGCGTGGGTATTTATGTTAGGAAGAATCTTAATTACAATAGAAGATGTGATCTTGAATTGAATATTCCTGGAGTTGAATCGTGTTGGATCGAGGTTATACGAAATAAGCAAAAAAATATTATTATCGGATGCATTTATAGGCATCCTACTAATGACCGAGATATGTTTCAAACAGCTCTCGAACAAAAGTTATCAGATCTAAATAGTAAAAATCGAGAGGTTATCGTGACAGGAGATATAAATATAAACTTTCTAAATTATAGTTCAGATAAGCATACTTCAGAATATCTTGATATGTTATTAAATATTGGTTATATGCCTTTAATAACAAAATCTACTAGGATTACGGATCACTCAGCTACACTCATTGATCATATATATACAAACATCCCTCAAAAAGTTATTAAATCGGGCATATGCCTTGCGGACATATCAGACCATCTTCCGGTATTCTGCACGATAACAAGTAAGTCTCATAATATAAAAGAGCAAAAGATTTATCGGGATTTTTCACATTTTAAAAATGAATTATTTGTAAATGATCTGCAAGATATCAACTTCAAAAATCTTGTTACGGAAGATGTGAATATTAGTGTCGAGAAAATTATGGATAACTTGGAGAGAGTATGCAATAAACACGCCCCATTGAAGAAGATTCCAAATGCAAAATTAAAACAGCTAAATAAACCGTGGATAACTAATAGTATAATAAAATCGATAAAAAATAAACAAAAATTATTTAGAAGCCATTTTTTGAGCGGAAATATTGAGAAAATAAAATATTATAAAAGATATAATAATAAACTGAATAAGATCAAAGAAGCTGCAAAAAAAAATTACTTTTCAGCACAATTTGAAATTAATAAAGGAAATTTAAAGATAACATGGAAACTTATTGGAATACTAATAAGTAGGAAAAAAACAAACATAACTATAAATAAACTGATCTGTAACAACAAATGTTACACTGATAAGCAAAGTATATGTCATCAACTAAATACCCATTATATAAATGTAGGTCCTAACCTAGCTTCACAGCTTCCACAATATAGCGATTCAGATCCAACTCACTATATTAATTATAACAGTCAGAACAGTTTTATGTTCCATGGAATATGTGTCCAAGAAGTCCAGGATGTAATTATGGGCCTACAATCAAATAAGGCTTCCATAGGAATCCCTCGACAATGTATTAAATTAGCTTGTAACCAAATTAGTGAAGCTTTGTCCATGATTTTCAACTACTCACTGCAACAAGGAATAGTACCTGATACATTAAAAACATCAAAAATAACACCAATAGATAAAGGTGGTGAGATAACAGACCCTACAAATTTTCGACCTATTTCAATTTTGTCTACTTTTGCTCAAATATTCGAAAAACTCGTTTGTAATCAGCTTGTAAATTATGTAGAAAAATATGAAATACTTTATGAGTTTCAATTTGGATTTAGGAAAGGACGATCAACATCACAAGCAATTACTGAAATCACTGAAAACTTGAAAAAGGCAATTGATAATAAGTTAATTACTTGTGGAATATTCCTAGATTTTTCCAAAGCGTTTGATACGGTTAACCACGAAATTCTACTTAAAAAAATGGAAAAGTACGGAATTAGAGGTGTTCCCTTAAAATGGTTTACTAGTTACTTAACTAATCGTAAACAATATGTTGCTTTAGAAAATGAAGAATCATCAAAACAAGTTATGAAATGTGGTATTCCACAGGGAAGTTCACTTGGTCCAATGCTTTTTTTATTATATATAAATGATCTCCCGAACTGTTCTAGTTTACTTAAATTCAGAATATTTGCTGACGATACGAATGTCTTTGCTTCTTCACATGATAGTTACGCTCTTCAAAATTTAATCAATGTCGAAATGGCGAAAGTTAAAAAGTGGTGTGATATTAATAAATTATCAATAAATTTCAAGAAAACAAATTACATGATAATTAAATCAGCCAAGAGAAGAGATATCAACATAACGTTAAATTTAAAAGGCAAAGATGATATTACACATTCGATTGAAAGGAAGACATACATCAAATACTTAGGTGTGTTTATTGATGATACTCTCTCATGGAAACAGCATATATCATATATATGCTCACGTATTGCAAGAAATACTGGAGCAATTTCAAAATTAAGGCACTATTTATCTCTTCGGCAATTAAAGCAATTGTATTATACTCTTATATACCCTTATATAACGTATGCAATCTCTGCATGGGGCAGTGCATATAAAATGCATATTAAAAAGATACAAATTAAACAAAATAAAGTGGTTAGATTAATATTTTTCGCTAAGTCATATGGTAAGCATACAGAAAGTGCACTACCCTTGTTGAATATATTAGATATTTTAACAGTTGATAATGTATTTCGGTTGCACATACTTAAAATTGCTCACTTATGGCATAGAAAACAGCTCCCAAGTTTGTTTGAGAGCTGGTTTTGCTATGCAAGTGATATCCATTCTCACAATACCAGATATGCTACAAAGCAAAACTTCTATAAACCAAAAGTGAGAACTAATATTGGCAAACAAACAATCTCTTTCATTGCAATTGACATGTGGAAAAAACTTCCGGAAACAATAAAGTCTTCGAGTACCTTTTCGTTCTCAAAAAAACTTAAAGATTATTTGTTGGATATCCAATTTCAGATTAATTAATATTATATTTTCAAATAATTAATTTCATTTATTCTCATTATTATAATTATTTTTTATAATATAATATAATATAAGTTAGAAAACTGATCATATTAACATAATATTAACCTAGGGACTAACTAAGAAAACCAATCGGTTAATTTAGCCCCTAGGACGCACAAATTTCTTCCAGATTGAAAATTTAATTCATAATGTAAGTTTGTATAGATTGTATTATTGTAAAATTAAGTATGTATAGTGTGTGAATAAAGATGATGATGATGATGATGATGATGATGATATTCGCGCAAATGAAGTTCAGCGGGGTTAATGCGTTTTTCCTCCCATTTTGCTCGGCCGAGCGGAGTCTGGGTAATCGTTTACCTTTAATTCTTTCGTTTGTTTTAGAACTTAGTTTTGACTTTGACTTAGTTTTGTCATGAATGACTTTCGGAAAACATTTTGCCTAACACAGATGGGTATATCATTTCCATGGGGGTGGGTGTAATTCATAGTTTAGAGGGTTAAATGTTTTGCTTTGTAGCAAATAGTTAAAGGAATCAAAACCAGCCTATCGTATGTAATTTCGACCAACTATATCATTTCTTAGCCTCCTCCGCAGGCAACTCCCGTAAAACTCTCCTGTGCGGACCGGGATTCCTGTGGTATAAGAGAGAAGGTCTTATTTTTTCTCTGCCCCACCCCCTCCCCATCACCTGGACCTTCCACAGGAAGCCCGCTCAGATGATCCTTCCACCACAGGAATCCCGGTGATTCAAATTTCTTGTTTTTTATTATTTAGGAGTTGCCTGCGGAGGAGGCTAATCATTTCTCTGTCAACCAAATTAAGAAGACCCCCTGACGTTTTCTATGGGTGACATTTTGGTGAAAACCCCTTGTCTCTACGCTGTTGCTTTCTACCCGTAAAAATCCACCCTTTTCGTTTTGGCCCCAAAACATGCTGGGACACAGTTTAACTTTGTATTTCCCAGTTCAGAACTGGATTCAATGAAGTTTCAGTGGTAAATCATTGTCCTAACACTATACATGCGAAATGCAAGATATATATCGCTTTAGAATTTTGGGTAATATCTGCAAACCTTGCAAAAGTGAGGGGGGAGGGGTGAAAAGCGTATGTATTTCCTGTCAATAACAGGGCCTTCCCTATTAGAAATGAATTGAATGAAGTTGCAGCGTTAAAATCATTATTTTGTTACTAAACACGATGAATGCGACATATTGGTTGCGAATTTGGGGTAAGATCTGTAAACCTTGCAAAACTGACGGGGAGGGGTGTAAAATTATATGCATTTCCTGGTAATAACGGTGCCCTCCCCCATTAGAAGTGGCTTGAATGAAGTTGCGCTTTAAAATGATAGTGTGCCGGGGAGCCGGGTGTGGACGCCTCTCACTTCTGTGGCCCAGGTTCGATCCCCAGACACAACGCCACATGCCGGTGAGTTGAGTTTGTTGGTATCTCTTGCTCCGAGAGTTTTTCTCCGGGTCCTCCGGTTTTCCTTCCTCCACAAAACCCAACACGCTAAATTCCAATTCGATCTGTGATTTAGCCGGATCCTGGCTTGGATCAGCCCCTATGGCTGTTTCAGGTCCCGTTAGAAATTCAGAGTGTTGGTACTAAACACGATGAACACAACATATTGTAAGAACCTCAATATCTGTAGCGTAAACAGTTTGAAAGGGCGCCAGTTCGCGAGGTTGTGATGAAATTCAATGCATTTGATGGAAAATAACATTTGTATCAATGAGATTTTTTTTCTGCCTGACTTTCAGTCACTTAAGCTGTTTTCCATCTTTTGCTTAATACTTCCTGCAATTCTCTCATTACTCACCGTAACATTCAGCTCACTCTTGTTGAAAGCACCGTAGAAGTTATAGATTTTGACTACCAAAAGCATCAAGTAATCTTCCGTCTCCTCTCCAACAGGAAGCACGCTCGGAGGTGTCTTGTGAAAAGGACCATAATACCACAGAGTCGAAACTCGTGCTTCTATGGGCAGAGAATTGATGCGAGCCTCGTCTTTTCGTACGCTTATGTAGTAGAATTCATACTTGAGTGGATAATCCTCCGTGCGCCACCCCTTACAGTCTACGGCGTATTCATCCTTTGCTGCTGTTCCAGTCTCCAGCCTTTGTAAGAAATAATGGTGTTACCTTTCGTAAGCGACCACCCTTGCAACCAGGCCAACGTGGTCTTTTACGGAAGTTGGTCGCTTATTCATATCAGAGAAGGCACTATAGGAGAGCTAAACATAAAGACATATGGACACTGCCACACAATACCAACTGAGTAATGTTTGAACAATAACTGTATTGAAAGACTTTACGTGTGGCCAGTTGCCCCAAAATGAGGTTCTTAAACACTTCTAATAATCCAGTTGCAACCATCAAAGGCTTTCACGGTCGCTTTCAATCTTATATATATCACTGTTGAGTCACTGGTAATAATCAAAATTTTAAATATGGAAAAAAAATATTAAAGCCAGGATAAGAAAGTTCTCGGCCGTTGTTTTCGCGTAAAAATCACTTTTACTGTGATCGCTTTTCGTGCTACAACATGGAAACCTGAGAAGACTGCCAAATATTGGCATGCTCTCTCACATGATAACGATATGTTGTTTCTACATGCCGCTAAACTATCGAAATATGAACACAAAGTTATGAAGTGATTTCTACCCAAGGAAATCGGATCAATCACGGTTTCTACATGGACCATTATCCACCCACCCCTCCCTTGGGTTTACATGTGTAATTAATTAATGATTAACATTAAATTTAAGGTGAAACAGTAGGGTGGGGTAGGGGGGTTGGGTGGGGGTTTCCCAGAAACCGTGATCAATCCAGGAAATCTTACAGGGCAACGCATTCTCCATCATAGGGGGGTGTAGACGTTACAATTTCCTGCTCCACTACCACAGTTTTTCCGCGTCGGGTAACATCCAGTTTTAGAATGTACTTTGTGCCTACTTCCAGTTTGTCCGACTTTATGACAAGACCCATACTATACCAGCCTGTCGTAGTAATGGGCGGGTCGTTGAGGTTAACAGGGCGGCGGTCCGGATCTAGGATTGACCATCTGAATTGGAGGTCGGCTGTTGATCCTTTACAGTTGTTGCATCTGGCCTGGAGAATTAGTCTGTCTTGTGTGTTGACTTTCTGCTTGCAGTTACCATGGCAACTGTACAACAAAGGCAAAAGACTTCAGTTAAACAAGGTATTTTATCAGATGCCGAAAATACTAATGACCCTGATGATTATGTTTCCTTGATCCTAATTTCACGGAATAGAAAATATATTTTGGGAAACAGGACACTAAGAATTGATGCCGTACGCGTGCCAGAAGCCCATTGCCTAGAGCGTCCATCTCTCATACTACATCTATGATGCAGTGTTTTTATAGACCGGGTTATTTTTAGAATGTGTTTCCCGCGAGTATTTTTAATTCAAATTATTAATAGACGTCCAATTTGAATAACCAGTGTTTTTAGTAAATTTAAAGAAATGTGGACGGGGTTGGACAGGAAGCGGTCTTATATCCCCGGGGTTTATATCCCGGAGGGTTTTATGTTACCAGACTGATGGGCCTATAACCGGGGGAATTATAACCGAGGAAGTTGTAACCGGGATTTTGCAGTTTGTTAACCCACAAATGAGAAACATTGTCATGACAAAAGACAGAAAGAAATAGTCAAATTAGCCGAGTATGCTTTCCAGGCATACTGGAAAAAATGATTAAGGATGGCAAAGATTCGAGTGAATGAAAAATACTAATTTTAAGATAAATTTAGAGCAACTCGTAATCCGTTGGGTTCACTGTAACCGAAATCATTTTTTTTAGAATAAGCTTTTGTAATCCACTTTAATCTTTACCATCCTCTATTGAAAACGTTAACGTTTTAAAAGCATATCAGGACAATCACATGGTATTTCTCTTCTATATCAAGATGTTGTTGGCTGTTTTCTTAGCTAAATGTCGCCGGTTAATATCACTTACAGTATATTTCTAACCGCACTTGGATTGTTCACTTGGTTTGATATATGGCCAAACCGAAATGTCAATGTACTTTCAATTAGCAAGGGAAATTATTTGGTAATGGATGGAACATTACATATTTGTTGGGGGATTGGAGATTTGTAATTATGAGTGCAGTCAGAAAACATACTTTGCTCGTTCTGTAGATTTTTAATCCATCTTCGCTATTTCGATTTTTTGGGGGGATGGGGGAGGGGAGGGGAGGGGGGGAGGGGGAAGGGGATGGGGGAGGACAATAAGGAAGGTGTGGCACCTCATCTCCTCCCTTAAAAACCCAATGGTCCACCGCGAACACAAGAATGTTTGAAATAGAACCCTTGCACTAACGTCATATACTTCATTGTTTGTCTGTCCTTGTCTTCCACCATGGGTATATATATACACCTTCGTTTGATCTTTTGTCCAATTACCTTCTGGGGGAACTTAACATAACAATATTGTTTTTTAAATGACTTACTCCATCACCATTTCAGGGTTATCTTCAGGGACGATCTTTATCTGCTGTTCAAAGATCTTTTCTCTTTCGTCCTTAAAAACACGAAGTTCGAAATCATAGGAAGCGTTCTGAAGAAAGTATTTCAGAGGCAGTTTGATCGTTTCACCTGGAGCTGTCTTGTCCTTGTTTGGTAAAACATATGTAAGGTTTGTACAATACTCAGATCCGTCCAATGTCCTTTTAGCAAACAAAGCATTTGTCACGCTATCGTTATGCCGTCTGCATTTCCAACTGAATTCAAGCTTCTTAAGCTTGCTTTTAGGATCGCCAGGATCAAGTGATTGGCTTCCATCTAAAGTAAGATTGCCCTTGTGATTGTACGGGACATCCCGCGGGCTTCCTCCAGTTATGCGCGCGACGAGGTCCGACTGCAGTACTCTTAGATATGTCTGGTACAGATACTTGTCTTGTACATGTGTCGTGGAGTAAGTTATTGTGGAATTAACGCTGTAATTGCCCTGCTTGAGTTGCCCAGGTGTTACGATAAAGTTAGGGCTATCTTCCAAGTGGACATCCATCGCTGTGCCATCATCCATATTGTAAACATCCCACTTGTATGACAAGTCACCATAATCACATCCCGAATTTCTACTCCAGACCGCGCGAGACTTCAACGAGATCTCTGTTGCTCTTGTAACGACATAAGGTGAATCTTTCGTATTACGCACAGGAAAGAAGATCGCTGGAGGACCACATCTAGTGGCCTTTACGGGGATGTATCTGTCGGAAGATTCACCGTTGCTGGAGGCAATAATTGTGATATTGTTAGAGAAGTCTTCTATATACTTTTTCTTAATCTTTGTCTTTCCAGTTTTCGTTGTTATGAATTCCGGATCTCCAGCACCGGTATTGATGGTAAAGTTGATAGGGATCTCGAGAGATGAAGATATAAAAAGTTCAAAATTTTGGTCTGTGGCAATCTTAAGCACGCCTTCGGAAGTTTTTTCTGGCTGTGTTTCGACTGTGATGTCACCAATTTTCCCCTTGACTTTTTGATTAAAAACTTCTTTTTTCGACCCGTATTTCATGATAATTATATTGTTCTTGGCAGTAACAACGATGTCTTTCATTCCACCGCGGGTAAACCTATAGAAGCAAAACAACCGAATTAGCTTAGAGACTGGTCATAAATTAGCAGGGTAGTGGAGAAAGGTCATAATTTTTGGAACCCCTAAAAATGGAGGGTCATAAAAATAAGTCATTTGTTAAAGGGGGTTATAGGGGAAGTAAAAAAGGGGGCAGGGAATAATAATGTCGAGGGAGGGTTATTTTTTTTAAACAAAATTGATTTCCTTCTCCACCCCCTCCCCCTGCTAATTTATGACCAGTAAGCGACTACTTTTGAGAAAGTAAAAGAAAAAAGAAAACAAAAATGGACGAGAATTTTCCAAGTATGAGACGTCAATGAAAGTATGTGATTTATACAAGGGTAACGTTTGTTTACAGTTTCGTCTGTAAGAAAAGAGTAAGGAAATGGTAAGAAAAGAATAAGAAAGGGTAACAAAAGGGTAAGGAAATAGTTAGGAAAGGGCACGGAAAGGGTAAGAAATGGTATTGAAAGGGTAAGGAAAGGGTAAGGAAATGGTAATGAAAGAGTAAGAAAATGATAATGAAATGGAAAGGCTAAGGAATTGGTAGGGAAAGGGCAAGGAATTGAAAAGGTAAGGAAATGGTAATGAAAGGGGAGGGAAATGGCAAGGAAAGGGAAAGAAAATGGCAAGGACAGGTTAAGAAAGGGGTATGGAAATGTAAGGAAAGGATAAGGAATTGGTAAGGAAAGGAATTAGCCCAGAACTTAGGGTAAGGAAAGAGCAGGGAAAGGGTAAGGAAAGGTTAAGAAAACGGGGTACGGAATGGGTAAGGAAAGGTTAAGAAAGGGACAAGGAATGGGTAAAGAAAGGTTAAGAAAGGTGTATATTCTTGTTAACTAACAACGTCACTTACAAAATCTGAAGAGCTCTATCCGACGAGGGGAGTTTGGAAGAGCGTCAAAGCAGTGTGACAGAGCGTGTTCTAATGTGTACTAGTTAGGATATCGGCAAAACCCACTTACGCATAGGAAAAATTGAAGACTGTATTGTTAGCTTCGTCGATGAATAATGGTTTCATTTGTTTGTTATCAAACGTCACCTCCACTGTGACATTAGTACCACTGGACAAGCTAAAGGAATAGTTCCCCAGAACTCCTACATCTATTTCAGTCAGTGGTGATAGGATTGTAATGTCTCCAACTTCGACCAGGACACTTAGCATTGTTGAGACGCTGACAACAGTAATGTTATTCACTGCGAACAGGGTCAACTTGTGTATACCTAAGGAGAAGGATAACGAGAAACGTGTTAAACACTGGAAAACCAAGCAATTTCCATAGTAAGCAAAAACCATGACAATTATATTTCTCGCTGGCTGAGGTACAAATGAAGCGAGAAGTCGGCGTTTCTCGCACACGGCGGGAAATGTGCAGAATATAGGTCACATCACCAGTTGTTTTCGTTGCAGCCATTGTGCAACCCACGGTTTTGAAGATCCACCCTCCCCCCTTGGATAGCTATTTTGTGATTTTCTTGTTTCTCCCTTGACGCATAGATTATCAGATGTTATAACTTTTATCCAGCATACATCTGAGTTGGATACATAGCTGTTAATATTATTCTCTAACACCATATACGCATTGAATTGTGAGAAATAAACCAAGGGTTGCGACAGTGGCAGTCCCAGAAGAGAGATTGACAGAAGAGAGATTGACAGAAAATGTCCCAGAATTCATCATTTTGCTTCCACCTCCCCCCACCAATGAAAATGTCCCAGAATTCATCATTTTGCCCCCCCCCCCCCAATTTCAGGACCTCCCTACGCTCCTGGGTTGCGATGCGGCTGGAGACAACTATCCAAAATAGTGTGCAAGAATTCGGATTTCCATGGTTTGTCCATACCAAGGAAATTGGTTGGTTTTTCCAGTGAAATGAAGCAAAAAGAAACGTGCCCTACCAGATTTTTCAATTCTTTTTGATAGTAAAATGGATTATCAAATCCTTTAATGTGATTGGTTGGTTTTCTGAGATTCCAGCGTTTTAATTGGTTCAGCAAAAATGATGCAATTGCAGTATCTGTTATCGCAAATCTGTTATCGCACTATTTACAGCCAATCAGATTGAAGCTAGTAAATCCCAGTGATTTCAAAATGAATACAATTAACTATGTTATAAACGTCGGTTAGTTGGCAAATTTACGATAGTTTACCGTGGTACGTTCTCTTATTTACCATGTTTGCGTTGTCGCACGGCCAACACTGATTTCACGAGGCGCTGGCCGAGTGAATCCACAACACATTTTGACCATGCGATGACGAAAAACGTGGCAAATAAGAGAACATACCATGGTAAACTATTGTGAATTGTTTTTACCAACAACTAACAAAAATAGTGAAGCGAGCAGGGTCAAGAATACAAGGAAAATTGCGGGGAGAAAGTGATTCTAGTGCGCGCACATCACGCAATCAATCTTGCGCGATCGATCACGTAATAACCGTGGCATGTCCTCTTATTTCCAATAGCAATTAGCCAATAAGAAAACGAGAAACTGGCCAGTTGTTGTAAAAACATGCCTTCTAGCGTTGGTAGAACGTTACGTCAATGTCAATGTTATCAATGTCGTTGTCAATGTTAACTAACCTATTATTGCAAAGTTGGTAACTTGTTATTAACTCGAGCTCTGTTTCCTTCCCCGAAGAGATACAACATCAACAGAACACATTTCATGCTGTTGCTCGTTAATTAATTAATCATCACAGTTAATTAGATTATCAACTTTTATCTTAGAGGTTAGTGTCAGTAATAAAGTTTCATCACTCATCACTGATCATCACAATTCATTATCAACATCATTCATTATCATCATCCATATACATTGTGTCGTTTGAATGTAATGTCATCAAAATTCTAAAATCAAAACAAAGAGATCTATAAAGCTGTTCTTTTAATATGATTTAGATATCGGTATTCTCAGTATTCTTCGAAAAGTTCACGTCGATATGGGGATTTGTTTTCGATTTACAGTATTTTGAATTATGTAACAGCCCAGCTCAGCGTTTTTCCTAAATGCCATGACAATCCATATGTTTCTGCCAATTTAAAATCTTAGACTTGATGAACCTTTAAAAGTGATATCTAAACTGTTTTGAAGAGGAACGCTAATCATATTCTATTAGATGGGAAAAACAGCTTTATTTGTAGAGTACGTTTTCGGCCGCCATCTTGGTGTACCAAAGCTGTACACCAACATGGCCGCCACATACTAATTACACTAAATTGTTCGAATATTATTTGTCCGACAGTTCGGTTGCAAAGTACTCTATTACTCCACAATTTCGGTCATTTCTATATTTTTACCTGCTCTATGCACAACATTTCAAATATTTTACTAATAACAGGTTTTTCTTGAGGCATTTTTTTGTGACGTCAGTGCAAACGACCACTTACCTGATGACGTAAATTGGAGGAAAGCCGGTTCGTTATCACGCGTGACGACACTACTTTGGTTAGTTATCCACGTCAATGTCACGTTACTACCGCTGTCCATCTTTGCTTGGAGAGAAACATTGCGATTCGCAGGATAGCTGACACTGTCGTCATAACACTTGGGTTCCCAAATTCGTAGATTTGTTATACGTTCCTGTGAAAAGAGAACAAGACTTGGATTTCTTTTACAATAACATAACAGGGTTCTTCCGGTTCCTCCGGTATTTCAGTTCGGCACTTGGTCACATTCTACCATGCAGATTTAAAGTTCGAAGAACTAGAAATTATATCAAAATTAACCCAATGTTGAGATTATTGTACTGAATGCTGTGAGTAAGTTATAAACACCTTTAGATTTGCTGGCCTAGCTTATATATATATACACTTGTTTTCAATAACTTTGCTTTTGATTTATATATATATATATATATATATATATATACACTGAAACAAAAAAACTCTGCCAAAGACTTATATATATCATATATATATATCCTTTATATTTCCGTCAAACTTTTTTGACAGTTGTTGCTTTGGTAGACACAAAGAAACATAATAGGCTTTGTTTTTCTTTGTCTTTGACGGTAATGAACTAATATGTTTAACCGTGAAATTCTGGCATTTTGGCCAGCAAGATTTTGATCGCACGTCAGTAGCAAGAGCAATAGCAAATTAAAATACAAAAACCGGTAATTTTGTTGGGTCGATTTACAGCGTCCAGCGACCGGTTTGTATTTTAATTTGCTATTACTCTTGCTACTGACGTGTGATCAAAACCTTGCTGGCCAAAATGCCAGAATTTCACGGTTAAACATATTAGTTCATTACCGTCAAAGACAAAGAAAAACAAAGCCTATTATGTTTCTTTGTGTCTACCAAAGCAACAACTGTCAAAAAAGTTTGACGGAAATATAAAGGATATATATATATGATATATATAAGTCTTTGGCAGAGTTTTTTTGTTTCAGTGTATATATATATATATATATATATATAATCAGAATAAAGGTGAAAGAGAAAAATATGCCCTGAATGGGATTCGAACCCACGGCCTCGGTACACTAGTCCGATGTGTTAACCACTACACCATCAGGACGACCACGCTGGAAACGCAGCCGACTTTGGTTATTTGAGGTACCGTGAGTTTTCCCAGGCTTTTCCTCTTTCGGGTTCGGGACGGGAAAGTCCATAACTTCTCAACTAAGCTTTCAACCTAAGGATCATTATTGATTCACAGGCACATACGTCCAACTTAGGAATTGCATAGCCAGAAGGATCCGAATGGATACGAGCTTATTTTAAATATATATTATTGATTATTAATATTAGGGACGGGTTTCTTCTCTCTATATACTTAATATATATATATATATATATATACAGTCGATGCCAAAAAGGTTGTCCAGCAGAACATAATATAATACTATAATATCCATTGTTTTGGGCTATTGTCTAGACCAAGACAATAGGCCAAAACAATGGATATTAAAGTATTATATTATGTTCTGCTGGACAACCTTTTTGGCATTGACTGTATATATATATATATATATATATACAATTTATATATATATATCTTTTGTATTCCCATCAAACATCCAATGTTAGGTCCAATGTCTGGTCATTTGAGAACACTCTAGAAATGTTGAAAGCACGCGCCTTCGGCTTGTGCTTTAACATTTCTATCATGTTCTCAAATGCCCATCGTGTTTTATGATAGTATAAAACATGGCTAAGGCTTCTTTATTTGTTAAATATGTTTTCAGATTATCTTGCTTTGATTTATACCCCAAAAAATTATTCTGAATGTTCTCTTATCGTAGACCCGTACGGCCCCGCGCGCGCTTTCCTTTCAAAACCATTTACAAAAGTCACGTGATGAGGGCCGGACGTGTATGGCGTGAGCGGGCCGGAAAAAGCCATCCGGCCTTGAAAATACAAAAGGTATATATATATATATTTGCAGTGCAATATATGAGTTCCCATTCGTACCTGCACGGAAACGAGGCAGTACTCAAGTTTAGACAACTGAATGTTATTAGCTTCACCCTCTACGATAACTGACACGTTGTAAACTCCCGCGTTACTGAAAGTGTAGTCCTTAGTTGCCCAAGACGTTTGGCTAAGATGCGCTCGGAGCACGTGTTTGATTTCCTGTCGGACAGCAGGGCCTTTCTTGTCCATGGTTGATCCAATAGAGGGACTAAAGCTTGAAAACGGGTAAAAGAACTCAGGATCATTCGTCGTTTGCTCGAAGGCCAGGTCACTGCTATTGGCTGTCCAACCGATGACGTCACCGATTCTCACTTGAATGGATTTTCCGGTCGGAAGTGGTATGAGCTGGTAACCCACCTTCTTGATGTTGACTAGGTTGTCTGAGAGCAAGACTTGAGTTAGGAAACTGATATGCATGGAGAGCATAACCTGGTACGTGATGTTACGCGTTACCAGTAAACACAGATACAGTAGAAGCTCCCGTAAGCGGACACCCTCGGGAATCAGAAAAAGTGTCCGTAACTGGAACTGTCCGCTTATATTACGGGAATAGTTCTCGTAAGCGGACACTTGTGCAGTTGTGGAGTATGGAATGTGTATCGGCTTGCGTGAAATTAACGCAAAATGAAACTTAAAGTGTCTGTGCTTGATATGATTGCTTGTTTTATTGTTCCCCCCCCAAAAAAAATAATAATAATAATAATTGGATTGGACTTCAATGAAAGAACATTAACAGTCTTTGCACTACAATAAAGCTGCAGCAATATGACACAGTCCCAGCAGCCGATTTTGTCACCATTGAGAGCTGTGTCGGTATGAATATATACACAAGATAATTAGATCTGAATTAGTTAATTGATTGCAACATATATTAATAATAGTAATGGCATATTCTGCTGGGGTGTCCACTTACGGGAGCTTAAAAACAAAAGAAAAATCCAAATTGTAACCATCAAAAGTGTCCGCGTCTGCTTTACGAGAATATCCGCTTACGGGAATGTGTAAATACAGAGTTTGACTGAGAGTTCAAACGGGGTCCGTAACTGAAGCTTCCACTTACGAGAGTGTCCGCACAGAGAGCTTCGACTGAAATTACAACAGAGTTTTCAAAGCCTTTACTTGGTTTGAAGATTTAATTGACGCATTCTCGAAGTTTCGTTTTGAGACTTCGAATGTCAACCCACAGTCTTGCCTTTTTCAACACTAAATTAACAAATTGCGAGAAAAAGGGAACGTCCTCAATGTCATTGTCATTTCATTCTGTAAGATTGAGTTTATTTTGATGCATATAGTTGCATTCGTAGTTTCCCAACACATTGTAGATTTCAAAACCATCCGCGCTCTGGTTTTCGAGCAGTCTACATTCGCTTATTTGTAATTAACTGGTGACGCGTGACATAGCTGTAATATTGGACCAGTTCCTTAAAGTCCGATTAAGTTAATTCAGGATTAAACACCACCCTACTCATGTCATGTGACCTGTTCTGTTTGCACTCAAAGTCATTTTACAGGATGTTAGCATCCATTGTAGTTGAATATTGTCAATTGCATATGAAAAAACCTTATCTTGTGGACAGGATAATTATTTACAGGTTATCTATGGTTGGAAAGCAATATCCTTCATTATAGTCAAGAAGAAGGTGTGGTGATCACATGATTGGATTCATTAGCAACATGTCTCCCAAAAATGAAGTCACAGCAACTTGAAGATACATGTGCTGTGCTTAACACAAATCCTTGCAATGAAGTACATTTTTGTTCATAGCTGCTGTCTGGAAAACAATTATATCCAAAACTTGATCAAATAATTAGTTACTTAGTGAATACCCAGTACGCCGATATATTCTGAACGAAAATGACATTTTTTTAAATTAAGGGCAATCTTTAGTTAGATTTTCTAAAGTCGATGAATTCCAAAACTATTGTTTGTTGAGCAAAGATTAGTACCTTTCTATTTGTAATCCTATAGAAACATAGTTATCTTTTACCAAGAGAACCGAAATCCACGGTTAAAATTTAATCCAGGATTAAGGCTAATCGGGCTTCGAGGAACTCTCAGGCCAGAGTGTTATTATTGCCTTGTTTATTGGATTGAAAATGGCCGTGTTTATACTAGAGACACATAATGCGTCTAGAGTATTTGGGCAAAGTAAACTTAGTGCGTCTTCTTAGTTCGTCTAGTATAAAAACAGGCACAAGACATTATTAATACAACTGGACGAACTAAGTTTGGTAATCCGTCAAAAACGACGCATTATCGAACGGTTTTTTCCCAGGCAATACGTGTGCATGATTTGTTTCCTTGTTTCCTCCTCCTTTTTTATTGCCTAAAGCTGCGTGCACGATATGTATTGTCGCTTCTGTTTCTTCGTAAGATATTTTGTTTGCAAAAAGGCAGCGAGCAGGTATTTTTTTCTGAAAACACCCAGTCTCCCCTCCTTAAGAACCTTACGAAGTTAAATCGTTGGCCCCTTAGCTTCTTTGTTACTCGAAGCGCGATTAGCGTTAATCTATACGATTAAACTGTGGGTTAATTTTAACCCACACCAACGATTTCTACTGAACTAATCGATTAACTAACTCATGGTTAAGAAATTTAATCTAGGATTAGGTCTAATCCGAGGTTATTTTAAACAGAATTTTGGACAACTGGACCACATTATCTTCTTTTTTCACGGGCCAGGACTTTGGCCGCCCGAGTCAAGTTTCGCAAGGGTTTTTTTATTTTTATTTTTTATTTTACGTGTCGAGATATTTCACCGCCAACCAATAATCAGCTCCCTTACAAGACCTTACAAGGGTGTTTTTGGATATTGCCATCGTTACGTCAACTGCAGACATTTTAATTTGGGCCAAGTGAGATTTTTTCTCCAAGGCCACCATGGGAAACCACCGGATGATTTCAGTTGTTGCGGGATAATCGCCAATCTTCATTGTTTTGTTTTTTCATTCTGTGCACTTGATTCTCCTACGGATTATGACAGCAAGTGATCATAATACCCTAACATTTTTCAGAGCAGTTTCGCTGCATGTGATACAAAATGTATGCGGGATCGACAGCTTGCCGAATATTCATACTCTCACGAGTTTCAAACCAGCGGGATTTAATCATTCAAGATCGATGAGTACAAGGACAGAAATATTTAATTTTCCGTAAAGGGACAACTCGGAAACACTTTAGTGAGGTACCTATGTTGAAGCTATCGATCCATAGTGATTTTGCGGGATGAAACGACAGTAACATGGTACAAATTATTTTCAAAAGTTTCATGTTTTGTTAATTAGTCGTATTAGTTCCTTGTTTGCTCTAAAGAAATGCAGCTTTGAGGAGATTACTCATTAAAAAAATATATATATTTAGCAGACATAAGAGTAAGCGATCTTAGTTTGATTTAACGAGTTGAAATAAAGTCAGTGACTTCGTGAAGGTGCCTTGGAAAATAAGGATCGGTCGATCAGCGCGGATCAATTGGATCACAACTTATTGCCCAGGTGACTTTGTATTTTTTCCTCAAGGACCTATTTATTGTATATAGCCAATCTGCCCTCATGGCGTTCGTGCTAAATAAAGATTATCTTTATCCGTAGACAGACAGACTTTATAGGCTCTTTCTAATTAAAAAAAAAAGAATTGGTGGATGAATTATTCTGTAATCAGTTAAAAATCTAATGTATAGTTATCGCTAAATTAACTGACATTATTAATTTTGTGCTGAAATTATGGTGGAGCGCATGTTCATACTGTAATGATGGCCCAATCATAGGAGATGAAAGACAAGTCTTGAGACATCTCGGTGACCGAGGAAACAGACAGCTTGGAATTTAATCCGTCCTTAGCCTCGCTTCCGCACGGAATAGCATACATATTAAGAAGAGCCTTGGGAGTTAGTGGTAGGTGTTGGTGTTCGGCAAATAGAACTTAGTTATAGCCTTCTAAATTTGGTTAACCATTAGTTCAAATATTTCTCTGTTACCTGATATGAGAGTATAGTTCATCAGCGGCGAGCCGGAGACAGGATAAGTTATATTCTGCGACAGGCATCCTTGCAGACAGTGTCCAGTAGAGACACAGATACTCCCGTCTCCTGGACAGGAGAACTGTCTACTATCAGCGCACGAACTTCCCTTTGGAATACAGCTCATGTTTTGAGGACAGTAGCTTTCTTGATCGGAGCTGCACGTTGGACGAAATACCTGAGAGGGGTGGAGTTGGGAGATTGTTAATACCATTGTGAAGATGATGTACGATATGTTTTAAGTAGTGTTTCATATTCGACGGGGATTTCAAAATCCGCGTGAAATTTCAAATGCCTAGGGCGCAGCGATTTTAATTAGTAGACAGTGCAGTTGGTAAGGGTGTGGGCTAGAAATACATGGGTTCTGAGAAAGGTGGTTCGAATCCCGTTGGAGGCAGGTTTTTTTCTTTCGATGTCACTTCACCGGCTTTACTGTTGACATGTTAAGCCCTGGTCAAAGGGACGCAACATTCATACAACATCGTGCAACAATGTTGGCTCATGTTGCAACTTGTTGCGTGTTGGGGTTGTCAAAGGGACGTAATTCATGCAACATCGTGCAACAATGTTGGCTCATGTTGCAACTTATTGCGTGTTGGGGTTGTCAAAGGGACGCAACATTCATGCAACATCGTGCAACAATGTTGGCTCATGTTGCAACTTATTGCGTGTTGGGGTTGTCAAAGGGACGCAACATTCATGCAACATCGTGCAACAATGTTGGCTCATGTTGCAACTTGTTGCGTGTTGTGGTTGTCAAAGGGACGCAACATTCATGCAAAATTATTGACTTATGTTGCAACTTGTTGTGTGTTGTTGGCTAAGAGGTCTACGTCTGGGCACCATGCCAATAGTGCTTTAAATTGAGCTAATGCGGTCAAACGATCGAAACATGATTCAACATCCAAGACAACAATATAAATGTTACGTGATGTTGCACGAAAGTTTGACTAGATTCAAACTTCATGCAACATCGTGCAACAAGGCGGTCAAACGGATGCATGAAAATATTGCGTCCGTTTGCCCAGGGCTTCAGTTTCCTAGTTATTATGGACAGGACTTTGGATCTCAACGTCTTCAGATTTTAAAGTGAATTCTTCATGAGAGTATTCCACAGGGGTTTCAAATAAAAGTACGGCACGTGGTACAAATTTAGGTACCTGATCGATATTCGAGGGATGTAGCTGTGCTGTGAAGCGTGCAATCGTGTTTTGAGTTTTCCATACATTTGTCTGTAAAAATGAGTCAAAGTCCGCGTGAAAATTTACAGACAATGTATGGAAAACTGAAAACACGATTGCATGCTACCCAGCACAGCTACGTCCGTCAACTTTCAATCAGTTAATCTTTTACCTGATATCTTAAGTTTGTATCTGAAGAATATTTCAGAGATTCGATTTTACGGATTTTATTTGGCATCGGATTCCCATACAAACACTGTATTTCGCTCCATGTTTGCACCCCTTTCAAAATGTCGAAATTAACCGCGAACTGGTCTATTGAAACGTGACAGCGGGTTTCAAAACACACAAATTAGCATATCTCAATAACAGTCTCCAATATATGCATTCCTGTTTCCGGAGAACAGCAGGTTTTTTTGCTGGGAATCCCAAGAAAATGTCGGGAATTGGTAGATTCTGAGAATTTACCGGGAATTCATTGATTTATCGAGACAAACTGAAAATAAATCGGGACAACTATTGAGAAAACACGTCACAGCTCAAACAGGCTTCAGCCAAGATCGGCCCAACGCTACACAATAGATTCATCTTACACATTGACATTTTTGTTACCCAGTAATATATTTTTCCGGCCAAAGAGCTACTGTAGTTTTTCTTCTAATATATTCCCTTAACTAAGCGGCGGCATTCACTACCCAATCTACTTTGCGGCGTTGAAATATGTACGAATAGGTACGAGAATATCAAGGAGGTTCATTTGAGCCCTTGCTGTTTTAAAATAGCTCCAGCGAGTTTGCCATCTTGGATTAGTGAGTGTTACCTATCGACACAGTGTCCCAGTCAACTTGGTCACTTATCTCTTGCCAGAATGAATCTTTATACCTCGGTTATATGATACCGGTAGAAAAACCGGAGTGAACTTGTACCGTATGTAATTTTGTATACGGTATCATGTATAAAATGGAAACCGGATGAACTCGTACCAGTATAAAACTTAAACACGTAAACACACCCTAAATATTGCCTTCACTTCAATCAGAGTAGCCGACTACATACCTGCAGTTGAATTCCGCCAACTTTAGAGGCATATAATTCCCAGGCCACGATATAGCCCTCTCGTTTGAACGAGGACGTGGGTAAGATGTAGGTTCCATTGACCTGGGGCGAGCCACTGATATTGCCAAAGGTCGCTCTGGAGCCGACATCAAACATAACGGCATCTATGAAACGTATTAGAGCAGATTTCGTATGAGTGGGACAAACTACGGCATGTCCGTAACCGTGCTGTGCCGTGATTTCTGTAATTTGATTGGATCAGCAGGACAAAAACAATGAGTAACCATTTCAACGTCACGGCATGCCGTACGGTAACCGTGCTGTAGTCAGTGCTGCACTTTGTCCCACTCATACGAAATCTGCTCTATTGTAACCGTGCTGTACCGTATCTATGTACTTTGATTGGATCAGCAGGACAAAAACAATGGGAAAACATTTCAATGTCACGGCATGCCGTACAGTAACTGTGCCGTAGTCATTGTCGTAGTTTGTCCCATTCATACGAAATGTGCTCTAATGAATCAGATACAGGTATTTCAAAAAGGTTGTCGTGTGCATTGTGCATTGCAAAACCGGGTCAAACACTTGTCCATTCATCTAGATAATTATATACCACACACGGAAAAACCGACCTAAATTCCAATTCGACTCTTGAGTTCGTCGGAATACTTAAATATAAGCCTCTGGCTTGGGAGACCCAGTAATTAACGGCTCCGCAAATTTCCCTTTCGTAAACGGTCGATGCCATTCATAACAGTCGATGCCATTTTACAGAACATTAGATGCCATTTGTAACAGTCGATGCCATTTCTGCCCTTGAAGCGACACTTATAATTAGAAATGTTTAGAACGAAAATACTCACAAGTACACCATCCTCAACTATATAAAAAATATTTAGCGTTTGGGAACTGAATCGAAACAAACCCTAACCCTGATTTTAAACGAAACCCTAACCGTCACTAATCCCTCACCAGTACTCCACGAGGGATTTCGCAGCGGATGACCGCTTTTTTAGAACTTTTATCTTGCTTTTCTCATTAGCATACACTCACATTACTATTGTATTGTATTGTATGTATTGTTACAAATGGCATCGACTGTTCTGTAAAATGGCATCGACTGTTACAAATGGCATCAACTGTTCTGTAAAATGGCATCGACTGTTATGAATGGCATCGACCGTTTACGAAAGGGAAATTAGCAACGGCTCCCTGTATTATAGACGCAGAATATACCATTTGGCATTTGTTGGGAACGTGACTGCTCAGCACATGCACTGTAATGTTCACAATATATACGAAACAACCGTATTTAACAAGCCATACACCTTGTAATACTGACGTCATCAATATAACCCCTTGCCAAAAAAAATAAAAAAAATATCTGAGTTCGGTGGCAAGTCGAATCTACGAGTGGCCGGTATCACGTGAATATTTCACACCAGTATTTTGATCCCTTAATGTGTTAAATTTCTCGCATATTCACTAATTTCATATTAATTTTTAAGAGTTTTGTTAAAACACTGTACCTCACTTTTAACAAAAGTGGTTCCACAAATATGATCGTTATAACGTTTCTTACCCGATATATTGAATGGTATTCTCGCCCCATTTGTTTCTATCCATGAACCTCGTAAATTTGTCCCTTGGGAAACGTACATCGATATGGTCGTACGGCTACCCGCCGCCACTATTGTGGAAGGGCATCGTAGCTCTGTCTGTCCCATAGGGCTGTTGATGTAAATCCATTTGGAGGAATGGATAGGTCCTGATTGGCTGTTTCTAGCAGATACTGTGACCTTGAAGCGACCATTGCGAGTGTACTTGTGAGTGGAGTTTTCACACGTAGACAACACGAAGGAGCCATCACCGAATTTAAAGGTGTATGTTGCGTTAATAAAACCTTCAGATAAAAAGCAACAAATTGTCAATAAGTACTAATGCCGCTTGACTTGATCTGTCTTATTCAACTGACCCTTGCGTTTTTTTTCTCTTTGCTTCTTGCTTCTTAAAAATGTATAAATTGCATGTAATTTTCCTCCTACCACCTGAGAACAATATTGAAGTCCCAGCACATAAAACAGTCTTCAAAACTCATGAATAATTAATGCCCATTTTGTCCAGTCAGATGAGGCAAATCAGTCACGTGTATGCTCCTTTATACGTGATAAAATCTCATGTATTCAGGGGAAAACGGGCTTAATGATTGAGACAATGGATAAGTACCTTTCCACTCTTGGAATTTCTATTGATGTTTCAGCTTTCTCATTGAATTGCAAATTAAAATACTACACGGAACATAAGGTACCTAGATAATAAATTTTACACTAAATTTACTGATATCAGCAGACTACCGAGATGCACAGATAATATTTTTTAAATGAAGTTATCCAACTACATGTAACATTACTTGTTTACCGAGCCACTGTCTAGTTCCAATTATTAAACCAAACTCAAAGCCGTAAAATAATAAAAACGTGCATTAAACTTACAAACATCTCTTCATATTTTGTGACGGAGTCAAAAATTTAATCTGGCGTCATGTCAGTCACATCGCTTTCCAAGTCTTGAACTTTATCGATGTCAACCACGACACCAAATCCTTCTAGTGCAGGTTCAGTTCTTGCATTGCGAAACGCCGCTTCAAACAACATAGTATGGTAATTTCGTCATGTCATTCCCTTGAGATGTTCGTAATCGCAGGCGGTGATTACTCGAAGATTTTGCATGGCGTTGTGAATACAAAGGTTCAATGGTTCATTAAATAACCATTATAAGTTTTTGAAGCCGTTTAATAAACTCGCAGCACGTGTTTTATCAGGTCTAAAACTCTCGAGCTGCGCCCTCGAGTTTTAAACCTGATAAAACACTGCTGCTCGTTTATTAAGGAAATAATTGTTATTCATCGCTCATTGCTAATTATGTTTCTGTGTGAAAACAAAAAGCGTCGACAAAAATGTCAGGTTACGGTAGTCATTAACATGACTTTTTAACCTGTTAAATACTAACCGATCTTGCATAGGTTAGAAAGTACGAGTTTGACAAACCTAGATTGGAGAAATACTCTTTTTACCAGAGTACTAAAATCCTCGGTTCTAATTTAATTTAGGACAAGAGAGGATGAGGAAAGAGAGAAATTCCCATGATAATTATTTGAAATCTATTTTAGTTCCACAACAAGTGAGGTTTGTTATTTTTATCTCGTTCTGGTAGGCTATGGGTTATCATAGCATCGTTATAAAAGTCGTTAGGACAAGAGCGTCACTTTACGCCAATCAGGTGTCTTTCTTAAAATACCAGGCTGTGCCCTGTTAATCTATAATACAGCATGCTTTATTTAATTCCACTAATATTACAGTTTGGTAGAAGAATGAATGTAAATTAAACGATTGTTTTGGTAAATGCTACCCAAAATAACTATGAAAGCTAATCTAAGCTGGGTAGCATCAAATCTAAGCTGGGTAGCAATATATTTCAAATAATTATCATTGGAACAGACCCATGTATGGAGGATTTGTTCTCTTACCTCATTCTCTCTTGTTCAGGATTAACGCTAATCAGGCTTTCAACTAAAATATATAGAGTTACACTTTTACACGTACCTTTCTCGAGGGTAGAACTGTAGTTAACACTTTCAAACACGTAACCAGACTTGGGGTAAAAAAATACGTTCAACCCAGCAATAGAATCCCTCGTGTGGTAGACGCGCAGATAAACCATATTACTGCAAACTGACTGGTTGCACACAGTAGCACACAAATTGTCTGCCACTTTAATGAGTCTATTCTTCGTGTTGCCGCAGAAACACAGCACTCCCTGCGTCGCGGCGTACGTATTTTTCAGTGTGGCACATGCTGATGTGCATTCCTGGGGGGAGGTGTCCGTTACTTTGTAGTTACCCGCTGAGATTCTGAATTCTCTTTCAGTGGAGTTGTCGGCGTAACATCCAAGATCCCATGCTGGAATCAGGGAATGAAGCATCAAGGTGGGCACGCGAGAGACACAACAGGGTCATAATGAGGCATAATGTTAAACACGATTCCAAAATTCGAAATCTAAAACGTTAGTTGCCGGGGATACATATCAATAATACATATCATACGTCACTACACGTTCATATTAAATGTCCCATTACATGTTCACACTTAATGCCCCCACTTCAAGTCCATATTTAGTGTCCTCATCACATGACCATACAAAATATGCCCCAGAATGTCCCCACTCCATGACCATACTAAATGTGCCCCAGCACGTCCCCGCTCCATGACCAAACTAAATGTGCCCTAGCATGTCCCCGCTCCATGACCAAACTAAATGTGCCCCAGCTTGCTCACACTACATGACCATACTAAATGTGCCCCAGCTTTCCCCCACTACATGACCAAACTAAATGTGCCACAGCTTGCCCCCACTACATGACCATACTAAATGTCCCGCATGCCCCCACTACATGACCATACTAAATGTGCCCCAGCATGCCCCCACCGCAACTAAATGTGCTCCAGCATATTCCCACTACATGATCATAGCAAATGTACCCCAGCACGTCCCAGCATGCCTCCACTACATCACCATACTAAATGTGCCCCAGCATTTTCCTACTACATGATCATAGCAAATGTACCCCAGCACGTCCCAGCATGTCTCCACTACATGACCATACTAAATGTGCCCCAGCATTTTCCCACTACATGATCATAGCAAATGTACCCCAGCACGTTCCAGCATGCCCCCACTACATGACCATACTAAATGTGCCCCAGCATGCCCCCACCGCAACTAAATGTGCCCCAGCATTTCCCCACTACATGATCATAGCAAATGTACCCCAGCACGTCCCAGCATGCCTCCACTACATGACCATACTAAATGTGCCCCAGCATTTTCCTACTACATGATCATAGCAAATGTACCCCAGCACGTCCCAGCATGCCTCCACTACATGACCATACTAAATGTGCCCCAGCATTTTCCCACTACATGATCATAGCAAATGTACCCCAGCACGTTCCAGCATGCCTCCACTACATGACCATACTAAATGTGCCCCAGCATTTTCCCACTACATGATCATAGCAAATGTACCCCAGCACGTTCCAGCATGCCTCCACTACATCACCATACTAAATGTGCCCCAGCATGTCCCCACTACATGATCATACTAAATGTGCCCCAGGAAGCATTTGTTCCTATTAATGTCCTCTCATGTCCCAGCGACAGATATACCCAAAAGGGCCCTTTATTTTAAAGTACGAGACTTTTTATCGTCTTCATTCTAATTTTCCTCGTATTGTATACATTATAATAATCATATTTCAAATTTTCCATTCATCTGCAAATAGTTTAAAATAAAAAGCTTGAATCTTTAATTTCAGTTATATTCCACAATCATCATTATTATTGGTAGTAGTAAGCAGTAGTAGTAGTAGTAGACTAAAGTAGTCGTAGTCGTAATAGTAGTATTGTAGTAGTAGTAATAGGAGTAGTATTGTAGTAGTATTAGCATTAGCATTAGCAGCAGCAGCAGCAGTAGTATTAGTATTAGTAGTAGTCGTAGTGTAGTAGTCGTAATAGTAGTATTGTAGTCGTCGTAGTATTGTAATAGTAGCCGTAATTAGAGTAGTATTGTAGTAGTAGTCGTAGTATAGTAGTAGTAGTAGTACTAGTAGTAGTAGTAGTAGTAGTAGTGTAGTAGTAGTAGCTACAGCTACTTATTTAGTTTCTTTTTCCAAGGAATTAATACTTATACATAAAAACTATGCAATTACATTGTACATATAAATTCTAGCGATTTGTAAAAAAAAAATTATGGAAGGGAATCATTATGACATTAAATTAGACGAGACTTCCTCCTGTTCTGAGAGAAGCTAAGCTTTTTTGACGAAAAGATGTCATCAGAGATTGCCTCAAAGCTTATCTGTGATCATGCTGGATTTGGATAATCTGATTCCATCTGTAAGTGATTTATTTAATGACCTAAATACTCAACTACAGAAATGAACTGAAATAGCCGGAAATTAATTAAAATATAACTTTTATAAAGGCAATCAAGCTTGGAAAAAACACAAATTCAAAGGATGTCGAACCGGGAAGAAAGAGCTGTTTATAAATGACACTTAGCCTTTTGACCAAAGAAAATATTTCGGACGATTTGTGGTATTCCTGGTTAAAGATATCATTGAGAACTATATTTCTACGAAAGTAAACAGGTATACATTAAAATGAAAGTTGTCTATATTGACACCTTTAGCAGGATATACAAATTTCAATTGAAATGCTTTGCAAATTTGAATATTTTTTTGCATTGTTATGTATAATATTTAACTTTTTCTATTTAAAAAAAATATAAAGATTTACCTGTTCTTCATAAGTAATAGAAACTGTACATAAGATAAATTTAATTGTCAAAAGCTTTTAAAATGAATATTGTTTTTTTCTCATTTTGCAACTTGCATATATTAAAATGAATATATAGTCCTCGACCTTTGTTAAAAACACAGTTGGAAGATCTTATGCTGTCACCACCAATGGATTTCAACTGATAAATACAGTATTTACATATCGTTTGCGATTTACATAACAAGCATTTGGGGCATGGCAGTCATAAATTTGGGCCTGCGGGCCGATAAGTTTGGGACTGGCACTAGTGAATTACACGACAAAAAATAAAGAGTGCCGGTCCCAAACTTATCGGCCCGCGGGCTCAAACTTAAGCATGCTTTACTAAAGACTAAGAAAAATTACTAAGAACAATCAAAGAATGATAAATGTTCACCAATGCAATTTAAAGGAATAATAAATGGTAAACGAAATTAACATATTTTTTCAATGAATTCGCGCGTATTTTTTACTAAAAAAGGAGTTCTAATATTGAAAATCAACACAACCAATCAAACAGCTGCTAAGAATCTAAAAGTTACAAGGCCTTTACAGACAAATCGAGTGAGTATTGATGGATAAACTAATTTGACTGGCAAAGAGAGGAAAGAAGGCATACCATGTGTTTCCGGGAATCAGTTATGTTGTTCATAACTTTCATACAAGTTGCGGCTGTACAGAAACCTCAAAATCACTCATATTTATCCTCGCTAGGAAGCGTGAGGAAAATGTAAAGCCACATTTGGATACATTCGTAAACGTGATTAAACTTCCTTTGAACTACTAGAATTGATCGGGGCAAAACAACGACCGCTCCAGTTTTATACATATACTGTAAAGTTGATCAGTGGAACCATGGTGGTGACTGAAAGGAATTTAAGGAGATTACAGTAAACATAGAGGCCATAAATGAGAGTTAGTAGCTCTTTTTATTACAGCTTGGGAAGCCAAAATTATTCGTTTGAACTAGATAGAATACGATTTTATAGTAACCAACATAAAAGTTTAGAAAATGAATCGAACGATGCAATTGAGATTCGTCAAAATACCCTCCCATAATTTAATTTCAAATACAAACTCCATACAAACTACAGTAAAATGTTGAGCATCTCAACATCTGGTTATTGCTCTAATTTGGTGTCGAGTGCGCACACGTGTGATGGTTTCTGACAATCATCTAGATGATTCAAGACAATCCAATGATTTTCTTTACCATTCCAACAGGACAAACAGTTCCATTATTCGTAACATAGTTGAATTTAATGAATATATTCTCGTTACTTTGAAAAGATAACAATGCAATCTTGCATTTGTCCGAAATCTTCTTACGATTTAGAAACCGACATTTATCAGTTTCCGGGTGATCATGTTCACTCCCTTATTTAGCCAACTGTCGTTACCGTCTGGTCATTCCAGAGAGACACGGAAAATATAAGGTATTTAAAATATACAAAGCACATAAAAACAGTTTTCGCAGCAAGAGCTAGGGATTACAATAAACTAAAAACATTGAACAATTAACAATGAACTAAAAACATTGAACAATGAACAATTAACAATGAACTAAAAACATTGAACAATGATTTTGACCACGCTTTGGTCATGCCAAAGGCATGCAGAATCAGCAACTATTGTTCAATTTTCCGCTTGCGCTTAATTATATTTATTCTACAAGTGTCCCCAGGCTTGCAGTTCTGTTTACACGGTACCGGATCAATCTGGATCCGGTACAAAACCGTGCCGGTAAAGCTCTGTTTACACGGTACCAGTACCTTTAAGCATTTGTGTACACGGTACCGGTCCGGTACCGGATCAATACCGGTACGTCAGCTGTTTTTACCATTCGCGCTTGTGCATAATCCTTTACACGAGGCATTTCAAAATGGCTCCAAAGAAGGCAAAAACTGGTACGGAGGTAGAAAAAAACCTTTAATTGGACTGACGAAGAACTGTCACTTCTCCTGCAAGTAATAATAGATTACAAAGCAGAGAAAGCTTCAAACGGAAAGGATTGGGATACCTATTAAGAACAAATACGATGACATTCCTTGCATTTCTGTGGCGGACATTCCTCCGTGTTTCTGGTGGCTGCTTGAAAGAAGTTATCCGAGTTTAACAGAAGGCGCTCATATATCTTCGTCTTCTGCTACGATAAATGATCGTATTTAACGCCAACTGAAGTATATTCAGCTGCATAAGACCAGTTAACCCCAAAATCAAGGCAAGCAGAGTAACCGCTATCTATCGTCTCATGTTTTACTCGACTTTGTCTTCCAATACGACAAAAATACGAAGAGCTAGGTAACCAAGCTAGGTAGCCAAATGTAGGGCCCAAGCCTCAACTGCGCAGTCGGTACAAAAAAACAGACCGGTCAAGGTGTTTACACGATCCCGGCATCAGTATTTTCGGAACCGTACAGGTACAGAAGTGTACCTGCATTTTTGCATTTTGCATTTTCTGCATTTTGTACGGATAGGCAGTACAAAATTCGTGTAAACGAAAGGCCTGTGAGGTACAACATTTGTACCGGATCCAAATTGATAAAATAATTATTTTGATAAAAAGCACTTACGGTGTGATGTCATTTCCATGTTTGCACGTGCTAATGAAAGATGGCTATCAGCCAATCAGAACGCGCGTACTATCTACATTATTTTATAATGTTTAATGTTTGTTGTTCATTGTTCAATATGTTCAATGTTCATTGTTCAATGTTTGTTGTTCATTATTCATTGTTCAATGTTTGTTGTTCATTGTTCAACTGATGTTTGTTGTTCATTGTTCATTGTTCAATGAACTACTTTCAGCCCTGAATTATTCACATTACTCGTAAACTCTAGTTGTTCCTGTATGTTTTGTATAGAATATATATGTATTCTAGCAATAGTTCGTGTGACGTCATTTAGCCTGCATTGTTGGCTCTAGACGCCCCTCCCCTCTTCTCTCCCTTGCCCCAGTCCCTTTCCTCTCTCCCCGCCCAGAGCCAGCAATCCAGACAAGATGTCATTAAACTTTACTGACTTAATAAATGTACACGTAGACGATCAAATAGCTCTCATTTCTACTTTAATGACCATGATACATGTTGGCTGTATATCGCCATCAATAGACATCCATCTGCGGTTCATATGAACACTGCCGTTACACTTTTAAGTGTTCAATCAATATGCCATCTTGCTGCCTAAAGATAATGTCTTTTCCTTTCATTCTGTATAATTGTTTTTGCCATTTGACCATATGTTTATCCTTTTTCTGAAATTTATTTTGCAAAACGATTTGGATTTGGAGAGCCGAAGTGGCGCAAGTAGTTAACGGCTTCGCCTCTCACGACTGTGGCCCGAGTTCTATTTCCGTTCGCGGAGCCACATGTGAGCTAAGTTTGTTGGTATTTCGCACTTGCTCTGAGGATTTTTCTCCGGTTTTCCTCCCTCCTCAAAAACCAACCTATCAATTCGAGTGATGAATCGGTGTCCCCGATTAGTAGGCCATGTCTAGGGTCAGCTAAAACTGAAAATAGACACGTGAATAAAGTTATTTTGCTTGTTTGTTTTTCGGTCGTGTGGTTTAATACTGGACAAATGGCTCGTCATATCGTACGTAGTAACTGATATGACAACAGAACATCAGTCGTGCCTTTATTAAGTAAACGGTAACTTTTAATTTGATGGATTAAGCTTTACTGTCAAGATTATACCAGCCAATCCAGAGAGGGGTAAAGATCCAGTAATAAAGATTTGGATCATGACGTCATTGTGACGATTTTCCTGAAAATTGTGCAGCCATGATCCTTTCGTCAGGTTCGTCTATTTATGAAACACTTCCGGTAGTTTTATCAATCCTCGACCGAACCAATACTCGAGTATTGAAATACCGTAAAAGTGTACTGATACAAATAAGACTGAAATAGCTCTGTTAACGGTCGTGAACCTATTTCAAAAAACGTTGATCCGGCAGTTTGAACAATGAACAACAAATATTGAACAATGTTTAATCAACTCAACTGTCACTTTCTAAAATTAACTTTATGTTCTATTCATTGTACAATTAATTATTTTCTTTGTATGTAAAATACATCAGTGTGTAAATAAACAAACTGAATGAATAGGCCATATTTAGAACAATGAACAACAAACATTGAATATTGAACAATGAACATTGAATATTGAACAATGAACAATGAACAACAAACATTGAACATTGAACATGGTTTTCTAAAGCCGCTTCTTCGACAGATGGTAGATGGACACTTTAGAGTAGAATCTGAGTAGCCGGTTTGCGAGAGGTCGATTGAGGACGAATGGGATGTTGAGGGTTGAAACTCCTACTGGACCAGCCCTACGGGTCGTTAAATAGCTAACTATAGGGTGCTGCCTTTTAGAAACAATATGATGGTTAGATCTTCGAATCTTCTTGAATTTCGACGTTCTTTCGCGAATTAAAGACGTTGAATAAGGTTGGTTTACCTCTTTTGTAAATCTCCAACTGAGACATGTATTTGCATCTCTGCGGGATGGATTTGGTAACATACTTTCTCATTTGATCTTAGCAGATCGAGCCATCTGTTACCTTTATAAATGATGAAGCGACCGCAATACAGTAAGCAAGTGATATGCAAAAGAAACAACCAAAGGCTTATCATGAAACAGGAGAGAGAGAAAAACGAAAAGCAAAATACAGAAAAACTTATCTAAAAAGTTATTCGTGTCACGAAAAGTACCCCGCTAGGTTTTCTGAGTAGCTGTTCTAGCATGATGATTCTATCGGTTGGCATGCTTGAAGAAGTGATGATTATTCTTGGTTAAAAATTACGACCTTTTTGAAATAATCAATTTGAGTATTTCAGACCAAAATACATGAACATCGTAGCTCCAAACCTATTGGACGGGAGAGTAAACGGTTCATTCTGAAGCCTAGCCATATCAGAGTACAAGCTAAAAAGGCTGCCACCTGATAACACTTAAGAATCGTGACACTTGAATGGTATAGTATATTTACAGTATTTACAGTTTACATTAAAGTATTCATATAAATATTTATGGAGAGCTTTTTCATTCTTTAAAATTTCCAAACCTTTTTTAAATTTACGCTATACGAAAAATTCAACAATGATAAAGATGGCGCCAGTAGAAATGGACTACCTACGGGGTTAATAGGTTATTTTCAGTAAAGAATAACCGGCCGCACGCCAATAAAATGTAGGGGAGATATTGTTTTAAAAACATGCGCCATTGTAAGGAATAATGTAGCTAAAAGTAGGAGAAAAGGCAGTATAAAGTAGTGGCAATTAAGATATTAAAAAAAACTTTTCCATATTATATTATATTGCAAAGATAGATAATTAAGACTTAAAGTGCATATTTTCTAGGATAAACCCTCTTTATATAGAGCTTTAAAATGCCACAATCACATTTAATAATTGATCATGAAATGAAACTTTCATGACAGACAAAACCGTCGAAATGAAGGAATTAGAAGGCCTTAAGTAATAAGGTGATGAAATAAAAATAATCTTTAGTGTCTCGCTTGATATTGAACCGTTTAATTCAAAATTGTTCGTGATTAATATATTAGATAACAACTCGAAAACTGTGTATATTTTCTATGCATCGATGTTGTTGTGATAAAAAGGCGCCATGGAGAATAATGCATTAATGAGATGACGTCTACCCAGGTTTTGACCCAGGCTTTTACTTACGCGGTCATGGGTCAGGAAAGGTCACATTTACACGATTTCAAACAAGCGTAGAACATAAAGTATTCACTTTAAACCAAAACTTTCTTCACAGAAGTACTCAAAACCTTTCGGAGGTTCATAAGCTATCAAAATTGCAAAAGGGTGATAGGCACTTTAAACCTTTCAGGGTTGCTAACCCTTGCATCCACAACTTGTATATTAATGTATTGAATATTGTATTGTGTGTAAAAACACAAAACCTTCTGAAACCTTCTGAACCTTGTACGTGCACGCATGCCGACGTACAAAAGTGTTAGCTAGTATTAAATTTGTTTGAAGGCGAAAACTTATACAAATAACAGAAGCAGTCCCTCCAACGGTGAAAAAAATACACGAGCGTTACTCGGGATTTGTTTAGCCTTTTTAATGCTCAAAACATTATTTCCACTAACAATGCCCTGAATACATGCAGGACTTAATTCAGTTGGTGGTTTCTAAGAGAACTTTGCCAGCTGAGCCAAGAGTGAAAAGTAGATTGACAGCATTCGATGATGAAATACAGTTTAACTGTTAATACTACTGAACTGTTAGCTAAACTAAACATTCAAGTATTGTAGCGACTAGAACTGAAAATATGACTAGAACTGAAAATATGCCTAGTAAAACGGTGTAAAGTTTAAGTACTAATGTTCCCGAATTAAGTCTAATCGACCAAACATTCAAGTGTTGTAGCAACTGGAACTAAAGAAAATGTGACACGAAAGAAGAAGGAATAAAATTGTCGTTGGCCTTGTTATAAATTAAAATACAGCACCGTCCTACCAAGAATTCAGTTATTGGCGTCCAATTCATATAGAGGGAAACTAAATGTTGATGATAAATTTTCCTTTACAAGTTAATATAACATTTTGCCAAACAATATTGATAACGATAACATTGAATTCACGAAACAAGCTGCCCTTAGCGTGCAAAGTTTGCTTACAAGACGAATATCGCACTAAGATACCCTGGCGGCCTTAATATTATTCTGTCTAAAAATCCCTTACTTTCAGTATTTAGTATTTAAATTTCTTAGATATTTTTGAAGTTATCCTCAAATATTGATGGTGAACAAATTACATACAGCAACTGCAATCAATGGTATTTGTACATTTGTATGATTTTGACTAGTTTTTTTCTGAAACCGTTTTATGAGCGACGGGGAATCGGCGTTAACGTTATACGCGTCTTATCGGTAAAGTTTGTGTTCGTTATTTTCCCTCCTTTTTTTAAAGTAATAACTTCCCCGTATCACTTTCAACCTAAAAATGAAATTGTTCTTATATATATGCGCCTTTGAGATATTTTGCGCACATTTTCAGATTAAGTCGGGCATTTTATCTTCCGGACTTTTTGTTGCGTACTTTAACAGATTAGAGCTTTTAGGACAATTTCCGGAAAAAGACCAATAACTTAACCCCTTATGAAAGTTCCTGTTTATTATTCGACTGGAAGTACAAACAATGTTCCGAAAGATGTAGTGGCTCAGTTAAAAGCTTTTATATCGGACATTCAGACTACGATGTTTATAAAGGACAAGCTTTGGTTGATTTGCCGTTCCTTTTCGATAAAAACGGTCCTTTTTGCCAAGACTAAATAATTGGTTCTTGAATTTTTACCTAAGTGCTCTAGCTACCAAATTGACGGTACTTAAACAAAACAATATAAAAATGAATCCAGAGCAGGTTGCTGAATTGCTCGCTTTTCTAACGGAGTGTTTCAGCCTCGAAATGTTTTGCGGAGTCATGAATACTGACGTGCGGTGCTCATTTACAAACCAAATCAACTGCACGACAACCAAGCACCAGGATGGACAGGATGTAGAGCCGATATAAAACGGCGTCGTGTTGGATGTAATTTTAAATAACTCGAAACGCGAGAAAACAAACCAGGTTTTAGAAAGCTCTACAATAGGGAGAACGCTATTTCGAATCTGTCGGTATAACTTCGAGATGGATTTCTCTAGAACGTATAACAGAACCTGCAGTTGTCGAAGGGCGAACTCGACGTGTAAATTACAACTTTATTAAATATACTATATGTTATGTATATGCTGTTTATGATGAAACTACACAGAGTAGCCTTGTTACTAAACTAAACTGAAATATCCATTCGAGAGAGGGTAACTTGAAAAAAAGACATTTAGTATTTATGAGTGAACAGGTTTGGGTATATTTTTCTGGTAAACAAAAGAAAACAATTGAAATGAAAAATTATTTAACGGTCATAAGCGTTGCTAAGTAGCACAAGCTTCCCCTCAGAGTTGCCGCTTACTCGTTGATGAACATCGATTTATTGTGGAATTTCCTCGCCGCCATCAAAATAGAAAACAAGTAATTATCTCCGAAGGCCACTGGCTTGAGGGGGTTAAAACTTGAATGTCAAAGTCAAAGAAATGGTTAAAATATGAACGGAAACCGTACGTCAGCCAAATGTAAATACGTTCTCAGTGGGTACAAATGAAAGAAGGGGAAACATGAAATTTAACAAGAAGGTCGAGGAAAGAGCAGTTAATTACTACAATGTGGCCTTCAAATGAAAGTTTTTAAACTTTAGATGAACCGATGGTGTTAATCTCGCGTGTTTTTCAAACGAATAAATGTTATATTATGGTGACGCGTTTTGCATTAACAAAAAAGCTGTCAAAATGACAGGAATTGTGAATCGCGAGGCTAATATGGCGCGTGAGATCGGACGTTTTCCGTTATTAAAATATACTATTATGCGTTTGTATTATCCGTTTGTTTTTTTCACAAAATTTTGTGATTTAGAAGTTTATTAAGTTTTCAAGAGTCACGGCTTTAGTTCGTGTGTAAGTAATTTTTAAGTTCATCGTGCTCTATAGTGCGAATCATTTCGACGCCTTTTTTGTTAGAATAAAATATAATTACTGCAGATGGTTTCTCCATCACAGTATAAACCTCCAGTATAAACCTTCGCAAGCTAGAGCTTACATTAATACCGTTGTCGCTTCCGTTTTCGTATCATTTATTTTTAACTTTCCCCACTGTTTCTCAATACCCTTTTTGAATTCGTAAAGTGGTGTATTATATGTAAGGCTATAACTTCAATGTTTTGACTAAATTTCGATTTGAGAACGTCTACTTCGTAGTAACATTTACAAGGATAGTTGTGATAGAGCGAAGAGCGCTCTCGGAAATTCGAAATAAAGTATTGAAAACTGTGGTCGTATTATGGCAAAAATTACTTTGCGAATTGAGAATAAGCTAATGGAGTTTGATTAGGGAATAATAAGATCTAGGAAAGAAATCATTCGGGGAAGAAACTAATAACGCATGTATATAGATGTATATATATATATATACTGATATGCGACGTAATTAACCGTTAACTTTTTCTTATAAAATTCTAGACTATTCCTGTTGGACACTGTTTCGTTAGACATAATTTTTTATAGGTTCTACGAAGGCGACTTCTTGGAGATAGATTTACCATATAAATTGTCGACTTATTAAAAGAGTGACTTAACTTCACCACTACTGAAAGCTCAACGCAAGTTTGAATTATATTGTAGGCTTTGGACAATTCTTCAAATCTTAAAAATGAATAATCGTTTGACTGTATGCTGCCTATAAATAAGGCAAAACGATGTAAGGGAAGGACAAACATTGTGGATGAGTCGCAAAATGGTTTGTTTTCAAGGCCAAATTGAAAATGGAAACGAAGTCATAATTTTTGCACGCCAATTCTAAGCCGGCTGAACAAACAAAAGCATAAAACTGTGAGACAAATACTGCTTTTATTTCAGAGGCTTCATTTCGAACGAGAATAAAGCCTGGAGGGAAGTTTTGTGAAGGCATGGAGGATTTATCTCGAAGTTTCCTAAGATCATAAAGAGTTACCACAATGAAGTTGGTTTCAAGAAGAAATGAACAGCGTCTTGAGGAAAAGGTTACGCTGAACAAACAGTAAGATGGCAACTAACCTTCGCTGGCTTTTGTCACCAGAGATCTGGTAAACAGGACAACCTAATACAAGAGGAAAAAAAGTATTCAAAATCGTGTAATTTCGAGAACTATTACAATACAGAAAGAGAAGATTGGTCATATACATATTCATAAGCACCATTCGAACTTACCACAACAAAATGATAGAGTGACATCTTCTTTCTTCGATCCCAAACCGGGATGGAGGCCCAGTACACTACATACCAGTTATGATCCACCTTCCAGTGTAGAATACCGAGAGAAACTATTCAGAAGAGAAGGTGGTGCTAAAAGTGATGGATTTCGCGGGCAGATATGAAATATTTTCTCGGCCCGTATGGCTTACATATGAAATGAACCCAGCTGGCAAAAATGGTTTTCCCTGACATCTTGATGACAGTAACACAATTAAATTTTCAGCCTACATTTGCATGTAATTATGGCTACGAAATTAAAAGGGTATTTATTCGCTTTCAAATCGGATCGAAATGTGTTAAAAGAGGTTTAGACAATCCTCTTTTCATGTGATATCTTCAGACGACGTATATATTAAAAGGCGCCCTAGTGTTGTTTTAATCGAACTATTGTGGAAACTGGCCGAAGCAATCGGAAACCTGACTTCCGAGTTAAGAATTATTGAATAAAATAGTCTTTGAAAAATCAGAAAGACTAAATGGGTGACTTCCACAAGAAAAATAACCGAACGGAAGTGCTTATAATGTCGAAGAATTGTTATTGGAAAATTTGCTTAAGAAATGAAATCAGTCAAGATCGGTCCTTTCGTGGAGTAAAAGGAACAACAGCCAAGTCATATAGTGGGTAACAGAAACTGGTATTTCGCAGTGTGGAATACACTGAACCGACTCAAACTCTGTATAACGGGAGTTCGAATATCGAGAGTTAAAACAATGAGATTTGCTTAATGCATTATGGCAGAGTATGTCACGGAAAGAGTGAAACGTTCGGGTGGACGATTCACGGGATTTAATTTAGTTGCTATAGTCCATGAGGCGTGAGATGTATTTTAGCGGTTGCAAGGGAAATTATATTATGTTGGTATCGGGGATATTTTCTCCGAACCGTCCAATTCATAGAACCGATAAAGAAATTACAACAGCACTGTGAATATTTCAACATAAGTTTTTTATCAGTATTTTTTGTTTTCGTTAGAACTTCACTCATGAATGCTTTTCTGTAATATCAGCTCAGTTAATAATATTCGTTTCAGTTGTACAACAATCGCTCTCTACATGAAATAATGACTTTAAAATCCATTAGAGGATCTATGGACACTATATGGACCGGGAATTCAACGCAAAAATAGGTTTGCAAATGCGAGAATAAAAAGACTTATATAAAGATCATTGTTGTAGTAAGACTCAGACTACACCATTGTGAACTTATTTGTCTTAAAATGATTTAGCTGCGAATGTTTTAATGCCGCTTCTTTTCAATTTAATTTAATTTTTCACTGTTGGTGGTTGTTCTATTTAGCGTCGGTCGAACTTTTAAATACTAAAAAGCAAAGCAAAACGAAACACAAGTTATTAATTACTTTTAGAAATCTGCGAACGACTAAGAACATTTCGAATCGAAATGATCGTTTAATTTTGTTTCCATTGCTTCGCCAAAGTCACTTCGGCTTAAATACGGTCTACATAGAAACACTGCGATCGTATTGCCATGCATGTTGTATTTACAATCGAAATATTGACTTTACCGTGTTGTAAATTAGGAAGAAAAGAAAACTAGAATTCAAAATTCAGAAGGGGAAATTGTTCTTCCTTTTGTGTACAAAACGAACACTCGATCTAATCTCTCATATTTTATTCATTCTTTGTCGAATCCGGCTGTAAAAGAAATTCTCTAAATTATGAGGGAATATCAGTGTCGCGTAGAATAAAAGTCAAATCGTTTTTATCTCAGAGCAGTTTTAGATCCGAATATCCCAGTGCTCTCTGTAAACATGTAAGGTTGCCATAGCGACTGTTTGCCCACCATTCGGCAAATGATGTCACTAGGTTGTTGATTACAGATAATTATCAATAATTGACAGCTCGGCGTGTCGCCTAATTGGCCACGTTAGATACGTCAAATTACTAACACTATTCCGAGTCGAACTTCGAAATGGGTTTCCGTTTTTTCAACTCAGTGGGAAATCCCTTTTCTTGTGTTAAAAACATTGTAGTAAACAAACAGATGGCAGAGAAAAACCCAAAATATTTAGAATCTAGCCTAGGCCGGGGTCGAGTTGAAATTTTGAAATATCGAATGACATGGCTTTTACAAATCTCCCCTTGCCAGAAATCTTGAAGAGCGATGACATTTTCAGGTGTAGTATGACGCACGAACTTGACTATTTATTCAATGTATTTTCGCAACCTATTAAAAAAGTGTTCTCTGCCTTTTGAGTCTGCAGATAGAAAAGTAACTTTTCAGTTGTAATTTCTTGATGGTAGTACGTGGACACCATGGCCAGTGAATCGATGGTTTGGTGAACATGTTGAGCTGCGCATGCGTGTTATGCTAAAAGAACACGTAAGTGGCTAAAAGGCATCAAAATGAAACATCTTAAATGACTGTTCTTTCAAATTTCATAGCAGAACAAACAACTTGAATCTGTTGGTAAAAATCTGAGGCGCACATTTTCAAGGAAATCAACCCGTTATATCTGACATTGGTAACGTGTTTCACTCCAGAGAATGAACACAACACAATGCGAGCGTCGTATTTCGCAGTGGGCAGCCTTACTTACACGTTTCACTCATTACCATTTAAGCACACACAAAAAAAAGACTTTTTCTAATCAAAAATAATAATGCCTCCACATTAAGACTATATTATTATGCCCTGCATTACATACTTAACTGGACAAGTCCTCCCTGCCTACTAAAACATCGCCCTTTTTTATGTAAAATTACCCCAGTGCATTATAATTTATAAAAAATACGAAACCAACCAGGATTACGAATGAGGGCATTTAATTATTTCTACAGTCTAATTAATATTTAGCTTTAAGGTATACTATTGTTAGAAAGGTGAAAAATCGAACATTCTCATGTATTAGCATAATGCAATTAATTGCATTTGTAATTTATATAAAATGCATACGGATGTATACAGTTCAATAATGTCAACTGAGAAGGCTTAAATATACAAATATATGCTATATATATATATAGATTTATTTCTCAGTATACAATTGCAGTCGAAAACATTTTATAGATGTCTTTTCGGTCAGGCCAATCCCAAAAAATAATTTTAGACCTCATCCCATAATTGTAAGTATACATTTTAGCATTAGTCCAAATAAGGAGTACTTACAGTTTGTATATGTATATATGTATCTTTTGCTGGGATAACCTCTTTGACATTCACTGTGCATATCTACCGTATATGCACATATATATACAGTCGTTTTCAAAAACATTACTCTAAATATATATGTGATCTTTTGTATTTCCATGTTGGACATTATTTATATACATATTAAAACCAAGGTTTTTAAACACGAGTCTATATATACACCCGTTTGCAAAAACACAGTACTGGAAATATATATATACCTTTTGTATTCTTGTCAAATTTGACAGCTAAAGTCAGAGCAGTGTTTTGGCAAACGGGTGTGTATATATATATACAATAAAAATGATCATAATTTATACGTACTAGTTACAGAATGCATGAGTGGTATATACATATTATTTTCTATACATATTTATTATATGGGCGAGGGTGTTTTACCAGGTAAACCATTAGTATGAATCCATATTTCACTCGCTTGAGTAAAATGTGGAAAATACGCCACTCATCTATCGGATGCCACCTTAAATAAGTATAGAGGAAGATATAAACAACTTAAATGAGCAACAAGAAAATGAAGATTCCGGGAAGAAAAAGCAAAATAAGATCTAAAACTCTCTAACCATGTTCTCGACTGGAATGAAAAGACAACAGAACCCAAATAAAGTTTCGAAATATCACGAAGAAGTGTAGTAAAACGAGTAGAGAAGAGTTCTTTATAGAGAAGTTTAATTGTCAATATATACAAAGAAAATTACACGGCGGTTTGAAGATATGGAGTATATCCTCTCGAATCCAAAACATTTCACTCGTTCGCTGCACTCAGTCGTGAAATATTTTGACTCTCGAGGATATCCCAGTGTGCCTGAGGTTATTTTTTTCCCGCCGACACGTACACCGACCGGCGTAGACTTGCCACAAGTCACACGCTGTGTTTTCTTTATTATTTGAGCGAAGCGAGGCGAGCGACGAATATGCTTCAGCACATTCTGCTCGAAAAAAAGGCTATTCTGCTCGGAAGAATTGCCCGAAAAAAGGACTATTCTGCTCGAAATTATGCTCCAAAAGTATATATTATGCTCGAATTTATGCTTCTGAAAAATTCAATATTCCTGGGTTCAAAATAGTCAAACATGAAAAATGAGCCATGATTTCACCCAACCAACGTATGCGCATTTATTATTTAATCCTTAAAACTAACATGGTAACAATAACATGGAAATGGAAGCAGAGATACCTTCTTAAAAGACTTCAGCATATTCAGTTTTCTGCCGCTAGTTTTGTCACCGGTCACTATATTAACAAAGTTGACTCTATTCTTGTTGGTCATGTTGGTCAGCGGTCGCCCCCACCAATATAGGTATTGGGCCCCCTGTGTTGTAGTTGTTGGGTCCGCCATAAACAAGTTGTTATCCCAAGTTCAGGCTCTAGACTTGGTGTCAGAAGTGGTTTAAACAATGGCAAATATTAAAAGACCCGAACTGAAGCTAACAAGTAATGTGTCAGAGAACTTTAGGAACTTTGAGCTGCGTTTCAATGATTACTGCATTCAAGCAAATTATCGAGATTTGGCTAAAGATCCGAGCACTGAGCAAAGTGCACATTATAAGAGCCCGAAGATGGAAATTTCAGCCCTACGGTCCTCGATGCCTGATGAGGCACTGTCAGTTATAAGGTACACAATTGAGCCACAACTCGGGGACGAAGACAAAAATAAGCCAGGGATTTCGATGGAGAAATTACGCAACCATTATACAGGATCCACAGGAAGCTCACTACTAACCGACCGGTTCAAATTTTGGACAGCAGCTCAAGCTTCACAGGACACAGTACAAGAATGGGAGGTCAAGGTCAGACAGGCAGGTAGCCTATGTGAATATGGTGGATTGAGTGATGAATTATGCAGAGGTAAATTCATTTTCGGCCTTAAGGATGACGTAATGAGAACAGAACTACTGAAAACACATCTAAAAATGGATAACTCCAAGAAAACACTACCGGATGTAGTTGCAGAGGGGAAGGCCATAGAATCGGCTAAACAAGCAAATAAGCTTATAGCTGAATCGTCCAGATCAATAAAGGAAGAGGTCAATTGGACAGACTTAAAACACAAGCAGATGAAACTACGGAGAGAGCCTGGGACGTGCTTCTGGTCAGTGTGGTGATAGACGTGGGACCCATCCCTGGAAGGTGTGTCCGGCCAATGGGAAAGCATGTAGTCGTTGTGGGGGCAATGACCATTTCGCCCGAGTATGTTTGGAAGAACCCAAACACAAACCTCGAGATCCAACAAGATATGGCAGAAATAGACCCCCACGACGGAGCCAACCAAGCAATTACCAGCGTGATTCCCGACCAAATGCACCCAACCAAACAAGAGACCTTCATTACACGGACGCCTTGAGTGTACCATGTAGATGATGAATACTATGAGACACACCCAGATGTCCCAGATCAAGCAGTACTCCCTAGAAACCCAAGTCCACAGTGTCGCCACAGGTATATCCCGGCGAAAAGATACTTCACAAACCTGTCACTCTCCGCTACAGGTTCCAGGTTCAAGAAAGTCCAGTTCCAGATCGACACAGCAGCCACATGCAACACGATGTCAGATAGCACACTGAATACCATGCTACCATATGCAAAGCTTGAAAACTCGCCATACTTACTATTTCCGTATGGAAATTCGAAGCCACTACACCCTCTCGGGCAAGTTGAGCTCGTTTGTGAAAGAAAGAAGAAATACGAAACCCTTGTCTTTCAAGTTCTCCCTGAGTCTTGTATGGGACACAAACCAGCACTGCTTTCTGGAAACGACAGTGAAAAGCTGGGACTAATACAAATTGAAGCCGAATGTTTTGAAGGCCTGGGAAAACTTGGACCCCCGGTGCATTTCACGATTGATGAAAGCGTACAACCAGTACAGATGCCAGTTCACAGGATACAAGTATCGAAAAGAAAAAAAGAGAAAGAAACCCTAGATCTCTACGTCCAGGCAGGAGTTCTAAACAAAGTCAATGAGCCAACACCATGGTGCCTTAACGAGCTTATCAGAGAAACACCAAACAAATTCATAGTTTGCATCGACCCAAGTCAGACTGTAAACAAAGCGATCCAGCGTCCAAGGCACCAAATACCTACACTGAATGAACAGCTTCACAAACTTAGTTCTGCCAAGTGCTTTTCCCTAGTAGACGTAAAGGATGGATTCCTCCACATTCCCCTCGATGAAGAGTCGTCATGGATGACAACGATGCACACATCATACGAAGAGTTTCAAATGAGACTTGCAACCGTGTTGGAAGACCTAGAGGGCATTATTTGCGTTGCAGATGACATCCTTGTATTCGGAGAGGGTACCACCACTGAGAAAGCACAGCAAGACCACGATCGACGCTTCTTAGCACTGATGGAACGATGTACTCAGAGAAACATCAATCTTAATGCAAGAAAGCTCCAGTTCAAACTGAAGGAAGTGAAATTCATGGGCAATATAATATCTGATGAAGGCATGAAGGCACGAATGGCACGAGATATCCTGTTTTGGCCCGGGATGAGTAAGTCTATTCACGACATGTGCGACGCTTGCAGCACCTGCGCGCAGTATGGGAAGACAGCGCCAAAAGAACCAATGAAATCGCTGCCGATAAAAACGCTACCGTGGCAGATTGTCAGCCAAGACATATGTGAACTGGAGCAAAACAAATACCTAGTTACCGTATGCCATTTCTCGGATTGGATAGAAGTTGACGAGCTGGAAGACACCCTATCAAATACAGTAATCGAAAAAACCAAAGCTCATTTTGCAAGATATGGGATCCCCAGAATGTGTCAAACAGATAATGGACCACAGTTTATAAGCGAAGAGTATAGGAACTTCTCAAGAAACTACGACTTCAAACATACCACGCCATCGCCATACTACCCCAAAGGAAATGGTAGAGCAGAGACTGCTGTTAAGGCTTCAAAATCCATGCTGAAAAAAGCCGACGACTTCCACAGCGCGATGCTGAACTACAGAAACACCCCACCACAAGGTCACAGCTACTCTCCTGCTCAACGGATGTTCATGCGACGCACCAAAACCACACTACTAACAAGAGACCAACTTCTAGAGCCTTCCATGGTCACCTTCCAGGACGTCAGAGAGGACATTTTGAAGAAGAGACGTGACAGCAATAACTACTATGACCGTACAGCTGGACCGGAACATCAACAGATCAACATTGGTGGATATGTTTACGCAAAGCCACCACCACGAGATCAAGGAAAACCATGGGCATATGGAGTTGTAACTGGCATGGATGACCCAAGATCTTACACGATCCACACTAATAAAGGTAGTACCATAAGAAGATATAGAGTCCATATCATGCCGGCAGCGCCACCTCAACCGAACCATCCACTCGGCTATGCCGAGTCACCAGCCACTGCCAAGTAGACAAGGGAATTATCAGCCCAGACCTCAACTGCCAGCAGCGCCAACCCCAAATCATCAGCCCAGACCGGAAGTACATCAAGCAACAATGGCAGAGAAAAATGCCGCCGCCAACAGCTCAGAGCCACATCCGAGACCAACACCGCCACCACCGATGCCATCGACTGCTGCAGCGGACGAGTCATGCACACACTGCAGAAGGACCAAGAATAGTTCTTAGGCTAGGCTCCAGCGGAAACAACCACCAGATGTAGCAGGGTCATTAGGACCCCCGTTAGGTTCAAAGACTATTTATCTCAAAATAGTTAGTATCTTAATTATATTTAGTCTTAACTTCTTCAACAGGTGAAGAGCCAGTGTAATGATATACTGTTGAATAAACCATTACTATTATTGTATTATTATTATCCGACTAAACCAAGAATCCGTGACAACCATATAAGAAATTTCCTGTTTTGCTCGTACCCAGCTCCCTTTCGTTCCCGCTTTTCCTCGTTCCCAGGCCCCAAAATATGCAAAATGGCCTATTCTGCCCGCATTATGCCCCAATTACGTATTCTGCTCCTGGGGTCCTATTATGCTCGAAATTCTGCCGGCAGAATGTGCTAAAGCCTTGTGACGAAGTCGCGAGAGGGCGATCGCTTGTGAGGATTCTAATCAAATTCAGGAGGCTCCTGTCTAATTTTAAAATATTCTGGCGCGAAAATTGATTGGCATGTGGTTTAGGGAAAGGTGACCATTTTCATTTTCACGGTGCCAATCTCACCCGTCAAAGTAATTGGTACGGGTTCTACACGCACGAAAATATTTTCAATATAGGATTTCAAGCTTCACGACGTTCCATCCTAAACCATGCTTTCTATTGGCTAGGCTGCTTCTACGTTACCGATCCAAACATTGACCGCTAAATTTGGCGCGAAACAAGTCCACGAGCGGCGAAGCCGTGAGAGTAGAGTCGGCGGGAAAAATAACCCCGGGAATTAATGAATGTTATATAAGCTTTGCAATGTTAACCTATAAAGTGGGAATCGATTGTTTGGTGTACGTGATACGTCTACAATTCTCGACAATGAAGCTGCTTGATCATAATTTATAACAGAAAAATCTACATATAAACGCTATAACAACAAGACATTCAGTCTTACTGTGCGTTGCAATTACCACTTAGACAACGAGAACCAGTGACATTGCAGAATGAAAACAAAGCATTCCAACATGTTTTTTTTAGCCAATCAGTGTCGACTACAAGACAATAGCATTTCAACTTGCTCGAGCTTCGATCCGGTAAATGGATCTTGTACATGTAACTTATGAATTAACTGAATAAACTGAATTGAAAGTCACATTTGGTAGAGTAGTTTCCAGTCGAACTCCTTTGAATAAAGAAACTCGTATTACAGTGCCCCTAACCCCAATATTTTTTAAATTTAAATCCTCATAATCTTTAGTAAGAGTAATTATGTGAAAAAGTTGTTTTTGCGTGAATCCTTGATTGCCTATATATGACCTGTTCAAGTTGGTTAAAACTAATGCGAAAAGCGGCCAGACTCTTTTCACGACCGAACGACACTGAGTACACAACTTAGAACCATTGGTGTCGTACTTCGTGCATTGTGTATGACACCGGTACGTGTGAGACCAGGGACCATAACAATAGAAACTAAAACGAGTACAAGTGAACTATTATAGTTTTTTGCCTCGGTCGTGAAAAAAAATTCCAGGTACTTTAACCACGATTTAAAAATCAGTGATTGCACCAATTTTATCTTTTTCTTGGCATTCGTCCTCAGTTTCATAAGACATCAACAGAAGCTCAAGTACCTGCCCAGATGTGCAGAAAATGTCCGTTTTGAATTAGTCAACATTTACTAGATCCGAAACCAGAGTGGGAGCCAGCAATTCAGTTATCTCGGATCAGTCTTCGTTCTTCAATGGCGCGCAAAGCGTGGTTGGCTGTAATTTTCAGATATACCACGGGCCAGTCAATTTTATCCAAGACGATAAGAGAAAACGTCGTCGTTTTGTCATCGAAAGCGATGAGGAAGACTATAAATCCTAGTGGAATATTATCCCACAGTGACTTTTCCATGGCACTGACAGATGCCGGACTTTTGAGAACTTTTACAATTATTTCCAAGTAGTGTAAAATTGATGTAAAACTCGTTGAGGTTTTGCCGTATTTAAGGTTTGATTGCAAATGATTTGCTCAAATAACGAAGTTCAATGTCCTAAAACTTCAGAACTTTTCCCAATCTGTTACTATTAAGTATTCTGTAAAGCTTCGTTATTGGTTATCCTTAAATTTGTAAAAGAAAAATCAAGTAAACTGATGTATTAAAATTGAGTTTTGGTTGAATTTGATTTTCGGCTCTTTTTCCGAGAGCTGGCGGAAAATTGAGTTCGCGCGCGCGCTTTCCGGAAGTAATATCAACCGTTGAGCGGAAGTGAAAAAATGCCTCTAAAAATACGGCAAAAAAGGCCTCGCTTGCTCGGTCTGTACAAAGAAATATCAGACCAAAGCCTCGGTCTGTACAGAAAAACCGCGGTCTGATATTTCTCTGTACAGACTTCACCGCTCGGTTAATAAGCAGTTATTATTACATGGCAGCTCCGTGAGCGGGCAAAATGACTCTGAATGCTGCAATCTGATTGGTTGCTCAGCGGGCAAGATTTTTCCATATTGCCCGCTCAGGATTTTACAAAACCGCTCACAATTCTTCGTAAACAAATAGCGATAGAACCCATACATTTTGAAAGAAACTAAACAATTTGTGACATGAAGGCAAATACTAATTTAAAAATCGTTCTGCCTTTTCGTTTACAGCTAAAATTCACCTTTTTAGAGGGATTAATGCAGTTTTTCTGGCCCTTGCAAGTTCGATGAAAACAACTGCAGCAAAAGCGACTGAATTGAACGAAGCTGGACTTACGGAGATAAAAAACTATAGCGAAGCTGAAGCGGCCGTGACTTCAAAAACACAAAGAAAAGTTCGGCTACCTCACAACGCTACTACAATCGTGGTACAAAGAAATAAAATGATTACGGAAACGAGTAAGCTTAGCACACAGTTTCATCAAAGAAAGTAGGTTTTATATTGTATGAGCTAAGAAATTCAGCATTTACATTTGGTAAATGGCTTACAAATTAAGAGTATTTACTAGATTAATACTTACAAGTTTGTTTGTATTCTTCTTCAGCTCTATTTGTCAAGTTTTGCAGTGTGCTTATCTGAGTTATCGCCACTCGAGTGATTTCAACGCCGGTTTTCAACTTTCAAATCTTCCACAAATATGCACATTTTTGTCTCTAGTTAATGCATTTGGCCTTCGTGATGAAGTTGTCATTGAAACTCATTACATCTGAAGTAAAGTACAGGTCAGTTTTCATCCATAAAAACGCATTTTGTACGTCGGAAAACAAACTGTTTTGAACGCCACAAGGCACAAGGTTGAACTTCAAGTGAAAAGTCGTCGAGACTCAGTCTAATTTTAGATTGATTTCTATTCGCTCTTCAGTTTACCACGTAATGGGTTCCTGGCGCGTGTGTCAAAGTGTGATTTTATTCGTTTGTGCCATATAATAAAAACCTTATTGACCAAGCTTGTTCGGTCAAGATGGGGGGATATTGGCCTCGTTCATTTTTTGCGTTTTTTATGGACCTCCGTCTCGGTCCATAAAAACGCAAAAAATGAACTCGACCAATATCCCCCCATCTTGACCTCACGCTTGGTCAATAACCTCTACATATTGTGGTGTACCAGGTTCGATTTTGGGACCTCTACTCTTTTTAACCTACGTGGATGATACTAACAAAATTATAGATTGGCTAACCTAATGTCCTTTATGCTGACGATACGAATATCCTTAGTCATCATAAAGATACAAACAATATTATATCCACTATCAATCAGTTTAGAACTCGAAGAGCTTGAATAATGGCTTATAGCCAACAGACTAACTTTCAACCTAATTCGACAACTAATTTTTGCTGTTCGTATGTCGGCAAAAACAAATACATAAGAAATTACACATCTTAAATATAAACATCACGTTTTCTAAGAAATGTCTGACGTCAGGACTGATAAGACGTCGTTGTTTGGGATTCGGTCGTTGACGAACATCTATAAGTTGCCTGGGAGTCTCACATAAATAATGTTGCAGTTAAAATTGCCATATCAGTTGGTGTCATTTATAAATGTCGCCAATATATCAATCATAAACTCTTGGTTAATTCGTATTATAATTATATATGCTGATCCATATTTATCTTACTGTACCAGTACACGGGATGGTAACTATATATAAATCAAATCTACATCCCCTATATATCTTACACGATCTTACACAAGCGTGCTATACATGCGTGTATATAATATGAACTTTCTCAGATTTCATGGCGCATAGCAGGCGCCGCTATTCTGTGATATTGCAATATTAAATATTTATGAAATAAGTAAACCAAATTAGACCTTGAGGAACTTGCTTTCATGCAGACACCAACATAATCTGTTGCCAAGTACTTTCAATACACTCTTTAGTAGAATTTTTGAGGTCCATACATACAATATTAATACCCGATCGAGATCTAATAGGAATCTTTTCATCCGCCGATGCAGAGCGAACCTAAATTATGGAAAATTATGTCTAAAATTCGTAGCCTCTAAGACTTGGAACAATATACCTTTAAATATAAAACAATCACCTAGTCTGAAAGCTTTCAAAAATAATTACAAAAAATATCTTCTAGATCTTCCTCTTGACTATAATAATGAATCACTGTCTGCAGCTTGCCGCTATTTGCTTCCATTTTAAAATAGACAGCAATGGTTGACTCGAAAGCTTTCGCTCCTTCGACCACTGCTCACATTTGTATTATTTATTTAATCTTATAATATTTTTTTTTTTTTTTAATTATTGTGTTATAAATAGTGCGAAACTTCTCGTAGTTACAAAACCTATTACGTATCTTACTTTTTACATAAAATTATCAATTCTTGTACCAATTCTATTGCACTATCTACATTCACTTATTGATACACATTGTTTCCTGTATTTGTCTCATGTATATATGTATTTAAATAAATTTTCTAGGGGCATAAGCAACTTTGGTAACCCTGGTGGGTTTATGCTTTATGCTCCTCCACATTAGCTTATCTTTATATTGCATGTCCAGATGTAAATCATTGTTTGTGAAAATAAAGCCTTGAACCAGGGAGGTACCCTGAACCTTAATTGTTATCGCGTTTTTGACCCTTAACGAGGCTCAAAGCCTCTAAATTCGGCCTTATTTTGCTGATCATCCTCAACTAATACTACTAATACCAATTTGATACGATTTTCTTATCTTGGTTCAATTTGGCTGGTTTGTTCAAAAGGGTTATTGTCCCAGCTTATCAAAGTACGTTTCATCAGGGATAAACAGGTTGGCAGGACGTTAATGAAGATCGAACGTGCGTGGGCACGACACGTGTACACAGTAAAACATTGCGCACAGATAGGCCTTTTGCAGGAAACAATCACGTGCTGATATAATACTTCGTTAAAGAATGAAATGAGCTCGTGATCCCCATGGGAAAGGCGTTGCCATGGATGCTGGACGGCATGTTATCTTTAAAAACGCTGTTTTAGAAAGATCGACAATCGACTGGAGGTGGAAAATAGGATTTACAGACAGGTTTTGCTAATAACACTCCCGATCTCGTACAAGTGCATTTAAATCAATTAAGTCAGATTTTTTTGCTGTCCGGTACAACCACGAGATTGCATTCCTGCATAACGCCCGTTGCAAGTGTAGCAGTGCAGTGGTGAACACATGCTTCAAAGGGCCAATGCAATTCACTCTTTTCTCCCGGTAGCCATCTTGGATTCAAAACGAGGTAATACTTTGTTTTTGCCAGGTTAGCCTCGCACTCAGGATGATAGCAGAACGAGTTTAGCCAAAGGATTGCCTGGCTTTGAATCCAAGATGGCCACCGAGTGAAAAGAATGAAAAACTACATAAACAGTCATGTAGAGTCCTATTCCAAATTACATATTCACGAATACCAGCGATGGTACAACTGGCCAATGAGCGTATTAGATTTAGCTTCTAAATTGTTTAATAATCTCCCACCGGAAATACGGAATTGTAAGGACAAACGAAAACACATATCAGATAGAACGTAACAATATTAGCGCATGAATTATAACATCGTTATGTGTACCTAGTATAGTGTACACATATCGTTATAATTATCCTACCTACACGATACTTACACTATACTATGTCAGGGTTATTAACTCGCTCCTCGGATCTTAGTGTTATCCATTCCGAGGGCGCGCGCAGCCCGCGAGGAATCTATATCACTAAGATCTGAGAAGCGAGTTTATAACTGACTTAGTATCCATTTGAATGAGGTTTTCTCAGAAAATAAATCGTGACTCATTATTTTGAAACATTTTGGTTGAAATATGCTTAAAATTATAAATATATATATCAAATATGGGTTGTTTTTCAATTAACGGCTTTGTTTTGTTATGCTTCGTTATGTGCATATAGTTAGCCTGCGTAGCAAGCGTTTCCGTAGTTTTTTTTGAAGCGTAGGAAGACTTTATCGCTATTTGGCCGCGCGAAAAATGGGGCGAGACCAAAAAATGGAAGGAGGGGGGAGGGGAGGAGAGAAGAAGGTAAATCTCTCCTCCCCTCCCCCCTCCTTCTATTTTTTGGTCTCGCCCCATTTTTCGCGCGGCCAAATAGCGAAAAAGTCTTCCTACCAACGCTTGCTTCGCAGGCTAGCATATAGTCAATATGTTAATGAACGTTACGCCATTGTTATATCGGTGCAAAATTTGGATTTTTATAGTGCTGCTTATTGCTCAATTTACCTCCTATTTCAATTCATGTATATCGCATCACGCCGAATTGGATAATAATAATTAGTATATGAAACACGGGAACCTACATAGATCATGCAATTTGATTGGCTCGCTATCTCGGAATATTGAGCAATAGCCACCTGCAAAACTCGGGATAATTTTGAAACAAAATGGCAGGCGTAAATTCACGTTTCGCGATTGTTTCCGCGGAAATTTTAGAAACTCAACAAAATGCAGTGCCCAAAAGCACTAAAAAAGCTACAAAATATCAGTTTGTTTGCTTATAAAATGTACAAAAGCAACTCTCACAACTTGTTTGCCGTAGAAAAAGCTTTGTTTACAAAAGTTACATTTGTCACGCCAGGTAATATTCACCAATATCGACTTCGCCTTCGGCGAATAATTGTTAATTATAACGATACCTAGCTAATATAGTGTAGATAGGATAATTTCAAATATATCTTTCATACTCAACCTTTTACTTATTATCATTATCATATTCTTTCTTCTCCTATTGCAGATGTAGAGCTACTTTGTAGAAATGCTGTAATAAATCATTATTATTATTATTTATTGTTATTTATTAGAACTATTTCATATTCTCAGCTTGCCGCTGAATGCGATGACTGCAGACGATCGCACGCGTTAGTCTTATATATTCCAGATCTGAATTTAAAGATTCACGGAAACTAGAGAGGTTCAGAATTAAGTCGAAGCTACAAACTTCATTGCTGGTATTTATGAGTGATTAATGCAGGTTTTCCTAGTTCTTTATAGACACTTGTTTTGTGTGAGTACATATTTTAGTGTAAATTTAATTTTTTTTATCAAAGACACGCCGCAAACTCCTAAAAAGAGTCTCTCCACAGGCAGCCCAAGCTAATGATTTTAATTTTGTTTTTAGAATAAATCTAAAACTGTACTGAAATGATCAATAAAGTCATGAAATCTTACCTGAGTGCTGTGAAGTTATTCCTCTTCATCACTGATGTGTTTATTTCTGGTTTGAGGCACTTCTGGATTTTCCCCTCCCCTATATAAATGTCGAGAAGGCAGGAAACACGAGACGCCATTAGTCCTTGTGACGACTCTTCGAGGGCTCGTAATTCTTCGAAAATCCAAACTTTCAGCATTTTACCTCCAGGAACCCTTTCTCGCATTCCTCTAGCACTCATTTAATCGATCTATCGCTTATTTTCTCGCTTTGTAAGTAGTCAAATTCGACGGTTTCTGCAGCTAACCTAGCATGTAACGAGCCGGGGTACCGTCAGCTTAGCCTTAGTTCATGGGCTGCCTGTGTTTAGTTGAACGCGGCTTTTCTTCGGGAGCAGTGACGAACGAATGCCGAAGGAATCCGACACCTCCGTTTTTTTTCGAGGAGATCCGGAGAACGAAGTCATTGTGCTCAATCGACCAATGGCTAAACGGTGCAATCTGCAGGGCAGACCCACGAACTTTTTAAATAGAAATACAAGGCATATCAGCCATATTTTCATTTACACGACAAAAAATAGGGGTGCCGTAGCGATAATTTTGGGCACGCGTGCCTGTGTATTCCACAGCTATAATATTGTCTACAGTTTGTTCTGCTATCAATCTATCATATGGATGATGACCTCAAAGTACAAAGTTGTTGAATTTTGAAGAATTGAACTCGAATGTGTACAAAAAAAAAGAGTAAAAAAACTATTAATATATTAGCTAAAGTTGGGGTGGGGGGACAAGAAAAACAGGAAATCACAACGGAAGGATTTGCGGGTTTGAAATCGCAGGAATGTTTTGAGTTGCCAAATATAGTTACTTTGAAGGTTCTGTGTCTATCGATTGGCTTAACTTGCATAGAGCAGTTTTCAATTTCCATGAAAAGCCTTGAACACAGTAAAGGTGAGACAAATTAACCAGGTAATCCACCTTCTTAATCGAGGATTCTTTTCAACTACTGAAGGAAGATTATTAGTAAGCTACGAGTGAATGACAGAATGCAGACTGAAGAGAAGTTTGATCCATTACACAAGGGTGAAGTCTGAGACGGCTCACGGGTTTAGCTTTTTGAAAACACTTCCCGTTGCACTTATATACAAAGTCGAATTAGGGAGAAAAGATGAAGGTAGGAAAGAAATGAAGGATCGAACTCGAAAGGGTGACAGCAAAAGAAGCAAAGGAAAGACAGAGAAGAGAAGAAAGATTTATTTATTTTGTTTTACCACTCGAAGCTGGACGGAGCATCTCTCTATGGAGGCGGTCTTACCGAGAAGACGTGAAGATCTAACCATTTGTAGTTCGACCTTCTATACTCAGTTATTTGAAGACCCAGCCAGGGGTTTGATCCCGCGACCTCCAACTCGTCTGACCGGAGCTTAACCACTAAGCTAACCTGGCTTAGAAGAAAAAATAAAAGACGAACAGGAACTAAAGAGGGGATGGGAAATCTGAGGGACTACATAGCAGAGGCTGGAGTTTCCATTTTCTCTGCAATGAGTGAAAAAATGCACAAGTTAAGCCACTTTGGCAACCAAATATTTTGGAAACATGATATGAGTGCATTTATTGTTAATTATTCCTCTAGTTATGGTAGCAACCTTTTCTATTTTCAGGAAAACAACACAGCATTTTCAACAAAACAGAAGGAGTTTTACAGAAGATCAATACGCGGCCAGGCTCGAACCCAGACCTCCTATATGCAAGACCGACGCTCTGGGCTAATGAGATAACCGGTTTTCCTGGTTCAACGGAAACTCTTTTAATTGCATGTATGGCTGACATATCCTGAATCTTCAAAATAGGCGGAAAGTAGAAAGTAGGCTTAGGAGGTCCTTTGATGACGTTATAATTTACAATTGACCTTATTTAGCATAATTAATTAGAAATCAGAATATGTCAAAGTTAGCTATCATGACAATTTGGATATAAAACTGCTGGAAACTCACTTAGAATTAAAAGCTGCGCACGTTAAAACCGCCTCCCGGTTAGCTCAGTGGTTAAGCTCCGGTCTGTTGTGCGGGAGGTCCGGCCGGACCAACACTCAGGGTCTTAAAATAACCGAGTAGAAGGTTCTGCTTTTGTGATCGAACTGCACATGGTTAAACCTTCGCGTCTTCTCAGATAAGGACGATAAATTATAGGCCCTCGGAGACCTCCATAGACTCGGGGGCTTTAAGCCTGTTGGGGTTCTCCATCCACCTTCGAGTGATAAAACAAAGTAAATCACGTTACGCCATTCAATGAGAAAACAATGGAAATTCGGTTTTCCATGTTACTAAGTCCCAAACTATGGATAAATACAATGTTGGAAATTCCAATTTATATAGCATTTTCCATGGTGTTTCCATACTAATGGTTGGTTGTTTACCTACACTCACGTCTTCACAAAATGGATGGATTTTACAAGGGTTTTCGACTAGGTATTCATCTTATTTCTCTCACACTTACCACAGTTGCAGGCCTTAAATGCCACAGCGTCCGCTAGATATCCGATTTATATATTTTTGTTTGTTTGTCAGCTTAAGTGCAACTAGTGCAATTTTCGTTAATTAACGCTATACGCGAAAAACATCATGCAAGTACAGACCAGCTATTTTGTCATAAGTTTTATATTAAAAAAAGGATTTGTTATGATGAAGCTTTCAATTAACGGAGAAATGATTAGTGAGTGCAATTAGCCGACGTCCGGTAATTGAAAGGTGACTTTAACCTCCGTGTACACAACAAAAAAATACAAATATAGCTTTAGTTTTCTATGAAGACAGTTGAGTACATTAATGAGCAAAAATGAGCCAAAACCCCACACAAATGAAAACACTCAGCCGAGAAGGCTAGGATATTCTCTTGAAGTATTCTGCGTCGCATAATACTTATAATTCTTGTTGTACAGCCCACATGGCGTGCGGTCCTGCATATAGGTACTGACCGCCTGTAGAGAACATAATTGCAAAGTTTTGCACAATATAGAAATGAAAACTAAACTGTAAAACCTAGACAATGTAAGACCTCAGTCGCAACGCAAATGGTTTAATTGTAATTGTGTTCTTAATTTTTAATATTATTTTTATATGAAAACGTTCAAGAAATAAGGCGTAACTTTTTCTACCATTTTCCAATCCTTTTCGCTGTTCTTGAGCATTCAAATTGCAGGATTGCCACAGAAGTCAGACTATACAAATTCCTTACCTTTTCCTTACTTTTAATTTTCATGACTCAATTTAAATTTACCCTGACCCGTCCGTCAACTTCACGAGGAAATCACTGGGTATATCGGTGAATACGGATATAGAAACGTTTTACCAGACTTCTTCGCTCCCCTGCTGGGACCAGATTCGACCGTACTCGAACGAATTTCGAACCGAACTGAATCCATGGATTCAGTTCGATACTGCTCGGTAATCGAATAAAATCGAACTCACAATTTGTTTTTCAATGAAACGAACAAAATCAAATATATGGGACTTCTCGTTAAATTCAAATACTCCAAACTAAATCGAACTTAAATTAGGTTCGATTAAGTTCGATTTTTTTAACACATCGAACTGAATCGAACCAAATTTAATCGAATTAATCGAACCGATTCCATGGATTCAGTTCGATTAGTAACTGTGCCAGACCATTCAATTTTGTTCGATCACTGAACTGAATCCATGGATTCAGTTCGATTTTCGAACGTTCGAGTTGGTTGTATATGGCTAACGAATGCGCAGCCCTGGATATCTAGTGTGCTAATTTCAGTGATTATTGCTTCTTCTGTAATAATAGTTTCTTAAACGCCACCCGTACCAATGTCATGTGACCTCTTCTGTTTGCACTCAAACTTATTTTACAGGATGTTAGCATCCATTGTAGTTGAATAATGTCAATTGCATGTGAAATGCCCTTATATTTTGGATATGAGAATTGTTTACAGGTTATCTATGGTTGGAAAGCAATATCCTAATTATGGACAAGAAGGTGTGTCAGATCACATGATTGGATGCATTAGCAACATGTCTACCAAAAATGAAGTCACAGCAACTTGAAGATACCTATGTTGTGTGTAATACAAATATTTGCAATTAACTTGACTTTTTAACCACCCCCTCCATTATTAGATTTGGTTCTGAATTAGCGTCCAAATAAGGCTAGGGAAGTACATTTTTGCTTATAGCTCCTATCCGGAAAACAATTATATCACAAAATTTGGTCAAATAATTCATTACTTAGTGAATATCCAGTTAACGCCGATTCTGAACAAAAAGAACAGAAAGTTATAAATTTTCATTTTTTTTGGTTAAACATCTTTCTCTAGTCTTTCCTGCAAAAATAGATCAAAGAGCAGTCGAGCACTGCTTCGGCGACTGAATCTACTTCACCGACAGATTTTCACTATTGACACTTTCCGTCAATGTAGCACTTTGTGTCCAATCACAACAGCTTTTATACGGAAGCCAATTAACAGTTGCTTTGATTGATGGAAACCCACTACAAGCAATGCGCATACCTTCTTTATCAAGAAAAACAGAAAGCAATGCCATCGATTTTACCATATTTTCTTGCGTGACTAGAATACATTTTAATACTGAAGCGCCGTTTTAATAACACCCTCTTTCAAACTGAGAACAATGTGTCTCATTTTTAAATGCTTTACAATGTTTTTCAATTAAGAAAATCATACGTTTTTTAACAGTTTGCATATTGGGATGTTTTACTAGACAAAGAATTCTAGTAATTTGACAGGATTATCTTCAGATAATTATTACGGTCCGCCATCAAAAAACGATTTGTGGCCATCAACTGAAATGCTTTTAATTCAATTATCTTTACTCTGGATAACAGCCACATTTAAGAGCTTTTAAAAACTTAGCTTCCTCAAAGAACAACGCCATCACCGATCAAGACAAATCACTCCTAATCGGTACTACAGGCCATGCACTTAATCGCAGATTGATAAATCATCCATTACGGAAAACTTTATTACTTAATGCTTATCTCTTCAACTCTGATGAAGGTTGTCCATGCCAGCCGAATATTATTTTTCCACAAACCGTACAATCAGTCTTGCAAAGGCTTCTTTATTATTATTACTTATACAGTTTTGCTAATTAGACCTCTTCTACTTTGTTTGTTGGCCGTCGCATAGTTTTGAATAGTTCTTCAGGATAATTGTATTGCTAGCTCGCGATCATTTATTTTTCATAAAACATTTGCAGGAAAAAGGGTTATTCCGCTACTCTCTTGGAATATACTTTACTCAAGTGTAGTATCCCCCCTCCCCTTGGGGTTCATGCAGTTATAATGAGCAAGACACACACACACAACCAGCAATTTTAATAGAAAATATATCTAATCGATTGGGAACAGAAACAGAAATATAATTTGTCTTGAAATGGTTCTTCTCAGAGCTGTTATATGTTTTAGAACTTAGAATGTTTACTCCCAACTAGTGTGAACTAATACTGGGAGTGCAAGTGCGAGTGAGTGCAATAAATTAAATGAGTGAAATCGCTCTAAAAATGTCGTTAAAGTAGACTAAATTTAATAATACTTATAGTGCAAGTGTAGTTGAAATTAAATAAAATGAAAAGTAATGGTCATCAAGAGTTTATAGTCTCTTTAGATGGGCAGGTGGGCTCATTGTACGTATTTCTGAGAGCGCTAGTGTCTGAAATTGTTTTATGCTAGATGCAAGGACCACTGGCTCAGTAAGTTTGTTCCAAACACGAATGGCTCGAACAAAAGGAGAGTAGCTGCTAGCTAGTACGTTTACATGAGGTTGGAGATGATCTAGTTGACTGTTTTACACATAATGGCATCTCTATATCAACTAAACCATTCCTAATTTTATAGAATATAGTTACTTGATATAGTAGCCTCCTGTTCTCTCAGTTCTCTATATAGAGAGTCCCACCCGAGGTCATAAACTAGGTCTTGAGAGTTTGTTGACCGACTGTAATCAGATCTCACAAAGCGTGCAGCTCTCTTTTGGACTTTCCCGATTTTTTGTACATCTCTGTCCGTATAGGGATTCCAAGCACTGGAGGCATATTCCAGTTGGGGCCTAATCAGTGTTTGATAGGCCTTCTCTTTTACCTCAGGGGTACAGACTTTCAGAGTGCGCCCTATAATTCCCAGTGTTTTGTTACCTTTACTTGACACCTTTTCATTCAGTATGTTCTCTCCAACTAAGGTCAGAGGTCTGTCTCACACCAAGATAGTCTTTGGAGGAGACTTGCTCCAGGGCATTTCTCTCCATATAGTATTGCAAGCACAGTGGAGCACGCTTATTTGTGATAGGAAGGTAGTAGCACTCCTTGTGAAAGTTGTGATTGAACTCCATTTGCCAACGTGTAGACCATTCCACTAGTTTGTTGAGGTCGTCTTGAAGGATTTTATGGTCCTCTGGTGACTTAATTTGACGATAGATTACAGTATCGTCTGCAAAAAGCTTTATGTCAGAGTTTATACTCTCAATGATATCGTTGATGTATAGCAAAAAGAGGGTAGGTCCCAAAACTGATCCTGTGGTACCCCAGATAGTAGTTCGCATGGTAGAGAGTACTGGCCACTGACTGAGACAACTTGTGTTCGGTTTGATCGAGAGGAAGCCTTTTATCCATTTTAACGTAAGACCTTGGATTCCATAGGATGACAGCTTACTTATCAGCTTTGTATGGGACAGGGACCGCGGAGGGGGGTGGGCTGGGGGGCTGTAGCCCCCCCAATAATTTTGCCGCCATTTTGAATTTTTTTATTTGCTATTTAAAAAAAAAATCAAGTCCTGCCTTCTCTTGTGAATTCATTGTTTAAAATATCATATAAACAAAATGAATGTAAATTTAAAAAACCCAGTTCTCTACCAAAAGAGTCGCCCAGCAGTCCATGTTGTACTTCTGAACCCACGATGTGAAAAATTCGGCCAGCGGAGACGATGATCGACACACAGAGATCCAGTATTCGCACGTGGCCCGCTGTCAAAATGTCGTCTCAACGAAACATTCTCCATTATTTTCAGTCAGAAATAAGGTAAGAAATATATTTGGTTTAGAAAATCACTTTTTTTATGTTTGTTTCATATCTAGGACAAACAATTATCTGTTATTTGCGTAAATCCCTTGAATTTGTTGAAAGCTAAACTGAACTAAGACTTATTCGCTTCTTCGACTTCTAGCTTTTCAAAAACTTGACAGAAAACGACTACAATATTTCAATGTATCCCCTAAAAACCTTTGCTAAACGCTTGCTAGACGTACACTCTAGGGGATCTCCAGCCAATCTGTTAAAGGAGTCGTTCATGGTTGCTATATTATTTACAATAAAAATATATGGTTATTTCATTTGGGCTCCGACTGGTGAGTAATATTTGAGTTGGTTCCCTCGCGGAAAATCCTCACGAATGTTTCATCACAGGCTTCCCAGACTCGACGTATATTTCCCGCGTATTAGTCTGTTGGGTTACCTGTGGATTATCGATTAGTTTCATAACGATCTCAGAAGAGTTTATATAATTGCTTCGTGTGAATTCTCTTTTCCGATTCCTACGAAATGAATCTTCAATAATAAAAGGTTGATACTTAATGAAGTTGTGTGAGTGGTTTTTTGGCGATTTGGGGCCTTCTAAAGCAATTTATTAGGATTCGAAATTTTGACGGTTGGCCGTGGCTCTAAAAAATTCAACAAGGTAGGCAACTCGACCTCGCCAAAGCACAGACTTACCTCAAAGATCACCCAAAAATCGGCACTTTTCTTCCTCGCTCGCTATTCAGCTTTCGGCACAGGAGGGAATAGTTATCAAGCAACATCTGACTAGAGATTTAGGAAAATCCATCAAATTTATCATTGCCAAACGGCCTCCTCAAGACCCAAAAAGCGCGACCTTCCAATGATCTGTAAGAACCAGACCGACCAAAGCGGTCGAAATTTTTTCCGATCCTACCCAAAACGATGCAAATCGCCTTTTTTCATGGGGGATCCTCAAGCGTTTATCAAAATGTCCTTGATCAATAACAACCCGTAATTTTGATACTATTTAAGGGAACGAAAATATTAAAAATAATCAGTGTATTTTTATTTTTTGCATTTTATTAAAATTGCACATTTTCAATTTCAGATCAGAGGTTGCCATTCAGACAGAGCCACCGACCACCAAGAATGTCGGAGATGGAGGTAACACATTCAATTAGGCTTCTTCTACCAGTCTTTTTTTATTTGATCCATTTGTTTGCTTCATTTTCATAGCAGACGCAGTGGTCAGGGACGAAACGCCAACTTGTGGTAAGTGTAGTGTCTATTTTGAATATGTCTTTTCTGGCACTACTATCTTTCCCAGAAAATAACACATGCCTTAAATATGTCATATGTTTACTGGACCTTCCGGATGAAATTATCGTAAAGATACTTCAAAGCATGCCACTGAGATGTGTGATCCAAACCATTTCACTTACCTGCAGCCGACTGAACTATTTATCTCATACTGCTGTCCTGTGGAGATGGTTTTATTTGAGTGACACTGGCCGTGTTTACTATACCAAGTATACTTTTAATAGCATCCTTGGTAAACACTCTTTCCATTTTCATCATCTATACTTTAATGGAGAATTTGAACCAGGTTTCATCAACGGACCTGGGAAAACACTTATTGCTGAAGCTTTAGGGAGATGCTCCATGCAAATTATTATATTGAAGACATTAGTTTTCTTGTACACCTAATAAATTTGAAAAACCTTCACTTGGAATACTGTGTTAATATAGATGAAGAGTAAGCCTCTCGAGTCCTGAGCAGTGTGAATGCCTCAGTGCCAATCGATTGAAGTGTTAAATTTAAGAATGTGTACTCAGTTCGTCACTAATCAGCTTATTGCAATAGCGCTAGGTCATCCACGCCTAAGGGTCTATAAGATTGATGGTTGTGATCAAATCTCAGTACCTTCTGCTGTGACGATTCTTAATTGTTCACAGTCACTAAAAGAAGTTTTCCTGACACCAGACCTAGATGATTACCCGATAGCGCAATGGAATTCCTTAGAACGTATTTTTTTGCGAACTGAGATTGTGTTAGAAAGAGGATGACATGTGGAATTAAAGTCTTAATTTCATTAAAAATATCATTTTAATGATTATATCAAGTGTATTACTATGTAAAACGTTTGTTAAAGTTATTCAGTTAAACAAAAAAAAATAAAGCTATAATCAGACTTATTGTGAATTATTCTCTCCAGCACCTATGTCTGAGCTGGAAACCGCTCCCGCACCACTTGCTGCTGATGCCGACCAACCCTGTCAGCCTAAGAAGTTTAAGTTTCCAAAAACGAAATGTGGAACTCAGTATCGTTCATTCCAATCGACGTGGTTTGAAAACTTTACTTTTCTTCATTACGATGAAAATAGCGATTCTGTTATATGTTTTACCTGTGCAAAGCAATATACTAAAGGAAACCTGAAAACGGCAGTGAAGAAAGAGTTAACATTTATCACCGAAGGATTTTCAAACTGGAAAAAGGCTATTGAAATGTTCACAGACCACCAGATGTCTGAATGTTAAAAAACGTCTCTCAATTTTGAAGTCAACATTCCTAAAACCTATGGCAATGTTATTGAAATGACAAATGAGGAAACGAAGAAGATTTTACAGCGCAATCGTCATTGTCTGTTGAAAGTGATCGAGACCTTACAATTCTTATGTCGTCAAGGTTTAGCAATTCAGGGGACACAGATGTCGAGTCTAACTTTGTTCAACTCTTAAAATTAAGGGGGAAGGATGATCCGGTATGTTAGAGATTATTAATGATAAATATACCAGCCACGATGTGCAAAATGAAATTATCTCAATAATGGCACATCAAGTGCTACGCGACCTTGTCCATGATATTGGCGCTAGGTTTATCTCGATAATTGCTGATGAATACACAGATATCACAAGTAACGAACAGTTGACCATCTGCCTTAGATGGGTTGATCAGCAGCTGGAGGCGTACGAGGATTTTGTGGGATTTTATCATATTCCAAATATCGAGGCTGGAACAATTACATCTGTTATAAAGGATGTCCTGATCCGACTGCAACTGTCGTTATCTCGATGTAGAGGCCAGTGCTATGACGGAGCGAGCAATATGCTGGGTAAAAGATCGGGCGTTTCAAAGCAAATCTTAGAATGCCAGCCAAAGGCCCATCCAACCATTGCCATGCACATTGCCTTAGTTTAGGCGTTAAGGACACAACGAAGAACTGCAAAATTCTTGCTGATACAATGAGTAACGCCAATGAAGTCGTGAAACTCATCAAATATTCCCCTAAACGTGAAAACTTGTTAAAAGAATGAAAGCCAACCTAACAGATGAAGACGGCCGTACCGCGGCTGGAGTTGCAAAATTCAGTGCGACGAGATGGACTGTACGAATGCCTGGACACCAATTTAGATCCAGACGTTCGTGGTCGGGTTATAGTATGTCAGGCGCAAATGAAAACATTTAATTTCTTTTTTGGGTTGAATTTAGGACAGAGAGTGTTTTCTCATACTGAAAATTTGTCAAAGACATTACAAACATCCTCCTTGTCAGCCGCCAATGCCAAACATCTCGCCAATTTAACTGTGCAAGTATTGAAGAATATAAGGAATGACGACTGCTTTAAAGCGTTCTATCAAACCGTGCTACACAAGAAACAGCGGTTTCATCAAGACATTGGCGAGCCAGAAATGCCGAGAAAAAGAAGAGCTCCAGTGAGGTTAGAGATTGGCTAGTGAGCCTCATCATTCCCTGAGACGGCAGAAGACTTGCACAGGCGTACATACTTTGAGGCGCTTGACGTAATCGTTTCTGCTATCCAAGAACGATTTGAACAACCCAGTTTTACTGCATACATGCATTTAGAAGGACTTTTTCTTTAGCATTTACGTTCGGAAGACATTTCACCTTACGTAAACTACGTAAAGGAGAGCTACTCTGATGATATCAATACGACATATCTACTGGCTCAGCTCGACATTTTCAAACTGCTCATCAATGGCAAGGAGATGGTGTGCTTTCTGGACGTTTTAGAGGCCGTTAAGGATCTTGCCCCTTCCGAAAAGCACATAATCGGCGAAGTAATCAATGTGTGCGAACTTCTCCATGTCAACCCGGCTACTAGCGCCACTGGTGGGAGGACGTTTCCGATGGCAAGGAGAGTAAAGACATGGCTGAGAGCTAATATGCAACAACAACGATTCAACAATATCGCTATCTTGAACTGTCACAAAGAGCGGACAGAACGAATTCGATGACTCGATGTTGCAAATGAGTTTGTATCACGAAACGACAATCGCAAACGAAATTTCTGATCTTTCACAAGGAAGGACGTCTAGTAAAGGTACGTTGGTCAGTAGTCGAATAGCATATTTATTTGCTTACAATATATTGTCTAAGTAATGACTGTACGCCTCCATTCGAACGTGCTCGCTGAGATTTCGGTATACATTTAAGGATACCGACCTCTGAGCCATTTTACAAGGGTTCTTGAACAAACATCTCCTACTCGTAATAGACACGTGTACCATAGTGCACCGAAGCGTTCTAAAAATATTTCACTTATGAGTTGCCTATCCTTGCGCACTTTTTTAAAGCCAGAATGTTAAATTTTACATGACTTTAATGCAATAAATATGTTGCAAATGTCCCTCAAAACACTGGAAATCGCATTTCCGAGAACCTCAATTTCAAAATTCTCCGGGGGGGCATGCCCCCGCACCCCCTAGATTAGCCCCCCCATTACAAAATTGGCTCCGCGGTCCCTGTGGGACACCTTGTCAAAGGCTTTGCTGAAGTCTAAAAGGATGACATTAGCTTCACCTCAAGTGGTTGTTAAAATTTTGATGCCCATTTTTGAACGCCGGATTGTTACGAGTTGTGTCTCGCAAGATAGCTTTGCTTTAAAGCCGTGTTGAGTTTTGTACAGGATATCATTTTCTGACAAATGATGGTTAATGTCGCTTAGTACTATATGTTCCATGACTTTACAATGTATGCAGGTCAATGAGTTTGGACGATAGTTCGCAGGATTTGATTTTGAATCTCGCTTGTACACTGGTGTTACGAGGGCTTTCAGCCAGTCATCAGGAAGAGTACGTGCTTGTGTCATAGCTTTGTTGAAATAAGTATGTGACCATTGGAGATAGTTCAGTGGCCAAGACTTTGAGTATACGAGGGGAAAGGTTGTCCGGTCCACTTGCTTTAGAAGCATTTAGGTTTGATAGCTCAGTTCATCACTCCTGCCTCGTCAAATAATAGGGGAGCGATGCATGGATATGGTGGTAGGCTAGCTTTAGGTAGTTTTCCATCATCCTGCATGAAGACAGACTTGAAATGATCGTTTAGTGCTTGCGCTTTGTCCTTGTTGGTGATGTAGAGGTCATTTCCACTACGAAGGGTGGGAATATCGGTGTTTTCAGACCTACATTGTTTGACATAGCAGATCCGATTATAAACTTTCTCCAATTTCATTGCACAGATAATTAGTGTGCGATGTCCGAAGCAACTTCACGACTTTATTTCGCTGTTTTCGGTATGCAGCTGTGGTTGATGGATTGTTTGAATGTTTGGCCAAAGAGTGCAGCTTGTCACGTTTTCTCATTTGGCGCTTGATAGATCTAGTAAGCCATGGTAGATCTGATTTAGACTTAGTAATTTTGGAAGGGATGAAAGTGTTGATTGCGCTTTCCAAACCGGCCTTTAAAGAGTTTCCAATTTTCGTTTACCGTGCGGGAATCTGGGTCTGTTGAGAAAAACAAGTTGGTAATATTGTTCACTTCATCTTTGAGACCATCTAGATCCATGCGCTTATGCAGGAGAATAGAACTCTGTGTAGGGTTTTTGGAAAGCGTGGAGGTCTAGCATTAACATAGAAGATGACTACATCATGATTACTTATGCCAGGGTGAATTTGCACATTTGTGACACTAATGAAAGCGCTGATGATAATACCAGATCAAGGGTTTTGCCAGAAGCTGGGCGTGTAGGTTCTGTGACTGATTGTATGATAGCATAGTCATCAATGTAGTTTAACAGGATATCCGAGACAGTAGCAGTTTGGAGATTTGAAGGGGCTGGAGGATCTACAGACCAATCGATATCACCAAGAATGAAGTCCCCTGAGATGACCATGTGGGGGCAGCCGTGACGAGATTTCCGCTGGAACAACCGCGACGTTACTTCAGCTAGACTGTTTACGCGGGAAGCGGGAGCACCTGGTGGTTTATAAAATGAGCTTAAATAAAGTTCCTTTGCCCTAGTTAATTTAACTGAGGCCCAAACAAGTTCGTCACAGGAATCTACTAAGAACTCCTTATGTTCTATGGAAACTATATCAGATTTAATTGCGAGAAATACACCTCCTCCACCTTTGTCTTGTCTCTCATTCCGATATATAGTATAGTTCTGGGGGAAGGAAGCACCGAAGGCATATCTGGAGTAATCTTTGATTCGCACCCAAAGATGATGTCTGGTTCGTGCAGCTCAACCTGTGCTTTAAAGATGGCCGCTCTCTCTGTGCTCACAATGCTGTTGCAGTTTATTTCCATGCATTTGAATTTATAAGACTTTTGTCTTGATTGACTTGACCTCTCAGGGGTAGAAGTGTGCGTGGGAAGGTCATTTGATGCAAAAATTTCCGTATTTCCACTAGTACTGTTTTAACAACACTAAACTAGATCAATAGTGTAGCTCAAACTATAAGGCTGGGGAGTCATTCTTCCTCTTGCTTTTTAATTTGTCTAGAATACAAACACCAGTATGGTGTTCCGTTGCGGACAAAAATACAACAACAAATTAAAAAAAGTCCAAAATCATTTATCTTTCGAAAACTACAAATTACATACCGATTTTTTTTAAAAAGAGGTCGAATTAATTCAACGTCGAAAATAACAAAATAAGGAACGATACTTACTCCTAAAACAGAATTCCAAAAACACAAATCAGAGCTAGATCGAAATATGTATATATTTATAAGCGAATCGATAGAAAAACGAGTCGAGAGGAAACGGAAGTTAGTTGTCGAGTCGAGAGGGAACGGAAGTTAGTTGTCGAGTTGAGAAAAAATCCGAGGCGAGAGGAAACGGAAGTGAAGCCAAAACCGGAAAAGCTGGAACAGCATACGGGGTATCGAAACTTTCTCAAAGCGCGCGAATCGAATCACGAGTTGAGAGAAGAGGTCAATGAAGTAGATAAGTTATAATTATAAATGTCAGTACTGCAAGGAAAATGTCTCAGAGTAATTCCACCAATACACAAGATATTGTCAGGGAAGTCGTTGCCAATCTAAGTAGTCTTCCTTCATCAAGCTCTTCCAGTACTGGTACTAACATCACCATAACAAACTCAAACCGTACGAACGCCGCGGGGACGAACGCCGCCATCCTGACTAAAATCTAAATTTCTAACGAGACCTGAAACAACCATGGGGGCTGATCAAAGCCAGGTCCCGGCTAATCCAAAGATCGAATTGAAATTTAGCGTGTTGGTTTTTGCGGAAGGAGAAAAATCGGAGAAAAACCCTCGGAGCAAGGGCGAGATACCAACTGAAACTCAACTCACATATGGCGCCGCGTTCGGGAATCGAACCTGGGCCACAGAGGTGAGAGGCGAAGCTCTTAACCACTGCGCCACCCCGAAGAACTAAATTGCTCCTTTCGAATTCCGCGTGGATCAACATGATCAAGGGCTCTGGCCTCTGGGTTCTCATCCACAGAGAACTATTCTAATAGTCTACGGGAAGATCAAGATCAAGAGTGCAAGCAGCCCGGTCAAGTACCAAAGGTCGGTTCCAGCCTTACCACCATCCGGCTTGGTCTTCGTCGAGAAGTCGTAGCACTAATGGAGCCGATGACACCTCCTATCTCAAAGACATCTGCATTCTTCCTTCTCCTACATGGGACTCTGTGCCTCGAGTAAAGGTTAAAATATCATTAAAGTGCACCTAACCCCTTTCTTGGGAAAAAATTAGAAAGTTCTTATAAATGCTCGAACTTGAAGCAAAACCTCTTCAGAAGAGATTATTGTCATTCCAAGTCTTAATACCAACTGCTATCGCAACTTCGAATATCGGTTACAACTTTCTTGTCATTTCTTGCGTGTAATTTAACCTGCTGTCTCAGCTTGAAATCAATCCAGAAGTCTTCTGCTTTTATTCTGCCATTAACTAACAACATTTTCAAGGAACGTAATTTCTTTAACTACAAGAACTAGCGAGGTTCAGTTCTGGTGGAACTATAAACGAGAGTGCGCATGTATCCGAGACCGTGGTCTACAAGGAGGAGTCTGGGGCGAGTGTTGCTAATACGTGGGTAAGTCAGTAAAAGTTGAATTTGAGTTATCTGGTCTCAGCAATATCGATGCCCATAAGGTGAACTGCGCATGAATGGAGTCAATGTTCGATTAGTGGCTTTTACTTCTCTACAAACAGTTAAAATCTCCTTCCTCGATGCTTGATTGAACTGAATAATTACTGGTTACTCAGGCATGGTTTCAGCATGAAATCGAGGCTGAAGCTATTTTATTTAATAGACTGGCTTATGTTTTCCGAATTCTACAAAAATAGTGGTTATTACTAATTTCAGCATTCTGATTCGTTTGAACAGATTTTATTGTAAAATGTCTACACGTGACCAGCCACGTGATTACAAAATCTAACCCTGCTTGCAGAGGTTCTTTTCTCTTACCCTCTCTCCAGCTCCACTAACGAGGGAGAAAAGAACCTCTGCCACGATCCGAACGGTTCTTTAGATCTCGCCGGCTCCAAGTTTTTGGAGGTAAGTCACATGACCAACCGGTTTAAAAACCGGTTTTTCGAGGTCGCACACGCGAATGACTTGTTGGTACTTTAAAACACTGCCCAGTCTAGAGTCTGCAGTTTCAAGATGGCATCTGTTTTTGGAGTGAGCGTGAGGGAGCAAGGAAAGCAACATCACCCTCGAAGAAGGAAATTTATTTTATTTTCTCCACTTCGCCTTCTCTTGCCGTTAACAATAGGAAATGGACAATCTGAAATCTACAATGTTTACCGTCTCTTTTTCTCGGCCAATGGCAATCCAGACACCGTGGCGCATGCTCAACAGAAAACCGTTAGGATCGTGGCAGATGTTCTTTTCTCCCTCGTTAGTGGAGCTGGAGAAAGGGTGAGAGAAAAGAACCTTTGCTAGCAGGGTTACAAAATCTGGAAATTTCTTCTCAAAATGGGCCGGTCACATTGCATTTTAAAAGTAACGATTTCTTGTTTATCTGATTACACTTCCGGTTGTTTCTAAAGACCGGTTTGGAATTGTTGACCCTGATAGATTTTTAAGGCGAAAATAGAGAAAACAGGTCATGTGACCTGTTCTTGGAACCAGTTTTCCCCAATTTTCTCACCTACAATGGCAAAATATCAACCATTTCAAACATGGAGGATGGAGATGACCCTATACTGATACAAACCCACTTTCTATGAATATGGATAGCTTTTGATTATCATGCTAACTAGATACAAGCCATGGAGGATGGAGATTACCCTGCACTGATACAAACCCTCTTGCTATGAATATGGATAGATTTTGACTATCATGCTAATCAGGTAGAAGGCTCGATGTCACCAAAGGCTTGGTTACCTTACGGTCAAGAACTACGAATTGGACTACTGGATTTGATAGCTTGATATAGATAATTTGATGTTTGGCTATACTGAAGCAAAATATTCACTTGAAGAATCGCATTTGATTGGATTTTTCTTCTTCAATGATTATAGCAATATTAATTACAAAGTATAGAATAACGTGGCAATACCTGTATATATCTGGTTATGAAAATCCGGGTTTTCTTCTTGCTCCACCTCAATACGGCCCTTTCCAAAGCTATCGTTAGTTTACCCTTTTGGGCATAACGAGTACTGAGGAAGCTAAGGGCATGTATTTTAATTAAAAGTTAATATTGCAAACTTTGGCAAGGTTGAAACTGTCTAAGTTTTTGGGATTATAGAATTGTAACTCTAATTTTGTTATCAATATTGTAAGATGTAACTAATGAAAAAGGTGGAAGAATAAAACGCGGTTTGTACATTTTCATTCGGACGAGTAGCGAGGGAGAATGAAACGCTATTTCTAGCATTTCGAGGGCATCACAATGTCATCATGTTTTGCACGAAACAAAATCGGACTATCTGTGTGTAGGGATCACGGCCTTATCAAGAAATCCGCGCCTTTTTTAGATCAATGACGTGATCGTGAGCGATGGAAAGCTAGAAAAGTGTCTTTAATTTGATTGGATAATAAATTAAAAAGTGACATGTGATATGAATCTCGTAAAACCAGCTTGTTTTAACCGTTTCCAAAGTTCTCTATAAAGTGTTTGAAAGAGATTATAACCGAGAAATTCAAGCGAAAAACGTCTAATTTACTTTTGAATTTGACAAAGATGCTCTCAACATTCTCTTTAAGAAACAGTGTTCCGCCTAAAGATCATCGTCGCTATCAAGAAGCGGCAAAATTCTCCTGAATCTTCTGATTGGTATATTCGATCCGCCAAGCAGCTTCAAAACCAGCATTTCCATCACAGGCTTACCGTCCTCCAGGGCCGGGTTGGTCAAAGCCCGATTAGTGTTAATGCTGGATTAACTATGCACAGAACCTATTGGTTGTCATGGAAATTAACCCTGGATTAGCACTAATCGGGCTTTGAACAACCCGGCGCCCCAGGTTTGGTTTTAGGTTCCCTGTGGCTACGAATTCAAACATCACGATTTTCACTCCTAGAATGGGCCTTTAGCAACACTGTGCTCTAAATATACTCAAGAAATAAAGATTAGTAGTTATTTGAGTATTGTGTGGTGTTTTGTAGGGAAAAGTGTTCAATTTAGCGAGTTTAGGAAAACTATAATTTCGTCGGGGAGAAAAGCAGAAACAAATCAAGTCAATCGCTGGACATTTCACGAAATATAAAAAGCATTGCACAACTAGCATTTATCCCATACCATGAAAAATATATCGGTATCCCACGGGTTGTTCCAACGGTTTTTTCCCCGCCATAATGTGCGGCCGCGCGCGTCCGTCTAGCTGGCAGTTTGTTTTCCCGCCGAAAACTCGTTATGCAGCAGTTTTTTTTCAGCTTGCTCAGCTGTTACTTTCCTTAGTGAAGTATGTATATAACTTATTCACAAAAATAGGAGGAAATCCCATTTTGCCAGTAAGTTATACTGGCATCGTATTCAATAGTTATGCAATGCTTTCTCGTGGTATGCCATGAATACCAGTTCCACTCGTGACTTGATTTTTCATTGTATACACTCTCGTATATATAAAGGCTAGTGTGTACTAAAAAATCCAGTCACTCATTTTATAGTCTAGTAGTTTCGTATTTCATAGAAATCTCAGGCATGTAAGGCCTGGTTTTGGTAAAGATAAGCTAATTAGGGATAAATATGCGTTTAATTCGTTACTGCCTGAAACGATTTTAAAAGTTTGGTTGCCATAGTGACCAAGTTAGGGGAGCTGTAAAAATGCTTTTTCCTGAAATGGGACACAAAGTACCTTTGAAAATACATAAGGTTGCGGATGGTTCTGATTCAGAAATCTATGCTAACCATTCCTTTGTATATATTATAGACATCGATAATAAAAGTCTACACAGATAAACAGAAACGTTTACGTCGATAGGTTGTTTTGTACCGGAGTAAAACAAATTAATTTTGACTGAACGGCCCAGCGTGTTTTCCGGAAGGCATAAAATCCTAGTACCTGTGCCAATGACAATGTCTCTTTATAAACTTGATCGTTTATAACAGTTGTATCGGAAGAATTTTGAATTGAAATTAAGCTCTATTTGTATAACGTTTGTGGTCACCGTGTTGGTGTTCCAAACGGAGACACCCAAGATAAATAAATAAATATTTTATTTGTTATAGCAGGTTGAGTATTACAGCTTAAAGCTGGTGGGGGCCTGCTTTTACTCCTCGCACACTACATTAACTGTTTTAGACACACTAAACTCGAACCCGGAGAAAAACCCTCGAATGCAGATAAGGAATCAACAACAAACCTAACTCACATATGGTGCCCGAGCCGGCAATCGAACCCGGGACCGCAGCGGCGAGAGGTGAGTATTTTACCACTGCGCCAACCTGCATCCCTTGCACATTCATTGGTCCACAGCTCCGTTAGGAAATATTCTGTTCCAAAATTTAGGTTAGAAGTGTCAGTATTTTTGCTAGTTCTACGGACTAAAATGTTTTATTTAATTTCATCAATGCAATGCCATCGAAGGGCATGACGATGAAAACCACCAATAGACGTAAACACATTAAAAATTTGACAAACAATACCTACAAAAAATATTTTTTAATTATTCATTAAATTATTAATCATTCTTAATTATGTACATCATATTTTATCTTTTTATCATGTTTGTCTGTAAATCATATACAACCAAGGAGGTGTACACATAATGTGATCCAAGCATCATTGGTATTTGATTGACTCGCACGTAAACTCCTTCGCAGCCGTTCTTATGGTCGTCCCCTGTTAGTGGGGCTAGCGTAGAGACGACTAAGAACGGCTGCAAAGGAGACTACTTATTATTTAATCAATCTAGAAATAGAAAAAAGTGTGGAATAATCTACATTGGTAACTGTACAAAGAGGGACGTTTAGCAACCAGGACCACGGGACATAGAAAAGTGATTTCCCCCCAAATTTGGTTTATTACATGTATTTCCTTTATTCGCTATGTAATTGCTTTTGACAACCATGCAGAGCAGAACTGCAGCCGCAGGTTGGAAAAATATGATCAGCATAGAGTTCCGTTCCGAAAGAAGAACGGAGTGATTTACTTTTCTTACGTTCGGGTTCTGTTTTATACCGTCGTCTTAGAGGCTGCCGTCGTGGTATCTAAATGGTCCCTACTATTTCACACTGAACGCCAAAGCCAATTGCAAATGACTACGAAAGTGGAATACGGGCGCCGGAATACGTAAATAGAGTCTATAAACACTCATACAGAGGCTTACAAACCTGCATGGACTCAATCAAAATGAGGTAGGAAAAAAACCAGTTTCAATTTTTTAAATTTCCTATTTTTGGTACACGCAATAAAAATAAACAGGTCCACGCATGCGCAATCATTTGTCAGCAGTGTGTGAACCTTTCCTTCACGTTTCAATATATGGAATATTTTTGGAGCTTTGGAAGATCTGCCCTATATTTTCTTGCTTCAAAGTAACTTATTATTATTGCTAACTGAGGCAGCGATCATGTTAACGATGACTATCATTGAACACCCCAATCTCGTACCCAGATCCCATTTGTTTCTTACTGCGCATGCTCGACGAAAAAATAGGGCTCTGGAATAATCCGATTCCGGAAGTCCGCGAATCACGGACTTCCGTTGACTCTGCGCATGCTTATCATTACGTCACCCTTCGGGTTCGATTCTCGCACAGCGCCTCGGGCCTAGGTTTTGGTCTGGATTTGGACGTTCACCCGGTATCTTGATAGTGATCTTTTGCTTGCTAGTGTCAGGGCAAGCCTTTATTTATAGGGAGTCTCTTTCATCTTCTACCGTTTTTAGGTTGGATTTTAAGGCTTTATTTTCATGCATTTGGCTCGTGTTTCTTTATCGTGCGATCGATATCAGACATCACAGATTCCTGAGTGCACAAGAGGATTCATGGGGATCGAAAGCTCGCTGAAATCGCCTTACCGGAGCTAGATGACCACACAAACGGCAACTGAATACACGGTAGAAGGAAGTCAAGGCATTTTTACTTACGATTCTCTCGTATTTTAGCTCCTTGAAAGCTGGAGTTCGTTACATTCCCATACAAACGCTTATATTTAAGCGATCAGCGCCTGTTCACAAGTTTACGAAATCGGAAAACGCCACTTCTGCCTATAGAGCACTTACGAACATTGTTGTTAATATGGGAATGTATAGTATTACCTAGCTGTTACGGTAAATCCCTCGGCTGTATCCAGTTGAGTTCGATTTTCGAATTCTGAGAATTCATGTACTGTGTGCGATGCGATGAAGTAATATGAACTCCCGAGTGGATACAAGCAAATATCTAAGAATCCCTGATTTTTTTAGCGGCATCCATTTAGGTAAAATTCAACGGTTTTTAGCGTTTAGATAACCCGGCACTAATTTCTAATGCCTTTGTCCAAATAAATCAACCCTCCAGAAATGCTTTATGTTTGACTTCCGGTGAAATTGCATTGTTCAGAACAGCCAATCAGAATATACGAAAATCGGATTATTCCAGAGCCCTATTTTTTCGTCGAGCATGCGCAGTAAGAAACAAATGGGATCTGGGTACGAGATTGTGAACACCCATAATTTATTTACTCACCAAAATTTAATTTATTCATTTGGAAGGTGCTTTAAAAAATTATTGTTTTGGCAATAAAATTGCAGTATTCTTTCTATATTGACTAAAGTTGCTCTGTAATGTACTTACACATTATAAAATCAAAATTCAATTCACTGAAATTCAAGCCGAGTGCACAGACTTAGTAACAAAATTGCTACACTCGCTTCATAATTATACATTTATCCCGCAAGCAACGCCCTTGTGAATTTTCACAAGACAAGAAACGTGACAAATACTGAGCGCAATGCCTTTTTCCCTGACAAGGAACAAACACTTCTTGAGTAATATTCTTTCGACGAAGACTATTTAAGCAGAGGAAAACAGAAAGTGCAACCATATACACATACCACATTAAAATAACCTACACTAATGTGTCTCTGAGCATTGCAAAGCCGGACACGTCGATATGAAATTCGCCATAGAAAAGGCTGAACTTAGATCTCGTTCAGGCTTGGAGCATTATTTACTGAGATTTCTCCTCTTTGAAAATTATGTAATAAGTTCATGGAAACATAGCAATGTACGTATTTCATTAGTAGGATCGTTCCTATTTGTGTAATCATTCTTTTCCTTTTCAAACAATCATTATTTTACTTTCCAATTCCACTGCTGTAATAGCCACAAACAATGTGTTTGTTTATCAATAACCTTTTTTAAAAACACTACGAACTACACAACACAACGATACATAAACATGTTTGTTAGCGCCTCTCATAGGTCTTTCAGTTCCGGTGCTGTGAAAACCACAAACAATATGTTTGTTTATCATTAAGGTTATTATACGACGAACTACAAAACACGACAGAACATGTTTTTCTCGATCTCGAATTTTTCTTCAAAAGTAAAATTCACCCATACATACCATGTGGCATTAATTTTGGATCTCGTTTTTGATTTCCTACATGAAAACAAATATTGTGCTTTGAAAATATTTTAAGGTCGTAAATCCTCGGACAAACGGCCGGTTTCAACATCTCTTCAACATCGCTACAATATTTGTTGAAACATGTTGAAACCATTTGACATGACCTGAAAACATTTCTGAGAACAAAAGACTGAAGTTAAGTAATGGTCTGCGCAAGAGGTATGCACAATTCTATGGTGAAGTTACAATTTGCTTTCCCCACATTAGAATGTTTTGTTTTTCATACTGACAACTCATCAACCCCTAAATGATAAATTTCTGAAATCAAATCCATTAAAACTGTGTAAAACTACTTTCGTTTTGTGTGAAAACATTTCGTCCAACCAGAAGAGTCCAAAACAATAAACAAGAAAACTTTCAATTTTAAAATATTCCCCACGTTGAATTCTCGTCATATTTAAATATATGACAGTTTTCACTATATGCAATAGCCCACTTCCGCGATATGCTTTACTTGTCACGCACAAAGGTTTCAATACGAGGCTCTTTTCACAGAAAAAAAGAATACATTTAATTTAGCACGGAGCCTCGTATTGAAACCTTTGTGCGTGAAAAGTAAAGCATATCGCGGAAGTGGGCTATTTAAGCCTATGAGGTGGACGATTAAAACAATACTACAATTAGCACCTTTTTATATTCCATGTATTACGAATGCCTACCTCTTGCGCGGACCGTTACTTAATTAGAACTGTAGTGTCTACGGCAAGGAATGTTAAAAGGTGTTAATTTTCTATTATTCTTTCTCGTAATTTCATTGGTTGATACTTAAAAATTCAATAGAAACCCATCGAAATAATGGATTTTCATTCGATATTTTTTTGTGGTTTGAATTTATTTTTGATCAAACTAACTATGGTTTAATTTCGAAGAATATCGTATGTGGGGAAAGTTCTCAAATTTGCGATTGAAAAATCCTTTGTTTTCTCTATATCCGATTGGCTGGATGGTGGCTTCTCTGTGTTTTCACAGAAAAAAGAGCCAATAGCATAAAAAATACTTTATTTTCGAGATGCAGTTTGGACTGTAGATACCTCCTAAAGCACTTAAGGCATATTCAAGCAAAATCGTATGTGGGGGAGGCTCATTGCCGCAGAACAATGGATTCCACTACAGTTCTTATCTGGACCATTACTTAAACAGATGCTGAAACCGTTTGTTCTCAAAATGTTGAATCGATGTTGAAACCGTTTGACACGAATGCTTTCAACACCTTCAGCAGATGTTGAACCAATGCTGAATCGATGTTGAAATCGTTTCACACGCATGCTTTCAACATCCTTCAACAGATGTTGAACCAATGCTGAATCGATGTTGAAATCGTTTCACACGCATGCTTTCAACATGCTTCAACAAATGTTGAACAAATGCTGAATCGATGTTGAAATCGTTTCACACGCATGCTTTCAACATCCTTCAACAAATGTTGAACCAAAGCTGAATCGATGTTGAAATCGTTTGACACGCATGCTTTCAACATCCTTCAACAGATGTTGAAAGCGTTTGCCCGAGGCTTAACGAATATTGGTTATTTGAATGATGAGGCTACTTTTGAGTTGCTATCCAACACGTGGCGCCGACCGGTCGTTGGTTGAGGTCTTCTTCAGGGTAACACCAGCAAAGGGATTTGATCTGTTGATTGGGAGAGAAGGGATGTTGGTAACACAAGAGACAACAAAGGACTAATCTAAAGCCTATATTCACGGTTCAACATTTATCCGCGATCAACAAATCATGGTTGCGACTGTTGATCAACAAATGTTGAACCGTGTACCACAAAATGTTGAATGTTGAAAGAAGCGAGTCATATTCCATTCAACGCATTGCAACCTAATGTTGAACGACATCAACCAATCATATCACTTGTCATCATCTGACTTTATCGTGCACGTGATCGTATAACACTTGTTGAACGACATCAACCCATCATATTATCGCTTGTGATCATGTGATTTTATCGTGCATGTGATCATTCAATATGGGGCCTCCATGGAGTGGAACTATGAAACAACATCAGAACTTATAACACTTGTTGAACGACATCGACCAATCATATTATTCGCTTGTGATCACGTGCCTTTATCGTGCTCGTGACCATTCAATCAATATGGCGGCCGCCAAACATGTCATGGACCAGGGTGTGAGGTCACACGAAAAAGCATCACATTTACTCACCCTGAATCATCTGTATTTTCTTTACTGTCTGCTGCCTGTGGGGGTGGGGCAGGGGGAGGAGGTGGTATCCCTAGTTGAGGGTGACCCTTGGGTGAGGTAGGGGTGCTAGGCTTCGAAGATGGTTCGTTGAATGTTGGTGGACTCAAAGGAGGCGGAAAGTCCGGTGTCGTTGGTTGGCTGCCTGTAAGCGAAAATGAAAGAAAATTATGTTACAAATTTCATACGAGAAAATAATTCCAAGCCCGGTGAAGCTAATTAGCTGCGCGTGAGAAATGAATTACCACTGTATACGATAATTACAGGCGCTTTTACTAAGGCTTGAAGTTACCTGGTAAACCTCCTAGATTTTGTCTCTTTTCTTAGAATCAAATTATGGCTTGTAAATCAGTCAAGGGCAAAATAATAATTCCATGATAACAATTAAAAAGAACCTCAGCTACAAGGTAACATATCAACAGAAAACCTAAAACTCTAATTCCAATAATCCCACCGTTTGTCTTGTCATCACTATTAGTTTGCTGGTCGACGTTCAAATCCCCAGGGTAGTCGGGTAGGGGTAAAGCCATGACGAGAGGACCCTCACTTGCGAATCTCTTGAGTGACTTATGAGTTCCGCTGGAGTCGAGTTGGGGCCGACAGTGTACTCCGCTAGCTGGCATCGTTTGACTTACTGAAGAACTGTTAAAATCAAAGGTAACATGAATTATGCATATTTAATATTCCAGTTTCGTGCACAGTATAAAATCCAAGCAGGTGATTGGCTAATGACAGAGCTTTATTGGTGACCACAGCACGCTGTGTGCTTTGTTGGCATATTAAAAGTTAGAGACTTTATGTTTGTGTATTATTGACAAATACAGGCACGTGCTGACTGTACGGTGAACTCAACATTTCTTCATACTGCATTCGGCCTCATGCGGTATTCATCATTAAAGTAAAGTAAAGTAAAGTAAAGCAACTTTATTTAACGTCGGTAACTCGTGACAGTCTGGTGAGACTGATAAACTTGAGGCCGACGGGAGACCTACGATTTTACGTCCTTATCCGAGAAGACGTGCAGCTCTAACCATGTGCAGTTGTTTCACAAAGGCAGCACCTTCTACTTAGTTATTTTAAGACCCTTATTCTTGGTCCGGTCGGAGTTTGAACCCACGATCTCCCGCGCAACCAACGAGCTAACCGGGAGGCGGTTAAATTCATTCTGCGTTCATCGTACAGTAAATGTTACGCACACCTAGCGTGATTTTTTTTTTTTATCATCAGTTTTTTTGTCCCGAGCGACCTGGACCGAGGACGTGAGTCCCGGGGGGGGGGGGGGGGGGACGCGGGCCGAGAGCTGGGACGAGAGGTCGGAACGTAACAAGCAGAAGGGACTAGATCTTGCCGAAGTAGGGCAGATATTCAACACGAAACAGACAGAATGATTCTGTACGTAAAAATACCACAGGAATATACAGAATTGTAAGTGGACTCTTTCAATTTAATAGCGAAACTGTAGAATATACTTAACTTAATCTCGTAATCTTGTACATATTTTCAGTTTAACTAACGAAGTCTTCACGAAGCCAAAGCAGAATAAGACACAAGTACAAAAGTAAAAAGACTCCTAAGGTATCCCTGTGTCCTTCATTTCACTCGAACCCCTTACCGTGGGAGCGAAACAGTAAGCACATGCCTAAATGTGTCAATAACACACGCGCGCCTTGAATAATGTATATTATGATTGTATATGTGGCAATAAACGCATCAAGTGAAAAGACAAATGTCGAAATAACATTTGCTTCAAGGCTGTGTACGGGTTCCTTGGTAGTGGAACTAACCTCCCGATTAGAGCAGGTTTCAATTTGAGTGTCGAAAGTTTTCAGCGATTGCTTTGGTTTTGCGTTTACTTAGCTTTTCTATTGGCTGTGAAAATGTTTTGTAATCAGTCAGCAAATCAAATTAAACCAATCAATCACGATTGCGTTTACTTTATCTCCTGATTGGTTGCTTTCTCATGCCAGTGAAAGCAATCGGTATTCATTTTAGTTCGTGATTGGTTCGTTGTAATTGCTTTGGTTTTGGTTTTACTACAGTCAATTGAAACCTACTATATCACCCAATCTTACAAGTGTTAAGTTCCAGGCAACCAGTCGCGGTCAATGATTGTTAACGGTTCTACGATTTGTTTTCCTTTTACGAGAAGAAGTGAAGGTGTTAAGCCTGATCCACACTAGCGACGCAGGCATAACCGCAAGCAACGTACGCAGACGCAGTAGTCATATCTGTGAGACGAACAAGTACCGCCATTAATGCTCAATAGACCACTGCGTCTGCGTATCTTGCTTGCGCTAATATGCGTGCATCGCTAGTGTGAACCATACCCTCGAATCACACCTTTCAACATTGGAGTGTATTATACACATAACCGAAAATTGTCAAAAACGAATTGCAACCCGTTTATTTATGTAGAAGCAGGTACATCTGCAAAGATTAAAGCCTACGTAGTTCATACCGTTCCGTTGTGTATCGTATTAAACGTATTGCAGCTTTTAATACAGATTAGCTGACGATTTGTTTAATTTGTAGAACTTGCAATAATCTACAATATAACTTGAGACCGAGGAGGGAGGAAGAGACATCTGCGATAGAACTTGAGAGGGAGCTGAGGGAGGGGGAGACATCTGCGATAGAACTTGATAGGGAGCTGAGGGAGGGGAAGACATCTGCGATAGAACTTGAGAGGGAGCTGAGGGAGGGGAAGACATCTGCGATAGAACTTGATAGGGAGCTGAGGGAGGGGAAGACATCTGCGATAGAACTTGAGAGGGAGCTGAGGGAGGGGAAGACATCTGCGATAGAACTTGAGAGGGAGCTGAGGGAGAGGGAACTGAGGGAGGAGGAGACACCTGCAATAGAACTTGAGAGGGAGCTGAGGGAGGGGGAGATATCTGCGATAGAACTTGATAGGGAGCTGAGGGAGGGGAAGACATCTGCGATAGAACTTGAGAGGGAGCTGAGGGAGAGGGAACTGAGGGAGGAGGAGACATCTGCAATAGAACTTGAGAGGGAGCTGAGGGAGGGGGAGATATCTGCGATAGAACTTGATAGGGAGCTGAGGGAGGGGAAGACATCTGCGATAGAACTTGAGAGGGAGCTGAGGGAGGGGAAGACATCTGCGATAGAACTTGATAGGGAGCTGAGGGAGGGGAAGACATCTGCGATAGAACTTGAGAGGGAGCTGAGGGAGAGGGAACTGAGGGAGGAGGAGACATCTGCAATAGAACTTGATAGGGAGCTGAGGGAGGGCAAGACATCTGCGATAGAACTTGAGAGGGAGGGGATACATCTGCGATAGAACTAGAGAGGGAGCTGAGGGAGGGGAAGACATCTGCGATAGAACTTGAGAGGGAGCTGAGGGAGGGGAAGACATCTGCGATAGAACTTGATAGGGAGCTGAGGGAGGGGAAGACATCTGCGATAGAACTTGATAGGGAGCTGAGGGAGGGCAAGACATCTGCGATAGAACTTGAGAGGGAGGGGATACATCTGCGATAGAACTAGAGAGGGAGCTGAGGGAGGGGGAGACATCTGCGATAGAACTTGATAGGGAGCTGAGGGAGGGGAAGACATCTGCGATAGAACTTGAGAGGGAGCTGAGGGAGGGGAAGACATCTGCGATAGAACTTGAGAGGGAGCTGAGGGAGAGGGAACTGAGGGAGGAGGAGACATCTGCAATAGAACTTGAGAGGGAGCTGAGGGAGGGGGAGATATCTGCGATAGAACTTGATAGGGAGCTGAGGGAGGGGAAGACATCTGCGATAGAACTTGAGAGGGAGCTGAGGGAGAGGGAACTGAGGGAGGAGGAGACATCTGCAATAGAACTTGAGAGGGAGCTGAGGGAGGGGGAGATATCTGCGATAGAACTTGGTAGGGAGCTGAGGGAGGGGAAGACATCTGCGATAGAACTTGAGAGGGAGCTGAGGGAGGGGAAGACATCTGCGATAGAACTTGATAGGGAGCTGAGGGAGGGGAAGACATCTGCGATAGAACTTGAGAGGGAGCTGAGGGAGGGGAAGACATCTGCGACAGAACTTGATAGGGAGCTGAGGGAGGGGAAGACATCTGCGATAGAACTTGAGAGGGAGCTGAGGGAGAGGGAACTGAGGGAGGAGGAGACATCTGCAATAGAACTTGATAGGGAGCTGAGGGAGGGCAAGACATCTGCGATAGAACTTGAGAGGGAGCTGAGGGAGAGGGAACTGAGGGAGGAGGAGACATCTGCAATAGAACTTGAGAGGGAGCTGAGGGAGGGGGAGATATCTGCGATAGAACTTGATAGGGAGCTGAGGGAGGGGAAGACATCTGCGATAGAACTTGAGAGGGAGCTGAGGGAGGGGAAGACATCTGCGATAGAACTTGATAGGGAGCTGAGGGAGGGGAAGACATCTGCGATAGAACTTGAGAGGGAGCTGAGGGAGAGGGAACTGAGGGAGGAGGAGACATCTGCAATAGAACTTGATAGGGAGCTGAGGGAGGGCAAGACATCTGCGATAGAACTTGAGAGGGAGGGGATACATCTGCGATAGAACTAGAGAGGGAGCTGAGGGAGGGGAAGACATCTGCGATAGAACTTGAGAGGGAGCTGAGGGAGGGGAAGACATCTGCGATAGAACTTGATAGGGAGCTGAGGGAGGGGAAGACATCTGCGATAGAACTTGATAGGGAGCTGAGGGAGGGCAAGACATCTGCGATAGAACTTGAGAGGGAGGGGATACATCTGCGATAGAACTAGAGAGGGAGCTGAGGGAGGGGGAGACATCTGCGATAGAACTTGATAGGGAGCTGAGGGAGGGCAAGACATCTGCGATAGAACTTGAGAGGGAGCTGAGGGAGGGCAAGACATCTGCGATAGAACTTGAGAGGGAGCTGAGGGAGAGGGAACTGAGGGAGGAGGAGACATCTGCAATTGAACTTGATAGGGAGCTGAGGGAGGGCAAGACATCTGCGATAGAACTTGATAGGGAGCTGAGGGAGGGCAAGACATCTGCGATAGAACTTGATAGGGAGCTGAGGGAGGGCAAGACATCTGCGATAGAACTTGATAGGGAGCTGAGGGAGGGGAAGACATCTGCGATAGAACTTGAGAGGGAGCTGAGGGAGAGGGAACTGAGGGAGGAGGAGACATCTGCAATAGAACTTGAGAGGGAGCTGAGGGAGGGGGAGATATCTGCGATAGAACTTGATAGGGAGCTGAGGGAGGGGAAGACATCTGCGATAGAACTTGAGAGGGAGCTGAGGGAGGGGAAGACATCTGCGATAGAACTTGATAGGGAGCTGAGGGAGGGGAAGACATCTGCGATAGAACTTGAGAGGGAGCTGAGGGAGAGGGAACTGAGGGAGGAGGAGACATCTGCAATAGAACTTGATAGGGAGCTGAGGGAGGGCAAGACATCTGCGATAGAACTTGAGAGGGAGGGGATACATCTGCGATAGAACTAGAGAGGGAGCTGAGGGAGGGGAAGACATCTGCGATAGAACTTGAGAGGGAGCTGAGGGAGGGGAAGACATCTGCGATAGAACTTGATAGGGAGCTGAGGGAGGGGAAGACATCTGCGATAGAACTTGATAGGGAGCTGAGGGAGGGCAAGACATCTGCGATAGAACTTGAGAGGGAGGGGATACATCTGCGATAGAACTAGAGAGGGAGCTGAGGGAGGGGGAGACATCTGCGATAGAACTTGATAGGGAGCTGAGGGAGGGCAAGACATCTGCGATAGAACTTGAGAGGGAGCTGAGGGAGGGCAAGACATCTGCGATAGAACTTGAGAGGGAGCTGAGGGAGAGGGAACTGAGGGAGGAGGAGACATCTGCAATTGAACTTGATAGGGAGCTGAGGGAGGGCAAGACATCTGCGATAGAACTTGATAGGGAGCTGAGGGAGGGCAAGACATCTGCGATAGAACTTGATAGGGAGCTGAGGGAGGGCAAGACATCTGCGATAGAACTTGATAGGGAGCTGAGGGAGGGGAAGACATCTGCGATAGAACTTGAGAGGGAGCTGAGGGAGAGGGAACTGAGGGAGGAGGAGACATCTGCAATAGAACTTGATAGGGAGCTGAGGGAGGGCAAGACATCTGCGATAGAACTTGAGAGGGAGGGGATACATCTGCGATAGAACTAGAGAGGGAGCTGAGGGAGGGGAAGACATCTGCGATAGAACTTGAGAGGGAGCTGAGGGAGGGGAAGACATCTGCGATAGAACTTGATAGGGAGCTGAGGGAGGGCAAGACATCTGCGATAGAACTTGATAGGGAGCTGAGGGAGGGCAAGACATCTGCGATAGAACTTGAGAGGGAGGGGATACATCTGCGATAGAACTAGAGAGGGAGCTGAGGGAGGGGGAGACATCTGCGATAGAACTTTAGAGCTAGGGAGGGAGGAAGGGACATCTGCAATAGAACTTTAGAGGGAGCTGAGGGATGGGGAGACATCTGCGATAGAACTTGATAGGGAGCTGAGGGAGGGGAAGACATCTGCGATACAACTTTAGAGATAGGGAGGGAGGAAGAGACATCTGCGATAGAAATTTAGAGGGAGCTAAGGGAGGGGGAGCCATCTGCGATAGAACTTTAGAGCTAGGGAGGGAGGGGGAGACATCTGCGATAGAACTTGAGAGGGAGCTGAGGGAGGGGGAGACATCTGCGATAGAACTTGAGAGGAAGGGGGAGACATCTGCGATAGAACCTGAGAGGAACCTGAGAGGGAGCTGAGGGAGGGGGAGACATCTGCGATAGAACTTGAGAGGGAGCTGAAGGAGGGGGAGACATCTGCAATAAAATCAATTATTATAATAAATTGAATCATCTTACCCTGTGGGTACGGCGACGATCTCTTGTGTATACGCGGCGGGGAACCAGCCGGACCTACAACATGAAAAGGATGACTACTTTAGTTAACAGAAACAGATACTTGCTGACAATTGAGATGGATAAACAAAGTAAGGTAACGAAACATTGAGTTAATGTTAAGTGTAGTGAGCTCGGTACGATAGCATTACTCACTTTGCCGTCCTTAGATTCTCTCCATATTGCCAGCCGGACACCACCTCACTCTCTGGATCAATGATATCACTCTGGCACGAAAACGTAAAGAAGGTCACCGACAAATAAAAAAGGTAGGCTAGCAGAGTTCGCAGGTATGTTAAAGGGGCTATGTCAAACGAATTGAACTTCAGGTTTCTTTAAAACAAAAACTTCAAAAATAACACCCACAAATAGAAGAGAAATATCATGTGAATGTCCTGGTATCATTTTCAAACTTTTTCGATCGAGGATGGCAAAGATTAAAGTGGATTACAACAGTGAAGTGATTTCAAGTTGCTCTAAATTTCTCTTAACTCTTTCGGGTCCGAGCCTGTAAATATAGGTCCCCTGAGACCTATATGTCCCCTGAGACCTATATGAGAAAAACAATTGCATCACATCTAGACATGCCGGAAAGACGATGTTGCGATATTATGTGAAGGGATGAATGGCTTCAAAGTCAGAGCTATAACAGGGATCGCTTGACTCTTTCACTATGGAGGAAAGCTCATTTGTTTTGGCGTTCGTTTTTGTTTCTTCGATTTTCACGAATTTTAAGGAGCTGAAAATCGGCTCAAAACATTCTTCCCATTCGCACTTGAAATCAAGAGCAAACACAAAATCAGCACTCAGTCGTTACAGTACCTTCTTTAATCTTTCGAACCACCAGGTTTGTTTGCACAGAACACACCAAGCGACTGTGAACCGCGCTATTCTTGTCACTGCATTTCACTCGACCACATTTACCTGCTCCCACCTCCAATTGCATGCTGGGTAATGGACACAAATTCACAAGGGGTTCCCCCCTCGGAGACTCCGGTAGGGTGTTTTTTAGAAGTCTTTTACCCCTACAACCAAGAGCGGTGATTTGGACTCAAGCCGTTGCTTTAAAGAGACAAAAACACATCCTAATAGGTTGAGCAGGGGTAAAAGACTGCCAACTGCAGGATTTCAAGGATTTCATTTATGGTGGTCCCGGCTAGATAGCTGTATGGTTTTTTTCGGGACCTCCAACTCAGTTTATATCTTAATTATGTTATACTTGTAATTGTATGAGCGAAATAAATATTTTGAATTTTGAATTGAATTGAATTCATTGAATAATTTTTTCCTGTGTCTGAAAGCACAAACGCAACGGAAAAACCCTGTGAAATCCCCTCACAAGGCCTACTAAAAGCAAACCAAGTACTTTTCAACCATCCTCAGACTTAATGATGTCCTCAAGCTCTCTGACAGTGACATTTTTCTCCAAAATTAGAGCACATTTAATTGGAAACCCTACAGAAGTTGCAATACCTACCGTCAACCAGTTCGTAGAATTCACCCGAATAGCATTGTGGAGAAAGTTTGAGCCCTCGGCTTAAAAGGTCAGCAGTATTTAACTGCCCCGGGCTAGCCAAACTTGAACTGAGGGGGGAGGGTTGAGTTAGCACTCAGGATTTCACCATTTGAGCTCACACACGATCGGACCCGAAAGAGTTAAAGCAATATTTTTCATCCACTCGAATATTTGTCATCCATCCTTCATCAAAATAGTCTCTAATATTAATGTTCTCCAGTATACCTGGAATTGAAAGTATACTCTGCTAATCTGAGTAGTTATTTTATCACTACAACGTAAGTGATGATGAGATCAAATTCCAAATTCTCCTTTATCTTCTTTGTTTTGTAATGGAGAATTGAGAACTTGATCCGTCATCACTTAACTCTTTCTTCCGCTCAGCCCTATTTTGGAAGTTGACAGTGCCTCTTTTTTTTTATTTGCGCTTTGCCACACATAGAATACATACATTAACAATATATATATATATATATGTAAAGAATTGAAGTTCGAGAATACATGATACAATTGATATAGTGGCGAGGAGGCCTCAGGAAACCATCAGGCTTTTAGCGAGGTGGCCTCCTCGAGATTGTATAAAAAATCAAATAAAAGGACAGCGTAGGCGCATCATGACCGATTCAGTATGTAACAACAGAAAAAGTATATATATATAACTATCTTTGTAGAAAATTGAACAGTCCTTTTTTGAAGCAAGTTAGAGTAGTGGAATTTGTGACAGAAGAGGGCAGCGAGTTCCACACTTTTGGGCCTTGGTATAAAATAGTAAATTGCTTAAAGGGATACCCGAGTGAAAAACACATTGGGGCTCAAAAGAATCTTCAACATGTTCTTTGTTCAGAAAATGTATTAAAATTTGATCAAACGTTTTTAGTATTAAGAACGAGCACCTCAAAGTTGGCCCCACGAAGACATGGGCGCCGCCATCTTTGTTTGCATTTACGGAAGTGACGTCACTTCGTCCCACCAGCGTTCTCACTCTCTCACTTATTAGGTGTTTTTAGGATGATAAACGCCTTAACTGTACCTCACATACATTGTAGTTCTTATACTTATTCAGAAGTCACTCGAGTCTTTTAAGCCATGTTGTTTTGCTGTTATTAAATGGCAGTTACGAGACCTTGTTGTTCGTCTGATAATTTCTCGCCTTCCCAATGCTTTTCTTCCTCCTCCCAGTCTTCTGAACTTTTCTCATAATGTCGTCTTCATCATAATTCCGGTTTCTGTAAGAATTCCTCTGCAATCTCGATGAAAATATATCCACTTTAATTCCGAGCGTGTGAAAATCATACAAAGACAAGTAGCCGCGATACGCTGGTGGGACGAAGTGACGTCACTTCCGTAAATGCAAACAAAGATGGCGGCGCCCATGTCTTCGCGGGGCCAACTTTGAGGTGCTCGTTCTTAATACTAAAAACGTTTGATCAAATTTTAATACATTTTCTGAACAAAGAACATGTTGAAGATTCTTTTGAGCCCCAATGTGTTTTTCACTCGGGTATCCCTTTAATATTGGTACGACATGCATGAGGTCGATAATAATTAGATGCCAATCTGGTGTTATAGTTGTGCACTTGATCATTTGTTGTAAATAAATAGTGAAAAGACTGAGGCAACAGTTGATGGTGGTATGAGAACATAAATTTACCGGTTTGAAATGAGTTAAGTTTAAAGATCTCAAGTATATTCTTTAAGCAACGAGATCGTCGACGAACGGGAAATAGGGGTTGATCTGAACGATTTTGGGCCTGAACGAAGGCGGCCTCAAATTATAAACCAAACATGTGTTACGGGGGGGTTGGCGGCTTAAATATGAAGTCAGGGGGCGTCATGAAAGTAAAACGGCTTCTCCTTGGGCGCGGCTGATCTTAAAGAATTATTCTGAAAATATTTCAATCGTGAACTTGTCTTTTTAAAAATAGTTCCCAAAACCGGGGCATCCCCATTTTAAGAGGCGGAGCGCTCGATACGTCAGCTGCAAATCAATCAATTTATATGGCAAAACCAGTGTGACGTCACTAGTCCAGTGACATATCCTTTAACATATCGACTTACCTCTTTGAAGCTTAGTTGTGACACCTCGACAGCATTGTGATCAAATATGGCCTGCAACTTGACTTTGCTGTCAAAAAAAGAAACTAAACATATTAGACGGTAGGCTCTCGATGTTACCACGATCCTTAGAGTGCCACGTGTTTTTGTTTTTCTCTCTGCCATGCAGTACCATTACGCACCCCCTCCCCACGAACACATCAATCAGACAGTCTCCTGCTGTAGTGTGAGACACAGCTGAGCGCATCAGTTAATACACAAGCACAATTACTGGCTGAGAACTATAGAGGAATAGAACTCCTCACCGTCCCACATTATACCATTATACAACATCCCTGCCGAAGATGCAGACTGAGTGAGCGCCTGACAGACCCTCAATCTTATGCTTTTCACAATCACAACTAGTTTAAAAATAATTCACATGCCTTTAATAAAGTTTTGAAAGACTACAGGTGCAATGTGTAACATCGTAACAGTAACCCTAGTATTTTTTCAGATTTATCACTATAATTGCTAATTTCTAGAAGATACAGCCATTCTTTTAACTCCGCATTTATATTAACAAGGTAGGCGCCTACTCATAGTAATTACCTATATATAGATTGTAGCGCACAAAGCATTGTGGAAAAATACCCAGTTGGCCATCTTTTGCTACATATCCAAATTGAATGTGTAGAACGTCGGCCGACACATTGCTACTATTTAAGTAATGGTTCGCGTAAGAACAGGAGCAAGATCTATTGTTCCATGGCCATGAATGTGATTTCATTAATCCCAAATAGAAAATGGTTTAATTGTATATACTAAAGATATATCTTGCCTAGTGGTATCAATATTCTCAAATGAAAATGCATGAAATCGCTCGTTGTGTATATAAATTTGATTCCAAAACAAATGCAGCCAATAGAAAGACACTGAAACAAAAGCTGAGATATTTACACTGCAGGTGAATAGCCAACACCAAATAGTTATTTTATTTTCTGTCAAATGGACAAAAACTTGCGCGAGATGATCGCTGCTTTGCTCGGAGGTGAATATGAAATCATATTCACTGTTTGAGTAGCCAATCAGAGCGCACTGGAGCCTCTTGTGTTAGTGAGATCGATTCATGGTTGGCATGCAATAAGTTAAAACTGAACCGTGACAAGACCGAGCTTCTAGTATTATGTGCACACCACCGTCCACGCCCATTAATAGGCTATGTTCAAGTCACCAGCGACCGCATACAACCGTCCATCTCAGCAAGGAATATTGGTGTTATTTTTGATCAGCACATGACCCTTGAACAGCATGTAGTTAACATATGCAAAGCATCTTTCTATCATTTACGTAATATAGCCAAAATTTAGTCCATGCTTTTATTTCCACTAAGCTTGACAGTTGTAATTCACTACTATATGGACTTCCACTATTTTTACTTGATCGGTTACAAAATGTACACAACTCTGCAGCGCGCCTTATAACACGCAGCAGAAAATACGACCATATAACGCCGATTTTCAGGCAGTTACACTGGTTATACCGGTTAGACAACGGATAGTATTCAAACTACTATTACTTACATATAAAGCCTTAAATGGATTAGCGCCAGGGTACGTTTAGAGACATGTTGCAGCCGTACAAACCAATTATACAACTGCGCCCTTCTACACGGAAGCTGCTAAAATTCCCACCCGCAAAACTATCGCACTATGGTGAGCGGGCTTTCCAACATGCAGCACCGAAACTATGGAATTCCCTCCCAGATGCAATTCGTCACTGCGCGACTATAACTAGTTTTAAGACAAATATCAAAACCTATCTTTTTAACCAAGCTTACAATTAGTCATTTTATATCGATAAGTGTCATTAGATATTAGATATTTTTATTCATTAGATATTACATATTTTAACACCCAAGTAAATCTTACACATCCTATAAATCTTTTTACTTCATATATATACATGCATGCAATTTATATATCTTAATAGTTCTAGTCCTAGACTTATTTTAGTACCACATGAGATTGTAAAGCGCCATTGGACTAAATAGAAATGGCGCTATATAAATAATAATAATGCTGCTGCTGCTGCTTCTTCTACTTCTTCTTCTTATCATATTCACTGTTTGAGTAGCCAATCAGAGCGCGCGAAAAGTGATATTCACTGGTGTGGTATATACTAATATAAAATATCTCAATGTTCCCCAAATAGGAGTTCTTTCTCTCTTTTTACATAGTTATACAGATTGTCCGCTTAAATTATTTTCTTTAAAAAAATGTTGTGAATATCAGAGTTCTTTCCTATTTTAGGAGGTTTATTTGTGTATAACCAATGAGATACAAGTTTCAACAATAGAAAAATTAACACCTTTGTGCATTCCTGGCCTTTTAGTGCTCATGTTCTTACGCGGACCATTACTTAATTTACTTTGCAATATCTGTATCTAAATTATTTGACGATTGTGTACAGTTACCATGGTAACATGTTAGTGTTTCTGCGGGAAAGATACAAAAAAGAACAAACCGGTGAATAAAGAGATTTCATTTCACATAGCTTCCGGTAAGATGTTTACATTGTCCTTCCTTTCCCAAAGCTACAATTGCAGCTCCCTATCTACTTCATACCTTGTCGACCTGATAATAAAACGAGCCAATAAAAAACGTCTTAGGCTTCGGAATCCTATGGATTTTGGTGACAAACAATTTGGAGAACCGTTCCAAGGTATTCTTCTTTGCTTAACCATAACTTGTCCCTTCAAAATTTGACATTATTCGTTTCTCTAGCTTAATTAGCGTTATCCCTCTGATACAGAGAATAACTGATCTAGTTTCGATCACAGCTTTTTACAATAAGTAAAGTCCTGGCGAATATTGACCTTTCACATGTTCAAAGTTTATAAACACAGTATATTAAGTGTTTTGCTTCGGTACGTTCCTACTCCATTTCGTGGAGCACACGCACAATTCTTGCCCGTCCTTTTGCTTGATCTTCCCAGTCCACTTTCAAAACACAAACCAACACAGTCAGCAAAAGTTCAGGGAACTTGTCGAGAAAAATGTTAGACGACAACTCCGCCTTGCTCTTGTTTGATCTTTCTTCCTCGTGTGCGTATGCGTTTCGAAAGAATCTGAGGAGATCTATCAAAGAACTGGTGTTGTATTTCTTTCTTGGCCATGCTGTTGTCACCTCAGCGTACAGACTCGTAATTTGTGTGGACCAAGGGATGTTGACAAATGTTGTGGCAAGCGGCATACTACTAAGTTCGATGTTAAACTTCGGAATGATACGCAAAGGCGGTTTAGCGACTTCTTCTTGATCACCAACGGCCATTAGGAACTGGATTTTTTTTTGCCTACTCCAAAAGAAGCAGTGATTCTTCCCCAAACTCACAACAGGGGGTCGTTTGCTTGGCTTATCTGTAAGTAAGTATTCCAGCAAATGCTTGCCTTCTGCCGTCAATGAACTGTGAAAGTTCGTTTTCCCCTTGACGATGTCAGTTTCGAGCTCATGCGGCTTGAAGTTCGCGGAGGTCGTAAGTGAACCACCGCTGGAATCAAATGGATGCCTTCCTTTAGACAATAGAAAGTGAAGCAGCAAACCCATCGCGAACACGTCTGATTCTTTGTTGTGTGTGGTTCGGAGACGGCTGACGAGTTCTGGCGCCATCCAACCTCGCGTTCCGGCCAAGGAGTGTGAGCTTATTGAAGGGACAGAAGAGTAGCCCGTCATGTCCTTGGCAAGACCGAAATCGGCGAGTTTCAGGCAAAGGTCAGGATTTACACGGTAGAGAATATTTCCCGGCTTCAGATCACGGTGAATAATGTTTTTCTTGTGAAGGAATTCCAATCCTTGTACAATGTTTAAGGCGAACTTGACCGTCGTTTCTTGATTCAAGATAGCAGATTCGTACTGAATAAGGTCACTCAGGTCTCCCTCCATCAATTCAAGCGCAATGTAATGAAAGTTCTTGTCCTCCAGGATGTCATAATAGTCCACTACTTGGGGACAGTGGTCGAGCTGTACAAGAGAGTGGATCTCGCGAGTGATGACTTTGTCGTGTTGATCTTTCATCATCCTCTTTAACGCCACCTCACGTTTGCTCTTCTCGTCGATAGCAAGGTATACCGAGCTCAATGCTCCCTTACCAATATATAATGGATCGAAACGATATGCCTCAACCTTATCTGGTTTAATCTCTACGCATAGATTATCAAGTCGACTTCTATAACGTACTGACACGATCCTGACCTTCACTCTCAACTTTGGATTGATTTTTCCCAGTATTGTCATGAGGGGCTTCAACACAGGACTAAGTAAGTCTTCTGGTGTTTGACCTCTTTGGTTTTTCATCTCTGTTTTTGCTCCGTACTCGCATAACAACTTCAAAAGCTGGTGTCCTCTGGGAGGGTTCGCGTTTAAACATCTGCACCCTAAGTGAAGTGGGGTGTCCAATTCCTTGTCTGTAATATTTGGGTCAGCACCAGCCTCGAGCATTGCTTTAAATATATCTACAAAAACTTTCTCCGCTGCAGTGTTGACCGTTATTCCCTTTGCCATGTAGTTAATGACACAGTGAAGCGGTGCATTTCCGTTCTTTCCTTTCCTATCAATAATATCGACCTGAATGTTCTGGACTAATGCTAAAATCCACTCAGCACATTCTTGACACAAAGATTGGCTGAAAGATTGTTTAGCCAAAACTTCCATTACAGGAAGCATAATGTCTAAACAACTCTGTCCCTTATTGTCAGAGACATTAAAGTTAAAACCATGCTTTTTGAGGGTCTCAAAACTCATAGGACAAGTCACATGAAAAGTTCTGCGAGATCTAGAAAGAATTGAGTCTGAAGTACTGTGTAGATTTCTGTTCTGTGTTTTTGTCAAATAAGAAGCGAGACCGTATTTCAAAATCGATATTACAGACGATTCCCCTTCATCATTCAGGCGATCTTTGTCTGCTCCATTCTTGATAAGAAAATCCACCTGGAAATATCGAAATGCATAGTGCAGAGGTGTACATCCAAAGTTATTGATGACGTGTGGAGACACCCCAATAGCCATTAACAGATCTCCTATTTGAATCTCCGCTTCAACTTCTTCCTTCTCCGCAAATGTCCCGGCAAGAACCCATTCGTGGAAAACTGTTTTTCCGTATTCGCCACGAATGTTGCAATTCTGAATCTCTTGATCAACGCACAACAAACGTAGTTTACGAAGTCGTGCAGCGGTACCGGGCATGTTGAATTGTGTAAAAGGTTGAGACTGGTTTTCGTGATGAAACATATAGTTACCAACAACAATATGCAGAGCAGTTAGACTCTGATCATTTGTTATGGTAGGATCGAAAGACAGTTCGTCCAACAAGGATAGTAAAGCTTCCTGAAAAGCGTCATCTCTACCGAGAATATCAACTGGCAAAGCGGCAATGAAATGAAGAGCAGTGTTACCACCCACTCCTTTGGCTTTAGCAATGTCTTCAGATGGTTTGATTAACAGAGTTATAAGCGCTTCCTTGATCAATGACATTCTTACATCCCAAAACGAATGGCGTGCTGGCGTTTCCCTAGACTTGAGTTCATCCCTTAGTTCTTGCTTAGATTCTATGGGTTCGATGGATGCATGACCACGATAAAATCGAACACCTGGAATACACTTTAAAAATTTACGCCATTTTCGGGCCCGTAGAAACCTCCTCGACAGTGAGAGTGGCATATTGTCTTCATCCACAAAGACACCGGATCGGAAGGATAAAACCTTTGATGGCGGGTGACCGACTCGTGTGCGAAACAAAGAATACAACCGTTCAGAAAACATTTCCTCTTCTTCATTATTGAGAATATCACGGATGATTTCTCCAGCAAGTATTCTCACCAATAATCCTCCGACAGTCGACATCCTGATTTCGGAATAAAAATATATCGAGTATTCGATCCTTCTTTCACCAACTTCCTACTAACAGCAGGACGCTAACTTTTTCCAAGAATTGTGAATATTAACTGATGTTAATATTCACGGAAAACCGATCAAGTTGCAAAAATACGGAAACAATGGAGCCGGCTCCTTTGTCCAAGATCGTAGAGGGAGCTACTATGAATTGACCTATATCATTATGACGTCACGGCTTGTTTATGAGGGGGGACAGAATCAACATGAACAATACAATTTTGAACTATCTACTCTGCTGAGGAAAATTTAATTTCGAATTGTCTAGTTTCCAGATATCAGCTGTATCAATGTTTATCCCACAATATTTACCGTATTTGGTGGCTGTTACCGCTATTCTACGTTCTACAAAATGCATTTGATAGCGATTTCATTTGTGTTGTTGCTGTTTTGTCCCCCTCCCACGACCATGATCCTTAGCGTTTAAACAATAGATTGTTTTGATTGACGTCATAATGATATAGGGCAATTGTAATCGCCCTAAACCAAAACGAGTAGGAGACTTGGTACTAGTTTGTCGCGCGGGGCCTGGACAACGCGTTTGGGTAGACAGGACTTTTCTTCGCATCGAAACAACATGCATGGCGGCGAGTGAGCAATCTTCTCAATGTTTTCATGTTGCTCAGTTTAGCTGAAGAAGACATTCCTGGCGGTGCAAGTTTGCCTCGGAAAACTCCAAAGTAACGCAGCAAATTACCGGCTTTGGCATTATTTCTCCGTAAACTCTTGTAACATATTCAAAAACTCGTCGCCATGTTGACAACAGACAGACAGGCATTTCCTGTCTACCCAAACGCGTTGTCCAGGCCCCGCGCAACAAGCTAGTACTTAGTCTCCTACTCGTTTTGGTTAAGGGCAACCTCGTTCCCAGGGATCTTTACGCGCCTAATCAAATATTGCGTCGAAAGTACTTTCGACGCCATCTTTGATTAGGCGCGTAAAGACCCCTGGGAACGAGGTTGGGTTAAGGGAAATTGGATACAAAAGAAAACAATCCTGTCCTCGCGCAGCCTGAGAATACAGCCGCCTCTCATCGCGGGCTCACTTATTAAAGTTTACCAAGTTGTGAGAATCTTATCACAAATACAAAACTATTACGTCATAACTGTAGCAATACAGCAACTGTGAACTATGCCGTTAAGAAAACTTTGTCAGACTCTTACATGTTATATGGATTGTGGATGAATCAGTGGCCGAGATGAGATGGTGCTAGATCGCCTACAGACTGATTATTCTTGTACGGGGTAAGTTTTTGTAGTTGTAATTATATGCAGAAACGGTCCCTAAAATAAACAACTTTATTTACGTGTCTAATCTTCTAGCTGACCCCACAAGGGATCTACTAATCGCGGACACGAAATCCTCGGTGGAATTCGAGCCAGTTTACGAGTTCAGTGAGTTCATTGCGTCTGTGATAGCAAAGCGACATCCACATGCTATCTCTGATCACACAAGTCAAGGCCTCGCAAAATGTGTCAGCATTGAGAGCGTCTGATAGCCTACACTTCATGCCAGCTGTACCCAAACTATATGTGCGCATCACTGGATGTTCTGATTCACTGACCAGAAAGAGACAAGATCAGATCCTGGCATTAATGATTGACAGACCCTCTTGTATATTTACATGAGCTCCACCGAGCATCACATCACAGTTAGGTTTCTTCCGGTACTACAGACATGGAGTGGTAGGTTAGCAGAATACATGATCGTATCCATTTTGAATATTCCTATTTAAAACTATTCTAGAACTTTGAAATAAAATTAAGGAAACGATCAGTTATGAGCCCAAGCCATAAATTGTATATTTGGGTGCAGTAAAGTGTTTTAAATCTTGTTCAACCATTTTTAGGCGATTTGTGGTCGTAATATTGCTTTAAATTGCAATAAAATTCATTGAAATGACGTCATTACCTCAAATTATGCTAATGAGTTGACCATGAATGGAGTCATAACATTGGATGTGTTTATTTTTCAGTTGTTTCCAGGCTTCAGACATTTGATCCTTGAAATATTATTGAAATACAGTCGAAGCTCTCGTAAGCAACCACCTCGGGAATTCGTAAAAGTGGTCGTAACTAGAGCTGTTCGCTTACGAGAATGAGCTCTCGTAAGCGACCACGCGCTAAAGCAATAGATGGTGGTCGCTTACGAGAGCTTTTAGCTCTTTTGATATGTAATTTAATACGTAATGTAATTTTATGTACGTTTATATGTAATTATACGGTTATTGTTTATCACCGATATTGAAGAGGTTTGCGAATGTTCCGCTGTCATGACGCATCAACGGCGGCAGAGATTCGAACTGAAACTTCTCCTATTGACAAATTAAAGTGTTGAGTAATACGAATCAGACTCTTGAGTGGTCGCTTACGAGAGCTTAAAAACAAAGGAACCACGTAGTTGGTAATTCCCAAAAGTGGTCGCGGTCGCTTACGAGAGCGGTCGCTTACGAGAGCTTTTAATTACAGAGATTAAGTGACAATTCAAACGGGGTTTCGCGATGGTGGTCGTAACTAGAGCTGGTCGCTTACGAGAGTGGTCGCAAGGAGAGCTTCGATTGTATATTTTAATAAGTGGAGCTGACATAAAAAGAGAGCAAAATGAACTAGAGTTGGCTTTTGACTGAGATGACATTATTGCAATTCGCCACTTTGGAAAAGAGTAGGGAATTGGGGCGAGGGTGGTCTCGCAAAGGCGCTTGGGATCGTTACAGGGGACACGCATCGTACAGAATACAAACAAACACTGCGAATATCGCAATGAACTCATCGAATACAAGCAGAGAAAGTGAAATAAGCTTGAAAGAAGACACTGTACCAGAAGTAAAGCTCAACAGAAGTATCCAGGAAAGGGTTCATAAAAGCCAACTTATTAGAGCAGAGCAAAGAAGTGAAAACTACCGTGGAACGGGAGTTAGCAGCAGTAAAGCGAAGTTGTGTGGCCGAATGCTACGATCCGAACACGTTTTGCTTTAGCCGATTCCTACGTTTCCCATCCTGGATTTATGATTTTAAAGTAAGCGAAAATGTCAGACGCATATAGCTAATAATTTGGTTTCCTATGTCGCTAATAATTTAGTTTCCAATGTCGCTAATAACATAGTTTGCTATGTTTGGTTCTTTTTTCCACTCGTTGGGTTGTGTGTTGCACACATGCATACCTTTGCGCTATGGGTCCAAGCTCGTCATTTCCTTTAAAGCCATGGACATCTGAGAGGACAGTTCCATTGGCCTATAGAGATTTGAAGATTAGATGTCTCACTAAACAAAGAACTTTGAACATAGCCTGAGTATCTTCTCAAAAGAAAGGGCGTAAAGGAACCCTCTTCTTTTCCTTCTTCTCTCACCCCTCCCCACCGTATTAAGTTTTTTTATATCCTCTGTCCCTTCCCTTTCCCAGTGTTTAACCCTAACCCCTTAAGGCCCGATACTCAGGTTACTTGATAAAGATCGAAATTTAAAAAATCATTGCCGAACTCAATGCTAATGAGAGCTTTAGGTAATTAGCGTTAAGTTTGGCATATGAGAGGGTCGGCGTCTGATGATGAGCCCTATAGGGAGTCAAATATCAGAAATGAAGAGCTGCACCTAAAAGGAAACATCAAAGAAAGTAAGTTGAGCTTGGGAAACGAAATGAATTCAGATTATCATTTATTATCTTTAAAGGGACTTGAACTTGAAATCGAGGCTAAAGCTATTGTATTGAATAGCGTGGCTTATATTTGCACGAATTCTTCAACACTAATCTCAGCGTTCTCACTGAGTCGTTATAACATATTTTGTTGCAAAACGTATATATCACGTGACCAACCACGTGATTGCAAATACTGGAAATTTCATCTCAAAATGGGCCGGTCTCAGGCATTGCATTTTTGGAGTAACGATTTTTTGCTTATGTGATTACACTTCTGGTTGTATGTTTCTGAAGCTGTGATTTGAATGGTTGACCCTGATATATTGTTAAGGCGAAAATAGAGAAAACAGGTCACGTTACCTGTTCTCGGAACAGATTTCCCCCAATGTTTTCACCTCCAATGGCAAAATGTTAACCATTCCAAACGGAGCTTTAGAAACAACCAGAAAGTAATCAGATAAGACAAAAATCATTACTTAAAAAATGCAATGTGACCGGCCATTTTGATTTGTTTCTTTTAGTAGCCTTAAGGGTCACGTGACCTTCTAAATACCAAAATACCAATACTCAAATGTTAAGGCACGTGATTACCGCCTAATTATAGATTTCTAGAGTATTTCTAGAGTATTTCATTGAAAAATAACAAATATAGCGAATTTAGAGTGTTTCATCAGAAATGCTCAATAAACCATGCCTTAATATGCTTGAGAATGCAACCCCGAAATGATAAACGTTCTCATGGTATGCTTTACAGGTATACTAAAGAACATTTAAGAATATTTTGAAGCAGAAGGAGAAAAACACGAATGTTCAGTGAAACAATGCCGTTAATTTGCTATGCCTCGTTGACATGCTAGTCAACAGGACTTATATATAGGGTGTATAGGCTACCATATATAAAATCAAGTAAACATAACAGTTTTTCATTTCCTCATTTATATAGCGCAAACTATAGATCTATAAGTGTATAATCAAATGCTCTTCGCAAGGGAGGTCTTGGGATAGGGACTGCTATTGTGGCGCATTTTGCTGCCGTGCAGTTTACAATCATGAGTGTTTGTTAGGACCTCAGAATACCAGACTTCTAGAAGTCCCTTCTATGTCGATGTTTTTAGAATGGCTAAACATGGTTCAAGATGGCTAACGATGGCAGTTGGCATGGTACCACCTCCCGGTTAGCTCAGTGGTTAAGCTCCGGTCTGTCGAGCGGGAGGTCGCGGGTTCAAACCCCGGCCGGATCAATTAACACTCAGGGTCTTAAAATAACTGAGGAGAAGGTGCTGCCTTTGTGAAACAACTGCAAACAGTTAGACCTTCACGTCTTCTCGGATAAGGACGTAAAATCGTAGGACTAGTGTCCCCAATTAGCTGCAAAGCTAAATACATTTGACACTTAAATAAAGTTACTTACTTATTTACTTACTTACTTACACGTAGTTGGCTGGGTCTGCAGACGTCGTCCCTACTTACATTCCAGACCCAGCCAACTACGTGTACCATGTCTAGGCATGTGTAGCCATCGTTACTATCTGGAACGATGTTTCTAAAGACATTCTAAAAAACATCGGCATATAGAAGGGACTTCTAGCAGTCTACCAGAATACAGGTTGTTGTGCCGGGAGACAATCCCTTACTCTTTCACAACATAGCACGCCAAGTTCCTTTACGTCCCCCTCGTATAGATTAGAAGGGAAAGGAGAAAAAGCCAACGGCTTTATGTCCTGCCTGGTCGAACCCGTGACCTCCTACTCACAACACCGACACTCTACCACTGAGCTAGGTCTATCCTATATATCGGGGCTTTCACAATTTTATCTCTTCTATCCAAGGCAGTTTTGTGGGAGTTTACTTGAAACAACTATGGATACCAACCTGGCCTTCGGGCCTCTTCTTCACTTGTGCAAACCACATCGGCAAGTGTTCTCTCAACATACCTGCATTCTGAGAAGAGTAAGGTTTATATTATCCATATGAGAGAGAAAGGTCACATTTTTACCACCGGTTTTCTATAGAGAGTAGTATAAAGAGAATATAAAAAGTTGGGCTAGGAACGTTTATCAAGTAACGAGATGCCACGAAACTCATAAGACTGCATCATTCAGATTCTTCCATCGTAGTTACGGTACACTTATACTGGTTTATGGACGACCAAGCAGAGAAAAACTGGGTTTAGCTTGAATACGCATACCTGAACTGACTTTCTACCGCTGAATTCAGATAGGACAAGAAATTTCCAATGTTTTGATGTATAGATCATCGAGTTTAGAGTGCTACAAATCGCTGTTAAAGTTCAATTTCGTGCTATTTTTTTCTTGTATGACCTTTGTAATGGCGGGAGCTGCAATAGGAGAGATTTTGGAGCGGTCAAAACGAAAGCAGATAATTCTCCTTCGTATAGTTTTGGTATCAACAGGTAAGCCACATTATAAACTTGTAATGCGACTGAAGTTGTTATTTCTCTCAAATAAAATCGCATTTACTTCAAAGCGATGACTAATACCAAATGTCCTCTTCTGTGTGCAATGATTTTGATATGATAAATTTTAGCCAATCAGAGCTCAGCTTTACTATGAAATACAGTGCGGTATTTCATAGTTTTCCTATGAAATACAGAGCGGTATTTCATGGCTAGATCAAAGCCAATCAAAATGCAGGAAATTTCGCGCCCTTTCTTTATCAGCCAATAAGAATGAAATATCGTGAATACATAATTAGTCTGGAGACGCGTCCGCCACTCGAAACTTTCGTTTTCCGGCGAGAAAATTCGGTCTATAATCCGGTAAGTTACTTAGTTTTTGTGATAAATATTCCGTAAATTTGTTATTTATAGAATAATATGGTTATTTCATGGTTTTATATGGAATACTGGCGAAAAGTTTCACTCGAAATTCATACTATTTTGGTAGGCTCGTTGGATAATACTGATACAAATTTCTCGTGAAATATTCTCCCGTATTCCATAGAAAATCATGAAATAACCAGTAAATAAGGGCCTAAAATGCTTCAATCAAAAAGGAGTTGTACGCAATGCGTATGACGTCAGGGGTATAAAAAGACAGTAATGGACGTTTTACAGGATACGATCACATTTTGTACTGGACGACAACAAAATCTGACTTCATATATTTTTTTAAAAGCACTTGTACGAGATCGATAGTGTCATTAGAATACATGTTTGTAAAATAATGCTATTTTTCACCTCCATGCAATCGATAGTCGATCTTTCTTAATTTGCCGTCCAGTAAAGCCTTCCCTATGGGATCACGAGCTAAATTCATTGGTTATTGAAATTATATATAGCACGTGACTGTTTCCTGCAAAATGTATATTTGTCCCCTCCTTTGCATGCATGAGCTGGTGTTCCTTAAGTCAGCCGCACACGAGAGCTATCAGCTCAGCCAACGGGCACGAGAGGTCGTTTGCTAATCTGATAGCTCTCGCGTGCGGCGAATTTCGGCGGGTTTTTCACCTCAATTGACGGTGAGGAAAATATCTATCCTGTTTGATATTTTGTCTCTTGAGGCGAGAAAGTCACCGTGTGCGCTGAAGAGAGCCTTAGCTTGGCGTAATCAATTGACCAATGAAAACGTATACAGCGCTCTCACGTGATTTCAAAGCGAAGTCACATAGTGAAATTCACCGTGTGTGGTGAAACGGCGCTTGAGCTAACAGCTTAGCAAACGACCTTGTGTGCCCGTTGGCTAAGCTGATAGCTCTCGTGTGTGGCGGACTTTATGCACTCCAACAATTCTCTCGAGTGCTGGAATTCACCAGAAAAGCACGTGTGCAACAACGTATAACGTAGTCACATTATTGGCGGCTATTAAGTACTAATATCAATCATTCTATAGGAAAATCACATGCCTGACGAGGTAATTCCACGTTAAATTGCACGAGAAAACCGATATAAGTTATAAATAGCGCGCGTAGTCTACATGCAGTGGTGATTCCACTCTGAATCACCACTCCGTCTCAGCCAATCAGCGTCTGATTTCGCAAATGCACCGTGCGATTCAGCTTTGGCAATGCGATTCTAAAAATAATCTCTTTGCGTCAAAATTAGCATGTCGGATTTTACTGTACTGGATTCTTATACTGTAGTGAAACAATTGCGGCATATACCGTAAAATCCCGCTTAATAGGCCTGCGCTCATACAACTTCGAAAGGGTTTATAAGGGGGCTTATATTCGGAAGGGGGGCTTAAGAGCGGGATGATGAAAACGTTCGATCTGTGGTTTAGCCGGGTACTGCCTTTGATCAGCCCCTGCGGTTTCAGGTCCGTTAAAATTCAGTGTTTTTTTTTAATGCACCAACAGAAAACTACTCAAATACGTATGCATGACACTAGTCTTCTCGCTGTAATACACGAAATGTGTTACTGTTCGCGATAATTAGTCGCTTTCAAGCATGAAACATTACGATAATAAACTGTTCTTTCAGTCAATTTAAAGAGATGAAGGCAGGGGAGGAGTTATTACAATGCAGGAGGGATTTTATAGTACAAGACTCAGTGATATGTCTATCTACTGGAGTGGATTATAACCGGTATTTTACCGTTACAATTTTCACAAAAAGTAATTATATAGGTATATATATTGATTACTATACTGCATGGGTCGAAGAACCTCGGAAAATTGACCAATTTAGCTTGTACATTTGTTGTCCCAATTCAAGTCACCTGACACGTTTTCTTGTTTTTCTGTATCCCAAGAGGAAATGTATAACTATCTCTATTTTGAAAACAAAGCACTGAATCCTCTGGAGAGCTGTCACATGATCTGAATTGGGACAACACATGTACAAGCTAAATCGGTCAATTATTTTTGAAGAAATAATTTAGGAATAATTTATAGTTAATACTCACATGCTCATAGAAATCCATACAGCTCTTAAGTACGATGCTGTCCCTGTCCACAATAAAGCAGTATCTCTTCCATTCCTCAGAAAATGACTGCAGGAACGAAGAAATTCACAAAAATGTCCTTTACTGAATTTCAGGGTCGGCCAGGGGTTTTGGGTATACTAGTATCCAATTGAGTATACTGTCACAGTATTTTGACATTGAAATATGGGTATTTGTTATATTGATATTTTGGGATTTTCTGTTGTAAAGTATACGGTACGATTTTGACATATGATTTGAATGTCACAAAGTCAGTTCTGAAGCTGAATCAGAATTCTTAATTTAATTGGGTATTTGGGTATAACGGGTGATTTTTAAAAGGTAATTGGGTACCACTACCCCCTGGCCGAGACTGTCCTTTGTGACATCATATCGTGTACATAAAAAAAGAAGCGTTAGCCATGTATTATGTATCCTGTGATCAGGCGTCTCTTTTCCACTAAGTAAATAAACAAAAGAAGGTGGAAAGAGGATATTAAAAGGAGAGCCTGATACAAATGCTTGTCGAGTCGTTTTCCGTCCCCTGTCACGTCATGTAACGAATTTTGCGCGAGCCATCAAGCCAATCAAACTGTAATTCAACTGCGCGTGCCAGAAGTCGCACTTTTTAATGTACGGACAAATCAGGCCCCTTTCCCTTTTTTCTCTTCTCCGCGCGCGCTGTGAATTCTTAGGAAAGGAGGGCATGATTGAAGCTTATGTACGTACTATGCTGTCGTAAAACAGGGCATTTGAGAACATGAGTGAAACGTTGAAAACACGTCAAGCCGAAGGCGCGTGCTTTCAACATTTCTTGAGTGTTCTCAAATGACTGGAGTGTTTTACGACAGTATAATACATGGCTAAGGCTTCTTTTCTTGCTGTAGATTTAAGCGAGCGATGAAAGCATGTTATATTTAAGAAACAAAATCACATTTTCACAGTTTGGGAGAACGAGAAATGTTAATGGAACACTGCTATTTCGAGTTCTTCCAATCTTTTTTAAGTTTTTATATACCTCTACACCTCTATTTCCTTTATAAAAAAAGGAGTAAAAGTACGTTTTATGTGATCATCAAAACGTAAATTCTTTCAACTAGCTCAAGCGCGCGCTCAACTTTCTATGTTTCTATAGAACTTTATAAAATAGATTAGACAGTACGCGCTCTCTGATTGGCTGAAAGCCGTGTTTCTATTTAACAAATAAAGAAGCCTTAGCCATGTTAGAGATCTGCCATATGGCATTCTACAGGCTCAGTTCTGGGACCCCTTATATATTCCATCTACACAAGTTCTCTTGGCGATATAGCTAGAAACCATGGTATATACCTTTTCATTTATATGCAGATGACACACAATATTGTACTTGTCATTCAAAACTAGCTGCCAGGATGATCTAGGTTCTGCAGGAGTGGTTATGGAGCTATGACTAAGAGACATCGGCAACTGGATGCTACGAAACAAACTAAAATTAAACCAGGATAAGTCTGAACTCGTACTTATTAGCTCAAAGAACCATCCACGCCCCTATATTAATTTCATTCAAGTTGGCGAGGAGGAGGTTAAGCCAAGTGAACAAGCGCGTAATTTAGGAGTTATATTTGACCAATGTTTTGATCTTAAGGAGCATGTCAAAAAGATCTGTAAATGCTCATAGTTTTATATTAGTAACTTAGCTAAGATAAGGAAATACTTGACCCAGGAGACTGCTGAGATAATGGTGCATGCCTTTGTATCCTCTAGGCTAGATAATTGCAATGCTTTGCTTCATGGTCTCCCTAACTATCTTGTTGATAGGCTACAGCACGTTCAGAATTCGGCTGCCCGCATCATTACTTCATCTAGAAAGCATGATCATATCAAACCCATACTAGTCAAGTTACATTGGCTCCCTGTACATTTTATAATTGTTTTTAAATTACTGTATTGACTTATAAGGCTTTGAATGGACTCAAGAAATTACTCAATGAGCCCACTGCCAACCTAAAGACGTATGGAGATAGAGCGTATTGAGTCGCCGGACCCAGACTTTGGAATAAGCTACCGACTAATATCAGGGAATCGGCTTCAGTTAGTTTGTTTAAGTCTAGACTCAAAACACATCTATTTCAAGAAGGAACTGTAAATATTTTTTAGTCATATCTAGTTATTAACTTGTAATATCGTAAAGCGCCACGGACAATTAGTGGAGCTTGGCGCTAAATAAATGCTCTATTATTATTATGTTATATAATATCATGAAACACGATGGGCATTTGAGAACATGAGAGAAATGTAAAAGCACAAGCCGAAGGCGCGTGCGTTCAACATTTCCCGAGTGTTCTCAAATGACCAGAGTGTTTTATGATAGCATAAAACATGGATTTAAGGCTTCTTTATCTGTTTTATGATATAGATTTACGCGCGCGATGAAAGGAAACCGCCAGTTGAAAACAATAAAACACGGCAAACCATGTTATATACTCTGAGAAAACATGGAGTTTTAGCCAATCAGAGCGAGCGTACTATCGTATCTATATTATAAAACTCTACAGAAACATAGAAAGCTGAGCGGGTGTTTGAGCTATTTGGGATAATTTACGTTTTGATGATCAAATAAAACGAGATTTTTACCGTGTTTTTACTCGTTTATTTTATAAACGAGTAAAAACAATGGTAACACGAGCCAACACGGAAAATGTTTTCTATTTATTAAATAGAAACACGGCTTTCAGCCAAGTTCAAGTTCATTTTATTCACACTTTTTTTTTTTTTTTTTTGGTAATTATGTACATTTACGACAGCCATAAAAAAAAAGGTATAAAGATTTTGTAGGAGGAGAGTGCGTAGTGGCCAATCAGAGCGCGCGTACTAACGAATCTATTTTATAAAACACACTTTTTTAGCCAATCAGACTGCACGGTATATCGTGGCTAATACTATATATAGCATTTGCACTTCAATAATATCTGAAGGTACTAATAAAGTTTTTTGTTTGTTTTCAATCACAAGAATGTACAGGCATATTAATCTTACCTTTGTACAGGATTCCTTTCGAAAGTTTTCAAGTTGCTTTTGTAAGCTGTTTAACTGTTCTTCACACTACAAAAAAAACACCAAAGATTTATAGGTATTTATAGATTTTGGAAGTGTATCTGAGTGCATTGTTATAACTAATTATTATTGGCCTTCCACTCTGGGGTGTCGCGAGCGGAATAAATGGCTTATTTTTCAGAATGGCGAGGTTTTCTCATTGTACGCAAATTATCATTAGGAAGTATTGTTTTCCTTGTACATTGTAATTGTCATTGTTATTTTATCTCGGTTCTTTCAACAAACGTAGCTAACGTGTGTAGGGATTTGACAGGGGACTAGAAAACAAGAGAATGTAAGCGGTCGAACGAGGGTTCGAGTTCCACTCGAGACATGCGTCTTTTTTTTCAATCTTTACCTTTATTTATCCATACGTAAAGAGCAAGTAGAACTTAGTACTAGGAAAGTGCGAGGATATGTTACAAAATGTCCTCTGGCTTTGGAATTGGGCAGGAGTTAACGGATATATTTCCCGAGAAGAACAAAGAAAACACAGTCAGATGAAAAATAAGGGTGGCCAAAGAGACCAAAGAGTGGATGTACATATTCAGGCTTTTTAGTTGGGACCAAAAAAACATCCATAATGGTATTACTAACGTCCGGTGTCTGCAAAGAGGGGTTCTACTGAAACAATGGCACAATGTTACTACATTTCAAACAGTTTTATTCACCTTAGCAAACCTTACATACATACTGAAACGACAAGCGCGAAGCGCCCAAACTGATTAGTGTGTTTGGCAGCTTCCCACTTGGGTTCCCTGTGGTTGCCTATGGAGTTGTTTGGTGTTTACGCTGGTTAAACATCGGAATCCCTTCCAGAATTATCGAGAACGTTGATTGAATCGAAAACCGAGCGTTATCGTTGTTATTTCTCAGGGAATTATGGGAGAACCAATCACTGCTCTGAATGGAAATTTCCAGAAGCGCGCGAACTGCGCGAACGTGCATTGTTTTGCCGCCGTTTTCATTTTAATGACGTAAGCGAAATGAAAGAGAACCAGAGAACTTCGATGGCTTTATTTTGTTATATTCGAAGTCAAGAATTGCAGAGCATCGACCTTTATAATTGTTGATCATGATACAAGTTTAAGACAAAATTCTAGCTTGTGAAGTGGTTAATTTCCGAGATGAATTGTTAAAAAAGAAAAAATGTTCGTCTGAAATCTTCAACACGACAACGAGTGCAAACTGCTTGAATCGCAAAAATATCAGTTATGTATTTTTTTAACTATTTAAACTTTTAGTTTTTGAAATCCTTTACCTGTTTCTCTTTTTCTTCATATTTTTCTGTTGGCTTTTTCCTTAGACTTTTCTTCCTGACTTTCAGCAGATCACTCTTAGCCTTTTCAACCAGCTGCAATGGAGTGAAGAGTCAGGGGATCTTGCCTGCATTCCAGAGGTATTAAATAACTATAGTACTATCTAGACTCTAGCACACATGGGTGGGAGTATTTGCTTAGCTATTTTTACGTACCACAAATGCACCTTGCACAATGGGTTTTAAAATGAAAAAAAAAGAGAATTAATTGTAACGTCAACAGAAGTGCTCATACCCAAAAGTAAGAGAAAGGGGTTTAACAGAACTGAAACTATACAGTTAGCAACTCTGTTGAAATATGGACGTTCGTTGGGAGCAGCTACGTTAATACTGCTCAGGCAAAAATCCATGATGGTGTCCTCAATGGCTCCGGCGGAAGCTAATGTAAATAAACTTACTTTCCATAATCAATACAAGGAAAAAAGACACCCTGATAGCAGGAAGGATAAGAAGCAGTCCTCAATTTGTTATGGTTGTGGGGGAAATTGGCCAGTCATGAAAGCAAAACCAAATGTCCAGCTTGGGGTAAAGAGTGCAGAGAACGCAAGAAGATCGAAAAAACATTTTGCATATCACGGGATGACAATTTAGTGACTCAAGATCTGCAAGATACCAAACATCCGGTGGACACTCCACAACAATCTCTGGAATATTATAACCTAGATTTATATCAGACAGCATCTCCACCCAGCACAAAGGGGTATGTGCAACCTTATAAGTGTTCCCTGGAACTGCATGAATGAAATTGCTACTACTCTAACTACTCTAGAAATAGACACTGGTGCAACTTCCACCTTAATCAGCGAGCAGCAATTTCACGCCTTGAAGGAAGGGATAGAGACGTTGGTACTCAACACTTCTGAGCTACCAAACCTCCGCACGTATTCCGGAGAAATCATAAAATCGGTGGGCAAGACTGAGCTTGAGGTCACCGAAGGAGGAAAAACCATCAGGTTACCACTGCTTGTAGTGTTAGGCCCTGGGTCAAACCTACTAGGAAGAGACTAGCTTGACAAGCTGCAAATAGACTGGACTACAAAGTCAGCACAGAAAGGGAGGCGAAAGAAGAGCAGTACCCAGATCTTTTTCAGCCACGATTGGGTACCCTTATTGGAAAGAGTGTGAAACTTTGCGTTGACGCAGAACTTCCACCCAAGTTCATGAAGCCTAGAACAGTGCCTTTGGTACTTAAGAGGGAAAGTGCACGCAGAATTGGAACGGCTCGAGCAAGAGGAAGTCACCAAGCCTGTAACAATTGCAGACTGGGTCTCTCCTATAGTCCCAGTTCTCAAAGCTTCGGGGGAAATCTGCATCTGTGGTGACTATAAGCTAACAGTCAATTGAGCGGTGAGGACCAATAGCTACCCAATACCAAAGGTTGAGGATCTATATGCCAAGCTGTCTGGAGACAAATACTTCACCAAATTGGATTTAAGGCATGCATATCAACAGCTGACCCTATAGATGAGGAATCTCAGCTCTCACAGCAATTAATACAAACTGACTTCCTTGTGGAATCTCAGCAGCACCTGAAATCTTCCAATGACAGCTGTTTACATAGATGACATTTTGGTAACAGGGAGAACAGACGAAGAGCACAATGCAAATCTGCAGGGAGTACTTAGGCGCTTGGAAAAAGCAGGTTTACGACTCATAGGAGAACAATGTGTCTTCAAGCAGGATTCAGTTACATACCTTGGGCATGTGATTGACGCACAGCGGGATATTCATCCTACCCCAGATAAGGTGTGAGCCATTGAAAAAGCTCCACCGCCAAAGGATACTTCCGAACTGAGAAGCTACTTAAGCTTACTCAACTACTATCACAAGTTACTGAAGAACCTAAGCACTGTGATAACATCACTGTACCAGTTGCTTCACCAAGATGGAAAGTGGAAGTGGGGACCAACTCAGCAGAAGGCATTCGAAGAGTCAAAGATACTCCTTCAGTCATAGCATTTGCTACTACACTCATAATCCGGCACTGCCCCTCCTGTTACACTGTGACGCCTCTCCATATGGGGTCGGGGCAGTTCTATCCCACAGGCTGGAAGATGAAACAGAGAGACCCATAGCATTTGCGTCGAAAACATTAGCACAAGCTGAAAAACAGTACGCTCAGATTGAGAGAGAAGGTTTAGGACTAATCTTTCGAGTAACCACGTTCCATAAATACTTATTGTCACGAGTTTACAGTCAAGACGGACCACAAACCACTACGCATATACTGGGTTTGCTGAAAAAGGATAAAGCGATCTCTTCCATGCAGTGTGGCAAGCTCCAGGATTCAGCAATGGGCTTTAACACTAGCCAATTATCAGTACCATCTAGAGTACCAGCCGCAGCATCAGATGGGCAATGCAGATGGCCTAAGTCGCTTATCACTGAACGAAAAGCCGAATCAGATACCAATTAACCCCAGAGGAGGTGGTTCTAACAATGATAACACTACAGTACACACCAGTGACCGCAGAGCACATAGCCTTCTGAACAGCTAGAAGCTAGACTAGAGATCCCGTGCTTTCAGTTGTATTAATTAAAGGCAGTTATGGGATGAACACCTGCTACGGCCTATTCTAAGCGAAAGGAAGAGCTTTCCTGTCAGAATGGATGCGTGCTGTGGGGTTCCAGGGTGATAATTCCCCCAGCGGGTACACCCAGGGATATCTAGAATGAGAGCATTAATTAGGACGGAGTTATGTCTGGTAGCTCGGAGTTGATGCAGATATCGAAGAAGGATACGAGACTGTCAAACATGTCAGGAAAACAGCAAATCTCCTCCAAGGCCAAGTATTCACCCATGGGAATGGCCACGCAGGGAAACCGTGGTATCGGTTACACATTGATTTTGTGGGACCTTTCGAAGGAAAGATGATCTTGGCCATTATAGTTGATGTCCACAGCAGTATAGAAGCTTTTGTAGTGTCCACATCAGTCAACTTCAACGGCAACGATATCGATTGGTAGGCTGTGTCAGAGCTTTTCCACGCATGCTGTTCAGAAGGTTATTGTCTCGGACAATGGTGAATCATTCACGAGTGAAGAATTTCAAGACTTCTGTGTTATGAATGGTATCAAGGAAATCAGTTCCTCGCCCTATCATCCAACAAGCAATGAACTTGCGGAAAGGGCAGTCCAGAACATCCAGGAAAACCTCAAAAAACATCGGGGGACCTTGACTACATCGCTATTATACCCCATTCTACTACAGGTTCAGCTCCTGCAGAACTGTTATTCAACAAAACGCCACGGTCAAGACTGGTTTTGGTGCACCCATCCTTACAAGAGAAAGTACTCTACAACCAAGGAAAGATGAGAGATCCGCATCCCCAGACTGGTCACGAGTACATGCAGCTGTTTATAATTTGTTGGAGACCCAGTATGGATCCCTAAGTGGCTGCCTGGTGTGCTAGGAGAAAAGCTAGGCCCTGCAGTGACATTCCTGGTAAAACTCCAGGATGACAGAATCTGGAAGAGACATTTAGATCACCTACAGGGCCTCAGGGGAGAAGAAGGTAGTGAAATGCCTTTCCCTACTGTTGATCCTATTCCTAAGTTACCCAACCAAGGTACCAGTACCAGAGGTAGTTGCAGTAAATATAGACCAGGAGGGGTCTACTGTGGGCACAACGAATACAGACACACAGGCCACGCCAGACCCTACAACAGAGGTTCGCAGGTATACAACATGCATATAACTGATTCATGAACGCTGAAATGAACTGATCATGATTCGTGATCATTGCATGAACTCGTGTTTAGGTTTTGGAAGGTCATGTTTACTTAATTGTATGCATATTGCGGTTATCATATAGTTTTAAATAAGTGGAAAGGGATGTTATATTGTCAGGCCGCACAGTGCATTATGGATGGTACGTATCACAAGCTCTGATGCAGGTGGAGGATGACGAGGAAGACGATGTGGGGCAGCCATTTTGGAAACACTTTGTTTATACACTGGTTTTCGTATGTTTAGTTTTAATAAAGATAACTATGAGACTCAACATTTACAGTGCGACTACTGAAAGCGGGGCGACTTAGACAACGAGAACCAATCACATCGCAGAACGAAAACAAAGCATTCCAACTTCGGTTATAGTTGGAATGCTTTGTTTTCGTTCTACAATGTGATTGGTTCTCATTGTCTAAGTTGCCCCGCTTTCAGTAGTCGCACTGTAATTAAACATCCACATAATTCTTGTGATATTATATAATTCTTCCAAATCATCAATCATCCTCATTATTGAAATCAGAATAGTACTATAGCTAGACATATAGTATATAGACATAGCTATACTTCTAGTATATAAATTTCTTTTTTTCAGAACAGAGGTTTCCTTCAAGTGAATGTATTAAGGACAAGTGTTATACCAATGTTCCAGACTTTGTCACCAATCCTTGTGAATGCATGCAGAATTTAATTATTTGCCCATTATTTTTTTATTTTAGTCTGGAGTAATAAAGGATGGTACATACAACTGGAAATCTTACCTCTACTTTCATTTTGTTGTCTTGGTTGTAATTCTTTTGTGTAGACTGCAATGATAGCAAATTAACATCTGAATACAAATATACTGTGCCTGAGTTGAAGACTGCATGGAAATAATTTAAAGTATCCTGGGATTTGTTTTGGAGGGGCCATATAATGTATACCATCCATGCATGTATTATCTCTCTGTCACATATTTCAGCAACTGGCCGATGAGCTGTTATTTTTTATCCTAAGCTTACAATATATATAATAATATATATAATAATATTTTATCATAATAATACACACATGCAGTAATATTATATTTCACACAAAAATTAATACATTTTTTTCTCGTATTGCCTACATGCAATCACATACTTTAATGAAATTTGAAAATTCAATCATGAAAAATAATACAACCTAGCTAGCTACAACAAAGTCTTACAATAATTATATTATTATTCGCAAATGACAAATATGCATACAAAGAGTTCAAACTTTTAAACTTTCAGTCACAATTTTGTTGTTGCAGCATTCTTGTCACTTAATACACAGGGAACCCACATCTAAGAGCACTTTGTTATTCATTAATAGAATCTGGAATGCAGCAGGGTGCTCTCATGTTGATTGAAGGGACAAGATCACATTACGGCTGACCGTTAATTGGCTTAAATTCAAAACACAACTTAAATGTGGTATCACATGACTGTGGAGTCATAAGGTAATGCATAAGGTAAATTGATAGCACAGGAAGCCCAAGCTCTAGCTTATTATTTATAATATAATGAACAACAAAGCACTCTTAGATGTGAGCTGCTCCTTAAGCTGTGCACTATAGCTATAGGTATATAATAGTAATTACACAATGTTGTGCAATGGAATGCTGCAATTTTCCTTTGCATTGGCAATTAATGCAACAACAAAATATTAAAATGTGTTGCAAGCTAAAGAACAACAATACTATTGCAGTCCGTACATCCACTGCCTAAGCATCTGCTCAAGGCATCAGCTCTGATCTGCTAGCACTTTTTCATTATTCAGGTCAGGAACAAAACGAATTTTCTGCATGACAGATTTCTGATATTTGTTTATCCTTGGATGAATGAGGCTGATTAGGCAACAAGATAAATTGCTAATGCCTCTAGGAATCATTCCATGCACACACACTCGTTACTATGTACATTGAAACATAATATTCCCTGCACTCAACACTCATCTGACACCTGTTTATTTCTATGGAGGGAGGACAACCTGGTGGGAATCAACAAACTCAACTCACATTGATGATGCCACACCCAGGAATCGACCTTGGGCCACAGTGGTGAGAGGGGAGCAGTTTTATATGCTGCACCACCCTGACAGCTCCCGGCGAAGCTAAACTAATTAAGTCTTAATTTATAATTAAACATTGTACTCTTCATCTTCGAGTCAGCTAGCTGTTTCAGTTGATATTGTTATACCTGTGATTCAAAATAATCCAGTCATGGACATATAAAGCTGATACATCAAAATACTGTACTTTGAAATTTATACCTATAGATATAATTAGCATGTTGTAATATTTCTCCTGGTAAAAAAAAATTAAGAAGTCAAAATTGGTCTGGATAATCATACTAAATAATGTATTACATGTCCAAGATGTCAAAGTAGTTTAGAAAAAATAATTTTCAATACCCACAGAACACTTATTTATTAATCTCTGAAATATATACTTCATTAGTACTTATGATAATTACTGATCCACCATTGTCAATGATGTTCAGAGGATTATAAATATAAAAGCCTTAAATCCTACCATGTCTTATACTGCAGTCCAAAACAACATGACATTTTAATCTGCAGGTGAGCTGCCACTTTTACAAACTGCATGAGGCTTCCTATATGGCATTATTATATAGCCTACTTACTTTAACATAAATACTGTCGGATTCTATGAGAGAATCAAGGGGTGCTATGAAGTCATTCAACATATATTTGAGCTAGGAAAAGACAAGAAATAAACAAGTTAGTATGTAAGCCTGCCTGCAGCTATTTGATGGTATAAAAAAATATTTTCGGGATTTTAGGGGCTTGTGATCTAGTCCACTGTATTCATTTTTTATGAGTTAAGTAGTAACTTTGAATTAATTATTTACTAAAGTTAAGAAAGTATGAAAGTGTATTATAAAATTCATTTGGATTCTCAAGAAAATCATTATACTCTTTAGGAACCTTGTTAAAACTTGTTATAATATTGCCTACAATAATAAGGCTGAAGTCTAGATCTGACTTTTGATAGGAATTAAGAAAAGCCCCAAGAATCCCAGCCTAATGCACAAAATCTCTGCTGTAGCTCCAAAAATAACAATTTTGACAGTGCATGAATAAAAATTGTGAGTAAATAAAGTTAGGACTTTATCAAAGTGATTTTGGTGCTTAAACAGTCCTTTTGGCTGCCTTGGGGGTTATATACTGAGTTAAGGCACTGTTTTTGTGAGGTTTATGTTGGGTTAATATTGTTCTAATGTTGCTTCCGGTTGCATGAAATTAAAGAAGCATTGAATAAAGTGTCAACTACGTTCTCGATCTTACAACCAAATTAAAGGCATTTATATACTCACGATTTCCGATCGCCGTGTTTCAATATCTTTATGAGTTTCTATAATGTCCTCTAATGTTCTCCCTAAAATGCAAAAGCATCGTTTAATCATACGAAACGTGGATCGTTCCTTATCTACTGAGAGGGTGTTGACATGAAAAAAGCGAAAGGTCAGACTTGCCAAATCTATTTCGCAAGACGCTCACGAGGAAATGTGTTGTGAAAACGATACAATATCACTAGATTCCATCCACAATTAAAATATTTTTAGACTAGGGAAGAAAAGAAATAAGATGCAGAACTATAAAACGAAAAGAATGAAAATACAGATCCGAAAATACCGGCCAAATAAAGATTTACATTTTGATCGATATATGTTTATTTAACTTTACAAGTAAGTTCCGCACATTTGAAATCAACATGCAGCTTTAACTGCAAAAATGTTAGTTTCTAATAAAATTCTACACCAGAAAGTACACATTTATACAAAAGACGTTTTCGAATTCAAAACATTGAACGAAGATTCTTCAAGTGTTTATAGGCGCACTCGATCATAATTGTTCGCGTGGTATTGCAATTTCTTGATTGACAGTCAGTTAGTGTTAAACTGCACACAGGCACTAAAATGGCTTCTCTCGGCATGATTTCTTGAATAAGAGTATTTTATAAAGCTTTCTTTAGAAAAATACTTCAGTTTCTATTTAGACAAAAGGGGTTGAAGTTGTTACAACTCCCTTTTGGCAACTTTATTATTCAGGCCCACGTACCGGCAAGGTCTAAGGGTTTATTGAAATCAAAAGTCGAATATTAAATCAAAGTTTTACGTGATTGGGTTGAAGGATTATTAAAGTCAGTTACGTCTGAACCCCAAGAAAACTCCATTCTATTAAAGTGGTATAAAAATAAACGATAAGGTATGTTGATTCTAGCAAATGTTTTGATGCATTGAGCGAGCGCGAGTTATGGCGCCGAACTCAATGCCAAAAAATAAACAAACCACTTTATCAAATACGCATAATATTTCACGCTTTAGAATTACCTAACGGCTTCGCAGGCCCTTTCGAAGTTGTGGCCATTTGAGAGAGTTTTGTTAGAGCCTGTTGAAAAGCAGTCGAAGAGTTTGAAACGTCTGTCGGGAACAAGATAAGAGATTAAGTTAGGTATTACGTCCAGTATTCACAACAAATGTTAAACGCACAGGTAAACTTACTTTGTAAGGCTTTGTAGTACTGTTTAGCTGCCACGGAAATGTCCTTCATAGCTGGAGAAATGTCTAAGATATTCTGAATAAAATAGACGAACGAATGTTCATAAGAATTACGCGATTCTCGATAAACAAATCAAACTTTCTATCACAATCTCCAATGAAATTCACCTGGTATGTGCCACATATTATAGTGTGTATATCCTCACAGTTTGAATCCTCCAATCGCTCCATTTTGGCCTCGAATGATCCTGTGAGAGTTTGACAAACTGGTATTTAAGTTGGAAACCCTTTGTATGTGCCCATGCAAAGCCGTGCCGAATGTTGTGTTCCAGTCTCGATTTGGCGCAGTCTTAGTCAATGATTACACGGGCTCTAATTACAATTGAAGTACTGTCAAATGAACTCTCTGAAAATTAAAAAAAGAAAATAATGGGCCGATATTAAAATGGAATGACTCACTTCTATATTAACTCTTTATTCAGTGTACGAAGTCTTTTTTGATAGACGGTACACCAGTTCAGAAATTTCATTTAGTTTTACGGGTTTTACGATAATTGTCAGTCGAAGGCAGTTCGCGCTGCGTTTTAATCATCTTTTCAAGGTTTTTAATGTTTAAAATAATTTCGCATTTACTTTGCATTGGTGCTTTAAAAAAAATACCACAGCCTCACACCTTCCCTTAGAAAGAAAAGTGCGATAAAACGAGGAGTTAACGAGGAAAATGCCTATATTTGCATGAATATTTTTTTATCCCGTTCCGTTCTCTAGCTATAGACATGGCACTGCTGTAGTATATATATATATATATATGTACACATACTAAACTTCTCTAGCTATGCTTGAAACTTTGACTATATTATCTCTACTCGGGATTTTGCTATTGGTTTGTTGACCAGGTTTGTGAGTTTTTTACTCTAAAAACTCTGAATTTTAACAGTCCTGAAACAAGCATAGGGGCTGATGAAAGTCAGCTCCCGGCTAATCCACAGATCGCATATATTGGAATTTATCGTGTTAGTTTTTGTGGAGGAAGGAAAACCGGAGAACCCGGAGAGAAACCCTCAGAGCAAATCAATACCGGTGTCCTAGCGGATTTGGACCCCCGCGGCTATGTACCCTCCGGTCCATATACGCTAGCGGTTTGGGACCTCCAGTGCTTTGGTTAGGTGCTCTACTGTGATAAGGCTCTATGTGAATATTTGTCCCTGAATCCCTGAATCAGACTTTTCACACTCTTCCTGAGGCCGACTTTTCAAACCGAGAGCTTGGATGACATGATTCGAACATGATACAGTGTGAATTGAGCGAAGAATGGTTGTACATGAGGTGCGAAGGACGACAGATGAATGCAGAAGGCGAGTGGCTCTGCAGAGAGTGTCGACCACCTGACTTGATGCGCCGTAGAAAGCAGTAGAAAATTGCAAGGCTAATGATTTGACTTTCTTTTTTCAGTTAGTTCTGAAACCTATAAGATACCATAATAATTGTAAATTGAGATCGAATTCAGGGCAATCCCTTTATGTAGGACGACAGGAATTTTTACCAAAAATACAATAGAATACAACACAATACAATTCAATACAACAATAGAACGCAACACAATACAATACAATTGAATACAATTTGGTAGCAATTCGTGTCGTCCTACATGAAGGGACGACCGAATTCAGTGTATTAAGGGTTGTTAGCGGAGACAAAGCTGCGTCAGTATCATACGTTTTTGCAGGGGGGTCGATAACCGCTAGTAGTTATGGACCGGGGGGGGGGGGGGGTGGGGAGATCCAACTCCGCTAGCGGATATGGACCGGGGGTTCCATATCCGCGGAGGGTCCAAATCTGCTGTGACACCGGCGCTGCGATTGGAAATATCGAACCCCGGACAAATATTCACATAGAGCCTTATCACAGTAGAGCACCTAGAACTACCAAATTCAGTTTTACCAGCGATACTGTTAGTTTTTTCCTGTGATTGCTGTTTAAAATTTGTTTTTCTTTATATCTGGTTTTGTATTCCTCTGGGCGTTGTTGACTTATTTATACGAGCTTATTATACCATAGTAAAATCATGCAAAGATTTAAGTTTCTCTATTGATAGTGTAGTATCTTGGTGCAGAGTCAACATATATAATTAACTGCGTGATTTTCTTTTTCATCATGTCTAGGACAGCTGGCGAATCTTTTAAAATTATATGCAATTTTAAGTCAGGAAACTGAGACTTAGGGCTGTCCACAAGTTGCTCGAAATTTCTTAAAAAGTTGCTCTAGATTTCTCAAAAAGTTGCTCAAAAGTTGCTCAAAAAATATAAATACTCGTTTTCAAAAACATTGCTTTTGATTTATATATATATATATATATACCTTTTGTTCTCCATTGTTTTAGCTGTCAAATTTGACAAGATTACAAAAGGTATATATATATATTCGCAGTGCAATGTTTTTGAAAACGGGTTTATATATATACTGATATACCCGTAGAGAATAACTGAATACATTAAATTAGAGGTTTAATTTTATCGCATCGTAAAATGGATTTTTCTTTGAAAGGTGCACAACATACGGAAAATCCCTCTCAAATATTGGTTATATTCAGTGCTTAAAGTTCAAATGAAATTTGGTCAATTTTATCGCCTCGTAAGGTGTTAGTTAAAAGTATACACTCGCACGGCAAAACCCACAACACTTTAAAAGTAGTCGACCTACGAAAGAAGTCTCCTTTTCATACAGAAATATCTGAAACGTACCTGGTTCTTTACATTGATCCACCTTGCACTGTAAGTAAAACCCGTAATGAGTTTGAACCCAACATGGCCAGAAAGATACAGAAAAGCCGACAAGCAGACTGCGGCTCACCACAGCGACGATCACTTGAACCCCAGGAGAATAAAAACAAATTAAACCTTTGTTTCCCCGTCTAAAGCTCCAGACAAACAGTTTCAACATCTCGAAACATCGGTTCAACGTCGACCGCTTAAACGTCGACCGCTTCAACCTTTTCAAATGACCTGAAAACATTGTTGAAGCCGGCATGTTGGAGAGTTTGACTTCGGTTGAAGGCTTCAAACGGTTTCAAGATCAGTTTCAACAAATGTTGTACTGATACCGACATTATACTGATAAACCTTACTTACATAAAATTTATTAATTTGACTTCGGATTTACAGAGTAGCATTGAAATGCTAATACACTGGAAAATCTGGACACGGGTTGGATCAGTGTGCTGGAATATCAGTGGAAATTTGTTGGAAATTCTAAACATATTTCCAACCCATGGAAGCTAGAGGTTCAGATTTTAAGAGTGATATATATATCTCCCAAACTAAATAAATTATTACCTTAAATTATAAACATCAAGTATGAATATATAAATCTAATATAAAGTTATTTGGATACTCAGGTACAAAATTCGGTTAGACTTCACTGTTCTGTAGGTCGTATCCTATTGGACTTCACTGATAAAGAATCCCATTGTTTTAGGATTAGGGTTTGTATTGTTTTAGAGTTAGGGTTTGTATTGTTTTAGGGGTAGGCTATTGTTTGGGTAACCAATAACCTTTCAGGTTGCAAACGGTGAAGTCTGCCCCACAAAATTTACCGCCATCAATAGCCATATAACGGCAAAAGACATACTTCGCCGCCGTCGGATAATGTTCTTAAAATCTCACAGGTTTTTACTTCCACTTGTTCTGAAACTGCCCAGACGTGGAAAATCTTGTTTCAGTATCCAACATGGGGAGTTCTATACCATTGCTTTTACGGCATACTATTGTCGACATACATGCTGTGTCGATTATCTACGCTCCAGGGAGGGACGACATAAAACTATATACTTAATTGTACAGTAGAATAATAGTCTTCTGAGATGTACTGAGAGCGCACGCGATATCCTGAGTGAAATTTTGAGCACCTGTTTACCTGAAGGGTAGCCTTCCTTTGCAGCCGTTCTTAGTGTCGGTAAGAACGGAGACCCTGGCTTCATTAATCAGCTTTGGCAATCCCTTTATGTAGGACGACACAAATTTTTACCAAAAATACAATAGAATACAACACAATACAATTCAATACAACAATAGAACGCAACACAATACAAAACAATAGAATACAATTTGGTAGCAATTCGTGTCGTCCTACATGAAGGGATGGCCCAGCTCCTGGTTGCCCTTAACCAAAACGAGTAGGAGACTAGGTACGAGCTTGTCGCGCGGGGCCTGGGCAACGCATTTGGGCCTGGGCAACGGACTTGTCTGTCTGTCTGTTGTCATCGCATCGAAACTTTGAACATGGCGACGAGTGGGGACGGACTAAAACGCAGGGTGCAGGGCACGCAGGGCACGCAGGGCACGCAGGGTATAGACCCTATGCATAAGTCCTGGTAACTAGCATGTCAACGAGGCCGGTAGGTCCTCTGGAATGTTGAAATTGAAGCGCCCGGGGAGATTGTGAAATGCACTGAACGAATATTCAGTGAAACAATGCCGTTAATTTGGTATGCGTCTGGCTGGTTGCACTATAAAGAAACATTTTTCAACTAAACAATCATGTTCAACACGTTTCACACCTCCTGCTAGTATTTCAACTTCAATATTCCAGAGGACGTACCGTCCTCTTTTTCGTGTTGTGACCGCGCGAGTTATGCATAGTGTGTATGCAGGGTGCGGCAGGGTGTTCAAAGTAAAAACAATGGAGTTACATTTGGAATATCAGATTGCAAAGGTCAATTGCTCACTTGGCAAATATTATGCTAATTTTATATAATTTAGTGCCTTTGGAATATCAAATTGCAAAGGTCAATTGTTCACATAGCACGTTGCATGGCACTACCCAACACACGCTATGACGTAGCTAGCGTCTAATACGCATGCCCACATCTTATTACTCGTAGAGTGGCAACCATGTACAGCTGATTCGTCCTGATGATGAGTCCTAACAAGGACGAAACAGCTGTACATGGTTGCCACTCTACGGGTAATAAGATGTGAGCATGCGTATTAGACGCTAGCTACGTCATAGCGTGTCGTCATAGCGTGTGTTGGGTAGTGCCATGCAACGTGCTTGGTTTAATTGTTCACATGTCAAATATTATGCTAATTTTAGAGTGAAAGTAAAAGTGTATCTATTTATCAACGTTTTTAGTTGCTTTCCTGTAAGCTTTACTCACTGATACGTGTCTAGCCTACGTGAATCCGTTCTCGCCTATACGTGTCGTATATTTTACTGATTTCCCAAGGAATGTACACAATGTCAAACAACACGATTAGTGACAAGGCGAACGCAATAAAAAACACAACTTTTATATCTTCGAGGAAATCCTGACATGAAAAGACACAAAAAAACACGAGAATATTGTATATCACCTGATACTCTGGCGTCTTGTTATGTTCGGTAAAATTTTAGGCGGGAGCTTTTCTAAGTTGGTGTCAACGAAATATATTGTGTCTGCCAACATATTTTTAATCTGTTTTTGTTAATTTCCGTAAAAGCGGGTCCCGCTGTGTACGTTCTGCATGTTATGTCTTAAAATGCCATATGCGTGACAGCATTGCAATTAGTTACGAATTCAAGGATTAAAATGCTTGTGTACATTCCTTGGGAAATCAGTAAACGGCTTCACGTATTTGAGAAAAGCTTACAGGAAAGCAACTAAAAACATCGATAAACCTAGATACACTTTTACTTTCACTCTAAAATTAGCATAATATTTGACGTGTGAACAATTGACCTTTGCAAGGCACTAAATTATATAAAATTTGCATAATATTTGCCAAGTGAACAATTGACCTTTGCAATCTGATATTCCAACGGCATGCACTAATTTATGTATTTTTTTTTACTTTGAACACCCTGCGCGCCCTGCATACCCTGCGTGCCCTGCGCGCCCTGCACCCTGCGTCTCCGTCCGGCGACGAGTGTTTGAATGTGTTCCAAGAGTTTAAAGAAAAATCATGCCAAAGCCGGTAAATTGCTGCGTTCCTCTGGAACTTGCACCAGGAATGTCTTCTTCAGCTAAACAAACATGAAAACATTGAGAAAGATTACTCACTAGCTCGCCGCCATGTTTACAACAGACAGACAGACAAGTCCTGTCTATCCAAACGCGTTGTCCAGGCCCTGCGCGACAAGCTAGTACCAAGTCTCCTACTCGTTTTGGTTAAGGGCAATTGAATTGTAATCACTCGAGACTATTTTGCATATTAACAACAATGCTGCTGATCCTCGCACTATTGTCAACGGCTCCCTTCATGTAAACAGGCCCTAAGTTTTCGCTTGATGCTGAAGGAGAAACAGTGGTCTGATAACTTCTGTAACTTTTCAAAAAAATTCAGCATCAAAACATAGTTGTTTGACTAATTAAAACTGACCGCGTAATACAGGTGCGAACAAAAAGCGAACAAGTTGAGGATCAATTACGGCTTCTGGGAAACCCCACCCCCCCCCCCCCCCCCCCCCCCCCACTTCACCCATAATCATTAATAAAACGAGGCATATCCAAGGGAGGGGTGGGTGGGTAGTTTCCCAGAAACCGGGATTTAGCCCAAGTTGAGAACCAAAAAAAATTAAGCGGACCTTGTGCATGTCGTCTACTCTATTTCTCAATCGATATTGTCAATAAAAATCAACACAATTTTTTCAATGATGGTCTCTTGATGAAACATAGTGCCATAAAGGTCGCTACACACGAAGGGACAAGTCCCTGGGAAACGTCCCTGGGACTTGTCCCCTCGTCGGAACTAGGAAAAATATTGTCGCGGGACAAAATTTTCAGTGTCCTATACTTTTCATGCGCCGAACGCATATTGAAACAAACGATAATTAGGCGGCTGCTTTTGATCTAATTAGGTTCGGCGCATGAAAAGTTCGACGTTTGAATCGGGCCTATAAGGTAAGATGAAAATCTTTAAAGATCGTGACAGTTCTTACGTTTCACATCATAGACCACTATCAATATTGTTACCCTTTTCATTTTCTTTAAAAAAGTAATATCCACTAAATAGATGTATTTATGATCGGGACTGTTATTGCAGTGCAATTAGGTTATGTAAGCGCCTGTTATGTAAGCGCGGCACTTGTTTAGCTTGACGCCTTTGTTATTGAAAAGTATATGTCATGTCGCAATCACGTTTTACACTCTAAGGACAGTTCAGTGCAAGGGATCGAATGACAATTAATTTTGTTCTTTAATTTGCATAGATTGTAAGAAGACGAACGCCTCCTACTGGTTTTACTGCTGTCTTCTCTATTTCACCGGGAAATTTCAATAATTTTAATTTTTGGTAAAAGCAGGAACTACGTCTGTTTCGCCTGTAGCAAGACCGGTCATTGGAGGAATTACTGCCCAAATTCCAGTGCTTAACGGTTTCAGTTTCGCATCCAATGCTGCACGTATCCTATCCTACCGATAATAATAAAGTATTAGTGTTCCCATACAGGTTTAGAGCATAAATAAGTTATCGTTGGCACGGAGTAAAGACAATAAGCTAGGTCAGATTAGACCTTGATTAACAAACATTGCATCTTGCATGTAAACATCTTCAGGTGTAAACATAAGTGAGGTTGAACTAGAAATGTGTATTAATTCGACTATACTTTTCCTCCTTTATACGGTGAAATCGAATTTCGGATCGTAAATAATTGTGTACGTGTTGCCATGTTTATCGATTTCAGTAAGGTTTCAGTAGAATCATGCAATCTGACTAGCTATTTTATGGGCCTTTTGCTGTGGTATTTAAAAATAAAGATAATGATTTCTTGGACTTTGGCGTTGCCATTGAAAGTACTTATTTGCTCAACCGTAAGCAATACGTACACTGACGAAAAACGGTACCTATCTCCTATGTCCCACCGGATCGACACTGGGGCCATTCTTGTGATGATCTAGTTACTTTCTCCAAATCCTAATAAGACCCAGATATGGGGAGTATTTTAAACACAGAACCACACTCAGACTAAGAAAAAAATCAAATGAGAGGAAAGAAAGGAGAAAGGAAGGATAGAAGGAAGGAAGGAAAGGATGGAAAGAAGTTTACAAAATTTCTAGCAATTTTGAATTTGCTTGCATTTCCGATGAGTTGGAAGAACCGTATTAATTTCGTTGCTAGAAAGGTTTCTAAATCTATTATTCAAGTTAATTGCAGAGCTCAATTATTCCTTTCCTCGTTTATAATGCGAACTCTGTATCATGTTTCTGTCTATATACACCCTTCGTCAACATTAAACTTTATAAAAACCAAGAGTCAGTAGTATAGAAGTTTGTCTGCCACCACTGCCTGCCAACTTGCAATCTCGTTGGCTCCTCGATCGCCGAATATTTTAACAATTAGTTGAATAGATTCATATCAGTTTTTAGCATAACCAAGCAAATTAGAACATCGGAATTATTAAACGCTACGCAGGCATAATCTATGGATTGATAGACGGCAATGTTGAATCAAGGGCGTGCAGACAAAATTTAATCACTTAGAAAATTCCTTATTTTCCAACGTTTTCCACAGGTTTTTCTCTATATATGTCGACAGCTTGGTTGGAAAGAACCGTAGTTTGCTTATGCTAAAACAACTAGACACTCGCTCTTGGTTTTTATCGACTGCGAAAGCTGACCACTAAATTATCTCCGATTCTGATTTAATGACATTGATCACGTGATGTGAAAGTGCTTTGTAGTTCCAAGAAAGAAACACACTATTGTCTTACAAAATGTTTTACAACAACAGCCAATGTTCTCGCTTTGTGATTGGCTCTCGGCCATGTTCAATAAAAGTACACAATGAAAGTGACGTCAATCGCAGTGGGAGCGTTTCGAAGTGGTTTGTGGAGGGTATTCAAATTGTGTATAAAACGTCTGATCTCATTTCAAGGTCAAAATTTGAGTTGTCTTTAGTCTTGAGTCGCGTCGAGCAAATATATTTTCGACGAATTGGAGGACTGTTCTGATCGAAAAAAAAGAAGCATTTACGGCAATGATGAAAGTTAATCGGTGGGCCAAACTTCCTTCTATCCTGCCATTTGTCAAAATTTGAGTTTTCTCAGAATAAAATCAGCGAATTTGTGGCCGACTATGATAGTTTGTGACTCACTCAACTTCTTTCAGAACTCGCAAGTATTGAATTAAAAAATATATATTCTAGATCATTTTAAAGCTCCTGTTCAGGATATCTAAGGGAGCGGCCATTAATTACTGGGGGGGGGGGGGGGGGGGGGTAAATTTAGGGGGAGGGCTAAGATTTTTTGGGCTTCGATTTGGGGAGGGCCAAAACATTTTGGGCCCACGCTTTAAGGGTGGTAACACATTTTTGGGCGCCTGTTTTAACAATGAAACTTTCACAATATTTTTAGGCTACTTCTATCGACCATTCAGCTCCACCTGGGAAATGTCCCTTAACCAGCAATCAGCGTGTGCTGGATGCTGCTAATGGGAAACGTTCGAGACCTCAAACATTCTGCTTGATAACAAGGTTTTCGGAGTAAAACAAAATAAATGCTTTCCTCTTTTGTTAAAAAAAAAGACATCATTTTTTGTTTTTGTTTTTCGTCAGATACCCCTGGAAGCCTCGGTATCAAGCTTTTTTTATAGATCTCGAACGTGACTCATTGTGGGCATTTCCGAAGTGCATCACATGCTTCATAATATAGCTGGAATGGTTGACTTTCAACGCGCAGTTTCTGTAATAATTTTTAACATCCATCGTATTTATTATGAAACAACAAATAGCAACTTGCGACTCGTTGCATTTCCTTGCTATACTATGACCGCTGCCTAAATAACATTTTTAGCAGAAACGAACCGCTTAGAGTGGCTAAGCCAAGTTTTTTGTAGAGTCCGAGATTTTAAGTACCGTGCCCATATCTCCCTCATTTATAATGCCAGAATGAAGTGTTAATTACGTTTTATATGGAGACTTTTCGACATGAAAGCAGTCTATTACGCACTCGTTTGAAGTTTAGTGTTTTCAGATGTTGTAAACAAAACAAATCGCATACATTTCTCTGTTGTCTGCACTCTTATTGATCATGGAAATTACGGCATAAAATGACCAAAACTCTGCAGTGAAACAACTCGCTGCACTCGTTCAGTTCCATTTGAGTTCAGACAATGGAAAAATGTATGCGATTTGTAATTTTTTTTTATGTTTACCATAACATTTTCTCCGATTTCATCCGATGGATGAAATTGATCACGTGACGTGATAGTTGTCCGCGGTTGCAAGCTATTAGGGGCGGACCATTAGAAAAGTGGGGGAGGGGGGGGGGGGGGGGGGGGGGGGAAGGGGCAAAAGCAAAATAAAATCACGTAAGGCAAAATTGCTAATAAAATGCATGCACATAGATTGCCCGATTTTTTTTTCGCGCAATGGTGGCATTGTTATTCCATCAAATATGCGTTCCCGAGGCTTCTGGAATTAAATTTTTTTTTTCAAGGAGCATGCCCCCGGCCTCCCTTAGCTGGTGTTGTAGACGGCAAGGTTTCACCACAGTACCGCCCCTGTATTATGTTTGGTCGGGGGAGAAGGGTGTATACCTTGGTGCTCCGACCCCCTCCCCTCCCCCGAATAATCCACACCCCCAACTGTTGAAACCGTACACACATATTATCGCATCTACAATGCGTTAAATTGTGCCAAAAAATGGAGGAAAATGCGCATCCGAGAACCTGAATTTCAAACTTTTCCGGGAAAATGTCATCAGCTGGGCGTCGGATGCAGCTGCTTCCAGTTCTTGGCCGCTTGTTCAAATAAAGACTGAGAACCCTTGAGAACTACTTAGTGCTGTCTTGTGAGAAATCTCTTCTTGGTAAATTTGGAAACTGTGAGCTTCGAGGATCAGATAATATCCAAGGACAAATAACAGAGCATATTTCGACGCCACATGCAATGTAGGTTATTGTTGTTATCAACCTTCAAATGTTTCCTTTGACGCGCACTTATACACTCAACAACAACAACAATAACAACAATTTATTTAATACCACGCAAATAACTGGATACAAAAGTGAATAAAATATTGCAGTAGTTGGGTATTGGCTACCTAGAATAACTATAAGAGAGCTAATCTAGCTAGGTAGCTAACGTTTGTATATATTAAATTATGGAAATAGTCCATATCACACACACACACACACAAAATAAAAAAATAAAAATAAAAAACAGGAGCAAGGAATAATGCAACAATCAACGGGAGGAGGAGATTTAGTCGAAATTCAGTTCAATAAGAATCAATAAAACTTTTCTTAATTACACCTTTAAATTTGTTCAAACGAAGACTCTTGAAAGATTCTTGTGTGTCATACGCCACCTACATTGTGGCGTCGAAATATGCCCTGGTATTAGTCCTTGGACATTATCGTATCTGATCCTCGAAGCTCAGTTTCCCTCGAGCTTCGCTCTCGGGAACTGTTCACTTCTCGAAACAGATAATGTCCGCGGACGTATCTGGCCATATTTCGACGCCACAAATGTTATTGCATTTTTATAACATACTCAACAAAATATCTGGACTCTGATTGATCAATGACGAGTGCATAAAAAGGATATTGAATGCCGAGTTGCATGCTCTCGTATATTATAAACATAAAATCGCATGAACTGCTCGTGCTATACTAGATTTATAGGCACTGAGTGAAAGTTTGAAACTCGCCTAAAGGCTCGTACAATTAGTAGAACTTTCAAAATATCACTTATTTCCTATAAATCCCGGCCGTATAGCACTCGCGTTCATGCGATTTCCTTTACTTCTACTCTCCTCATGATTCTTACTCTATATTTTAGCGGCACAAAAAACGTTGTTCACTCTTTAGTCATGAGATATTTAGCATTTCTATTTTGTTCAGGACTCTTTGTTTGTGCGCTTTATATTTTTAGCGACACTAAAGCCGTTGCCGCTTAGTAGTCATGAGATATTTGGCATTTCTATTTTGTTCAAGACTTTGTGTTTTGTGCACTCTATATTTTTAGCGACACTAAAACCTTTGTCTGCTTGTAGACATGAGATATTTGACATTTCTATTTTGTTCAAGACTTTGTGTTTTGTGCACCAGTTATATTTTTAGCGACACTAAAACCTGTCTGCTTGCCGGTAGACATGAGATATTTGGCATTTCTATTTTGCTCACGACTCTTTGTTTTGTGCACTCTATATTTTTAGCGGCACAAAAACAGTTGTTCGCTTTGTATAGTCATGAGTTATTTAGCATTTTTGTTTTCCTCGTGGCTCACATCTTGTGCACCATCGGTTCTTGAGGTTGGAAATTTCTGTGTTCTTCACGAGTCTTGTAATTTATCACTGATATACTATGTAATCGCCGTGTGGCACCGACATCTTTTATTTCGCTCTGTCATGATATATATTTTGCTCAAATTTCTCTGACAAAGGCAGCAATTTCATGCACAATTTTTTTATAATCCATCGAAATAGCTATGACTTCCATGTAACATCGCTATAGAAGCCATGTAATCCCCAATCACTGCCACGTCATCCATTGTCATTAATGAGCCAACCAGAGATCCATTCAGGTTCCTGACACAAAGCGGCCTTTTGAAATCACGGTTGTACATTAGCATTACAATTATAATGTTTATCAACACGAAGTATCGCTACATAGTCTCCGCAGGCCTCTCTAGCAACCTATTTCAATGGTTTCAATGTTGAGTGAACAGTATCAAAAGTATCTATCTCAAATTCATGCGATAATATGAGTCCAATTGACCCGACAAAGTGTTCGAAAAGGTTTTGACTTGAAAATGAGATCTTGTCACAGGATATCATACGCAACGCACTATTTAACTTGACGCATTTTAGGCTACACACCAAATCTAGAGTATTTATTTCTTGTTTCCAAGGAAGTGCCACTGATGGAGAGGTCAATTTTTAATCTATAAAGTTAAGCCGAAGGACGGTCCAGAGATTGTTGTAATGGCATATGCATCTATTGTCTTGCGAATATAAGCCTGAAAGTTTCAGTATCAAAATGATTCTTAAATTCCCGCTATTAATCCACAAATCTCTCGCGGGATTAAAACTGCCAGCCTGATATAAAAGATTATACAGTGTTCCGGTGGATTGGGTTAGTACACATTTCTACTGATCCTTGCTAACTTCCAGAGAGTTTAAGAGCATTAGAAACTAATGAACTTGGTTCCCCAAACAAATATTTTTCCACTATATATAATATTCACAACAGTTTGCTATTATAAATACTGTTTGCAGTTCGTCTGAATATTAGTCTGCAATAATTAAAAATTATAATTATCACATAAGCAAGCTCGTGAAATGATAGGCTAGATACCATAGAGAAAAGATAACTTTGATATCGAAGCAATATTAAATAATGTATATAACTTGGGTAGAAGGTTTTAGTAGTAATTAGTCTTTTGCGACTCTTGGAATATCATTCGGTGCTTCGTTTGATCGTTTGTTCGCCTTTCTCGCCCTCTCTAGATTTTGAAAATCAGCTTCGCTATAATTGCTACTCAATCTAGTATGTGTTAAAAAGAAACCAACATCCGCTCTCCTTCCTTCCACGTCAACTTTCGGCAAAGTTCTGGACAGAGCCCTGTCGTTCATGCCCCGCAACTCACGAAGTCTTTCCGTCAGCTTTTGTCGCTTCTCTGTAGCAAGTCGTCTTTCGGATGTGTATGCATTGAGAAATGACTTTCTTTCCGTTTCCAAATGTCGAATTTCTCGGTACAAGCGAAGATCATGTTGTCTATTAATTCGATGAGCGTATTCTTCCATTTTTGATCCCACAAAAACGACTTGCTTAGGCTCTTCTTCGCAGTTCATTTTTCGGGCTTTCTAAAGTATCAGTGACCACTCAACATTAAATCCACAAATCCGAGCCGCCTGGAGCAAATCTCGCCAGATCTTATCCAAACCCAAACAGGCAAAAGAGTGGGACTTTAAATAACTCCTAGCAACGAAATTCGGCATAGAAAGCGTGCATAATTTATTAATAAGCAGCGAGTGTTTCAACAAAAGGTATATATTAAGCAGGTCAACACCTGTATGCTCACCACAGGATTTTCAACCGAGTTCAATCTTAGTTTGGATGGAATTGGTACAGTTTGAAGTTCCGGCCATCCCCCGAACTTAAAATATTTGTATATCAAAGATGTGATTTTTGAACACGAGCTATTTCAACAACAACGGACTTTAGTCATTCGAGACCATTTGTAAGTTCCGTGTACAGTTTCAGTCCTATAATTATTATAGTATAAATAAACTAGCACTTCATGTGGCAAATAAGGTCCAAATAAAGTTATGTCAATGGCATCTGTTGTTGTTTTGGGGGCAAGTTTGATTTTGGGGTTCCTTGTCACCACAAGAAATTAACCAAAAATCAAGAAGCCCTCCCTCGGTATATACTTCATGGTAGTGTTTCGTTCCATATAGTCTCCCTGTATAATACTGTATATGCAGGGAGACTATATGGAACGAAACACTATCAGCCTGGTTGGGCTGGTCACGTGGCAGGCAAAGACAAATTTTGAACACGAGGGAGGGATGGGAAAGTCAAACACTGTCCTTGACTAAGTCCAGAATGGACGGACGTTTTGTCATCAAAACAAACTATGTAGCACATAGATCTTACGCAAACCCCGAAAAAGGTTTAATAGTTCATCCGCATCAAGTTGTTGTCGGTTCTGCCAGTCCACAGGCGATATTAGGCATAGGCAGGAGCCCGATATCTACCATACGCCCATTGGGTCTATACGTCGGCACAGACTCGTTTTGTGCTAAAAATATACAGAATTTCGCCAGAGCAATTTGAGCAGCAAATGAAAGTGACGTCAGATTTTGCACATTCGCAGTTCAGTAATGGCGAAGTAAATTCGATCGAGAGCGGCGAGGTCGGCGTCAAGTTAAAAATATTCCGATAACTCGGTGTTCAGACAAGTGATTTACAATAATATGGATTTTTTTATTAACAGGAACCCGTCTCTCTCGTTCTGTTTCATTGGAAAACGTGTATGGAGTAGAATAATGACGGCCCGAGGGGTACTCCCTTATATGGGGACGTGCCGCTGGACAGGGTACGGTTTTTGGCTTATATACAGGGTATATAATTTCATGAGAGTCCTGAAAAATCTCCCCCTCAGCCCAACCTATGGTCTTTAACAGGTCATCAGGCAACATCAGATCACACCAGAGACTTTTTGATTTGCAGAATTGCAATTGCCAATAAAACACTTGAAAATTGTGTAAAACAAGATTATCTGTATTTTGTCACTTGTCCTAAACAGGGTCCTAAACTAAAGGGTGGTGTCCTACACAGGGTAGGTATTTAGAGTTTTTCTGTCCTAAACAGGGTCAGGGATGCAAACCTTCGGCAGCACCACTATACCCAAACATCGGTCAAGTACCCCCCACCCCCCGGGAATGACGGATTATGGACCTCAACATTGGATCTCTCGCTCCGCTTTGGCCGCCATTGTTTTCAACTTCGAACTCGACAATTTGCGGACCTCTGAGGAAGCACACCCTAAATCTATTTATAGAACAAAACGAGTCTGTGCCGTCGTACTTATACAGTACTAGATGGACGCTCCTAGTACTGGGCTCCTGGCATAGGAAATATTTTTACGACAAAACAAATCGTTCCGGGACCCCCTTTACACACCACAAAAGACCGAGACGAATTTACACAGCTACTTACTATCTATTCTGTGATAGATAGTGAGTAGCGATAATGCCGGGTTTCAAAAGCAAAACAATGGCTGCCAAGTCGTCAAAAAAATTATGTTTCAGTTACTAGTTGGTTTCTACTGAAACAATTAGACTACTCGCTCTCAGTTTCTATGGCTGATACGCTCCTCGTCAACTATCAGGCGTTATAGTTCACCACAAAATTTTAGCGTGCGCTCATTGGCCAAAAGCGATCACGTGACGTGATAGTCGCCGTCCGCGGATGCAAACTATCAGGCGTTATAGTTCACCACAAAATTTTGCCGCACGCTCATTGGTCAAAAGCGATCACGTGACGTGATAGTTGTCGTCCGCGGAGGCAAACTATCAGGCGATAGTGCCCGCTGAGCACGAAAGACAATTTTGTGTTGAACAATAACGCAAATAGATTGGGTCTGTCTCGGACCTATCGACTGATAGTTTCCCTTGGAAATTTGATGTTCTTAAAACTAGCATATAAGCTAAGAGCGAAAGACAATTTTGTGGTGAACAATAACGACAAATAGACTGATTGTCTTGGACCTATTATACAAATAGACTGTGTCCCGTCGAGGAACTATCGGCTGATAGTTGCCCGCGGAAATTTGATGATCTTAAAACAAATAGAAGCCTGAGAACGAAGTTCGAGGGCTTATATGCTAGTTTTAAGAACATCAAATTTCCAAGGGAAACTATCAGCCGATAGTTCCGAGACAAACAGTCTATTTGTCGTTATTGTTCATCACAAAATCGTCTTCCGCTCTCAGCGGGCACTATCGCCTGATAGTTTTCATCCGCGGACGACAACTATCACGTCACGTGATCGCACATTTTTGGGCGCCTGTTTTAACAATGAAACTTTCACAATATTTTTAGGCTACTTCTATCGACCATTCAGCTCCACCTGGGAAATGTCCCTTAACCAGCAATCAGCGCGTGCTGGATGCTGCTAATGGGAAACGTTCGAGACCTCAAACATTCTGCTTGATAACAAGGTTTTCGGAGTAAAACAAAAGAAATGCTTTCCTCTTTTGTTAAAAAAAAAGACATCATTTTTTGTTTTTGTTTTTCGTCAGATACCCCTGGAAGCCTTGGTATCAAGCTTTTTTATAGATCTCGAACGTGACTCATTGTGGGCATTTCCGAAGTGCATCACATGCTTCATAATATAGCTGGAATGGTCGACTTTCAACGCGCAGTTTCTGTAATAATTTTTAACATCCATCGTATTTATTATGAAACAACAAATAGCAACTTGCGACTCGTTGCATTTCCTTGCTATACTATGACCGCTGCCTAAATAACATTTTTAGCAGAAACGAACCGCTTAGAGTGGCTAAGCCAAGTTTTTTGTAGAGTCCGAGATTTTAAGTACCGTGCCCATATCTCCCTCATTTATAATGCCAGCATGAAGTGTTAATTACGTTTTATATGGAGACTTTTCGACATGAAAGCAGTCTATTACGCACTCGTTTGAAGTTTAGTGTTTTCAGATGTTGTAAACAAAACAAATCGCATACATTTCTCTGTTGTCTGCACTCTTATTGATCATGGAAATTACGGCATAAAATGACCAAAACTCTGCAGTGAAACAACTCGCTGCACTCGTTCAGTTCCATTTGAGTTCAGACAATGGAAAAATGTATGCGATTTGTTATTTTTTTTTATGTTTACCATAACATTTTCTCCGATTTCATCCGATGGATGAAATTGATCACGTGACGTGATAGTTGTCCGCGGTTGCAAGCTATTAGGGGCGGACCATTAGAAAAGTGGGGGGGGGGGGGGGGGGGGTGCTCCGACCCCCTCCCCTCCCCCGAATAATCAACACCCCCAACTGTTGAAACCGTACACACATATTATCGCATCTACAATGCGTTAAATTGTGCCACAAAATGGAGGAAAATGCGCATCCGAGAACCTGAATTTCAAACTTTTCCGGGAAAATATGTCATCAGCTGGGCGTCGGATGCAGCTGCTTCCAGTTCTTGGCCGCTTGTTCAAATAAAGACTGAGAACCCTTGAGAACTACTTAGTGCTGTCTTGTGAGAAATCTCTTCTTGGTAAATTTGGAAACTGTGAGCTTCGAGGATCAGATAATATCCAAGGACAAATAACAGAGCATATTTCGACGCCACAATGTAGGTTATTGTTGTTATCAACCTTCAAATGTTTCCTTTGACGCGCACTTATACACTCAACAACAACAACAATAACAACAATTTATTTAATACCACGCAAATAACTGGATACAAAAGTGAATAAAATATTGCAGTAGTTGGGTATTGGCTACCTAGAATAACTATAAGAGAGCTAATCTAGCTAGGTAGCTAACGTTTGTATATATTAAATTATGGAAATAGTCCATATCACACACACACACACACAAAATAAAAAAATTAAAATAAAAAACAGGAGCAAGGAAAAATGCAACAATCAACGGGAGGAGGAGATTTAGTCGAAATTCAGTTCAATAAGAATCAATAAAACTTTTCTTAATTACACCTTTAAATTTGTTCAAACGAAGACTCTTGAAAGATTCTTGTGTGTCATACGCCACCTACATTGTGGCGTCGAAATATGCCCTGGTATTAGTCCTTGGACATTATCGTATCTGATCCTCGAAGCTCAGTTTCCCTCGAGCTTCGCTCTCGGGAACTGTTCACTTCTCGAAACAGATAATGTCCGCGGACGTATCTGGCCATATTTCGACGCCACAAATGTTATTGCATTTTTATAACATACTCAACAAAATATCTGGACTCTGATTGATCAATGACGAGTGCATAAAAAGGATATTGAATGCCGAGTTGCATGCTCTCGTATATTATAAACATAAAATCGCATGAACTGCTCGTGCTATACTAGATTTATAGGCACTGAGTGAAATTTTGAAACTCGCCTAAAGGCTCGTACAATTAGTAGAACTTTCAAAATATCACTTATTTCCTATAAATCCCGGCCGTATAGCACTCGCGTTCATGCGATTTCCTTTACTTCTACTCTCCTCATGATTCTTACTCTATATTTTAGCGGCACAAAAAACGTTGTTCACTCTTTAGTCATGAGATATTTAGCATTTCTATTTTGTTCAGGACTCTTTGTTTGTGCGCTTTATATTTTTAGCGACACTAAAGCCGTTGCCGCTTAGTAGTCATGAGATATTTGGCATTTCTATTTTGTTCAAGACTTTGTGTTTTGTGCACTCTATATTTTTAGCGACACTAAAACCTTTGTCTGCTTGTAGACATGAGATATTTGACATTTCTATTTTGTTCAAGACTTTGTGTTTTGTGCACCAGTTATATTTTTAGCGACACTAAAACCTGTCTGCTTGCCGGTAGACATGAGATATTTGGCATTTCTATTTTGCTCACGACTCTTTGTTTTGTGCACTCTATATTTTTAGCGGCACAAAAACAGTTGTTCGCTTTGTATAGTCATGAGTTATTTAGCATTTTTGTTTTCCTCGTGGCTCACATCTTGTGCACCATCGGTTCTTGAGGTTGGAAATTTCTGTGTTCTTCACGAGTCTTCAGTGTAATTTATCACTGATATACTAAGTAATCGCCGTGTGGCACCGACATCTTTTATTTCGCTCTGTCATGATATATATTTTGCTCAAATTTCTCTGACAAAGGCAGCAATTTCATGCACAATTTTTTTATAATCCATCGAAATAGCTATGACTTCCATGTAACATCGCTATAGAAGCCATGTAATCCCCAATCACTGCCACGTCATCCATTGTCATTAATGAGCCAACCAGAGATCCATTCAGGTTCCTGACACAAAGCGGCCTTTTGAAATCACGGTTGGACATAAGCATTACAATTATAATGTTTATCAACACGAAGTATCGCTACATAGTCTCCGCAGGCCTCTCTAGCAACCTATTTCAATGGTTTCAATGTTGAGTGAACAGTATCAAAAGTATATATCTATCTCAAATTCATGCGATAATATGAGTCCAATTGACCCGACAAAGTGTTCGAAAAGGTTTTGACTTGAAAATGAGATCTTGTCACAGGATATCATACGCAACGCACTATTTAACTTGACGCATTTTAGGCTACACACCAAATCTAGAGTATTTATTTCTTGTTTCCAAGGAAGTGCCACTGATGGAGAGGTCAATTTTTAATCTATAAAGTTAAGCCGAAGGACGGTCCAGAGATTGTTGTAATGGCATATGCATCTATTGTCTTGCGAATATAAGCCTGAAAGTTTCAGTATCAAAATGATTCTTAAATTCCCGCTATTAATCCACAAATCTCTCGCGGGATTAAAACTGCCAGCCTGATATAAAAGATTATACAGTGTTCCGGTGGATTGGGTTAGTACACATTTCTACTGATCCTTGCTAACTTCCAGAGAGTTTAAGAGCATTAGAAACTAATGAACTTGGTTCAATGTTGGTTCCCCAAACAAATATTTTTCCACTATATATAATATTCACAACAGTTTGCTATTATAAATACTGTTTGCAGTTCGTCTGAATATTAGTCTGCAATAATTAAAAATTATAATTATCACATAAGCAAGCTCGTGAAATGATAGGCTAGATACCATAGAGAAAAGATAACTTTGATATCGAAGCAATATTAAATAATGTATATAACTTGGGTAGAAGGTTTTAGTAGTAATTAGTCTTTTGCGACTCTTGGAATATCATTCGGTGCTTCGTTTGATCGTTTGTTCGCCTTTCTCGCCCTCTCTAGATTTTGAAAATCAGCTTCGCTATAATTGCTACTCAATCTAGTATGTGTTAAAAAGAAACCAACATCCGCTCTCCTTCCTTCCACGTCAACTTTCGGCAAAGTTCTGGACAGAGCCCTGTCGTTCATGCCCCGCAACTCACGAAGTCTTTCCGTCAGCTTTTGTCGCTTCTCTGTAGCAAGTCGTCTTTCGGATGTGTATGCATTGAGAAATGACTTTCTTTCCGTTTCCAAATGTCGAATTTCTCGGTACAAGCGAAGATCATGTTGTCTATTAATTCGATGAGCGTATTCTTCCATTTTTGATCCCACAAAAACGACTTGCTTAGGCTCTTCTTCGCAGTTCATTTTTCGGGCTTTCTAAAGTATCAGTGACCACTCAACATTAAATCCACAAATCCGAGCCGCCTGGAGCAAATCTCGCCAGATCTTATCCAAACCCAAACAGGCAAAAGAGTGTGACTTTAAATAACTCCTAGCAACGAAATTCGGCATAGAAAGCGTGCATAATTTATTAATAAGCAGCGAGTGTTTCAACAAAAGGTATATATTAAGCAGGTCAACACCTGTATGCTCACCACAGGATTTTCAACCGAGTTCAATCTTAGTTTGGATGGAATTTGTACAGTTTGAAGTTCCGGCCATCCCCCGAACTTAAAATATTTGTATATCAAAGATGTGATTTTTGAACACGAGCTATTTCAACAACAACGGAGTCATTCGAGACCATTTGTAAGTTCCGTGTACAGTTTCAGTCCTATAATTATTATAGTATAAATAAACTAGCACTTCATGTGGCAAATAAGGTCCAAATAAAGTTATGTCAATGGCATCTGTTGTTGTTTTGGGGGCAAGTTTGATTTTGGGGTTCCTTGTCACCACAAGAAATTAACCAAAAATCAAGAAGCCCTCCCTCGGTATATACTTCATGGTAGTGTTTCGTTCCATATAGTCTCCCTGTATAATACTGTATATGCAGGGAGACTATATGGAACGAAACACTATCAGCCTGGTTGGGCTGGTCACGTGGCAGGCAAAGACAAATTTTGAACACGAGGGAGGGATGGGAAAGTCAAACACTGTCCTTGACTAAGTCCAGACTGGACGGACGTTTTGTCATCAAAACAAACTATGTAGCACATAGATCTTACGCAAACCCCGAAAAAGGTTTAATAGTTCATCCGCATCAAGTTGTTGTCGGTTCTGCCAGTCCACAGGCGATATTAGGCATAGGCAGGAGCCCGGTATCTACCATACGCCCATTGGGTCTATACGTCGGCACAGACTCGTGTTGTGCTAAAAATATACAGAATTTCGCCAGAGCAATTTGAGCAGCCAATGAAAGTGACGTCAGATTTTGCACATTCGCAGTTCAGTAATGGCGAAGTAAATTCGATCGAGAGCGGCGAGGTCGGCGTCAAGTTAAAAATATTCCGATAACTCGGTGTTCAGACAAGTGATTTACAATAATATGGATTTTTTTATTAACAGGAACCAGTCTCTCTCGTTCTGTTTCATTGGAAAACGTGTATGGAGTAGAATAATGACGGCCCGAGGGGTACTCCCTTATATGGCCTATATGGGGACGTGCCGCTGGACAGGGTACGGTTTTTGGCTTATATACAGGGTATATAATTTCATGAGAGTCCTGAAAAATCTCCCCCTCAGCCCAACCTATGGTCTTTAACAGGTCATCAGGCAACATCAGATCACACCAGAGACTTTTTGATTTGCAGAATTGCAATTGCCAATAAAACACTTGAAAATTGTGTAAAACAAGATTATCTGTATTTTGTCACTTGTCCTAAACAGGGTCCTAAACTAAAGGGTGGTGTCCTACACAGGGTAGGTATTTAGAGTTTTTCTGTCCTAAACAGGGTCAGGGATTCAAACCTTCAGCAGCACCACTATACCCAAACATCGGTCAAGTACCCCCCACCCCCCGGGAATGACGGATTGTGGACTTCAACATTGGATCTCTCGCTCCGCTTTGGCCGCCATTGTTTTCAACTTTGAACTCGACAATTTGCGGACCTCTGAGGAAGCACACCCTAAATCTATTTATAGAACAAAACGAGTCTGTGCCGTCGTACTTATACAGTACTAGATGGACGCTCCTAGTACTGGGCTCCTGGCATAGGAAATATTTTTACGACAAAACAAATCGTTCCGGTACACACCACAAAAGACAGAGACGAGTTTACACAGCTACTTACTATCTATTCTGTGATACATAGTGAGTAGCGATAACGCCTGTTTTCAAAAGCAAAACAATGGCTGCCAAGTCGTCAAAATGTTAAAAAAATCATGTTTCAGTTACTAGTTGGTTTCTACTAAAACAATTAAGACTACTCGCTCTGTTTCTATGGCTGATACGCTCCTCGTCAACTATCAGCCGTTATAGTTCACCACAAAATTTTGGCGTGCGCTCATTGGTCAAAAGCGATCACGTGACGTGATAGTTGTCGTCCGCGGAGGCAAACTCAGGCGTTATAGATCACCACAAAATTTTGGCGCGCGCTCATTGGCCAAAAGCGATCACGCGACGTGATAGTCGCCGTCCGCGGAGGCAAACTATCAGGCGTTATAGTTCACCACAAAATTTTGGCGCACGCTCATTGGTCAAAAGCGATCACGTGACGTGATAGTTGTCGTCCGCGGAGGCAAACTATCAGGCGATAGTGCCCGCTGAGCACGAAAGACAATTTTGTGTTGAACAATAACGCAAATAGATTGGGTCTGTCTCGGACCTATCGACTGATAGTTTCCCTTGGAAATTTGATGTTCTTAAAACTAGCATATAAGCTAAGAGCGAAAGACAATTTTGTGGTGAACAATAACGACAATAGACTGATTGTCTTGGACTTATTATACAAATAGACTGTGTCCCGTCGAGGAACTATCGGCTGATACTGAGTTGCCCGCGGAAATTTGATGATCTTAAAACAAATAGAAGCCTGAGAACGAAGTTCGAGGGCTTATATGCTAGTTTTAAGAACATCAAATTTCCAAGGAAAACTATCAGCCGTTATAGTTCACCACAAAATTTTGGCGAAAGTGCCCGCTGAGAGCGGAAGACTATTTTGTGATGAACAATAACGACAAATAGTTTTCCTTGGAAATTTGACGTTCTTAAAACTAGCATATATTTGTTTTAACAACATCAAATTTCCGCGGGCAACTATCAGCCGATAGTTCCTCGACGGAGTCTATTTGTATATTATAGTTCACCACAAAATTGTGGCGCGCGCTCATTGGCCTAGAGCGATCACGCGACGTGTTGTTGTCGTCCGCGGAGGCAGGAGTTATAGTTCACCACAACATTTTAGCGCGCGCTCATTGGCTGAAAGCATTCACGTGATGTGATAGTTGTCGTACGCGGATGCAAACTATGAGGCGATAGTGCCCGGCTGAGAGCTGAAGATAATTTTGTGATGAACAATAACGACAAATACTGTTCTCTTGGAAATTTGATATTCTTAAAACTAGCATATTAGCCCTAGAACTTCGTTCTCGCGCTTTTATTTATTTTAAGAACATCAAATTTCCGCGGGCAACTATCAGCCGTTTAGTTCACCACAAAATTTTGGCGCGCGCTCATTGGCTAAAACCGATCACGTGACGATAGTGCCCGCTGAGAGCGGAATACGATTTTGTGATGAACAATAACGACAAATAGACTGTGTTTGTCTCGGAACTATCGGCTGATAGTTTCCCTTGGAAATGTGATGTTCTTAAAACTAGCATATAAGCCCTCGAACTTCGTTCTCGGGCTTATATTTGTTTTAAGAACATCAAATTTCCGCGGGCAACTATCAGCCGATAGTTCCTCGACGGACACAGTCTATTCGTATAATAGTTCCTCGACGGACACATAATAGTTCCTTGACACACTCTTTGTGAAATAGAAAACTCAAGTTCGCAGTCTAATATGTCTTTTGCAGGAAACAGTCGCGTGCCGATGTGTCACTTTAACAACCAATGAATTGCGATTGCGAGCTTTACTGGATAGCAAACTTCAAAACGCTGTTTTAGAAATAGAGGTGGAAAGTATTTATAAACAGGTTTTGCTACTAATAACCCTACCGATCTGCGACGAATCCGTTCACTTCCATGCGCCGTTTCAAATCAAGAAAACGAGTCAAACCGGTTTTGCTGAACCATTGAAAAATGTAATTTCCGACATTTGATCGACGCAGGAGCGATATGGTCAGAAATTGATATTCTGTCGACACGGTAGAGGTTTGGAGACGAGACAATAGCATTATTGGTAATGCTTCGAGCGGGAAAGTAGCCATTCTAGGCCAGTCAGCTCCACGTTCGTTTCGAATTTATTTATCTTATTAATTATAGCCGCGGTTACTTTGCGTTTGCGTAGTAAGTTAATAGTTAGCTCTAGCCCTCGGATAATTTGAGTTGCTGCATTAGGTCGAGGAATACGTTTTGGCCACAACCCCAGGGTGGTTGTTCGTATCTGGCAGTTTCCTTTTAGTTAAGAATACAATTTATACTAATTAGTCAATTGTATTAGAGTACAGAGTTGTCTGGCGACTATCCCACAATAAACTATACTTATGAAGTCTCTTGTCAGTATAGTCAGAATTAATTGTTACATCCAGTACTCACGATTGCTCCAGGTTCAAGTTCTTTTTCTTCCTCTCTTCTCTCGCCTTATATTTCGGCTTCGAGCCCCACAAATCCTCCCGAGGATCGAGAGGAATTTAATCACTAATTTCCCGAAATGTCATGCTTTTACTTATAATAAAGCTCTTGTAACAAGCCCGGCGACTCTAAAAAAAAAAGTCCTGTAGTGATTAACAAACTGATTGGAGTCTGTTAATCCACGCCAGGAACCCAGGGCGCCCAACGTGATTGTAAGTCAAGAGAATAAGTCTCCCAAGCGCATTTAACAAAAATACAAGTGTAACAACTATTCAGGAGAAGGATATGCCATTTTAATAATCGAACTACGGAAAAATAATCATACAATTGCATATGCGACCAATTCACTCTGACACACTTTCTGCTTTTCTCTTTTCCCAAAGCTCTTCTCTCGGCTCTCTTTCTCGGTTTTGCAATCAAGATAAAGAAAGCAAGAGGCGGGAATGACGTTAGAAAAAGAAAAGAGCTAGAAATGCGAAGAAGAGAAAAAGGGAGGGCTGGTTTAATACAGATATCTGGAAAAGGGAATTTCATTTTACATCGTTCAAAATTCCATAGTTGATGTTCAGTTGCTAAAGTAAAATCAAAAACTCTAGTGAACATAATGAATCACTAAATAACCAATCGAAATTCTCAGAAATCTAATAACAAATCTGTGTTCAGGGCAAAGGAAAACTTACAATTAGAATTCTTGATTCGTTGGACAAATTAATAGACTGGCACAATCCTATATGCTTTACGTGGATAAGCTGCTAAAGACAAACCCCTTTTCAATGGATAGTGGTTTTGCCTTTGAAGGGGGATACTTTCACAGAAATCTCGGCCGATTCAATTCACAGATCACTCAATCGATTCTACAGAGAAAATGGCGGACGGAACAACTCTCTCGTGTATTCGATGTGGATTATTCCTCGACCTCGATGATTTCTTCCTTGACAAAGAATTCAACTGTCTCCTCATCAATTTCGCTCGTATTGGTCTCAAAATCGTCGGTATCCATCCCTGGAAAGAACAGAAAGGTTACTCAACAAGCACTATGCCCTTTGCAGGGGGTGGGGTGGGGCATCAAGAAGTTCAACGAGATTCGTCGAAATTATTCTAATGCAGAAACACAAGGTGTCTTGGTCATGTGGTTATACCTAAAAAAACTGAGAGAGTACGACATATTTGCTGTATTTGGAAACGATTTTCAAATACAGCATATATGCAAATTAGTTCTAGATTACAGTTCTAAAAACTCTGCTACGCCTGGCACTTGGATCAAGAAACCACGGCTAACGCAATCACTTGACTTTGAAATATTACTTGAAACCTTTTGACAGCGGCTCAAGGAACGTTTGGGGGCAAACATTGTTTTTTTTTTCAGGCAAGGTTCTCTTTTATCCAAATAACAGACTATCGAAGGTAGTGGGCTTTTTTTACTGTGACAACAACAAAAACATTTCGCTAATGCTATGCATTATGGAGTTCGCAGACAGTTACCATTTCGCATCTCCAACCGCTGCTGCTTTTGCTGTAGGAACTCGTTGGTCTTCTTCTGCCGATAGCCATCAAACTCTTTCATCTTACGACGACGACGTTCTATGAGATCCTACAGTGAAACGGGAACACATGACGATAAAAGAAGGGGCAAAGCACGAGAACAAAAATAAGACATGAAAGTGTTAGACGAAAAACACTCGAGAAGGCTTTGTTGGAGGCTTCTGGGGGGAATGACGGCAAGAGCGAATTTGTACCAGTGTTCTGGTAATTCTAGTTCCAGACCTGTCAATTAAACACACTTCAGACCAATCAGAACGTAGCAATGTTCTCCCGGAAAAATACCACCGCCATCTTGTCTCACAAGCTCGTCAGAACGAGCTGAAAATACAAACTAGGTTTTTCTTGCAAAGATTTAAGAAATTCAGCGAAAAATAGGAAATCAACAACAATTGTATTAAATATATAGAGGTATACATGACCGCGCGGAGATACGGATTTTATCTTCAAGTGTCGAGGAAATATCTTAGAGTGAGCGCAGCGAACGAGTAATATATTTCATCAAAAACGAGAAGATAAAATTCCTATCTCCAAGCGGCCATGTAATGTTGTTTAATATATAATTATCGATGAAATACCAGTTTCAATCTCTTCCTAAAAAGGCTAGAAATATTTTAGCCTGCGAATACAGCCGTCTCGCATCGGGAACCACAATCAAAACGTGACCCCCGAGAGAGACGTCTGCGTCTTTTGACGGAAAATTCCATACAGATGACGTTTCGCGGACAGGATCTGGTCGCGTTATTTGATTGGCTTTTATATGATAATTAGGCATACTAGCCAATCAAATAACGCGACCAGATCCTGTCCGCGAAACGTCATCTGTATGGAATTTTCTCCGTCTCAAGACGCAGACGTCTCTCTCGGGGGTCACGTTTTGATTGTGGTTCCCGATGCGAGACAGCTGTATTCGCAGGCTAGAAATATTTGAAAGCCAGTCATATTTTCACAATATCATTTATATCTTCACATGTGAAGATATCACTTTTTAGAAAGAAATATACACTGGTATTTCATAGATAATTATCTATTAAATAGAGATTATTACATGTTAAGAGTTTGATATCGTTGTTATTCACGAGTTCTAATACCATATTGCGAACGAGCGAGTCTTCGAGAAGTGAGCGATATGGTATTAAAAGAGTGAATAAAAACGATATTAGGCTCTTAACATGTCATAATTTGTTTATTACATTTTTAGGGTCGATATCAGTCGATACAACATTTGCAGCAACTCTTTCTTTACGCACGCTAAGTACGAATTCAAGCGGCTATCACATGAAAGATCACAGTAAAACTAGTAATTGTGTTCAGTTTTGGAGCAATGTAGAGAATTACTTTTGAGTTATAGCGATTTCAAATGCTGAAAAAAAAGGAAGCGAAGCTGGAAAGGCCTCTTTGATTTTCTCATACAAATCTTTCTAATTTCAAATGGCTGTAATTTCGTTGATTTTTAAGCTACGACCTTCAAATTTCACAAGATCGCTAATTTTAACTTGCTCTTTCGCGTGGTAATGATGTTTTCTGTTACACGTGGTACTAAAACTATTGAAACAGAAACACGTATTTATGAATGAGGTCTATGTAATAAATAAACAAGCTTACATAAATGGACACTAGCCCGCAAGTAGTATATACTAATCGAGGCGGGTAGTGTTGATACTAAATTTACAAAGGAGCTGAGACAAGACAGTGCATTAAAAGCCTATAACACATCCTTACAGTTTTCAGAATAGGAAATCTAGTTATAATAATAAATAATGAAACGGGTTTAATAAGGGATATAGATACGAAAGAGAAATTAATAAAGTTTTAATTGAATATTATATATAATATTATCATCAGGATTTTGCAGTTTTTGTAATTAGAGTAAGTCAACATAAACATTCCCATCCCTCAGAACCTGTAACAATACGTTACGTAACATTTTCTTAAAATTGATCTTTGAGAGCGTACGTAACTCTGATGGAATGCTGTTCTAAATATTGTGGCCCCAAGTCTTGTGAAGGATTTACGTTGATGATTCAATCTTGAATATTTAATGTAACAGTCACCGACCGAAGAGGTCCAATTATTACGAGTGTGTACTTCATTTGAACAAGTAAATAAGTTTGAGATATTAGATGGTGCCAAGTTGTTAAATACGTTGTGCATTAGGATCGAGCATGATTTGAAGCAGAGCATATTAAATGGATTAATACAAACAAACGAACGAACAAAGAAACAACAATACCAATAACATTATCAATGTTCAACAACAGTGACAACAATAATAAGCAATTATTGGAGGAGGCTGGGCAAAATATCAGGATTTGTTCGTGGCGAGTTATTTGCCCATGTTCAGTAATTGTTTTCTCATTCGACAAAATAGAACTTTACCTACAGAGTTTCGAAACTAGAACTTAGAGTCACCAACAGCTCTTTCCAATCGATCTGCCTTGTTTACCAAACAGAGTAGTCAAGTGCCGTTTGCAGGCGAATCAACCAATCAGAATTCGGGGTGGGAGTCGAATGAGAACAAATAATATATACAATGTAGTGAATTTTTTTTCTTTGAGCCCGACGTATCAGTCCTCTAGGCTCCATTTCATTGAAAAAAATCACTATTTCTCTTCCTCCAGACATTCATCGAATGCAATGCAAAATGCAAGCGAAGCCAAGAGTGGAGGGTACGATGGGTGACTAACTGCTGTAAAAACTAGTGTTGATCTGCGTCAGTGGGCAAGATAACCACTGGTATGATCAACTAAAAGTCGATTAAAGGGGCTATGTCATGGTACTGCGCATGTATTGAGTAATCGCTCGTTTAGTGGCTGTTAATTGGATACAAACAGTTAAACTTTCCTCCCTCAATGCTTGATTGAAAGGATTTTCAATATTTTCCCTGGAGACTATTTATATACACTGTTTGTTAGTAATTTTTGCATATTTGCTTTCATTTTAAGCATCCCACATGGTTGAGAGGTTCGTTAGTTCATATCAAAATCGGTGGAAATAGCTCTTTCCGGCCCGGAAAAACGAATGTAAAGTCTCACCGTGACATAGCCCCTTTAAGGTATGCTAACCGCTGTGGCGAGCGAGTAGCAGCTGACGTTTCGAGCGCTAGCCCTTCGTCAGAGCAAAATAGGGACTTGTGGGTGGGGAGACCGTTTATACAGTATAATGTCGAGTGTATGATTACCGCTGAGGAAACATATATTCGGATCAATTAGGACCAAATGAAATTGCGCCAACAATAGAAATGCTAATAGTCGCAATACAATAAAGTGTGTTGGGGAATAAAGAAATGAAACATGCTGATCTAAGTATGAATGAATACGCGAATTATGAAATTAAATGAACAAAAAGCGTTCGTTAATTCCGTTAGGTGCCAATTAAAGTGCCTAATTTACCTTGATGAAGAGAAATACCACATATAGTGATGTGATTAATAGAATGGTAAGGAAGATTAAAGTGGCGAGCTACCGGTTTGGCAAGAGTAGAGTAGAGTCTTAAGAAATCTTCTAAACATATTGTACCATTTGATACTAACCTTAGAAGCTCTGGACTGACTCATACGATCCTTGATCTCAAACGTACGCTGGTACTTCTTGATGTCCTTCTTGAGTTTCTGTATGAAAGAAAAAGAGTTGTGGTTTCATCATCATCATTTTAACACAGAATCGCTTCATTGTACATGGTCTTCCAGAGAGCCGTGCATGGTATCTAATTCCAATTCTAGATAAAATACATATAAAATACTTCAAAAGAATATTTCCATAAGAATCCTAATTGCAATATATATATATATATAGTCCAAACTACACTCAGAAAACAAAGTATGTTTTATGCTATGGGCTCTTTTTACTGTGAAAAAGCCAATCGGAAAGGGAGAAAACAAAAGATCTTTCAATCACAAATTTGAGAACTTTCCCCACGATATTCTCCAAAATTAAAAATTAAACCATAGTTTGATCAAAAATTTCGATGCTTTTCTATTGAATTTACGAGTATCAACCAATGAAATTACAAAAAAGAATAGAAAATTAACACCTGTTTAAATTGCTTGCCGTTCAACGCTACAGTTCGGAGCATTACTACTGAAACATTACTACTTAAAGTGCCAATGAAATGAAAAATTCGATCCCGTTTTTATTTTATTTTATTAAATTCTAGGCTTCTCTTATTCATTTTGTGCAATTAAATTTCAATTTGGAGAGCGCTAACATTTTTTTTTTTCGTATCGAAGTCAGGCGGAATTGCCAAAATCAGGCGACAATTTTTCTGCTGTTAAAGATATGGTAATCACATGCGTGACGTCACTCTGCGCATTTATATTCGTCACCATAAATACTACAAAATAAGTACATTTTTGGCCAGTTTTCAATTTAAATATGTAATACTTTGAGAAACCTTGACGATGGCCATAATTGTTCTAATAGAATCCTTGCAGTCAGCCATATTTTTACTTTTGTGAATATTAATGTAGGACCTAGTGACGTCACGCATGTGATTAGCATATCTTTAACGGCATAAAAATTGTCGCCTAATTTTGGCAATTATGCCTGACTTCGATACGAAATAAAATTATGTTCGCGCTCTCCAAATTGATTTATCATTGCACAAAATGGCTAAGGGAAGCCTATATTTTAATAAAATGAAATAAAAATGGGATCGATTTTTTCATGTCATTGGCACTTTAACAACGAGAAATAAACACATTGCAAAACGATAACAAAGCATTCCAAACAACAAATCCTAGCATATCCATGCAATTTTCTTCATTTAAAAGACTTTGACGTCAGAACTAGTCGACCAAATTCACATTTTACCGGAGCGAAGCTTGAGCAAGTCGAAATGCTATTGTCTTGTACTCGACACTGATTGGCTCAAATAACCAAAAGTTGAAATGCTATTGTCTTGTACTCAACACCGATTGGCTCAAATAACCAAAAGTTGAAATGCAATTGTCTTGTACTCGACACTGATTGGCTTAAGTAATGGCAACTTTGAATGCTTTGTTTTCATTCTACAATGTGATTGGTTCTTGTTGTCTAAGTGTCCCCGGTTTCAGATGTAGCAATGTAATACTGATGTCAATACATAAACTCCTTTTAAAATGTTTCCTTTCTTCAGACGTTTAAATTGTCGGAAGTTTTATTTTGTCTGAAATTTGAACGTCAGAACATTTTCGTTGTTAAAGTATAGCGGAAAACCCTCTCTGAAAATCCTTCATACCTTAACAGCCTCGTCATCCAGGAGGGACAGTGGGCGAGGTCTCCATAGCAACTGACAGAACTGATCTAGAACATGTCGCTGGAGCAGTTTGCCCTGGAATGACCAGATGAAGTATCCATTATCCACCTAGGATAAAAGATGACACTGTTAAACAGGAAATTCCAGTCTAAAAAGGACCATGGCCAGACTACTGACAACTTCAGTTCTCACTCAGCCTTTGTGGAGTGAGCATCTCTGTGATGCTCCACTTGAGTGCTCCCTACTGCTTGCTTATTACGCGAAATTCAAATCACACACATACGTGTTTAACCTCCAAGTAAGGGCTGCACGGTTGGTAAACAGTCAAAAAATACCATTGGCAGTCATTAATGAACAACTACCTTCCCTCTGTTCAGTTATTTAAAAAAACTGCAGATTGTAAATGTATCTCTACATGTGTAGGTAAATATTGATTGTATCACATTTTTAAGCAATTAATTAGTACACCATTATTTAATTAGCTTAATCAGTGTTAATTTGTTATTATTATTGTCAAATTTCTTTGATGGCTGTATGTTAATAACGTTATGTTTAATACATCTTTCCCTCGGTAAATAAAGTTCATTCAATCATTGATTCATGCATATCTACATTTAATAATCATAATAATTATTGTAATTGTTACATGTACATTTGTACAGGGTCCAAAATTAACTTTTTCATGTTGGCGCCAACAACTGGCGACTAGTTGTCAGCTGATGTACATTTACCACCAGCCCCGCAACTCTTTACGTACTCAGCCAACATTTTTTAGTCGCCAAATGACTAATTGTGGTCGCCATGCACATTTCGAGTTTGAATTGACATGCGACATTTGTTGGCATGTTTTATTATTTTGCTAAATTTACTTAGAATATCGTGTGACTTCAGGACTTGTGGCAATGTGCAGACTTTAGGTAAGTCGCCAGCTGGCGACTAACTCTGAAATTTTGGTCGCCAACACTCAAAATTTAGTCGCATTGGCGCCAAATAAGGTGCAATTTCGGACCCCGATGTATAGCAGGTTGATTATTATCGTAGGCCTGCTTTACTTCTCTAACACTCCGCACTACATTAACTGTTTCAGACACACAACACTCGACTCAACACTATTGATTTTTACAGAGGGTGGAAAACCTGGAGAAAAACCCTTGAATGCAGACAACAAATCAACAACAAACCTAATTCACATACATGTACAGTGCCTGAGCAGGGAATCCAACCTGGACTGCAGTGGTGAGTCGCCAGTGTTTTACCACTGCACCAACCTGCATCCCCTAACTAACTTAGGGAAAACTGACTTTTAAGTCACTGTTACTGGCACTGTGAGACACGACACTGAAGCCTTTATTTTCATGACTTTTTTTTCTTGAACATCATACATGTAACTTATCAGTAATTGCAACTATTATAATTATTATTGGTTTAAATCACCAGTGGAAAATCAAAATACGGTAATTGTGTTTTCTTTTGTAGTGCTATAACGTAACTCTTATAAAAAAAATCTAGATCTGGTGCAAAAATCACCACAGTAAATCCTAAACATTGCATACAAATTATTGCAAAATCTAACCAATCCTGTCACTACTTCCATTCACATAACTTTGTTTCTACTCACTTTGTGTGCCCACCAGCTAACCGATGTGGCTACAAATCGACCGGTAGGATCCCATTCTACATCTGTTGCCATGAAGTGCTCTGCCTGGTTCATACACACCCAGTCAGACGTGTCATGAAACTCGAGTACACCACTCATGCTGAAAATCAACACAACATAACAAGTTAACTACAGTCATTTCCACCTAGCCATGAATGCACATGATCGAAACATGTTTCACAATGACTTCAAACATTGATGTTTTCCCTGCCTACCAGCACTTGTCAAGGTTTGGTGCCAGTCTCGCCAGGATTTATGGCATTGTTATCATAGCCTTTTTGTATATGTTTAATTTAAAAGTTCTATTTCCAATGAACAAGAGTTCTGAATCTAAAAATCGTAAAAGCTAGAATTCTTGGCAGATAATAAATTACTTTGATAATTTTGACCCAACATATTAACTGCATAATTGTATTTCTCAATGCAAATTGCTATGAGGATAGGGACCCCAATAAACATCAAACCGTTGTTGAATGCTCTCGGCAAGACTGGCACCAAAACTTGACAAGTTGCCAGGCAAAATATTAATGTCAGAGGCTCAACTTTTCAGCTTTGCAATTTAGGGGGTAAAGTTATATTTAATAATAATAATAATAATAATAACTTTATTTAAACTGTAAAGACCGATCAGTTAATCGAAAATGATTAGCTGGTATCAACCGGTGACCAGTATTATAGATAATGTATCTAAAAAATCTCAATATATAATAGTTTAATAATAAATGTATGAATGAATAATATTATAATAATAAAAAATACATATAACTGTACAAAGCTTAAAAAGGATATCTAAAAAATTATTGTAAACTACATTGATGATTGTTGTCATCAAGTTCTAAAAAATGCTTGAAAACGCCAGCCTTAAAAGTTGATAGTGTTTGTAACTCCCGCAGCTCTCTTGGTAAGTCATTCCATTCTCTTGCGGCTGCGCATTTAAAAGACAATTGGCCCATTTTCGTTTTCGTGGCTATAACATGTAAAAGTGTGGAGTCCCTAAGTCTATTATGCATTTCTGATCTTTTAACAAGGTACCCTTCTAGCTGATGCAGACAGTTAATGTTATGTACAATATTATACACGAACTGGAGCCTTAAGAAGCGCCTTCTACTGTTAAGAGATAACAAACAGAGCTTAGCACGCATGTCTTGTGAACACGTCTTACGATTAGCGGCAAGAATAATCCGCATAGCCTGGTTTTGCAGTCTCTCTAAGCGCTGTGAATTGCCTTTACCGCTATTTGGCTAAAGTGAACAATCTGCACCATAAAAAAGTGGTCGGTAAGTGGTCGGTAATACTGTGTTGGAAAGTGGTTGGTAACTGGTTGGTAAGCTGTTGACTCAATCGCTATGTGTTTGCCTTTTCTTCACTGGACCAAAATACCATTTAAGAATACTTAATACCTTCTTACGATAGTTTTGCAACATCTTAGTGTGGTTTTCCAACGTTCTGGGAACAATAACCCCTTTGTATTATCGATCACTGGTTACCAGTCCTCGGGTTGAAAAAAGCGAAAAACTAAAACAAAATGGTGGCTGTGAAACGTAACGTGGTCGAGTCGTTAGATATTGGACATCCAGAACCTGAAAGAAACTTAAATGAAAGCAATCCTGAAGTAATCTGGTCAGGTGGCATGTCTTCCTGAACTTCAAAGACCGCTGAATTGTTTAGTACTTTCGAGGAAAACATCAACTTTTTGGGCAAACTATTTGGCAAACTTCAGGACTCCCACTCCCAGAACTTGGAACCCTTGGACATTAAAAACTTAAAAGAAACTCAAATCACAGCAATCCTGAAGTGGTTGGACTGTATGTGGCTGGTAGGTGGTCGGTAAGTGGTCACTTTTTTTTTATGGTGCACACTGTTCACTTTAGCCATTATATTTATTTGTCGAATGATAAGACAATATTATTGAACTTGACTATCACAAGATAATATTATGATCTGTTTGCATCTTGCTGTAATGTCTCTGTCTTTAGCACTGGCAACTACATTAGCTAACAGCATACCACAGACACATCATTGTATTTTGCTCACCATAGTCCAATAATTGCTCTTTATCAAACACTCTGCACAATATTATTATTACTGTGCTAATGCACAGTCAAGGACTGTTGATCAGTGTGACTCAGTAGCCAACCAGATTGCATGGTTGCTCCATACATGAACATGCAGTCTATACCAGTGCCTTTTTATGCTTTAAAACTGGTTATAATCATGGCTATTTTACCTTCTTAGTCCAGCCAGCACACAGAACTGACCATTAGGGGACCAGAAGATGTTATTGGCTTGCCTCTTCTCATAGGTCTCTGAATGTAAAAAAAAAAGGTATAATATCACATGTACTATCACTTTCAAATCAAAATAAAGGAAATTAGTATTCAAAGGGGTTTTCAGTATCAGAATAATTCTTCCATGGTCTCAGCACTGAAAATCAGTAGCAGAACTGGCATTTGGAAGACTTCATCATCTACCGTACTAAAAAAAAAAGAAAGAAGAATATTGGCAGTATAGCCAGAGCCACACCGTGGCAAAATGTCACATGGATGCACTTTTCCCCAGTTCCCCCAAAAAACTTAGCCAAAGACTTTCACAGGTTGAAGGTTTCTTAATTTGTAATAATAATTTGTATCCACTGTGAGTTTACTAAGTTATAAAATTATTTACTAAAAAAGTTTAAGACCTCGGAAACTTGTATTTGAACTGCAGAGCCATCATTCTTTCGGCCAGTGCAGCACAATGGTTTGCCGCGGTATAGGCCAGAACTAAATGTTGACTGAACAGCCTCATTTTCATGACGATGTGGCATGAAACATCGCTATTCCCACTACATAATCATAGTTTCTGATAATTATGCAAATTAGGACAGCCATCTTTGCATTGCACACGTCTATACCATTAAAACAATTTCCACATCATCTACTAAATGGTACTTCCAGCCTTAACTATTATAAAGAGTTTTATAGCGAATACAGTGAAATAAGTGTGCAAGCAAAGAAAAGAAATGTGAATAAGCAAAACTAAACATCAGCTCAACTGTAGCACTTACTCAGTAGGGCAACGCTGCCTAGTTTCTCCATGTTGTAAAAACTTGCCGATATTCTGGTGGACTCCCCATGAAGAATGCAGAATTTAGGACCACCAGGTTCCCACGCAAAGGACATTATGGGCTCTAGAAAGACAAGTGACAAACCACAGGAGTTTTTCTCCAACTAAAATTAAACATTCAGGCAAACGATACCAGGATATCACAATAAACATTATTCAAGTACCCTCCTTTCCCTAAGTGGCATGTTTGATTGACCATATTCCAGAATAAGAATACCGTATTTCCACACATACAAGCCACACCTTTTTTGACCTTTCAGATTTTGAAAGTAACACAATTGCCTCAAGATTGGAGGTGTTGCTTATATGTGAGTGTTTTCAAAAAAAAAATTTTTGCAATGACTGTAAACAAAGCCATACAAACAATATAAATGACATTATTCACAGAGCACAAGTGTTAGCGAGATTTTCTACTCAAGCTCCTCTCCTTCGCTTTCCAAAGAAAACTAGCTGTCCATTTGCTTGTCATCTTCTCTACTAATCCCAGAAATGGTTCCTAGTGTTGTAAAAGCCCATAACTGGTCTTAGGAGCCCTCTAATTTCAAATAAAGTCTAACTCTCATTGAGTGTGTCCAGGTTCGGTAGCTCACATTCGATTGGAAGTTCAAGAAAACACTCGCCCCAGGCTCATCCCTTTGGAAATCCAAGATGGTGGACCACAGACTTGGACACACAGTTTTCCAGAAAATATTACTCTCTTGCATGCTTAAGGTATCTGCACTGGCAAAAATGGTCAATATTTACCCAATTTTGAAAAAATTGTATTTGATTTGGAATAGACAGTAAATAATCGAACATTTACATGAAGAAGGGCCACATAAAAAATAATTAGCTTGGCATAAATTTGTACACATCCCCTTTTTGCTAATTGAATTATCACTAGACCCCCTGGTGCCTCAGTATTTTATAGTTTGCATTTTATTAAGCTTACACGTTGAAATGAGTCCATTTGACCTTATAATATTGTTGAAAATGGGATTTGAAAAAATCGTGTGGTTGGAAATCCATTTTCTGGTTTTACAACGCGCGATATCAGGTATTCTTACAAATAAAAGTTAAATATTAACAACGCCGTAACAAAAATGATTTCGATGACTTCCAACCACACGATTATTCGTTACAGTTTATGAAGTCTTCATGAGTGGTTTCGTAGGAATATCATAAAAGCATTGAGAAAAATGTATTTGAAATGTCCTTTCGTACGTAAGTATTCACAAACTTTCCTCTGGAACCCTCAAAATATGCTTAAATCTCCATAACTTGAGTTGTATCTTGTTGTCGGCCATCTTGGATTCAAAACCGCTGATCAGAGCCACCAAGGACTCTAAAAAGCCGTGATTTTAGTCCTCCCCCCTTTGGGAAGTTGTTTTTGTTTATCCGTTGTCAAGGCGTGCCTCACGAGCTCAAGCGTGACTTCCGGTACCTTTGTACGCATAGTCAATAATTAATCCGCTGTCCAAATGGGGGCTAAGACCTCAAGTAAACACGATGTCGAAGTCGATTGATGGCGTTTCTTCTGAATAGGATATAAGAAAAAGTAAAGAAAAAACAAGTCTCAGCGAATAACAAATGAAAGGAAGAAAAGGTACAGACACAAGAGGAATTGGTTCTTCCCTAGAAATGGGAAGCAGAGGCCATGCAATTGCCTTTGTCGTCCTCGATCGGTCGCTATCGACTATCGTTTGTTTCGTCGCAGAGAAACGTGCTACAACATGCATGATATTTGAATGTGTCTTGAACAGTCCTATCATGAGTCCTCATATAGCGGAGAGTGTTTTTCTGACTACATACCAAGCCTGGAAAGGAAGATAAAATTTAAGCAAGAAGATTTATTGAAAGGTTGTTTTATATATTTAGTTATGCGGTTGAAATTGATATGTATGATGCACAACAATTTATTCTCACAAACTGACAAAGCTTGACTGTATATTAAAGAACTTATAAAGGATCTTATAAATATATCGGTCAAGTTATGAATGAAGTACACTTCTAATCAATTCAGCGTTGAATGTAGACCTCAGAACCGTCTTCAAGTCCCGGGCTTCAAGTCTTGCAACCCCAAACTTTCCGCTATCTTGGTTTTGTCAGAGATACGGGCAATTTGCCACACTCAATTAGTCTTCGCTAGTAACCGACCCAGTCTTCCACTCGACCATCAGCTGCAACTTCCGGTCAAAGACGTGATTTTAAAAGCGTTTTGCAACGTTCAGATTATGAGTAAGTGGAAAAAAACTATTGAAAGTGATATTAGATGCAATAAACTATAATATACCCGAAAAAGAGGAATTTTAAAGGACCTAAATTTTGCCAGTGCAGATACCTTAAAGGAATGATGTTCCTTAAATATAAAATTTGCTAGCTAATGGGAGAATAAAGGTGGAAGAATTTTGAACTGATTTAAAGACAGCAGGTTAAAATATACACAAGTGACAAGGAAATTAAGTTATAACCACATGTGAAGTTGCAATAGCAGTTGGCATGACTTAGAATGACAACAATCTCTTCTGAAGAAGTTTTGCTTCAAGTATGAACATTTATGAGCTTCAATGAAATATTTTTCTTCCCAAGTTTGGGGTGCAGCTTATAATTACCGGTATGTGAGTTTTTTTTCTTAGACTTTTTTGGTCTCCCAAGCCAGAGGCTTATGTTTTAAGTAATCCAACAAACTCCAGGGAACTCAAATTGGAATTTAGGTTGGCTTTTGAGGAGGGAGGAAATCCGTAGAACCCAGAGAAAAACCTGTGAAGGGTAAGATACCAACAAACTCACATAATTACGATGCTGGGTCCAGGAATCGAACCAAGGTCACAGAGTTGAGAGGCGAGCGCTCACATCACTCCACCACCTTTGCTTCCCCATATGATATTCAGGATACATTTAGTATTCCAGTGGCTAAAATCCCGATTTGTAGTGATCGTATCATCATTGTGTGTATTCTTATTCCAGAACACTGTCAATAGTCCAGTTTCGTATTCGAAAATTACCGCTGAATGCAATCACTACAGACACATGTACACTGGGTTAGCTTCATTCTGAAGTTATTCATTCTTAAATACCGATGAGAAGGTGTAAAACGCAAAACTCTAACAATACACAACGTTGTAAATAGCCCACATTCTCACTGATATTTATTGAATGACAGTACAGTCTAGTTTAAGTCAGTGGCCCCCAGGATAACTGAAAATGCATATTCAATAACCTGTACATGAACATTAAACTTGTTTAAATGTCTTGCAGTATCAGAGTTTTTCTTCCTGATTCTCAGCATTGAAAATTCAGTAGCAGAACTGGCTTAGTAAAAATATCTTTGGGAAGTGTCCCCGAGCGGTGTCGAATCTGATTGGTTAATCTTGTCACGTGTTGAGTTGTTCATCGAACAATGGCTCCTGTGTAATCTGATTGGTTAACGGCGACTTCCGGAGCGACACAAAAAATAAAAATAAAAAAAAGAATAATAATAAACACTTGCGAATTCTGACTCGTGCCTCGGCCGAAGGCCTGGCCCGAGTAATAACTTCAGAATGAAGCTACCCCAGTGTACATGTGTCTGTAGTCATTGCATTCAGCGGTAATTTTCGAATACGAAACTGGACTATTGAACGCACAGTCTAGTTTAAGTCAGTGGACCCCAGGATAACTGAAAATGCATATTCAATAACCTGTACATGAACATTAAACTTGTTTAAATGTCTTGCAGTATCAGAGTTTTTCTTCCTGATTCTCAGCATTGAAAATTCAGTAGCAGAACTGGCTTAGGAAGGTTTCATCATCTACATGCATGTACATGAAAACTACACTGAACGTCCCTAAATCAATCCAACAACCATACAAAGATGCATTTCAAAGAAATAAGTTATGCTATTTTATTTTAGGGATTTAAAAACATGGAACAGGGGTTTCATTAATTGCCGATGGGTGGGGGTTGGAAATGTTGGCTGTGGTTCAAGTACAATGTAAGTGCTGGCTATTGTGTTAAGTGTGATGGCTAATTAAGATAAAATATATTACGATATCTCCACCCCGTATTTTGCATTTTCCGAACCCTTCCTCAAAACAAATTATAAAACCCCAGTGGAAGAAACCTTATCTAGGTGACCAATGTACACTGGTTCCAAATTGCTGCAGATTTAACTGGCTCACCCTTCATTTCTAAGCTGTCAACTGGAATTTGCCTTTCCCTCACTCTGAAAAGCTCAAAGTTGTAATAGAGAGCCTGGTGAGAAAATAAAGGATACACATTTAGTTAGCATAATAATGTTTAAATATCTTACCTTCTTTCTGGGTTTCCCCCCACTGTTTTAAGAGAACAACAGAAGGAAGATAACCACGGTTTTCTCAAAAGTCAGGGCCGTAAGACAAACATCATGAAATGCACTATCAATTCAACTGTTTCACCATTTCTAGAGGACGTGTGGATGGGAGGGTGTGTCTGCCTTCCTTTCTCTTGAAAAGATAGCATTTACTGTAAATAAGCCTTTACTTCTAAATAAGCCTCGCCCTCCTTAAATACTGTTGCTATGTCCCACAAAGACTTCGTAACATTTTGAATAATTTATTGAACAGATTTCCTTTTGTTCAGAATTTCTTATTTTTTTGTGAAGAAATCAAGTTTGTGTTTTCATCTCCTTTGGAACAGCTTGTGGGACAACATAGCAGCTGTATTTTCCCCAGGAGATTACTGCATTCTACAGTAATTATTGGTCTGAAATGATTTTTTAATTGATAGGTGTTGAACTACATGTATGAATTGCTTGAGCTGGCTATGGTACATGGATATTGTATTATGACTCAGTTGGCCTAGTCTTTCAACTATATATCTTTCGCATGAGAGAAAGATTGGAATAACAGCATCCTGATCTTCAGTGTACAGGAATAATAAAACTAAGTTAACAATAATGTTCTAGAGAAACTAATAATGACAAGCACAACCTCACCTTCCTACTCTTGGTGAATCTATCCACCTTGACACATAAATAGTCTCCTTTTTTTTGCCAGTACATTTTGCACTAAGAAGCAAAGAATTCACCAATCAGCTCACTGTGTACAGATATGTCTATAATTTATGCTAATGTTACAATGATCTTGTAGTCTAAGGTATGAGCATCAGAACTTTCTTCCTTGTTCACAGCACAGTAAATCAGTAGCAGAACTGGCATTAGGAATATTTCATCATTACTTTTCTCATACTTGAACTACAGTGTATATAGGTACACAGTTTATATTTCAAATAATTTATGGTCATGTGTGACATCAAAGAAGGCATCATTTTTGAAAGTCTATCCTCCATAATACAAAACTTAATTACACAGTCATTATATTTTAAAGATCAAGTGACTTTTTCTTGCTTTTTTTTTCAATGGCCAAGTCAATCTGAATGGCTTCACATGCACCATCTATTGATTAACATACAGCAATTTTGAAGAACCAAGGAGCACATACATTTAATATTTTTCTTAATGACTGAGTTTGAAATTAGAGAATGTTAAATTAGAGAATATTAAACATGCCGACAATTCTACGCTACTTATTCTCGTGTGGAAAGCTTCCATTGACACAGCTTCTGATGCAGTTAAGTCCTTTATTAACTGCATGGTCTGATGACAACTCCATGGTATGCAATGCAACAAAATGTAAATAATGGATATTTTCAAAGAAAGGGTAATCAGAGCCATTAGCAACTGTCGCTGAAATTCCAGTGTACTACACTGAATACTTTAGGTGTTACATTTCAGTACAACAGTAGAATTACTTTGCAGGTTAAGAATAAGCTTAAAGAGGCAAATAAGTGTTATTTGTACTTAGAACTCTAAGGAAAGAGGGATGCAATCAAGCCGAGATATAGAGGATATTACATGGCCACGTGGAGATACGGATTTTATCTTCGAGTGTTGATGAGGATTGAAATATCTTACGAGTGAGCACAGCGAACAAGTAAGATATTTCATTAACACAAGAAGATAAAAGTTGTATCTCCGCACGGCCATGTAATATTCTGTTTAATATATAATTATAGATGAAATGCCAGTTTCAATCTCTCATTAAAAAGGCTAGAAATCTTAATTGAGAGCCAGTCATATTTTCAAAAGTGATATCTTCACGTGTGTATAACACTTTTTAGAAAGAAATATACACTGGTATTTCATCGATAATTATATTTTAAATATCACTTATTTAATTATATTGTTATGCCTAAGATTACATAAGATTATGGTTTGTCAGTTTACTCTGCTTCTACACCAGAATTAACCACAATTCAGTGCTCTCTAGACAGATGTACACAACCAAAAATTGTAACATATTTGAGCTAGTAGGAAAGTATGATAAGACTCTTGATCTTGCAGTTTAACCATTAAAATAATGTATTGCAGGCACATGTACAATAATCTTGTGGCTGGGTGGATCTAAAAGACAGTCTCTGCCACCTACAAAACAACAAAATTATAAATATGTTGGACTGGCAGTAACTTCATACCTCTGAAACGTTAAAAAGATTCTTGACTCTGACTTCTGTCCTACTGGGAATTTCCATTAACGTCACCCTAGCTGGCGTGTCCTTAACTTCAGGTACCCAGAATGCAATGATGTTATCTACGGGGGACCACTGGAAGTCTCTTGATAATTAAAAGGAGACAATTGCAGGACATTAATATTTCATATCAAAATATAAAACATAGCACTGTTATGGCAAACTCATGGATGTAAACTGTATTTTACTGTGATAGCCTGTAAAACCACATGACCAATGACGTTATCATTACAACATCACCACTAAGTGATTTATGGAGACCCAATACGATGCATGTCAAAGTTTGAGCAGCCTGCCATTAGAAATGAGGGAGATAGGGCATGTACTAAAAATCATGCGATTGATGACATTGTCATTACAACGTCACCACTAAGTGATTTATGGCGACCCAATACCAAGCTCCTCTCCTTCGCTTTCCAAAGAAAACTAGCTCTCCATTTGCTTGTCATCTTCTCTACTAATCCCAGAAATGGTTCCTAGTGTTGTGAAAGCCCATAACTGGTCTTAGGAGCCCTCTAATTTCAAATAAAGTCTAACTCTCATCGAGTTTTTTTGTCTCCCAAGCCAGAGGCTTATGTTTTAAGTAATCCAACAAACTCCAGGGAACTCAAATTGCAATTTAGGTTGGTTTTTGAGGAGGGAGGAAATCCAGAGAACCCAGAGAAAAAACCCGTGAAGGGTAAGATACCAACGAACTCGCATAATTATGATGCTGGGTCCAGGAATCGAACCAAGGTCACAGAGTTGAGAGGCGAGCGCTCACATCACTTCACCACCTTTGCTTCCCCATATGATATTAAGGATACATTTAGTATTCCAGTGGCTAAAATCCCGATTTGTAGTGATCGTATCATCATTATGTGTATTCTTATTCCAGAACACTGTCGATAATCCAGCTTCATTTTCGAAAATTACTGCTTAATGCAATGACGACTAGATGCATGTACGCAGGGCTAGCCTCAATCTGAAGTTAAACATTCATAAATATCAGCGAGAAGGTGGGCTATTCACAACATTGTGTATTGTGAGAGTTTCGCATTTTACACCTTCTCATCGGTATTTAAGAATGAACAAGAGGCCCTGAGTGGCCTTAACTCGGGCCACCTAGAAATAGGTTAATTAATACATGGAGTTCTAGCATAGTTTTGCATCATACATGGTTTGTGCTTGGGGAGCAAGATAATTATTCACTACTATACTCATGCTTGTGATAATTTACATATATTGGAATGGACCTTTTGCAGGAATGCAATCACATGGTTGTACTAGATGGCAAACAAATCTTTATTTAACAATCTATATCTATATTTAAAGGCACTTGTATGAGATCGGTAGTGTTATTAACAAAACCTGTTTGTAAATGCTATTTTCCACCTTCTTCCAATTCTCAACCCCCAAAGGTGGTCACGGTCCCTTATGGTAGCTTCTAATTACAAAGTTTTATTGATAATAAAATTATGGTTTCATGAGGGTTGTCGCCGAAGGGACTGGTCAGAAATTAGCAGGGGAGGGGGTTGAGATGAAGGGTAATATTTTTTTGAATCCCCAAAAATGGAGGGTCATAAATCATGGGGAACTGAAAAAGGGGTGGTTATAGGGGAGAAAGGGTCAAAATATCTCATACTCGTTGTCCAGGGAGGGTTATATATATATTAGACTTTTTGATTTCATTCTCGAACCCTCTCCATTGCATCTACCCTGCTAATTTTTGACTAGTCCCTAATGTTTAATAAAATATGGCATGCAAGGGCGTATCTAGCCTATAGGCCCGGGCCTACACATTCTACAGCCTACTTGTCTTATTACGAGTGAATGTTGGGCTTGAGGAGCTGTCGAAATACACAAAACATGACCTGAAAGTGCAGCAGAAGGCATTTGCGGAAGTCTAAATCTAAAAATTTCCCGGGGAAGCATGCTCCCGGACCCCTCAAGAAGCGACCCTCACGGAGCGGTTGTTTGGGCCTACAAATTTTAAAAACCTGGCTACGCCACTGGCATGCATTGATTTCATGCATGTACACCACTTGGAAAATAACTATTTAAAGAGGGTAACACTAACTAGTATACACAGAGAAATGTATGGCCCTCCTACCCTGCGAGTAGAGGTTTCTCATCTCCGAGTAGCATGGAACCTCTCGAGACCTGTATTCTGATTGCACCCATAATACAATGCACTATACTTCTATGCTTTTTGTACTGCACTTTCTAAAGGTTAGGGTTTTTCTACTGCTGGGTAGGCCAATACTATCGCTCGTTTCGAGAAGTTCCACCGACCCCTTTCCTGCCGCCGAGAGAAACCTCTGCCCACAAAACGATTAAATGCGCCTGGAAAAACGAGACGGTAAATATTGTAGATTTCAGATTGTCCATTTCCTATTGTTACGGCGAAGTGGAGAAAATAAAATAAATGTCCTTCTTCGAGGGTATAAATCAAAGCTTTCTTTACGATAAATTACGGTAATTTCAAGGTCTTGTGAGTTGTGTGCAGTTAAGCAAAATAATATGAAGACAAAGCCGGAGTTTGAAGCTCGTGCGTATCAATCAACTGCGTGACGACATAAATATAAACGGCTGCGAAGGATATTGTGGGCAGAGCCATACTTTATACTCTCCAGTTCTAGTTTTATGACAGTTCGTAGTTACGGCTTTCCACGACAAAACCTGCTATTCTTTTGACAGTTTCAACTAGCAGTAGGCTCGGTTTCCTAAATGACGATTTCAAGTTTTCCTCCTTGGACTCTATGAAGTCACATATAGTTAAATTTACGGTCCAGTTCGAATTAGTCACCATTACACTTAATATTAAAAGTAGGGAACAAATAAGATTCGTGTGCGTATTCATATAACTGACATAATTTCAACCTCACCAGTTCAGATAATTCCGTTTGCGTTCAAAGCCAAGGGTCAACCACTGTTCACTTCCAGCTTTTGCGACTCTGGAGTCGAAGTTAGTATAAAAGCTCAGCATTGGTTTGACTGGCTTCAAGACTTCGCAGTTGTATAATCTCAAGACAAACAAGAGTACTTCAGGAGAGTAGTCCTATGGCACTTAGATGCAGCAGTACAGGCATTTTCATTCAGTTTCCGTGGATCAGCAGCTGACTATGCGATTATCGCCACACTCCTTTCGTAAATGTAAGAATTTTCCATCGAAAGCACCTAAAAGTCGTGCTAGCCCTAGAATAACTGAACATCTTGGTATTTCAGTCGAAGAGACCTTTGGTTTGAGCAAAATAATGGGTAAGAATGGCTCCAATATTCGCTCCCGTCCAACTTTGCCTCTAAAAATATCTTTGGGAAGTGTCCCCGAGCGGTGTCGAATCTGATTGGTTAATCTTGTCACGTGTTGAGTTGTTCATCGAACAATGGCTCCTGTGTAATCTGATTGGTTAACGGCGACTTCCGGAGCGACACAAAAAATAAAAATAAAAAAAAGAATAATAATAAACACTTGCGAATTCTGACTCGTGCCTCGGCCGAAGGCCTGGCCCGAGTAATAACTTCAGAATGAAGCTACCCCAGTGTACATGTGTCTGTAGTCATTGCATTCAGCGGTAATTTTCGAATACGAAACTGGACTATTGAACGCACAGTCTAGTTTAAGTCAGTGGACCCCAGGATAACTGAAAATGCATATTCAATAACCTGTACATGAACATTAAACTTGTTTAAATGTCTTGCAGTATCAGAGTTTTTCTTCCTGATTCTCAGCATTGAAAATTCAGTAGCAGAACTGGCTTAGGAAGGTTTCATCATCTACATGCATGTACATGAAAACTACACTGAACGTCCCTAAATCAATCCAACAACCATACAAAGATGCATTTCAAAGAAATAAGTTATGCTATTTTATTTTAGGGATTTAAAAACATGGAACAGGGGTTTCATTAATTGCCGATGGGTGGGGGTTGGAAATGTTGGCTGTGGTTCAAGTACAATGTAAGTGCTGGCTATTGTGTTAAGTGTGATGGCTAATTAAGATAAAATATATTTCGATATCTCCACCCCCTATTTTGCATTTTCCAAACCCTTCCTCAAAACAAATTATAAAACCCCATGCGATTGATGACATTGTCATTACAACGTCACCACTAAGTGATTTATGGGGACCCAATACCACAATCATGTCAAAGTTTCAGCTGCCTGCAATTAGAAATGAGGGAGATATGGGCATGTACTTAAAATCATGTGACTGATGATGTCATTGTTACAATATCACCACTAAATGATGCATTATTATGACATCACTACTTTAGTGCCTCATGAGGAACCCAATAACATGCCTGTCAAAGTTGGAGCTGCCTGGCATTAAAATTGGGAAGATACGGCCGTGTACTTAAAATCACATGACCGATGATGTCATTGTTACAACATCATGACTAAGGAATTGATGGGGACCCAATACCTTGTCTGTCAAAGTATGAGCCACCTGCTATTAATATTGAACAAGGTAGCCAGGAAAAAGTACAAGGGTTTATGTCACTATCAGCAGGACCCAAATTTGCATGCCTACTTCAATGTTTATCGCTCAAGCACACACATCTCCCACATGGTAGAATATTTTGTGATAATTTGCACCTGCTTATTTATCTCCCACAATATTCCCCAAAAATCTCCTCTCTTTTTTGAAAACAGGGTACACATGCTCCCCCAAATTTTAAAATCAAAAGCAAGCCCAGTGAAAGCTCTAGCATGCATGCATGCATGTATATAAGCCTAAGTAGAGAAAAATCTAGAGTGTGGCTTGATCTGAACCATAAACTTCAACTTTAATTTTTAATCTGGTTCACTGTGGTAAACACTGAAGCAAATGTTTAGTGCACTAGTTTGTAGTCACAGGAAGTTCCAGTATTGTACATACAAAAGGGCTATGGCCAGGTCATCAACACCTTCAGCTGTCACTCAACCTTAGTGGAATGAAGATCTGTGTGAGTGCTCCCTTTAAATATTATAGCTACTGATTGCTATAATTCATCAAAGTATAGGTTACAGAGTTACAAACAGCTATAAAATACATTGGCAGTCAATTAACAGCTAAATGTATCTTCCCTCTGTTCAATTTATGGCTTGTTTAATTTAAAAGTGCCTACAACCCCAAAAAATATTATTTTTTGATCGAAACTTCAAACTATTCTTTAGAACTTAAAACAAAAATGCGAGGCTAAAACTCAACTGATTTTTTTTACGGCCTTTCAAAGTTGAGAACCAGAACATGTGGCCATCAGTTGTCAATTCCCTTTGGGGGCCTGGAGACTAGTGACCTGTGACGTGTATGTAGTAATGCGTCCTTCCAATTCCATACAAATATCTCTTATTTCTGCGACTCTTGAAAGCTCACCACATGGTAAATATCCAATGAAATGTCACCAAATTTGGTAAATTTGATGTGCTCTTTCTTGTGATGGAGTTTATTTCATACTGATAATATAACAGGACATTTTTCCTTTTTAAATTCTTTCTTATTCAGATTTTCCAACTCCTTTGAGAATAGCAAGACAATGGTCTAAGTTAAAGGAACAAAAGAAACCGTGCAAAGGATTCTGGTAGTTGTAGTAAAACGATGCCCGATTGACGTCATAACTTCAGGCCCTCACCAAGACTTGTGCTGACTTCCAACTGGAAAGAGGGAGTTTTCCTAAACTTCAACACCATTAAATCATCAAGTTTAGTTTTTTCACTTTTATTTTTTTGAATTCTTAGTCAGGGCGCTATACAGAATAGATGTACAAAAAATATTTTTTTGGGGTTATAGCCACTTTAAACCTAAAAATCTAGCATTCTAACAGGAGTGGACTGACACACTCGCTCACTTTTTTCACTGCTCTGCCATTTGAGTTTCAAATTTAGATGTGAGAAAGATGGGTAACCCCTTTATACCAGAACCTCTTGTTTAGCAAAAGGAGGGTACTCAGTATGAACTTTAAGTGAACCCCCAAAAAGAACAATAAATTATAAAAGAGAACTCACTTGACACCCTGGATCTTGACACTTTTCTTATCTAAAAGACCAAATGACTGTAAAAAAAGTTTGACAAGGGTTAGACATATTTCACTGCATGTGGAATAATACAATACCAAAGTGTGGTCTAGTGTGCAAAGATCCAAAATCCGTTTCTGTACAAGAAAGCCATAAATAGACATCAAATGACTAAATAGTGCTAGAAAATAACTTTTTAAGGGGGAGCTTCACCCCAAATTTGGTCAAAATTGACAACAATTTGTAATAATTATATAAGTGTTGCTTTTATTTGAATGTATATAAAACCATACATTTTCTGAAAGGTCCATGTTATATCTACTTGGTCATGCAAAAAAAATTTCATTACCTGCCCGCAATGTGTAATATGATCCTATTAAACCAATTCTGGTATCCATATTGTACTAGCACCAATGTTTTGATTGACAAGGTCACATGACCACTTAGTGCAAGAGGCCTATTCGATTGGAGAATGTAAAGCCTTGCTCAGTGTTAATGTTGAAGATTAATCACCTCTAAGATCATAAGGTGTCCTAAGTTTGTTCATCATTGCAAAGCATCATTCTTCATACTGTCACATTACAGTGAGACTACTGAAACTAGGGCTACTAAAACAACAAGAACAATTCACATAGTAATAGTAGATACATTGTAGCATTTCAACTTGCAAGAGGCTTCGCTCCAGTAAAAAGCAAATTTTGTAAGGATGATTCTAGGATTTGCGAGTTGGAATGCTTTATTTTCGCAATGTGTTTAGTTCTTGTTGTCTAAGTGGTGTCGGTTTTGTCGTGCTATAGCAATAATCTACTTGTGGCATTGAAATACAGTGTATGCACTCCTGATATTTGTCCCAGGATCGGATATTATCTGTTCCGAAAAGCAAACAGTTTCCGAGAGGGAATGAGAGAGCAAAGCTCAAAGAAAACTGAGTGTTGAGGAACAGTATCCCAGGTCAAAATAACAGTTCATATTTCAATGCCACAAAGTAGGTTACTGTCTTTATAATCCAGGGCTTTTAAAACAAGGTGGCAGCTGCCGGAGCTCCTGCGGTTGCTTTGAGGTATATTGGCACCTATTTTCTCTTTATCAACAGACAATGAAACTTTCCTGATTTTCTTTCAGACAACTACTTTCCTGCGTTGACCTCCTACTCAAAACATTTTGAAAGCCCTGATAATCCTTCAAATTTTTTTCTTTTGTGGGAGCCCTTTTGCATGCTATGCCCAGAGGGGGTGGTCGCTGAGATCCGTCACCTGGTGGAGAGCACATATTGGTCATGTGATGTATTTTATCAATAATGTGGGAGAGAAAATATTTGATGGGTTAGGGCCTATTTGCACTAGATGAATTTTTGTGTTTGTTTTGCAAAGAAAAATGTCTCTGCCAAAAAAAAAAAAGTATGAATGACTTTTTGGCAAACCAAAATCAAAGATGCCGAAGAGAAGCTTTGGAGGCCCCAAAGTTTTGTCAGAAACAACATTTTAATTAAATACAGTCTTCCATGACCACCAACACTTAATTGGTCTCAGCAAACAATGGATTCTTTGGGTTTCTATTTCAATTTGATTGACATTGTGGTTATACAAATAGTTCATACATCTCAAGTGCAAATGCAATTGCCAATAATAATAAAAAGTTACAAAATTAGCAATAATTTTGTTGAGAATTGTTTTTGGCCTAGTGCAAACAGGCCCTTATAAAACAATATTGGCAAAACAATTATTTTTATTACCATCACATTTGACTTACAGGAGTTTCATAAACACTAATTCCATCAGGTGCCATTCTTGCAAAGTATTTCCCATCATTACACCATCTAAAAGACACCAAGGACACTTTTGTCAGTCATATTCAAAAGATCATAATCATAATTATAAGTGTTTTTTTTTATACGATAACCGGTATAATAATTATTGTCAAATTCATTAATAATTCCTAAACATACTAACCAATCTACTAATTTTTGCTTCCTCTTTTCTATTCTGGTATAAATATTGTACTAGCACCAATGTTTTATTTTATTTACAAGGTCACATGACCACTTAGTGCAAGAGGCTTATATGTAAAGCTTTGCTCAGTATTTATGTTGTAGATTAATCACCTCTAGGATCATAAGGTGTCCTAAGTTTGTTCATCATTGCAAAGCATCAATAATTTAGTTGCATGCAAAATTATAATTACAAAAGTGTGTGAGTGTATCATAATAATAAAAGTGCAGTGTGAATGTACATATTAAGTATTCCGGCCTTTCCACACAATTTTACTCAATGCAGAGAGCCCGGATGGACTCCGGGAAAGTCCCAAATATTTTCTGGGCTTTTTTCACAGAATACCGGCTGTAAACTTCAGCACCGAAATCTAATTTTAAATTTTTCATCAAAATTAATGTTATAAAAATTACCGTAATATGAATTAGTTTCACAATTAATTTTAATATTGTATCCACATGTATTTCTTACAAGCCAGTTACCAGTATGGCAGAAGTAATGCTACCTTTCATATTCATCCATCCTTCCTTCACTCTTTCACTCCCTCCCCTTCTTCCCATCCACCCACTCACTTCCTTCCCTCTTTCCCTCCCTTCTCTTTCTTCTCTTTTCTTTTTGGAGGGGGGAAGGTAGCCATAATGCGTGCAAAAGAACCTACACATACAATATTATTACACTGTAAGAAACATCTATAAACTCACAGTTACATATTTATGCACTTACATAATTATAATCCTTAAGTCATAGAAGGCCCATATTCAAGTCGCAAGGGTTGGGCACTTGTTGGCAGGGTGGCATTAGGTTAATTTCCAGTAGGATTCTGCTAAACAAGAAAAATACTTACTTGAAGGCTGGCCATTGAGATGTATCCCCACTGTGAAAACCACGCCTTTTGGTTCCTGTCCTTGTTTCCCAGATAACAATTCCCTAGCAAACAAAAAACAGAGGATATACAATGAGGTTTTATTGGGATATACATGTAGTTAAAAAGAAGAAATTAGTATTTTGCTGTATGCAATGTAGATATTTCAGACTATTTCTTCCGTGTTCACAGCACAGTAAATCAGTAGCAGAACTGGCGTTAGGAAGATTTCATCATCTACTACATGTACATGAAAACTACACTGAACCCTAAATCCCATCTAAAACAATCAAAACCTGAAGCCTCCCCTTGCAGACACTTTGAGGCATGAGAGGCTGTCGTGGCAACCTGAAAATAAAATTTCCATACTTTTCCCTGACTTTGACACGAAATTAGAATTTTCCTGACCAGATGCAAAATTCTGTGACTTTTCCCTGACCTTAAAAATATATTGATTTTCCCTGACCATGGCAACCCTTTAATGATGTTACCAGTAAGTGGGTTTCCTGACAACTAGCTGGTATGCGACAATCAGAAATACATGTACAAAGGCAGCACAGCAAGCAGCGATCCACAACAATCAGCGAGAATGCTATTTTAATTGTGATTACTCAAGCATAACAGAAGGGGCCCCCTGCAAGACCCCTGGGACACCCCGCATAGCATCTCGAGTGGGGGAAGACTGCTGGCCAGCATTGTCTTGAGGTGAAAGACTTCCACGGTGCAAGTCCTCCAACAGGGGGCACACACAAATAGTTTGTTTGTGTGACCATCTGTATTTAATTTTATAGGAAACAGGAGGATTACCAACAGGATCGAAGTGTCTTGAAATATTGCAAAGAACATGCATGCATTTGTAGTTGAACACAAAATAAACATACAGGTACATGTACCTTAGTGATAATTATGTGTTGTCATCCTTGTGGCTTAAAACCTCAAATCATAATAATTTTGGACGGCTTTGCGCTCGCTAGACCTCTTAAAGAGAGACATTTTAGGATGGAAAGCCAGATTTTGACAAAAAACACTGTGTATAAGCCCCCTCTATAGACCCATTCGAAAAATGGCTGCCGCTAATTTGCATAATATTGATATTCAATATTTTCTGAAGAATTAACTAGCCTATATGAAAGAGCGAGTTCATGTTAGCAACATGTAGCTCTTTGATAACAGAAGAATATATCCTTACAAAGCAATCAACGTTTGAAACTCTGAAGAAACATGAAAACGAGGCTAGTCAGTACTGACGTCCTGAATCTCGTACAAAACTCTCTTATTTTGAACCTCGGTAACTTCGCAACACTTGGTGCTATGCTCCTTAAATTTTACAAACGTACTCATTTTTGCATGCTCTCTGAAGTGACAGTGTTTATTTTAGTACCAACATTTCATTACAACCAAAGCTTGGTGACACCATTTTTCGAATGGGTCTATGTGTACATGTAGGATCAGTCTGCCCTGAACCAGTTCTCAGAACTGATGCATTACTTTGAGAATGGGCCAATGAGAGCACTTGGTTCAGGTAAATGGAAAAGGAACTCAAATTTTAAAAGAATGGAATAGTAAAGTGCCCTCACTACTTACTGAAGGATCTTCAGGATTGGTAGCAATAGGACTGAAACTGACCATGTATCTAGAAACGGGAAAGGCAACAGAGTGAGCACAGCATCAACAATGTAACATCCAAAATAGTGTTACTAATAAAGAACTAGAGTTTATTAGTTCAAAGAAGAAACCTGACGTCAAAAGCTGGTGGCACAAACCTCTTTTCAATTAACTGTAAAACTAATTAGTTTCAACCTTGATGTTGACAACCTACTGTATGATATGCCTTCTACCATTGTGAAACTCAAGAGTATACCTTAGAGACAGTGGTTGTCTTGTATCTCTCATAATAGTCCAGTTTTGTATTCGAAAATTACTGCTGAATGCAAAATTATGACATCAGACGCATGTACACAGGGTTAGCCTCATTCTGAAGTTAAACATTCACAAATACCAGCGAGAAGGTGCAAAACGCAAAGCTACAACAATACTCAGTGTTGTGAATAGCCCACCTTCTCGTTGTATTTATAACCCTGCGTACATGCGTCTGTAGTCATTGCATTCAGCGGCAGTTTTCGAATACGAAACTGGACTATTCTGAGCATCCAAAACTTCAAAAGGTTTGTGCCACCAGATGTCTATATTTCAAACATAAACAAACATGGAAGAAGACTCACGCTTAATGGTAGCTTGCAAATGCTAGTATTGTGGTACCTAATACAGGCCTTGAATAATAAAATCTTAAAATAAAATCTAGTTGTCAACCAGCAAATGTTTGTATTGGAATTGGTGTGTTTTAGTTACCAAACGTAATGTTTTAGTTGCATTGGCGACTGCGCTGGTCGCAATAATTTCGAGCCCTGTAGTAGTGTCTGTCTGTGAAATGTTTTTATGGATTAAGTGTCCTAACTCTATATCTCATGGCCAATAGACCAGTTTGTGGTTAATTCCGACATTTGAAAGTGGTGCAAACATGGTGCAAAATACAATGGAAATTATTTGGCATCAGATTCCCATACAAACATTGTATTTCATGCCATGTTTGCACCCCTTTCAAAATGTTGGAATTAACCACAAACTGGTCTACATGTGTATTGTGAAGTTATCAGCAAACATGACTTCACCTTGCTCAGGATTTTGAAAAGTAATCACCTCTGTTTGAGATCATAAGGTGTCCTAAGTTTCTTCATCATTGCAAGGTACATAAAGCTTTTGTTTATATACATGTACTCATACATGTACATTGACATTTACAAAGAATACAGAAACTAACAAAATGCAGGAAAAGAAAATAAACTGCTGATAAAAACTATCCTTAGAGTCACTTCTTCATTTACTCTACATCTATTTAGACTACCCTTACATGTAATGTGAATGTAAAATGTAATGCCAAGATACAAGTGACTCAGGGCTCGAAATTGCGCCTGATACGGGCGTAAATACGCCTAGATATTTTCGTTTTACGCCTAACGTTTTCCACTTAGGCGTAAAATTACGCCTAGATCCTCTTACAAAGGTAAAAATTATCGGAAGACAAGTCTTATTTCCAAATCTCTAAATCTATTTGATTTTTTTGAAAAAAAACTACCATTTGCAAGCAAGCATTTAGTGTAAACTTTTTTGTCTGTTGTTTCAAGTTTGAAACACATAGTTTACTAATTTCGCGGTGACGTTTGGCGTGTGAAGTCTGAACTTTTAACTGCAAAATGTCAAAGTTTGACAGCTCTTATCTATAGGTTTTGTCATGCAAAACATAGCCTTTTGTCATGCAAAACAACTTGTGTCTTTCTCTGTCTTGTTTAAAAAAGCGATATTGAACTCAATGAGTTTAAAGTCGAATGTTTATTCCAAAAAAAGCAAATGATTGAAAACATAAAAAAATTTTTTACCCTTTTCCTATGACATACAAATTTCAGCTACTATTGCACAATTAATTACGGCTAAATTTTGGAGAATTACGGCTAAAATTTTTAAGCTGGGCGTAAAATTATGCCTCCTTTTTTTCTTAATTTCGAGCCCTGTGACTGCATCTTGTTACCTTTCACAGGGGGAGAAATCAATGAGCTGTACTCCAGGATGGCTGAATCTCATAATCCTCTTGAACTCCTCCCCACCCCACAGAGCAATTCCCTGTCCATGGAACGTCGCCAGATATGTCCCCTTAGGGGACCATCGTACATAGGTCTCTGTCCAGTTCTTGAAAAGACAAAAATCAATACATTATTTAAATGCAACATCATCCAATCAGGGTGCAAGAGTTTGCTTTGAATTCATTTCTTACTGTGTCCACTCTGTTGTAGCCCCACAGAAGATTACTAACCTATTATTCATTCTCCTGATATATTATTTTCAATTTTCTCTTTTTCAATTCTCAAAAAAATTCTCCACAATTGAACAAAGTTACAATAAATTACTAATTATTTAGTTAACATTCAATTGTTAATTTTATCAGCTAATTAACAAACCTTCCATTCTGTTCTGTCAATAGCTGATAAACTTATTACGATTGAGTCGACGAATATCAGATTCAGCGGTATTGACCTGAACGCCTCTCTTCAATGCAATGAAGCACCACTGAAACCATTATTCTTGAATAGTGCTTCATTACGTCGAAGTGAGGCATTCGGGTCAATTCTGCTGAAACTGCTATTCGTGGACTCAACTGTATGTAATATCAGCTATTGGATCTGGAAAATGCTTGAATGGATATAACACCTACAGTATTGTGCAAAAGTCATGCATTCCAAACGTATTTAGACAAATTTCACTCTTTGTTCCTACGAATGGCGCCAAAATTTCGGGCAACTTTTCGTTCGAAATTTTGACGAAGAATCAATGGGATATGCAAAAATTTGAATGCCAAGGCGAAATATCGGCAACCTGTGAGTGACATTTCGATGATATTGTGTTTATTGTCAAATGAAAATTCGGACCAGGTTATCGAAATATCGTGATCCGAAATATTGCGATCCGAAATTTTTAAGAAATTTCGACAAGCGTACATGTTCGTTGCACAATTTTGTATTTTAACATTTCTTTCACCAGGATTTCGAATTCATGACAAGCAGTTTTACAAACGTACAGTAAGATGGTTTTGGTAAATACCCTGCATGCCAGAGGCATCAAAAAGTCAAGATTCTTATACTACTCTTCCCAGTAAACTGCGACACCCCAAGTTTTTTTACGGCCCACGTGATGTGAATATTCTGTACCGCCGGATAGATTTCTTGTCGGCGCCAGTTGTAGACAAGTTTTGACTGCCTTGTTGATTTCAAAGTCTATAAATCGCTGGGAAAAATTTGCTTCTCACTCTTGTTTGAGTTCTGGAGTTTATTACTGAACGTATTTGAAGAACCACATAACGTGGCTTAACTTTTAAGGTAAATGGAGGAAATATTTTGCCAATTCATCTGAGATATTTTAAGATTTAAGATGGTAGTTCATATTTTAAGATCTCATAGTCAGTCGTTCTGCGGTTTTGAAATGTCAAACTTGTCTACAATGTGTCATTCTACTGTCTACGACGAGGCATTATTTGTCTACAATGTAGAACAACACGTCGCTTTTCTCATGCCGCCACACAAAAATCTCTACCGGCGGTATGCCAAAGAGTGATCACGTGGTACAGACTATTCGCATCACGGGGGCCGTAAAAAAACTTGGGGTGTCACAGTTTACTGGGAAGAGTAGTATAATAAAAGTCCCTGTCAATCGTGAACTGTCAGCCAGACGCGTGTCTCATTTCTGACACAAATACCGCGGGGGCACAATTCATTTCATTTCATTTCTTTTTATGCGAACTGACTGGTTTGATCCGATGCATTAAAGCTCTTTTAATTCAAAAGGAATTGCATTTTCCCAGTAGAAATTTTCTGGTAAGAGTATAGACGTTTTTACATGTTTTCAATATGACAAATGTTGCTTCAAAACTCTGTTGATGTTCTGTAAAAAATCAGACTGACACATTCTGCCTGACTGATTCAGAGTTGAGATTTTAATATGCAACCATTTTACAATGATTTCTGCTGAAACCTTTTAATACTAGTAACAAGACAAGGATCTGCCATAAATGTGAAACTACACTGAAGCAAAAGTTTATTTGGTCACTGCTATGCGTTGCGCTCAGCGAGTGAGTCAAGCTTTAAAGCGGGCCATGCACCGCCGGTCTGGGAACTGAGCGAGCAGCCGTTGTTTTGTTTATCTTACGGCTCAGATATTTCGATAACTGCATGGTCCGAATTTACTTGAAAACTTTATACAAGACTTTTACAAAGATCTGGAAGGCTGATGAATCTGAATATTATTGTGGATATACGGATAACGTTTACAAAATTGAACACTTCCGAAGTTGGGACGTGCGATTTATAGTAACGCATTCCTTTCGTTTATTACACTTCCGGCCTTCGATTCAAACCGGGTTCAAAGCATCAGATTTCTATTCTTAGTGGAGCCATTCTTAGCCTGATTATACTGACTGAACTGAAGTAAACTCTACAGTTGTCCTCCTGTACCGTTCGAAAGTGAGCCGTAAAGTTCAGTTAGTCCGAATAAAGTTTACAACTCAGGTTGGTCGAATTGACCGAGTGAGCCGGAAAAAGTAACTTGAACTTTGATGGGCAAGGATCGGAATTTTGAAGAAGCGAAGTTTCATGCGAATATTTGCAGAGTACCAAATGAAATTTCGCACGATATTTCGTAGAGTGCAGCGAATTTTCATGCTAACTTGTCGCAGAGCACTGCAAAATGTCGCCCAGATTAAACAAAAGGCTAAACAAATTTTCATCAAAATATCGGCGAAATTTTGGTGAGTGACAATTTTCGTTCATTTTTGCAGTAAAGCCCCAAAATTCGCGGAAAGGTGTTTGCATGACTTTTGCCCAATACTGTAAAGTTCTGCATAATAACAGTTCAGAGGTTGTCCAATTCTTTAAACTACCAATAATAATTATTGTTGAAGGACTGGGTGCAACAAAAGCATAAGTGTCTCCTTATCACATTCTAAATTATCCTTCAATTTCTTTGTTTTCTAAGGGAGAATTTACAATACCACCTGAACTTATGGAAGCACTTACGGTGGCTTTCCCACATCCAATGACCAGGTAAAACCACTGTTTGACTACAGAATGACCGCAGTTAAACTGAGGTAAAACCGCAGTAAATTGCGGTAATTAGTTGGAAGTGGCCATGATCGACTGTGAGACCAGTTTCATTGTTTGGTTTCAATAAAAACAATCGTTAATGTTTTCTTCATCACATACACAGTACTGAGAAGTTACGCTGAGTTATTGAAGGTGTTTGATTGCCCGTTTTAGGTAATCCAAAACTGTTCCTGAAGCTTATTAAACTCATCCTTTTCATAAGAAATCGTTAAGACTTCAGATGAATGTTGACCAAAACTGTTGAAGGTCATATTTTTCAGTAGGATTGCAATAACAAACCCAAATTGGATCACAGTTGAGTTGCAAACTTCTTCACACTCACACATGTACACCAACATTGCATCCTTCGTAATTATTTTGTAGATCAAGTCGGCAAAGCAGCGAAGGCACTTTTCTCTTTGCTGCTTCACAACTTGCTTATAACACATTAATTAACACTATTTCTTCTGATAATAGTGAATTATTATATGGTTGTAAAACAGTATTACAGTGAGAACCTTCCTTGCAGTTGATTTTCATTGAAATCAAACTGTAGTTAGTTTTATCAAAATTAAATTAATACTTCAACAGTTATCTAATGAAAGTGCATTACTTTGATGGTCTTCTATTGAATTGATGAGTATCAACCAATGAACTTATGAGAAAGAAGAATAGAAAATTAACAGTGCTTGCCATTCACAGTGCTATCGTTCTTAGCCAGAGCATTACTTAATACTGTCACAATCATTTCAAGTTAGTAACAACTTACTGCTCTTTCTCTGATCATAATTGGTTCTTGTGGTGTGTTCCAAAGGATGGATGCCTTTTCTCCTGCAGCATGGATCACCGAGTACTCATCGTTGCAGTCACAGTCCAACAACCAGGACCGTAAATTTTCCTGACAATGGGGGGAAATCAAAGGCATATTAAATACGACTATGATACACTAACAGGGTTTTCAAAAATTTTTGGAGTATGCAGCTATGAATTAAAATTAGGTGTCTGTATTTGCTTGATTTCAGTATACTAATCAACAGTGACAGACAGTAGGTGGTAGTAAGAGGACAAGTACATTTGTAGCTGCACCACAGGCTCTTGTCTGGATCCCTGACACCAGGTGATGACTTCATAATTTACTCACTTGTTCGGTGTATGGCTGTCTGACTGGAGATTCCCAATCTTCTTTGAGTTTAACAAGTCTGAATAAAACAAATAAGATTTTAATATATCACTGGTTACCACTTACCACATACTATTGAAATTTTTCCTTTTGCAACACTTACAGTACCGATCGAAAGTAACCTCATCCTTGTGTTTACTTCGTGTGCACTCAAAATGCATGTAAACGCAAAGCAAACCCTGTGTGTACTTTGAGTGCATTCAGAAAAGACCCTGTGTTTACTTTGCATTTAAGTAGTAAATGCAAAGTAAACACATAGTAAACGCGCAGCCCACAAATACAAATGGCTATAATAATGACCAACTTCTGTTTTGTGCATTTTTTGGAACCCAAATTAGGGAGAAATTACCACCAGAGAATTCCAAAACTTGATTCTTTAAAGTGCAAATGAACCTTCGTGCAATTTTCATAGCTACAGTGTATGAAGCTCCAAAAAGTTTTGAGTACTTCTGAGAAGAAATGTTTGGTTTACAGAGAATACTCTATCTTCTACGCTTGTTTGAAATAGTGGAAACGTAACCTTTCCTGGCTCATTTCCGCGTAAGTAAAAGCCTGGGTCGATTCCCGAGGTGACATCATTTAATTAATTCAACTTTACAATAATTTGAATAAAAACTTACAATTTTCACTAATATGACTTTTTTTCCTTTACTAACAACTCATAAACTGTATATTATCTAAAAATCGATGTTTTTGTGATAGAAAGGTGCCATGGAGAATAATGCATTAATGATGACGTCACCTCGGGAATCGACCTAGGCTTTTACTTACGCGGTCATGTATCAGGAAAGGTCACGTTTCCACGATTTCAAACAAGGGTAGAATATAGAGTATTCCCTGTAAACCAAAAATTTCTTCGCAGAAGTGAAATTTACAGATTCTAAACCACAGAAACTTTTAGCTTGTTCCTTTACTGAAACTGAGTATTGTGTGTGTAAATTTCATGATTCTTGGGGGGTGGGGGGTCTTGTATGGCCAAACATATTACAGGACTTAGGTTGTTGTTACTCCAAGGTCTTCAATTTATTGATGTTTTTATAGATAAAAAAATAAACTATGCAAAAAACAGCAGCCTCACTTTTTCTGGCTGGTAAAATTTCACGTTTTACGACTAAGGGTGCAGTTCTTTGGGAGAATCCAAATCCGGATTCTTGAATCCCCAAATGGATTTTTTTATTTCTGTACTAGTATCTCAAAATGGATTTTGAATCCATCAAATCAATGTACTCACAATGGATTTGATGACCCAAGCATTTCTTTGGGAAAGGATTCAAAAAAAGTACATGGTATTCATGACTTGAGAATAGTACATTTAACAACCAGAATTAACTAGAAGTGGCTGATGTCTTTTGGCTGATGCCTTTTGACACTCAAGAAATATCTTGCCGAGTTAAATTGCCAGAAAATAGCTACTGATAAAAAAATTAACTTGCCTCCATTTTCACACAAACTATATATAATTTATCAGAGTTCTCACAGCTAAAATAACCCATTTTCAGATTCTTTGTTTCTGTTGTTAATGAAAAATCTGTGTAATGTGGGATTAGAATCCAATGGGTACAGGTATATTGCTAGTCATGAAGTTGCTAGTTGTATTTTTAAATGTAGGGTTAGGATTTGGATTAGCAGTGCTGTATTTATAAAACCCAAAATTAGTGACTAGCTCTAAACACCCTAACTGAGTGAGCACCCATTGTTGATGGTTAGGGTATTTTTAAATGTAGGGTTAGGATTTGCATTAGTTCATATATATATATAGGGAGAACGAAGAAGCATGTGTTATTTAGTGATCTAGCCCTAAAAACTCATATTAGTGACTAGCTCTAAACACCATAAATTCAGTGAACTAAGTGAATGAGCACCCATTGTTGACAGTTAGGGTATTTTTTAATGTAGGGTTAGGATTTGCATTAGTTCATATATATATAGGGAGAACGAAGAAGCATGTGTTGTTTAGTGATCTAGCTCTAAAAACTCACATTAGGGACCATTCATTATTTATGCCTGGGGGGGGCTGGCAAGATTCGTTCTAAACAACAACAAAATGTTTTGACCCCCCTCCAAACAAAACAAAAATGCCATAACCCCCCCACACACAATTCTGAAAAATATAGAGCCCCCCCCCTCCCCCCCTCCCTCCCTCACACTGTTCACAGTTTTACATTTACAGAGGACTAAACACGGACTGAACATTATGTGGATCGGGTCTACTAAGGGGGGCCAAATTTTTTTTTTTGAAATTAAGGTTTCTGAGATCGCTGGAAATGCACCCAAACCTACCTTTAATTAATTTCAGATGGATCTAGATGATATTTTTTTACTAATGGAGTTTCAAAATTAAGATGAGGCAAACAAAATATTAGGCAAGACAATTGAATGGTGGTTGCATTAGGTGCTCTGTATGTTTCTCATTGGATTGGCTGATTACTATTTAATAAAGCAAGGTATTTCTCTGGGGGGGGGGGGGTCCAGGGATGCTCCCATGGGGGAAAATTTTGAAAATTGCAGCCCCTTAGATGCCTGGAAATGCACCCAAAAATATAGACAGCCCCCCCCCTTCTATGCTTATTTTTTTCTGTGACCCCCCCTCTCATGCTCTTGAATTTTTGATGACCCCCCCCTCATTCTTGCCAGCCCCCCCCCAGGCATAAATAATGAATGGTCCCTAATAGTGACTAGCTCTAAACACCATAAATTCAGTGAGCTAAATGAGTGAGCCCCCGTTGTTGACGGTTAGGGTATTTTTAAATGTAGGGTTAGGATTTTGGATTCGCAACTCGCAACTAGCAACTTGAGGACTAGTATATTTCCCACACTCGAATCCAATCTAGCTTGCATCGAATTCTCCCTAAGAAACACACCCAAAAGTTTTTTGTGCACTTTCTATATATTGTTTGTCTAGACCAATGGCTAGACATTTTGTCTACATCTGTCTAGACCTTGTTTACATGCTACAAAGAATACATCTTGAAATTAGTTCTAGCTAAGGGTCTGCATGTTTACAAGGAGATAGGGTTACCCTAGCATTACTAGGGTCAAATATAGCCAAGGTTTACAAACAAAATGATTCAGGTAGGATTACCCTACTGCCTGGGTCAACCCAACACGATGCAGCCACCAAAATCATTCAAGCATAGAAAACAAAATGGCAGACACAAGTAGAGTTTTTGGTGGGTTTTAATTGCTTTAATGTTCATCCTTCTTTCTGTGGTGCCCTTTATTGCTGCTGCCTACTGTTGTTACCTACTAATTGCTAGACAACTCCAGCAACTTGCAATGTGAAATTTGGCTCAAAAATAGAGTTGTCCAGGGTAGGCAAGTTATCCCTAGCAAGCCGTTTACAAGGGCAAAACACAGCTCTAGTGCTAGAGTAACCCTAGCTCTCAGACAGGGTAACCCTAGTGCTAGGGTAACCCATGGCCAGGCAGCTGAGTTAAGTGTTCCTGCCTGTTGTTAAACACATTGCTAAAAAAATAGAGTAAATGTGCTAGTGCTAATGGTAACCCTATCTCCTTGTAAACAGGCCCTAACTAAAGTACTCACTTTTCAAAATCTTCAAAAAGATTAACAGCAAATATATGTTGCTTATCCAATTTGTACCCATTGGCTGTCTTCACAGCTCGAACTGCATCATCAGAGTTGGTAAACTCCAGAAATATGTACCTAAAGAACAAAGTCAAGTTTAAAGGTTTGTAGCCGTTCTATTAATGAAACATTCATTCTAATATAAATACATGCATACTTAAGAGATCTACACCCACATAACCCAAGATTCTGAATAAAATGTGACTCATATGCATTTTTAGTCTGATTTCTGTTTTCCTTGCTATGACCAAGATTAAAACAAACGTATTCTCCCGTTTTGAATTTTTCCTAAGACAGGCACAACAAAAGTTGTGTCTGATAGCCCAGGGCTAGCTAATGTACATATTGGGCAGTAGATCAGTTTGACAACTTGCCAGATGGACAAAGATACAAAGTACATGGCTTCTTATATCTATAGTTAAATGAGGTATCAGGGTAAGAAGAAAAAGAAAATCGAAGCTTGCCGGAATACCTCATTTCACTAATTTTTGTCCATCAGCTACGTTGTCAGACTGATCTACTAGACCAACGTCAAAATTCACTAGCCCCAGCCTATTGGATAATTTTTTAGAGCCCTGGGTATTCGGGCAAGCTTCAATTTTATTTTTCTTCTAACCCCTGGCATTCTTATACAAAGTCATAATTTTTTTTGTCAAGTATTAATTTTATTTGAGAACTCTTTTTGCAGTTAAAATAATAATAATAACTTTGTGCAGACAGGGTGCCCATATCTCCAAGGAGTTTTTCAATAGGGCCCTGCGTAACATAAAGTTTAAATAAGATAGTTACAACTAATTAATAACAATGATAAGTAAAAATTGATAAAAATGTATATACATGTACAATAAGAAATCTAAAAAGTAAAATGCTCTTTAAAATTGGCTAATGAGTTTGAATCTCGTATTTTGGATGGGAGAGAATTCCACTCGTCCAAATTAAGCCTGATATGTAAAACAATGCTTTCCCCAGTTTGTTCTTGCTTGTTTAAGATGGGCATTCTTCATCTGCCTAGTGTTATAATTATGTACAGGGTTCGAAATTAAGGAAAAAAGGAGGCGTAATTTTACGCCCAGCTTAATTTTTTTAGGAGTAATTCTCCAAAATTTAGGCGTAATGTAATGTAAACTATTTTCCCACGTGAAACAAGTTGTTTTGCATGACAAAAGACTATGTTTTGCATGACAAAACCTATAGATAGGAGCTGTCAAACTTTGACATTTTGCGGTTTAAAGTTCAGACTTCACACGCCAAACGTCGCCACGTAATTAGTAAACTATGCGTTTCAAACTTGAAACAACAGACAAAAAAGTTTACACTAAATGCTTGCTTGCAAATGCTAGTAATTTTTTCAAAAAAATCAGATAGTTTTAGAGATTTGGAAATAAGACTTGTCTTCCGATAATTTTTACCTTTGTAAGAGGATCTGTAAGTGGAAAACGTTAGGCGTAAAACGAAAAAATCTAGGCGTATTTACGCCCGTATCGGGCGCAATTTCGAGCCCTGATGTATATATAATTATTATGCAGTTACTTAACATTTCCACCCAATCCCAGGGAGATGCACTAAACTCAGGTGAACTACAATGTAAACAGAATGAGTTATCAAACAATTTACAAATTGTATAAACCATTACTTCCTTCCTTAAGTAATTCTATTCATGCAGAAATAGACCAGTTTACGGCTCATAAACACAGTTGTTCAAGTCTTTTGTTTCAACCAGCAGGCCACCACTGTCTAACATCTGGTGGCCCGCCAAATAAACAAAGGATTTGTACAACTGTGCATAACTGTAAACTGGTCTATTTTGAACTAGCTATTCATAACCCTATCCACATCCTAACTAGTCCAGTCCCTACCAACACCTACCCTTTTGTTAGCTCATTTTCCATAGGGTAATGTTCCGTGAGAATTTTGCCAAACTTAGAGAACACTTTCCTTATGACATTCTTTAGCTTCTCAATGCGTTCCTGCCCAACCATTGGAACATTATCCACAACAACAATAGCTTCTGTTCCCTTTGTTTCCCTTGGCTTTTCGTCAAGGATATCACCAAGGATGTCTTTAGAGAGGAAAAATAAAAGGATTAAAATAGGGAAACAATAAATTCTTCCTAATGATTAATTGCAAGCAAATAAAAAAACATTGCCATTGTGAAGAATAAGCCATATTAACCCTTTCCCTACTGGACATGTTTGGCTCAGTTGGTGAAATCCTGAGTGCTAACTCAACCCTCCCCCCTCGGTTCAAGTTTGGCTAGCCCGGGGCAGTTAAATACTGCTGACTTTTTAAGCGGAGGGCTCAAACTTTTCCCACAATGCCATTTGGGAGAATTCTGTGCACTCGTTAGCGGTAGGTATGGCTGCTTCGGTAGGGTTTCCAATGAAATGTGCTCTAATTTGGGAGAAAAAAGCCACTGCAAGAGAGCTAGAGGACATCATTAAGTCTGAGGATGGCTGAAAAGTACTTGGTTTGCTAAAGTTTTAGTAGGCCTTGTGAGGGGTTTCACAGGATTTTTCTGTTGTGTTTCTGCTTTGAGACACATGAAATAATTCTTCACTGAAATCCCCCTGCTCAACCTATTAGGATGTGTTTTTGTCACTTTAAAGCAACGGCTTTAGTCCAAATCACCGCTCTTGGTTGTAGGGGTAAAAGACTTATAAAAAAACCGTACCGGAGTCCCAGAGGGGGAGACCCCTTGTGAATTTTTTGTTGATTACCCATCATGCAGTTGGAGGTGGGAGCAGGTAAATGTGGTCGAGTGAAATGCAGTGTAAACATCGGCGTGGTTCACAGTCGTTTGGTGGATTTTATGCAAACAAACCTGCTGGTTGGATAGAGTAAACAAGGTACTGTAACGACTGAGTGGTGATTTTGTATTTGCTTTTGATTTCAAGTGTGAATGGGAAGGGTTTTTTGAGCCGATTTTCAGCTCCTCAAAATTCGTGAAAAGTGAAGAAATGAACAACAATCTCCAAAACAAATACGTTTTTCTCCAAAGTGGGAGAGTCAAGCGATCCCCGTTACAGCTGTGGCTTCGAAGTCATATTTCCAGCATGTCTAGGTTTGATGCAATAATTTTCTCCAGGTACATGCTTCATGTTGGGCGGTTACGGGCGGTGCAGGAGGTAAAGGGTTCATTTAAAAGTAGTATAATAAAATGTGGAATCACTTGAAATTAATCTTTCTTAAAACACATACTCTAACATTACATTATATATTTTTAATAGACTTGTCATTGTTGAAGGATAACTCTTTTATCCTGTTTTTTCCCCTTCTGGATTGCAAAATAATGATCACATCACAGTAGCTCCATGAGAGTGAAATGACCTTGAGCAGAAAATAAGACGAATCATGCAGATCAGTCAGATCGGGAACTGAACCCTAACATCGACCCAATGTCTTTACAAAGATGTATTTGAAAGAAATAAGTTCTGCTATTTTATTTATCTGTGTTGTGCGTCTATAAGGAGAAAATTAGTTTCTGCTGAAAAATCTATATTTGGTGGCTCAATTCAGTGCAGATTTCCCAGGAAAAGTTTAACTCTTGCCATTAATGTCAGATGGGTTTTGGCGAATTCCCATTAATGTTTTTTTGAAAAATTTTCCCCGTGTCTAGCACAAAGAAAACACAACGGTCCACAATTAGAAGCCATCAGACCTGCTATTCAATGTTGGGGACAGCATGACAAAACTAAGTTATTCTCCATATACTACGTACATCACAAATTACAAGACTTGAGCCGTCTGTACATAGCAGAGGCTGTGAGTAAGGTTTTCTGATTTTCTCTTCCTGCACTGTAGACGCGTAACACAGAAAAATAAAATAGCAGAACCTATTTATTTCGAATAATAATGTTTGTATAGACATTATGTTTGTATAGACATTGTGTTGATTTTAGGGTTCAGTTCCCCTTTAAGGAAAATTAGTGTGAAAGGCAGCCAAAAATCTTTAGAATAAGCAAACAAAATTGACAAGAAGAAGAGAACATATGCCCTTGCTTCTAGTGGGAGTTGATCCATGAACGTTGGACACAAAGTCGCACTCTATAAACTACTGTCACAGTGCCTGAAATCACCAGGGAAAGAAGTACTGTGTGTCCAAATCTGGGGAGAAATGCTTGCAAAAAATTACTACATTGAGAAAGGTTGATACCTAATATTAGCCATACACATATAGCGAGCGTCCAAAAAAATTACTGCATGTGCCGCCATCTGACACCTTTAATATTTGTAGCATTTTTTTGTTCTTCCCTCATAGTTAATTATGCTTTGATAACTCAGCAAAAGAGCATGTGCTTGCCATTCACAAGGTCGTAGGTTCAAGTATCAATGAAGACAATTTGTTCTCCTATTTTTACTGGAAAATATTGTTTTAGCTCAGCTTTCCTCATTCTGTTATTTTTCTTTCTTACCAAATTATCATTTTAATAAGAATAACTAAAAAACACATAGCCTTTCAAAGCAATCCATCTTGCGTCAATCCATCTGTTCAAAATAATTGCTACGTGTAAATGTCATGCAGTCAATAAACCATAATTCCGAGAAACCAGCCACTCTTCCGATCAGAGATATTATCAGAGCTCCGCCTATAGGCTTGCCAATATTATTAATACTGGTAAACCGAAGTAAGAAACAAAATGAGAAGGGGAGCTCAGGGGCTCCTTGCTGAGGAATTTTAGCATACAGGTTGTGGTCAGATGACATGGCTAACTAGCAAAGTTAAGCCCGATTGGGCAAGGCTAGTTTTTGGATGGTGACCTTGTGGGATTTCTTTGTGTCACACAAATAATTTCTCCTCTTTCCTGTCCTTAGTGTATTTATTTGTGGTCAGGAGCCTGCTGGGTGTTCTCCCCAGCACAAAATCACCAAAATTTTCTTTAAGAAAACCTATGTGAGCAAGAAAGCCGATTCCACGAAAACCTAGAGCACTGGGGAGAAACTTTTGCAAAAGATAACTACAACAAGAAAGAATGATACCCAAATAATTATGAATACCTGTAAACCAAACGCAGTAATAAATAATAATGGGAACATTATGCTGCTGAAACGAGTCGCCAACAAACGAGGTGATTTGATTTTGTAACCAGTAAAGTTAAGCCTGATTGTGCAAGGTTAACTTTTGGATGTAACTCACGACAGTCTATAACCTGGAATTCAACTTTTACAAAAAAAAACGGACCCGAAAATTGGAATTAGTTTCAAAACTGGATCCAGTTCCGTCCAGGCTCCTGCCCAACATTAATTTTGTTTGCAATGCTTGAATGATTTTGGTAAAACCGCATTGACCTGCACAGTAAGGTAAACCCGTATCAGTGCTACGGTACCACAAGCAGATGGACAGCAGGGTTAAAAAATTTAGAACTGGTTGCCAACTGGAGACTTGGTTTTCATTAGAAGAAAAGCTTAGAGGTTAAAAGGTAAATTGCCTCTAAGGGTTTCTTCCTTGTAACAAAAACCTATTTAGGAAACCATCCTGAAACCAGGTTAAAAGGTAAATTGCCTCTAAGGGTTTCTTCCTTGTAACAAAAACCTATTTAGGAAACCATCCTGAAACCAGGTTAAAAGGTAAATTGCCTATAATGGTTTCTTACTTCTAACGAAAACCTATTTAGGAAACCATCCTGAAACCAGGTTGAAAGGTAAATTGCTTATAAGGGTTTCTTACTTCTAACGAAAACCTATTTAGGAAACCATCCTGAAACCAGGTTAAAAGGTAAATTACCTATTTATAAGGGTTTCTTACTTCTAATGAAAACCTATTTAGGAAACCATCCTGAAACAAGGTTCATACAAATAGGTTCACCCAACCGAGTTCTTACTTCTTGATCATCATGTTTAACTGGGCAACATTTTTTTTGTGGTTTCTCACAATAGGGATAGCATTTGCACCATTTTGATTCAGTGGTTTCTCCAAAAGAGTTAGTGTGGGCCCACTTCATATATAGCAGCAAGTGCTCTGATTGCCATGCTGTCAGATTAATAAGTATGCAAATGAAAGCAGATTTATTTGTTTGGCAACCAAAATTTTTGGTTTAGTCACCTTTATGAAAAGTTAATTTCAAACACTGGACAGTTCTGCTGAATACATGCAAAGTACTGTACTACACATTTTGTACAATGTTTGCTGTATGCAATTTTAATTGGATCAATAAATTATAGAAAATGCAGTAACCATCTAGCCTCCCCCGCAATTGTTTTTAGGGGCGTCATGCATTAAAAACAACTGTGGGTTAGTAACATCTTGCTTTTGACAAATATGGCACTCTTAGTATGAGACTTATACTTGGTATTAACACCTACTATCAGAAACTTTACTTTGATCACTCCAGTCATATAACAAAGAGGGCTATTGCCAATGTTTTTCTTCCCCTTGTGATCTTATAGTTGTGACTACATTTGCATAACCGAATTATATTCCTTTCGACTTTCAATAGATCTCCCTGAAAATCGACTCAAGGTATCCGTTGTTGACAAACCTACTATCGGACACATCAATATACACGTACATTGTACTATATCAAACAGGCAATGATCGACCTATCATCAGACACTCAATGTTTCTGCACTTTGTAACCATGGGAAAACCTTTAAAACATGTTTGGATAAGGCTAGAGTTATTCAGCAACTATTTAGGCCTGTAAAGTGTACTTCATTTTGGGCAAGCATGGTGGGATTAAGCGTGGTTGTTGCCTTGTTGCATTTAGTTGTTTTATAGCTTCCTCACTGTGCTATAAAGTGTGCCTCAAGTTCTCATATTCTTATAATAAACCATTTCTTTGAGATAAATTACCTTTCCTTTTTAATATAAATTTGTTCCTTTGCACTCTGGGCAAAAAGGAATTCCCGCCACGCTAGTTCATCATGTTTCATCCACAGGGTGTCCGATACAATGTAACTCTGTACATCTGCTATGTTGAGAATTTACTCTCTCAGCAGAGGAAAATTGCCACTGGATGCAATAAAGTATATTCATGAGATAAAGGATAGTTGTTAATGCATAGTTAATGGAGGGGAATGGTTAGGTAACTCGGCAACCTTATTTTTTTACAGGTCTTTGTTCGCTTTTTTTTTCAACTGTGACCATGCACAAAACACAATAGATACTGGAGTATTTCATACTTATTGTTGTATCTGTTTTTGTTTTGTTTTTTGTTTTTCTTTCTTTTATATTAGTGTGTAGCTGTCTCGTACCTGACCTTATACTCTACAATATTCTAATGTGTCACCTAGCTAGATTAGCTTTTTAGTTATTTCTAGGTGTCCTATACCCTTACCTTAGTCAGTGTTCTCATATTATATTGTAAATCATGTATGTAGAAGGTATGAATAAAGTTGTTGTTGTTGAGTATGTTAATCATCAGCCAATAGAAATGTATGGGTTCAGTCGTTCAGGGGATGCTAATGAGCTATGACCCTGTACAGCCTTTTGTCTTACCCCTTTCCAACCTAAATCACAGCACTTTTGTTAGCTCCTTTGAAGTTCGCCAGTTTTCCTAACCATCCCCCTCTATTAACTAAGGTTAACTAAGTTCGGTTTTGATTTGATTTGAGACATTCGGATCAAAGCCTGATCACAGAAGTGCAAACAATAGGACTCAAAGGCCCTTCTAGGCCTGCCTCCAGAGTCTCAGACAGGTGTGCAAACGTTTTAGTGTGCCTCCTCTAGGGAGATATTTATTTGTTTCCAGCATGCTTGAGAATAGTAGGTGTTAATGCCTTCCCTTAATGCCAGAAAATGTTGCACTACAAATGTATGATTCTTCATCTCCAGAGTCAGAGAAGCCATACTAACTTGTTCTTCTCGAGAATTGCAAGTCAAGTGTAAAAAGAATCTAAAAGAATCTTATTTTAGATTATAACATGTCCGAAGACTACTGCAATGCTGATAATACGTTTGTCGAGGTCGTTTGTCAAGATATTTCGGCTGGCCAACATCCTTCCGCAAATACCAACACGCTAAATTCCAATTCAATCTGTGGATTAGCCGGGACCTGGCTTTGATCAGCCACCATGGTTGTTTCAGGTTTGTTAGAAATTCAGAGTTTTTCTTCAGGTTTACTTCACAGGAAAAAAATGCGAGTGTACGAATCACACCAAAGATGGGATTCCAAAGATACCTACACAACGCATATTTAACTCGAATTGTGGTTTACATCCTTGTATTAGCATATTAAAATGTTTGACATTAATTATATGGCTGAATAATGAATATTTGCAAATTGGTCAAAAATGTTCGTCCACGTGAGCGTGGTGATTCTTGGGTTCTTGCACGCGGAACGATGTCCTAATCCCTGGTCATTCCTTATTAAATACTATACCTTTAATACTTCGTAGCTTTGAACAGGTCAGTAGGTTCATTTGAGGCCATCGAAATCATTTTTAGAGAGTTTTTTTGCGACAAAATCGAAAAGGCCGGCGCTGGAGTAATAAGGTCCTGGGTCATATATGGAAGCGAATCAAGTCGCTTTTACCTTCATCTGAAATGTTATCCACGTATCCCTCTGGGTCGTCGTAATCCTCGTCACTTTCCCCATCACTTTGGTCTCCGTTTGTCATATTTTCATGATCATCGGAGCCTTCGTCGTCTTCTTCATCCGTCTTTTCTTCCTCGTGGTCTTTGTCGTCCGCCATTTTCTGGAATCGAGTCGTGGAGTGATCTCGTTCGGTTGACCACGTGCGTGACGTCATGGTTTGGCCGAGAGGGATTGGGATCGACGGAATGGACGAAAACCAGCTCAACTCCCTGTAGTCCAGTCATCCAACGGTTCAATCTCAAACAAATTGCAACAGAATTTTTCTCACCGCCAAATGATAGATAGTAGTCCACTTAGTAACGTACTAACTGAATCCCCAAAAATCCGCGTGGTGGAACATGCTCAAACTTGGCATTACATGATTTCGAGCTATCACCACAGGGTACCCGCGTCGACAAAAATAACATTTTAATATAAATGCTATTAAACATGGTGTTCCTCTTTGAAAAGGCTCAAATATTCTTACTAACGTATTTCTATATAAAATAAATACATAATTGACTGATTTTGTGGCTGAAGCGCTACACCTTTCCACTGCTGCACCTGGTGGTACACCCTTAGACTGTGATAAGCAGCGGCTGCAGATGTTGGTGGAAGACATTCACACTGCACAAAGGTGGTTCCTATTGCGATCTTTTGGCAAAATCTGATATATCCTAATGAATCTAGACTTTCACCAGACCTGCCATTGTACAGACAAACGAAGGCTTTCTCTCCCGCTAGAATGATATCATCCTTTGTAACAGCTGGACGATTGAAAACTTCACCTTGCTTGTGAAATAGTGCATCCGTCGTGATTTTCTTGAGCGCTACCCCATTACCAATTCCATGTAATCTCGAAGTCGTGTCACATCCAAGAACTGCGTGCGCAAATAAAATATTTGCGCATGTATCCAAGCCCAGTGCTGATTTGGTTTTCTTGATATTCCAAATCCTTCTAGTTGTCGATCTTTGCTTTGGCTGAGGAATAAAAAAACAGATCGCGTGCATTTATCTTTGCGTGATGACAAAGCAGGACTAGCAGGTCCGTGTCATCTCCAACCAGAACAGTGGTGATTGTTCTGGCAGACTGAATGGCGGCTTGGACGATCAACAGGTCTGCGTCTCCTGCAGAGTGGATAGTATTGCACCCTGATAGCTGCAGATTCTTCCCAAGTAGATTTATGAACCGTTGTTTGTTTGCTGCATTCCCCTGGAATTCCTCCTTCTTCAGCTTCAGGACCATGTTACAATCAAATTTCACTGTCGGACTAGAGGTGCCTGTTCTTCTCTGATGCGCGCAATCCTTTGTGGATGGGCCGTCCTCATATCCATGAAAGACTACTGTAGCTTTGTCGTATCTGCGGGTCACGTACTGTACATAGAGTGAGAGAATATCACTGTATGTAAGGCCATTTGGCCACGGAACGCGATGAAGCAGTGCACCACCATCAAGAACATAGTGAACATTTCCTGTAGGCCCAGCCGTCTGGTCATTCTTCGTACGGGCCCAAATTGCGTCTGCCAATACAGCCTTGTTAGTTTGCCGTGGAAGAAGCGAGGTATCGAATAAAGCTGGTGGGTAACTACACATTTCGAACTTGAAAAGCGATTGGGAGTTTTCGTATCGTCCTCCTGTCGCAACGAAACTCAGACTGATAGCCGTTTTGGACGCAAGGGTCACTGCTTGGTCTTTCTTACGAAATGAGTAGTCGTATGCATTCTTACCAATCATATAACTTAATACCGTGTCCCCTACTTCCTTGCACTTATCGACGTTTACTTCTCCAGCAGCTACGACACCTGTTGCAATGCTGCGCAACGATGGGTCCTCAGAGAAAGGGTCTCTGGTAAAGGTATAAACAATGAGTTCGAGGGTGTCCTTATGATGACGCAGCTTTCTTGCTTCAGTCGTGTCCTTATGCTGTTCACTGGTGTGATACCTATATTAAGAATAGTGATGATATTAATGGTAACGGCGTTGATGTGATAACATGATAATAACAACAACCATTATTGTAATGTTCTATCAACTATTCAATTACCTCACACCAGTAAGGGTCTGCATGGCGTCGTTGACTTCTGCACAAGCAGACATTGACATTAACCAAACCAGCCGCTGTGTCTCTGACAATCCTCAGCCCCGGGTGAGCCCTCCACTCGTCTTTACGCTTCGCATTAGGACTTGCTCTATTACTAAGTCGGAGAAAGTCCCGCCCAGAAGCGATCACTTCTCCGTGCACAATGAAGGCCAACCTGGAAACTTCTGTAAACGTCTGGGTGCCGGGTTCTCTTGAAGATCGTTCATCAATCGTAAATAGATATGAACAGATTTAGCATAGAGGCGGTGACCTGCCGCGGCGAAGTAGGGAAGCGTATCGTAAATTGATTGAAGATGCAGGCTCCAATTACCTGTGCGCTCTGCCTTAATGAATTTCCGTAATATATCTACCATACTCATGTATCCAAAAAACGGCAGTCCGCTGACTCCTCATGGAACTTCGCGTGTATTCCAATCTTTCTGAGATTCTACGGACAACGTCTGCAGAGCATACTTCTTCGACCGTGCTTTCATTCTCTTTCAGCCGTGTAAACATTATTTCCGCCAACTGCAGGTCTCCGTCATTATTTTCGGTGTCAAACTCTTCTCGTTCTTCTTCGTCCGCAACATGAACAGGGATGCTGACTCCATCAGTGTGCTCCCGACTGGTAGTGGCTGGCGGAGGGACATTGAACTGAGGTTTTGCAACTAGCAATGCATTCAGAGCAGCATCAACAAGAAAATGACGTCTGATCGCCCTGGAGACTGCTTTGCCACTTAACATATGAAGTATTGCATTCTTTGCATAAACCAGTTCAAGTAGCTCTTGTAGACCAGAGCCTGCCATCAGATAGCCGATACATCCGAGGAAGCTTATCTCGATGTGGAACCCTCCTAACCTCAGAACAACTGATTTCAGCTCGCTACCTTGAGGTTCATTTAAGACAATGGTCAGGGCCTTCCACCATAATGGTTGGTCAAATGTTAGGATATAGGTGTAATATGATAGCGCTTGGCTTGTTCACTTACAAACAATAGGGTGGAATAAATGCACCTCATGCCAGATGGATCTAAGTCAATCATTGGCAGAAACACTACTGAAGATTTTCCAGGTTATTGACCACGGCATATTGCCTGCATTGTTCCAGAACATGCTGGCCGGGGGGAATGTAGCAATGGTAGAGTCACCTTCCAGAGGAGGTCGAGGTTGGCCGTGGCATCCTGCACCTGTAAGTCATTCAGCTCTCTGTACAGCATGCAGCTTTACACTGTCCCCACTTGGCCATTGATAGTGATGAGTATCTATTCGTCCAGCCGCAGCTATTTCTTCTGCCGTTACAGATTTCCTTGGCACTAACTTCTTACCCCTAATACCAGGTGTGATGGTCGCAATGATACTGACCCATCCCATGAAACGTCCCCGTTCCGTCCAAGGTTCGGGTGTTGTGGTCGACATTGTCGGCAACATGTTGGATGAAGCTGCCTGGGGTATAGCCTGGTATATGTGTTCCTTGATTAACCGCTGCACTTCTTTCGTACTTCTGGAGAACAGTGTATGGGGCCGGAGCAGAATCCATGTGAATTGAGCGAGTCTATAAGAAACGTGATGCATTTGGATACCTAGGCCAAGCTGGTGGGGAGCTACAATGACTTTTGGTCTTGTTGCTTGAATAATTGCTTGTCCGATTGAGGCAAGAGCCAACAAAAATTCTCTTCAAAAAGTGTTGAAGTAACTTAGGAATGAACTCCAAAGCCTGGTCAATGGAAGACATTTCCTCACTCGATGGGCAATCACTACTGGAAATATCTAAATTCTTGATATCACTCTTGATTAGTTTTGCTGCCGTCTCAACAATCCTTGCTTTCTCTACTTCCTAATCATCTATCTTTGGCTGCTTATAGAATTCGTTTATTATCGATACCGCTGTCCTCTGGAAAGTCACGACGTTTTGTTTTCTCACAGTCGTTATCACTATTTTTTCCCTAAAATGTTCTTGCAACTTTGCTTTCATATACACAGCACTATATGGTTGTTCCCCAGTTCCCTCGAAGTACTCCTGCATCTTGTTAGTAAGATCAATGAATGTGATTTGTTCCTCGTCATTCTCTTCAAGGAACTGTACTACTTTGAAGAACGCTATGCATTTTGCTGTGTCCATAGGCCGTCCCTTTAGCCGCTTTGAGCCTGTATCAGAGGTTGCATCGTTGCCAAGTTTTCTTGGGACCTGCTTTCCGGTACGAAAGTGAACGTTACACGCTTGGTGATATACTGCATCTGCAGCATGTAGGTCCTGTGCATACTCTAGTCTCCCTCGGACTGTTTCTGCCTATTCATCGTTTCTTGCTTTGCAGGTTTCGTTTATGGAATCTTGAAAGTCCTTTGTTCCTACAGGAATAACATCATATCCTCTTTTTCGACCATCATACTTTGCGGGTTGGCCGCAAAAGAAACAGTGTTCTTTCCAGATAAATCGGGGCGTAGCAGACCGTCGACTGATAGATGTATTTTCTTCCTGACTTACTTTGGGATTCGTTTTTTTTGGCCTGATTTTCTTAGACGATTGGTACTATCACACCCTTTTTGAGTCAACACGGCGGTAGGTTTACCATCGTTTAATGGCTCACCACAGAAACAACAGTTCTCCATTATGTATTGTCTGTATACGCCTCCTGGTACACCAGATTCACTTGGATAAAATAATTGAGATTTTTATTTGTGAATTAAGTAGCCTGGTATTCGGCACCTAGCTGTTACATCAACACGTGAGTCTTAATATCGCCCGGCGCGCGCGATGTATGAAGAAATCGATACAAGATTCCCGTTAATAAGATACATCAAGCAATAACAAAGTATTATAAACCTACCTTTTTCCAAGACATGACCCTGTTACAAGTATTAAGGATAAAAAAAGTCAGTGCAATCATCGAGAACTTCAGCATTAAACTTACAGAGGATGCAGCGACACGAAAACCGCCAGGCGTTCCTTGTATATATATGTGGGAGCCGGGGTCTGTTCAAATCCATTTTATTTCATAATAATTCAATTTAGAACATTGTTTTATCTGCATAGATATTTGTTTTGCTTGGTTGAGTGCCTTTAAAGGCAAAACAACATTTAATATTTTTTTTACTCGAGCCAAGACTTTTCTCGACGCGGGTACCCTATCATTTGGTGGTGAGAAAAATCATGTTGCAATTGTTTTGAGATTGACCATAAAAAAATCATAGGATGACTGGACTACTGTATAATTAAATTTTCACAGATATATATATCAATCTGGGAAAATTTAAAGGAAGTTGAGGTGGTATTATTATAACTACATGTATATAGGCATACCTTTATACACACCCATGCAATGGCCACTCAATGCCGACTTGAGCATTCTGATTGGTTCCCTATTACTTGGCTATCAGCTCATACCTAAAGCATGCAAGAGCCCATTTAATTCCTGCCTAAAGATCATTTGTAATGTTATCCGCCTGGAGCGTCTGGGGGTATGGGATTAATATTCACCAAGGGTTAATTTATATCACAGGAAAAAAATGAAAGAAACATGCCTGGGATATCTGGACTTCTGATATTTTTAATATATTCGGTGAAGTTCCCAATTTTTATCATAAATATTAATATCTTCATTTTGATTTTTTTAGCAGCATATGGATAAAGGGAGAGGATGACGTATATCATTTTGGTTGTGGCACTGATTATGATTCAGCCTTTACCCGAGGGTCTTCTCTCGGAGTAGCCGCCATATTGGATCTTCGGGGACCGAGGAACTCGGTAGCCGTTCAGTCACTTCGGGACGGCGGACTGCGCATGCCTTAGCAATATTATTATTCAGTCACTTCGGTACCGCGCCGCACTAACTAACAAAGCTTCAGAAGTGGCGGGATATTCTATAAACGCTCCCTTAGTAACTTCACTCTCACCTGTTGCCGTTATCGTGTTCGATTTTTCCCCTCCCTCCCTTCATTTTCACTCTTTCGACGAACACGGTCGCCATGTTTTCCCACTCTTATTTGACGAGCGTGAAAAGAACTGGTGCGAATAATATACTAACAACACTCGCGGCATTAGCAGTCTGTATCTCAAGACCTTGTAAAGCGCATTTGAATATATTTATATAGAATTCGCGCTATTTAAATGAATACCTTTGACAAGCACATTGGTAGCCTACAAGCGGCTCTTATGGTGGTTTTTTGCTAATTTGATTCGGATTGGGCTACCTGTGGCGCGCGGTCAAAATGGCGCGCGCCACAGGTAGCCCAATCCGAAAACAAATTGCCGCAAAAAAAAAACCATACGGAGCCGCTAGCAAGCTAGCACATCGGTAATGCTGCCCGTTCGACGCGATGGATTAAAAAGTTGAATTAAAATTAAAATTAAAGCAGTACAACAAAATGCGTCTTCAGATATTTATTCAACATATTTATACTGATTTCACTGAGAAGTGACGCGTAAAATGACAATGTAATATTTACATCGACAATCATGTAGATTTATCGATAAGAAAGACTGTTTCTGTGTCCTTCCGACCGGTTATGGTAAATCGTTAATTTACCAAAGTTTACCGTTTGAGTTTAATGCTCTTCAAGGATCATCCTACTCAATCGTGGTCGTCATATCTCCTCTCAACACAATTATCGAGGAGTGCACAGAATATGCTGATTTTCAGCTGCTGGATTAGACTGAAGGGCTGATGGTCGAGGAAGAATAGGCCTATGTACCTGTTGTAGGTTAGCAAGGGCTATAGCGCTTGCACTCGGCGCGTAATGTGTTTCTCTTGGTCGTTTTGATGGTGGATTACTAGGAGAGCTATAATTTTGCTTTCGACCTCGTTTTAGCCTGGAATTTTGGATCGCCGCGGTTTGATGTTCATGCGATTGCTGAACCATCTCACGGAATTTTTCGGCAGTTTCAAGAGAGCGTTTGCACGGACAGCATATTTTTGTAGGGTAGGATTCTTCCCAGAAAATGAACGGATGGCTTAGATAAGAACCAAAACCTTTCCTTAGGTCGCTGTTTAAAATCACTGGGTGATTCTTATCCGATATTACGGCGTTGCAGCAAATGCATGTATTTCGATCGAAAAGCTTTTCTGCTGCCTTTTTTGGCGTAATATCCGCCATTATTGGGTTATAGTCGATCGAAGGGAGATTTTAATTACCTTTCGGCTTTTGCCACCATACATTACATATATGAATGTTAATTAATTAATTAATTGATCTGTTTAATCATGTTCTTTTAAAAGGCACATCACTTCATTCTTTATAATTTTCACATATGAATGTTTATTCTTTTGATTATTTTACTTTTATTGAAAGAACACCTCAAAAAATGCCTTACTTTACTTGTTATGTTTACAACGGAAGTGATTTATCCACTAAGTGAACCGGAAGAAAAGCGCAGCCGATTTGGCTAGCCAATCAAATTAGATCCTGTTTCGTGTCAGTGTCTTACCAGAGCCTCCGATTTTTCAGTTAGTTGAGGAGGCACTGGGAACGAGTGCTGCCCCTCCACTTATAAAATACCTAAGGTAAGGGGATGTAAAATGGCCTGTTTAAATATAACTAGCCTCCCAAAACGACTGGATGAGCTACAGATTCTATTATTAAAGGAAAATTCTGTTGATATCTTGGCTCTCAACGAAACCAGACTTGATTCTAAAATTTCAGATAATGAAGTTAAAATTGTGGGCTATGAAATAACCAGAAAAGATCGTAATAGAAAAGGGGGAGGTATATTTGTTTCTACATTAGAAGTACAATAGATGTTATTGAACTCGAGAGTACTACCATTGAGATCAATAAGCCTAAGACTAAACCAAAGTCAATAAGGCTAATTGGTATAGACCTCCAGATTCACCAGTCGATAAAATTAATTTGAATCAAGGCAATTTAAAAACCTCAGAGAAGAGGCTTTCCTTGAAAATTGTTCAAAAGTCCCATGGGAAATAATAGTCTTGTGTAAATCCCAATAATATATATGGGCTATATGAGAGAAATTGTTTCTAGATGTGATCAACATACGTGCACCACTAAGAAAAAGAAGAGTGAGGAGTACTGAGCTATTCTCCATGGCTAAATACTAGTATAGTGTGTGTATGATACACGAAAGAAATCGTCTTAAACGAATTGCATGTAATAGAAACTCAGGAAATGATTGGAATCAATATAAGAAAGCCAGAAGTGATGTTAATACAGCAATAAAACGTACTAAAGCTGAATATTTTAATACATCTATTAAAAAACTGTCGGAAACATAAAGGAACCTGGAAGACTATCCATCAAGCGTTCTCGCGTAAGCCTAAAACTACCACCATCAATCAACTAGACATTAATGGAACAACATATACAGCCGATAAACGTAACTGATATTGCACATCACACTGATGAATAATCATTTTTTGTATTCTGGGCACACTGCTTGCTGATAAAATACCATACTACACAATAAAGCCTGAAAACTACCTTATTATCACTTATTTTCGCGCGACTTTAATTTCGCGAATTTGGAATAGAAATATTTCGCGAGACTTAAATTTCGCGATTTTGACGAATCCCCGTTTTTCAAGGTAATTAAATTTCGCGAATCAAGTACACTGGTGCTCGTTTTCTCTAAGGAAATAAATACGTTTTACAACTAAAAGTTCGCAGACGTGCTGCTCACTAGTCTAGTTTTTTTTAAAATTAGGCTAAAGCAGCTGATCACAGAGAACTATAGGGAGCCAAATGCCGATGGCAAATTTGAAGACTGTACTGAGGAAGTGTTACAGGAACTAATTCAGCAAGATGAGTCAGACGATGAGGAATAAGGACATGCGTTGAACTGAAATTTGAGCCCTCCTACTCGTATGTAAACTCCTAGCAGACGGAAAACTTAAATAAAGGATTTTATAAAGGTCACTAAATTTCGCGTCTTTAATTTTCGCGGCACCTTTTTTTCGCGGGACTTTAATTTCGCGAATTTTTTTAAATCGCGAAAATCGCGAAAATTAAGTCTCGCGAAAATAAGTGATAATAAGGTATATGCCGCATATAGAATTCAAATCTCCATACACTAGTGAGCAGCAAGTAAAAGAAATTATACTGAAGCTCTCTGCAGGAAAATCTTGTTAGATTGATAAGATATCGAGTAAATTAGTTAAAACGCAACAGCATGTCCTGTTATAACATCGTCACTGACTAAATTATGTAATCAATCCTTTAAACCTGACATTTTCCCTGATGATTGGAAAAAAGAATAGAGAGAATAGACCAGTTCGCGGTAAATTCCGACATTTTACATACATACACACATAGACTTTATTTCAGTTCGAATTTGAGATTAGCATTATAATGCTAGTATCTTCGAACATACGGAAGTAACAATACAAGATAAAATACACTGACAAGAACAATAATTACAGCACAGGGATAATCTTCTGTCTAATTTTATGCTTAAAAGTGGCTAGATTAGGAGATGCCCTCAGGTCATCATCCTGTTCATTCCAGTGCTTCGCAGCCACGTATTTAAAAGAATGTAGGCCAAACGTAGTGGTTTTAACTGGCTGTATTTTTAGCTTCATAATCCCCCGCAGGTTGTACTGAGTTGCTTGAGCGTAATGCACTATGATTAACATTTATAATTTCCTTATCAAACCTTATTTTGATTACTGTAGCACCGTTTGGACATTCTGTAATAAAGGTCTTAAAGAAAAGCTCCAAAAACTCCGGGACCGCGGACCGCGGTATACCACAGTTTCATGCCTTAGCAAAATTATTATTCAGTCACTTCAGGACCACGGACCGCGCATATTATTATTCAGTCACTTCGGGACCGCGCCGCACTAAGTAAACTAACAAAGCTTCAGAACTACGAAGTGGCGGGGTATTCTATAATCGCTCCTTCTTTCCACATATTTGCTTCCAATGAACAGCTCAGAAAGCGATGGAGTTTGAAAATACGTGGAGATGTTGGCCCACACTTTAGCCTGGGAAACCAGCCGACTCTTATCGCTATCGGCTGGTTTCCCAGGCTACCCACACTTCGGGTTTCGATAAATATCCAGAGTGAGTAAAAACACTAACTGATACTGAAACTTCTTCGCTTAAATAAGTATGACAGGTTCCCTCAGACTCACAGCTAGCAGGATTCCATTCCCTACTGGTAAAATCAAAAGACAAGAGAGAAATCTCTCTGCACCGACTGCCACTTCAAAAGATAACTTGAAAACCCCTTGTAAACCGTGTAAAAGCCTCCATTATAGCTCAGGTGTACTCGTTGGTTGGAAATGGTTAGTTTTTTTTTGCAAATTTTGGGGTAGGTTTTGAGATTTAAGAAAAAAATATTATTAATGAACAAGTGGAAGGGTTTACTTGCATGGTGATAACATTGGTACTGTAACTATATCATATATACATAATGGACTCTGATACATACACTATGTATGTATAGTGTATGCTTGTATGCAATTAAAATGATGATAATGACAGTAACTGACTTGCGATGTAGGGCCATTGTCAACAAATGGCTACTCGGAAATTAATCAGTTGACCAAAATTACCTGTAGAGAAAATGAGATGTCATTTGACCATGTACAATGATGATAGTGACAATGGAAATGGTACTGGTGATGATATTAATGCAAAACAATATTGATGTTGTTGACAGTGCTAATAATGGTAATAAAAATGAACAATGACTACCTAATTTTGTATCACCTAACTTTAGTTTTCAAACTTTGTAAAGTTATTTTAATTCCCATTATAATTGAAGTGATATTAATAATTCCTAGTTGTTACGTTCAGAATCAGCTGATCAGATTGGAGTCAGGTAGGGTACTGCCTATTTTAGTTGAGCAATACTATACAATTATCATCAGGCTGTATTTAAGCAATATACCACACATTTCTATATGTGTTTAGTGACGAAATAAAGCACGCGGGATGTTGGGAGAACACAAGAAATGCTTGAAAATCACAAGCCGAAGGCACGTGATTTTCAAGCATTTCAAGTGTTCTCCCAACATCCCAAGTGCTTTATTTCACCAGTAAACACACTGAAATGTGTGGTCCATTGCTTTTATGATATAACTACGACACAACGCAAGCAGGCGTGTCGATTTCTATGTGTTTATCGGCACAATAGACCATAGATTGTTTGAGTCTATAAGCCAATCAGAGCGCTCGTACTATCTGGGTTATATTATAAATAGCCAATAGATTTAGGCGTTGTATGTCTCGGGTAGTACATTACATACCTATTTCATTTATAAACCAACAATCTGATGCTTTAGGGGAGCAGCCATACTAGCAATATACCACGAACTTTTGTATTATTACTAAATATTAATATATAATTATCTTTCAATCATGTAAAGAGATTTAACTAGTTATATATTTCACTGGGTAGAAAATGTATTGTATAATTTATATTATGTTAATAAATACTGCCGGACCCCAACACTGTCTCAGTTGTCTATTTTGGATAATATATACATGTATATTACAATATTACATTTTGTATATACAATATACTTCTGTCTTAATAATTGTATGCAACTATGATGTTTTTTTAGAACCCAGATGTAGCTAGCTGGATCAGCAGCCCTTCACCTCTCAAAACCTTGCATTTTATTGGACCCCAGTTGGACTGCACTGACAAAGAATTGCATTGTTTTAGGGTTAGGGTTTGTATTTTTTCAGGGTTAGGCATTGTTTGGATAGCCAGTACTATTCCACGTTCCGAGGAGGTGAAGGCCGCCCCAGCTGGATGGGTACTCGAGCATCGGTTACATCCTTTTTATCAATTTATTATAGTTAATATGATTTCTTATTCTGGCATCGGCGCCGAGTTCTTTCTCGAGAACAGGAGGGCCAGCCGGACCCTCCGAAATATTATTGACATTTTCTTTTCATTTCATTTTTATTCTTCACATTTCGGAGAAATTCAATTCTCTCAAAATTGCCGCACGTATGGTAAAGTCGTATTATATTTCATTGCCACACAAAATTTAACTTGCGACCTGGTTTACTTCATCGAGGATAAACACAACTTGAAAACACCACACGGCTGCCTGTTGTTTTATAATTTTCCACAGAATCAGTCATTCAAGTCCAGTATATAAATCTCTGAAATCGAATTATTTTCCTGGAGTGTACTTCTAATTAAACTTTTTTCTTTTTTGACGTGCGTGTTCGAGAAACGGGATAGAAAACGGTAGAGCATTTCATCTTGAAATCTAGCTGAACCTACCAGAATGAAAACTATCTGAATTCACTCTATATGCTTCAAAATAAATTTTAGTTACAATTTTTTTGTCTTTAAAAATTGCTTAAATAGTGTTTTTAGTTTACTGAAAACGTGCGACGACAACGACCGCGCGAGCTCGAAACTTATCTGGTATAATTGCTGCCGCAGCGAGCGAGCCTGACGCGAGCGAGCAAGGCAGCAGTTCTAATCTGTAAGCGGGTCCAAATCTCGATATCTTTTTTTTACCACAATGCATCACTTCTATTGTCTTTTTTTACCACACTGCTTTGCACGGATCTGATCGTCACGTGACATTACGAGGTGAAATCTGCATTGTTTGAGCTAACTACGCCGGTTCATATCAACCGTTCATACGCTCATACGTTCATACGCTCATACGTTCATACGCATTTCTGCGTATGCAATCCTTGTGTAATCATGAATTTGTTGAAGTGTAGACGTGTAGGCGAACTCGTTTTAACTCTGTGTGAACTATCAGTTTCCAAAAGCAAGATCTCTCCTGTTATCAAGATGGTGAGCAGCAAATATTTTTCTTCTATAGGCTTCGATAAACTGCCGTCAAGCAGCCGGTTCAAAATACAATTAGCATTTACAATTACATTCTCAATTACAGTTGATTTCCGGTGTTTAAACTTCACCGGGGAGAACAGCAGTTTTTTTGTGCTGGGAATCTTAAGAAAATGTCGGGAATTGGTAGGCTCAGGGAATTTACCGGGAGATCGTTGATATGTCGGGACAAAATGAAAATAAATCGCGACAACTTTTGAGTTACACACCACAGCTCCGTCAAACAGGATTCAGTCGCAAGATAGCCACAAAACTACAAATATATTCATCTAACATCTTGGCATTTTTATCACCCAGTAATCTATTTTTCCTGCCAAAGTGCTACTGTAGGTTCTCTTCTAATACACTTCCTTAACTGAGCGGAGCAGCATTCACTACCTGTTAGGTATACTAGTAATTTAGTGCTGCCGCAGCGAGCGAGCCTGAAGCGAGCGAGCAAGGCAGCAGTTCTAATCTGTAAGCGGGTCCAAATCTCGATTTCTTTTTTTACCACAATGCATCAATTCTATTGTCTTTTTTTACCACACTGCTTTGCACGGATCTGATCGACACGTGACATTACACGAGGTGGAATCTGCATTGTTGAGTTAACTACGTTCAACCTTTCTTTATATAATTAATGCATTTCTGTGTATGCGATTCTTGTGTAATCATGAATTTGTTGAAGTGTAGACGTGTAGGCGAACTCTTTCTAACTCTATCAGGATATCTCCTGTTATCAAAATGGTGAGCAGCAAATAATTTTCTTCTATTGGCTTCGATAAAGTCAAGCAGCCGGTTCAAAATACAATTAGCATTTACAATTACATTCTCAATTACAGTTGATTTCCGGTGTTTAAACTTCACCGGGGAGAACAGTAGTTTGTTGTGCCGGAAATCTTAAGAAAATGTCGGGAAATGGCTCAGGGAATTTACCGGGAGATCGTTGATATGTCGGGACAAAATGAAAATAAATCGCGACAGCTCAAACAGGATTCAGTCGCACGATAGCCCCAAAACTACAAACTATATTCATCTAGCTAACACCTTGGCATTTTTATCACCCAGTAATCTATTTTCCTGTCAAAGTACTACTGTAGGGAGTGGAGAGGAACGCCGGTAGTGAAATCTCACTCCTCCCTATTTTTTCCCGACATTTCTCCCTCCTCCCTAGTGAGTTTTAAAATTTCTCTCTAGAGCATGTATGTAGATCCCATTTTCTCCCTCCTTCCTGTATGCTAAATTATTCCTCCTCCCTAGTTTTTCTGGACATTTCACCCTCCTCCCTGATTTATTTTTGCCAATTCTCCCTCCTCCCTGTTCTGTTCCTCCGCCCTCTGTAGGTTCTCTTCTAATACACTTCCTTAACTGAGCGGAGCAGCATTCACTACCTGTTAGGATTAAAGTCGCGTACTAATATATAAACTTCGGGTTCCTTTCCCACTGCCTTTTCTTAGAAGAATAGTACTCGTATATTCATCGTTAACTTGTTAAATTTGTGAATGCATTAATATTCTGCCATAATTTGCAAATACATTACTGCTTGTACAGGACTGAAACTTTAAAGGTGTCGATTTTGCACATGCATGTACCGTAACTTTGTTATACATGACTTGTACTCAATTTAAACTACCGAGATATTATAAAGTACCATTTATATTTAAAAGTCTTTCAAACTAATTTTGCACATGTCATTTTTGGTCACAAAATCTCATGATATCAGAGTACAAATTGCTCATTTTGATCCTTCAGAAGTGCAGAGTTCAGTAATGAGTCGATCACGGCTGTGGATGTACCATTATCCCCCCATTATTTTGTTCATTGTCAATATTTGCATGATTACTTCAATTGAGAACTACATTCCTTACTACCTCCCTTAATTCTTTTACTTTATTTTGCAGAGTTGACTGTGGCACTGAAAGCACAATTTATATATGGACACTGTTCCCTTTCTTGTTCAAGTCAGTGACACGCGGTCATAATTATAACTGGAGTCATTCACTAGTCATATATAGCAATTAGAATGTGGTCAAAAATCTTGACAACCCCTGCAGAGTTACAAGATTCCTTGAACTGGTCAGTCATAAATTGGGGAATTATTTCCTACTTAATGCCCTTAATTCACACCTAGCTTAGACAAATAGGGTATAATCTTCAAGTATACCACATGGGTACATGTAGGTTGCAAACAATGGAAGAAGCCTGTAGAATTATTACTCTATCTACATGTAGACTGATTATAAATAAAGATTGCCTGATCATATTAAACTGCAAGTCTTGTTTAATAGTCTGTTCTTTTGTCTACAGAATATATTTCTTTTTATAATGATATTAAAGAGGTTACTCTTTCTGCCTGTGCATGGCTATTATATAAAACCTATGACTCCTTTTTGGTGCCGGGTCTTTAAACTTTTTTCTGTTCAGCACTTACAATCTGTTATTAAAAGGGACATGAGGAATTAACAAATGATGTAACAAAAAGCCGGTATTCTGAGGACTTTCCATGATGTTTCTGTTACATTTTTTGCAATATATAATCACAGGTAGCCCACCCGCGCGTGGGCTCCCTGTGGCAGTGTGAATCATGTGACGTCATCGTATGTTTTCATCGGTTTTCTGTAAATTTATTTCGCTACGAGTTTCAAGGTATTTGGTGATCATTCGACCAAATACAAGGATTTTTCGCGCCATTTAGCGAACTGTTTCGGTCAATTTACAGAAAACCGATGAAAACATACGATGACGTCACATGATTCACACTGCCACAGGGAGCCCACACGCGGGTGGGCTGCCTGTGATTGAATGACAAAAATTTAGCAGGGATCTCCTCGATACCGAAGCAGCTCGGATAGAAATTTCAATTGAACCTCAATTTCGAGTATATTCAACATATATTTCACACCCTACAAGTACTCTCAGGAAAAATTCGTGTTGAACAAATTGAATAAAATGCAGGTGGAGAAAAAAGGAAACAAAATCGCAGTCAGCACGCCGCCATATTTGTTTTATTTCCCGGCACAATCACACAGGAAACCCGCGCGGATAAGTTCTAGCGCAGGCGTAGACAGAATTCCCTGCTGTTGTTTCTGATAAACAACGGCTTACCATATTATTAATCGATAATTAACAAAAGCCTAACCTGTGAGTCCCCCTTTACTGGTCTCGATGGTTCTTTAGTGCTTTCCAGTCAGGCTGCTTCCAGTTGTGAGAGAGAGAGTGCCGAATTAGCCGTTCTCAATGATCGAGTTTTTTCTGACAAGCAGCGTGAGCTATGGGTTCCAAACTCCAAAGAATCACTCCAAGCGCTAGCCACTGTAACTGTAAGTATGCAAATTTTATCTTGCAATGCTTTAAATTCTGCTAAAAGAATTATAGAAAAACTAAAATGGGAATTGCAGAAACATCCCCTGTATATAGCAATACACCATCCATGCTAATTCAATTCCATGACTGGTATTTGCTGGATAAACTACACTGGAAATTACAGAAACATCATAGCAATATATGTACCATCCATGCTAATTTAATTCCATGACTGGTATTTGCTGGTAAAACTGAAATGGAAATTACAGAAACATCCCCTGTATAGCGATACTTACTGTTTGTAAACACTGACGTCATTTATATATTTGCATATATAATGTGGTTGGCAAAAAAACCTGCGTGCTTGTATGACTTGTATGGGAACTAGCGATTTAGGCCTCACAAAATACATCTAAAGTCTCAATTCTGATTCCAAATCTTAATTCCTTTATAAGACTTATAAGCTGAGAGCATATAAGCTTCGATGAAAGGGCTTGCTTGCATTTTGGAAGGACAAGAAAGTAATTTGGCGATGAATAAGCACCGACCTGTGATATTTTATAAGCATCTGACTGGGTTCACGCTTCGTTTCTGCCAACCACAGAAAGCAACAAATGTGGCGTGACTGGCCTGTGTGACGTCACATTAAGTATCGCTATATAGCAATATACATGTACCATCCAATTTGTTAATTTTATTCCACAACTGGTATTTGCTGGAAAAATACAATGAAAAAATGGTAAACATTGCTGGTAATGATGCTTATTATTTAGGTATTTCTGAAAAACTCTAACATGTTTTATGTTAAAATAACAAATATGGGAATTCAAAAACCCATGAGCTGTTAAACTATTAGGTTTAAAAAAAAATACCATCGGTGGAAGTCTTACAAAAAACAACAATTATCATGGTAATTAAGAGTTCCACTTTTACATGAATGGTTTTCTTGATGGGAAATACTGCAGAACTACATTATATAGGAAACATTAACCATAATTGCTGGTAATAATGTTGATCCATTACAGGTAAATGGGGCTCTGCCAGAAAGAGGTACCTTTTCAGGCTGGAGGTATGTGAAAGGGTAGAGATTTCACGAGTTGACTGTCAATCAAACGTGGTCATCTTATACTAAGCTTTTACCACCTAGACTTAGTTAAATTTTGATTGACAGTCAGCTGAATGCAATTTTCCAAACGAGACTCGAAACTTGTCGCACTTCAACGAAAATAGTAATAAAGAATAACAGTGCGAACCTTGGAGCCTTTGTATTTGAGCACCCATAAGCATATTAGGTCAATTTATTTGCAGCTATTATAGTGCCGTAAAGCAGTCCGAAATAATTCACTGATGGGATGTCAGTAATATTTAAAGTGCCATGAGACTGTGGTGATATGGTGCTATATAAATATGGCCATTATTATATACATTCATGATGTACTGCGTCTGTTTGGGAGAACAACCCCAAGTGGTAATTGTCTTATTGATCGAGTGGATCAAGGTAATTCTCCACACACATCTTAATTTATACTATTTTTCACTGTATGAATGAGGGTCTTTATAAAGATTCACAGTGAAGCCCTTGGGTTTTATAAGGGGTTAGGAATGACTATAGAGAGGGTCTTTAATACAGAATTCTCTTAGTTATAAGTCAGAGTGAGGGGGTTATTAGTCATACTATAAATATTCATGGTTCAAACATGGCCTCGACTGTTTTTTACAGTACTCTAAATGATTATGTATCCATAATAATTAAATCTCCATAATAATTAAATCTCATTGACAGCAAGTCCATCATATATAATCACAATTCAGGGAAGGACATAAAACCTATTATAACTGTGTGTTATCAGTTAAACTAAATTAAACTAAACATCAGGAGTGACATTTGTGGCAGCTGAATTTTTAACATTAATGGAAGAAAAAGACCACACTCACTCTGTGTAGGGACTATATTATTTTATGACAAAGATTAGTAACTTCTAAACATAGATACAGTGAATGTATTGTCTATAGCTTTTATATGCTTGATATTGAATGAAGAGGCTGCAGATATGCAGAACATTTAATAATGTGACTAATTGTCACAAAAACTCCATTGGTGGCAGCTTAAATAAGAACCAATTTTCATTTAATGTATAACTATCACAATACATCTATAAAAAATTAAAACACAAAGCTGTTTGGGGACTTGTAGACTGCTGAATGTTATATTTTTTGAGGGGGTTATATACATGTAGTTGTACCCAGGGTAACAGAAAATATAATAGACAGTTAATTTAAGGGAATGTTCGTTTGGGATCTATTTTGGATTAAGAATAGCCAAAATAATACATGTAAGCATTCGTTTGGGAGCTTAATTCTTAATCTCGAATGCATTGTGTATTCTACTCCTACATGGAGGCAGGATAACCAGCATATTCTCATTCTGGAATAAGATTAATATTCCAGGATATCCCAAACGAATGTAGCCTCCTAAAGCAGACCCCGCAGCGACTTCCGTTTCACTTCCCCGCCGCAAAGTGAAACGGAATTCGCTGTGGGTGTCTGCTTTAGGAGGCTAAAATGAATGTGACCTAACTAAGATAGCAAGTTCAGATTTATATCTACCGATACTAAACACAGTCTTTCATTTTATAAATAGTACTTTTTTTATATTATACATGACCGGTAAAATGGTTGAAACTAAAATGAATTTTATCTTAAATTAAGAGCTTAACTAATCTGGCTTTATGAGTTTGGCTCAATATTACCAGCCATTTGTATGAGCCCATGTTCCTCCCTTCCTCATGACCAGACTCGTGCCTGGGAATAGAGCCTATTAAGAGTTCTAACCTAATAATGTGATCATCCAACATATATAGGGTTCCCACACATTTGCAGAATAATTTTTTTTTTTTAGACTTTTCAATTACCTTCAGCACATGCTCATATTTTTTCTAAATATTCAATCGTTATTTTGAGACAGAAACACTGAACAGAACAACCCAAAGAAATAAGTGTATGTACAGTAGCTTGAATATAGAAATTCCCTGACGTTTCATTGAAATTTGGGTTTTCCCTGATGAAATCCTAAAATTCCCTGATGTTGATTTTTTTCGTTTTTCCCTGACCATGAGTTAACTCTGATTTTTTAATTATTTAAACCTTATTTATTAAAATGTTTGCTGTAACTTCTGCTTTAATTACCTGGGATGCTTTGTGTGTATATACAGACATATCAAATGTTATATTATCAGTAATTGTTTCTACCAATTTTTTACTTATTATACTCAATATCTTCCAAACCCTAAAATATAGCTGGCCTGCTAATATATTCACTCCTTTTTGAGTTGATACTCTGTAACCATACAAGTACACTCAAGCAGCAGGGAATTAATGTAGTACATATGTATGTCTCAGGCTTGGAACATGCAAGTATTGTGTGTGGTCAATTTCACATTGTACTGTCTGATCAATCAACACTTTTCTTAATTTGGTCCTTTAATTGAAACTGTGTTTTGCACATCTTGCTTTGAATTTGGGGTCAATCAGCATCTGGAGATCTCTATAAAAAGTATTCAGGATGCATTTTCTCTTTGAGGTGCTATTAGAAATACCTTAGAAATAATGGTTTTGGATGATGGATGTAAATTATAATCACTGCATCTATGAGGGTTATTATATTGTTATAATATATACATTGTAAATTACCATAGAAAACAGCCTCAAAAGGAATATAATATAACATTATTATGATGGAGAGAAATTGATGTCACAATATTTTTTTTTGCATCTTGCAGCAGGGAAGAATTAGGTAAATGTACATGTTCAGTCAGTGATTGTACAGCAGGAAAATCAACTGACTGTTATTTTTGGATCGGCAGCATGTTGCTTTGTCTATATCAAGAATACCTCAAACACTGCTTGTATATTGTTTAATATCCATGTATCTTGCAAGTTGTAATAAATAATTTAGAAAACATTCTCACCTATTATTACCTCAGATATTGTGAGAAATATCAAATCTAGCCTTCTATTATATGGGTTAACTAAATAAATTCACTAACAATCCAACTCAGGCTCTATAAGAGTCTGATAGTTAACTGAACATTTTGAAACAAAACTAGTTGCGTTCAAAAGCAGTGAGAAAGAAAAATGCCAGACTGTTCTAAAACAAATATAGTTAAAGCAAGTAGAGTTCCTGCGACAATATCTCACTAATGTCTTCATAATGACAGAAGTGAGGTTGCTTGCAAAGACAAAACATCTACATTGTTGTTAAAAAAGCTGGCAGCCTCTTCCTAATTAGGAATCCATTTTCGCTAACACTTTGTACTAAGCTCCGTTAGACAAAAACATAAGTCCTAAGCACATTACATCGACTTTTGCCAGACAAAGTGTCCAAAAGGTGATCTTTGCCATTTCGTGGGATTAAGAAAGGCATGCACTCATCGTTGATATAAGCATGCTAGGTTCGAGGCATATTTCATTAGCAATTATTACAAAGCAGTTTACTGATGGATTTTAAAATGCCTGGGATTTAATATTAGTTTTTCTTAGGTCTACAATAACTCAAACTTTAATCTGATAACAGATGAACTTCCTATGGAGGCATCGATCAATATTTGATTAGCCCCCCCTGCTGTAAAATAACTCCGTCGAAATCAACAGTATGCATGAGCCGACGACTCGTGAAATCAGCAAACTGTGAAATCAACAACTGTGTGTTGAACGAAATGTACAACGAACAGAAGTCGTCCAGAACGAAGTTATGTATGCTCCTTCGGACTTACCGTGACCGAGAGTTTTCCTTGTAATCTATTTTTGAGACAGAAGTGCTCGAATATGCCGCACACAGCGACGAAGGGAAACAAATATGCTTGTGCAAATAAATAATTGGGACTTTCCCTAAACCTCCATCTTCTGTCTTAAACCTTTGTTGACTGCACCAAAATAAGTATTATGCGGTCTTGGATTGCAGATTGCTTTCCAATGGATATCGAATTGCGGATATTTCCCTAATCCTTCATTTAGACATTGTTACGATTCGCGTAGTCTCTGACATCTGTCTATTTCGGAGCAGATCTCGGAGGCGTGCGATCTCCCCTATCTCGCCTGATCTTTCAACACCGTTTTCAACACATCCAAACGATTAGTAAAACTCTGAAATCTGAACTCAGTTCTTCCTGTGTCTAGGGCCATCCAAAGTCACGATTGATCATCTTGTAAAAATTCAAATTGTGCGGTTTGTAGTATTCGTGTAACAGTTTCAAAACCTCACTATTTACCGCGGGATGAATTCGGCCTTTGGTTTTTCCCATACAGTTCGGCTTTGACTTCAGTCCACTCTGAGAAATTTTACCAATCAAGCAGTAAAATCCCTTCGTTTCGTTGAAAAAGAAGTTTTTCTGCTTGATAAATGGCTTCAAATTAAGGAACCTTTCTACCAGCTTAATTTCACTAGCAGGATTCTTAACGAGTTCTTCTCCGCTAACAAAATGAAATTGCTCTAAGGGAAAATACTCTAACCATTTCTTTAAATGTTCATCGTAGAGTCCGATCTTCAGTTTGCGCCAGCTTTCCTTTACTTTCTTGTTCTTGAGATCTTCAACAGCAAACGTTTCAAACGCGGCAAGAAAAGGCTTTTTAACCATTGATTGAGTGTAGTCAGAAATAGCTCTTCTCGTGGGATCGCGTACCACAACAAGCAGTTTAACGCTCTTTGACATCCGATAAACTCTCTTTGGAACAATTTTAGTAACAAAATAAGCAGGAGATTTTTCTAGGGTTATTTCGTGAGGCAGTGATCGTGGCATTAGAGTTCTATACCAGTCTAGCCCGCGCTTATAATTATGATCTCGATCGAAGAAATGGACCTCCGTGTTGCACGCTCGTACGTCGGGGTGAATTTTCAAAATTTCTAACAGTGCGCGTGTACCTCCCTTTTTTACTCCGATAATAATTGCGTTTGGGAGCCGTCTCCGGAGTTGGTTTTCATCGTCTATGTCATTTCCACTCTTTTGAATCAGAGAATCGACGCCAACCTCGGAAATAAAATCCACTGAGTTCGACGACCCCAGTTTATCTATACTGTCAACACCTCCAGTGTTCACCTGATTAACGTCCTTTTCAAATGGTTTTAAATCATTATCTTCGACTCCATGGCTGTTGGATGAAGTTGAATTCTTTCTTTCTTTAATTCTTTGAGCTTTCGGTTCGTCTTCTGGCTGTTTAGGTGTTTCGTTCGTTTGAATTCGGCGAGCTATCGAAGAAGTTGTTGCAATTCGATTTACATGTTGTGTTCCAATGTTGTTATGTAAGGGAAATCCTGTTTCGATTGTCCGCGGAGAGCTGACAAGATGGCCATTTCTCCAGTGAAAGTCGTATATGAAGTAATAAGTAAAGAATACCCCACAAATCAGCACTAATATGAAGATGCGATTTGTGCGACTCAAACCTTCCATAAATTTAGCAAAGTCACAATCGCATGCAACGAAAACAAGCCAAAATTTGGCTCACTCACTTCGTCAAAACCAGTGATCTGAGCACATATTGTAGTTACTCCATTGTGATGTTAACCTGGTTCAAAATGTTTTAGTCTTGCATATATTAAGAGTGCGTTCTGGTTCATGAGTTCGGAGCAATACCACAAGGTAGTGTTAAAATTTGAATACTCTCCATTCTCGCTCGACTATAGAATACTCAATCGCGAAGTTGTTCTCACGTAATTGTACGTAAAATAGGAACACAATTCGCGCGCGTTGATTGGCTACTTTGCGCGTCATCTGTCAGCGTATCTAAGCTTGGTGCACTTGAAGGGGTTTCTGAAGTGTAAACTGTAACCAAAATAAGTCGAAGTTGGTAGACCTCGCATTGCTTGGGACTTCACAAGAGCTTTTCTATCTCTAAAGGTTCGAACTCTTGGCGAATACGCTTTGAGTGGCACAGTAGAGTAACAAACTCAAGACCTGCAATTAGATCTTCGTAGATATGCTATCAAAAAGCAATAAATTATCGAGATAGAACTGTCGATCTTGATTCTCTTTGTTGTCTGTCAGTATTCCGCCTCGGGATATTTTACTTTCCGTCATGTGTTTGAAATTAAACCCTGCTTCTTCCTTCCTTCCTCTATTTTTTTACCGTTTTAAAAATGACATATCGTATGTTATGAAGTGGAGCGGGTAGTTCTCTGTTTTACCAGAAGAATGGTCGCGGGGGAAAAATCACAAGTAATGCCACGGCAAATGATCTATTAAATTATTGGAGCTCACTTATCGACAGATATGTCACATACCTTCCTTGCCTTTTAAAAGTATTGAACTCTTGTGAGCATGAAACTTGATATATATATATATATAGTATCCTGACCCGACTCACATAATTCTGTTACTATTTTTCTATTTAAAAAATTAATAGCGCATTATTAAACAAGGGCACCCAACGAGTACTTTTTGAAATTCGTTTGAAACCAGTTGTCTGCAGCTTAGGATCTAGCCATTTTAAGGCGCCAGCTTTCTAGAATACGTCAAAAGACATAGTAATTAGCTGTTCGGATTTTCTAGGTGGAAATCGCGTCAACCGAAAATACTATGGCAAAATATTCCCGGCCTACGAATTTGTTAGTAGTCTAGAACATAAACAAGAATTTTCTAGCCCAAGTATTAAACTTCATGTTGCAAAGTTTTGTGGAGGTACGAATTTTTTAGGGGTTCTTTGGATCATTCTGACTCTATTGATCAGACGAATTGGGGCGTACGAATATTTTAGGGGAAACCTTTTAGTCTTTCTTTTCTTCTATAATTTTCTAGGGATTGTTAAAAAAAAATTCTAGCCAGTATTTCAGAAAACAATTTTCTAGGGACAATTTTTTCAAATCCGAAAGTTTTAGGCTAATTACTCTCCCGAACAGCTTTTGAACCGAAAACTTCGTTGGGTGCCCTTGATTAAACTTGGAAAGGCTTCCAAAATGTATTTTAACCCTTGGTTTTAACAATGGACTCTTGGATTTAACCTGAGTGGGCGGGAATCAGTTTTTATGCCCGGTGTTCTAAAATAAAATATTTATTGTTTAATTTAAATAATAGAAAAATTAAACTAGTTTTTCAAAATTGAGGAAACATTTTGACACTTCGGTAATGAAAAAAAAAATATCTTCCGGTTTGACTGGATCAGTTCATTTCGTGTGTAATTTTTTGACTGCGTCGACCTTTTGCCGTGTCTAAAGTTCATTGGAAGAAAATGTGCCGAAGTCTGTATCTATAAGACAATCAAAAACAATAGGGAAGGCATTCAAGTTAATCTGAATGTCACGCCAGGCCGTACGGTAGCTCATATGCATGGATGTGAATTTGGATCAGCTATATTGTCATGAATACAGCAGTTTTCATTGCCCTGTAAAATAATACCCTTGTTGAAGTAGGAAAAGCCGCGAAGAACGCCAAATACTGAAGATCGTGATGCTCGTAGAAAACAACTGCTTTATACGGGTTTATACCAGTTCAGGGGGGAAATTGCGTTTTCGTAGGTTTCAGTCCAGTGAGTTATTAGATGTGCCAATGTTAGAGAGAATAATAGATTATTTGGGAGATTTTGTGCAGGCCTGCAGGGGTCTAGGCTCGAAATCGTCGGGGCGAGCGAAGCGAGACCAGCTGAAATGAAGCCGCAGGCTTGATTTCAGCACGAGTCGCGAAGCTCAACGGTCGTCACGCAAAACAAAACTCCTTCGGGGAATCAAAACCCTTTCGATCGCGGCACATTATAGTATATTCGTACCTGAGCCCCTCTGGAACCAGGGTAGCAGGGGTCTAGTCTCGCAGCCGTTATTTGTGTCGTCACGCAACGTTTCTCCCCAGTGGAGAGAATCGTTGCGTGACGACACAAATAACGGCTGCGAAGGAGAGTAGCATGGGTCTGTGTGTAAAATAAATTGGAAAGGGCTGGTAATATCCGACTTTAGTAATATAAAGGTATGAATTGTCTATAGCTAGCGGCAATAAACCAGTTCGCGGTTAATTCTGACATTTTGAAAGGGGGGCAAAAATGGCGCGAAATACAGTGTTCGTATGGAATCCATGCCAAATAATTTTCGTAAAATTTGAATTTCTGAAATATTCACTGTCTGCAAACTTAATATATCAGGTAAAATATTAATTGATCAAAATTTGAGGAATGTGGCTGAGCTGGGAAGCGTGCAATCTTGTTTTCGGTTTGCCATACATTTGTCTGCAATAACGAGTCAAAGTCCGCAGGAAAATTTACAGACAATGTATGGAAAACTGAAAACACGATTGCACGCTTCTCAGCACATTTACATCCCTCAAATGTTGATCAGGTAATATTGATATATTGCAAATGATTTGATTTTACGGAAATTATTTGGCATCGGATTCCCATATTCAAAATGTCGTAATTAACCGCGAACTGGTCTAAATAGCGTATTCTGTTTATATTTGTGAACAGCGCTTTTCATCCGTCGGTGAAACATAAATGTCATAATATTTAAACGCGCATTCGGCGTGGATTGGTTGAAAACGGTAATGAGCGAGAACGATAGGTCAGAGCTATCAACAATCTTGTTTTAATTTGTAACTATTCCTTCTAAGTTATAAACTGAAAGAGTTCCTTAAAGCTTCTTCTATGTTCCGTACTATGAGAAAATACTCGTATAGTTGTCCTGAGTACATCTGAAGTACTTCACGTGTCTTGTCTCAACTGAGATATAAAACATTAACACTTTTCTATAATTCAATGCCAGTCTCGGAAAGTAAGCATTTTCTGTCGGCGTTTTCCTTAACTGTACGGTATGAGATTAACAATAAATTCGTCGAAATTTGGTGCTGAAATCCTATTTATATTTCACGTTTATGGTAGTGGCCGGTAGCATTATTTTTGACTGAGGGAAATTGGCACTGAGTCACTGAGACGGCAAATTTGCAGACAGCAAACACCAGTTTACCGTGTTAACAGTTCCAAGGCCATGAATCTAACCACAACACAAAACCCACAAGCTTATTTAATTATCATTCAAATTGTTCCGTCCGCTGCACAAAACACAGGGAGTTCAGCGGCAAAAGACAACGGAGTTTCCGGAAGCCCGGAGATATGCGTATACGTACACTATACCTTTAACGTGCGCTAATGGCCGATGAGGAAGTGAATTTAATTTTGAGATGGGTATCCGTAGTCTATCAGTATAACTGTAGGAAATACTACAGAACCTTGGCGCTATCCGAGGTGGAACGTGTGTCGGCTCATCTATAGGGATCTTATGTTTCTCTGTTCCTGGCTTCCTTTTAATTAAAAAAAAAATAACAAAAATACCATAAAGCAATAAACAGTCATATTTCTAAATCGACCACTGTTACCACATTAACCTATTTCTGATGCATCAGTTCATTATTCATGCCTTAGATGAATTGTCGGCAAGTGTTTCAAAAAAACTCATAATTAAATTTGGCGCAGTTCGTTCAGATTCGAAGAAGATTATGTCAAAACCACCAAGCTGATTTGATCGCGTGGGCGAATGCTCCAAGCCAGTAGCAGGAACACTCTTCAAACCACAAAAGGTGATTATTTTTGCAGCTAAGTTTCATGCTTCTGATGTATGGGAACACTGAGAAGAAAATGCGGTGAATTAGCGATGACTTGTAGGAACCAATAAACTCACGAATGAATCCGTAATTAAAAAGGTTACCCAATGGCATAGTAATATAGTTTCTTAGTAATTGTAAATTTACAGTGACGTCGGCATAGCCGGCTCCATACACCCCAAGATAAGCTGCCTGAGCCGAACCCCAAACCTACCCAAAGCTGGCTTCATTTATTAAGATCGGACCGATAAAAGCACTTATGTATTTATGAAGTTGATAAGGAAGCAACAAAGTTGCCACGAAGCTCAGTCGAGCTCGCCGCTCACTTCTATCACACAATTCTAGAAGCTTCTAAGAAGCATCGATTTTCAGAAAATCTGATCGACTTGCGTCATTTTTTTAATGCTCAACTGTTATGTGCATATTTCATGTATGAATAATAACTAAAAAAACAGTTCTTAAAAAAGCATCTAGCCCTAAAAATGAGTGAGTAAAATTCTAGTAAACGGGATCAAAAATCTGTCTGAAATATTTTAGGTACTTTCCAGAATAAATGAAAGCGGTTAATAGACTATTTTCCCAGGTGTGCGCACGCAATATTGGCCCGCCAAATCGCTTTTTGAACAATAGCCGCCAATTTTTGAACAATTGCCGATAATTTGAATAACAAAGGCTGACGCATCAGAACGAGTCTAACAAAAGCTAACAAAACTCACGGCCCGCCAAGAAAAAAATCATGTAGGCAGCTTGGATTTAGTATTGGTTGAAATAATAGGGAGGGTTATAGGAAACCACTACGTGGTATTTACCGGGCGCCCGTCAAGCCTGTTGCGTGCGCATACTTGAGTAAATGGTGTATTCGGTTTCACAACATTAAGATTGACAGTGTTTGCATCTATATACCCATGTCAGCTGCTTTAGAGCCATTTCTTATCTTCCTCGATGTGTGTTTCAAAATAATATGTGGTTGGGGATGGGCTTGGTTGAAATCTCATAGTGATATGAAACAAACAAAAGAGCTCAAGTTTTTTATATATCAACCAGCCCGTGATAACAGCCCGGGAATGACAGTATTAACGTAAGCTGTAGATTTGATAAAGATGTCAAAAAGGCGTTGAAACCAGGGCCGAAATAAAACGGGACTCGGATTGTTCTAGAGCCGGGTTAGCGGTTACGCTGGATCTCCTCCTTCGGTGTTTTTGCGTTTTCAAGGCTTCATGTCATGGTTTCTTCTTTCATTATTGTCAGAAGTTCTCCATAAACATCGTTCTCTAGCTCTTTCCAAGCGTGGCCGCGCATGTTTCTGTGACTGCGTTTGTCGGCCATCTTGAGGTGTAAACTTCTGGGTGTGACCGCTTGCCAACACGAACGAAGGCTATAGAATAAAATCACTTTTGGGCCGGATGATCGTGTACATAACGAATTTTATCCGAGCCGCACCAATATTTTTGGCACCGTGCCAATTTTACCCGTGCTCGGGCTACCTATTTAGAAGGCCGGACTAAGCGCGGGTAAAACGTTTGGTTCTACGCGGGGAAAATTAGGCTCGGCAAACCATTATTTTATCCGAGCTGAACTCTTTTTGGTACGCGTACTAATTTCATCCGAGCCGTTCAAAAAATCCAGTTTTGTGTAAAGCCGCCCATTTATACTACACCCAGGTATTTGATTCGGCCCGGCCGATGACTCTTCTTTTCACAATTTCTTTCTAAATAAAATCAAAACTCTTATTAGGCAGTTGACTGGTGTGTGGTACATTATGGGTTAGTGCACGCCACATTGTGCACGAGGTCCCGTGTTTGATTTCTGTGTGGGACACCTAATAAGCTAAGTGATGTATCGGGAGTCAGTGAACAATGCGACAGTCTTACTGGAAAAGGTTGGTGACTGAAAACTGAGATGTACCTGAATAGACGAGATTGGTGGGAAAGACCGCGTTCTCTATGTAAAAGAGTACTGCAGTCGCGAAATTCGTGAGTTTGGTGAAGTGCCCCCCCCCCCCCCCCCCCCAACACACACACACACACACTTCTATGCAAAATGCTGGCTACGCCCCTGTTACCGACGTTAATTAAGGTTGCTTTACTTTACTTTGCTTTTACTTAACTGATGTTTCGAAAAAGAATAGTCAAAACACAGAAAATATAATTTCTAGATTGTGACGTTTTCTGAGGGCCGGGACGGTAGTGCAGAAAGTCCCCCATTCTAACTTATTTAGAAAATTTGGACTCTTGATTCTACAATAATAATAATAATGGTAATAGCACTTATCAGGAGCACCCAACGACATCTGTTCTGTAGAAAAACTGTTCTGCCGAGACTTTCCTTTCAGATTCCAATTTGTTTTGGTTATGAAATATTTTAGTTGCTGGGACATATTATTTTTATTTTAAAATTAGTTTTTCTTCATCGACGGAAGCCACCTTACTTGTAAATTTTATTATTTTTTTGGGTTTTGAAATACTTTAGTTGCTGGGAAATAATATTTTTTACTTTCAAATTAGTTTTTCTTCCTCGACGGAAGCCAATTTTACTTGTAAATTCCATTTTTTGGGAAATACTTTAGTTGCTGGGCAATATTATTTTTTACTTTCAAATTAGTTTTTCAGTCTTCCTCGACTTACTTATAAATTCAATTTTTTTGGTTTTGAAATATTTTAGTAGCTGGGAAATACTATTTTTTACTTTAAAATTAGTTTTTCTTCCTCGACGGAAGCCATACTTGTGAATTCTATTTTTTGGGTTGTGAAATATTTTAGCTGCTGGGAAATATTTTTTTTACTGTCAAATTAGTTTTTCTTCCTCGACGGAAGCCAATACTTGTATATTAAATTCTATTTTGGGGGGTTGTGAAATATTTTAGTTGCTGGGACACAATTGTTACTTTCAAATTAGTTTTTCTTCCTCGACGGAAGCCTAAACTTCTATATTTTTGGTTATGAAATATTTTAGTTGCTGGGAAATTTTCCACAGCGCTTATAGTTCCCGGGAAACGTTTTTTTTGTCGATAAAACTCTTTATTCTTATATAGGGACCATTCGTTATTTATTGCTGGCGGGGAGAGGGTTTGGATATGTGAGTAAGTAAGTAAGTAAGTGACTTTATTTATACACGGTGCGTTTAACTGCAGTACAAGCCGTGTTTAAACTAAACAGAATAAGAATCCCAGTCGACGAGGAGGCAAATCGACTGGTTAGTTACAAACGTGGTAGAGCGCAAGGGGAATCGAATTCAGGATCTCGCGACCTCACCGCCTCCTCTACTCTCCAGTTTAGTTTTACAACGAAACAAAATCACTTGATAAAGTTACTTTTCAGGTAACGTCAGGAGCGCAAGGGGAATCGAACTCAGGATCTCGCGACCTCGCCGCCTCCTCTACTCTAGCTCCAGTTTAGTTTTACGACGAAACAAAATCACTTGATAAAGTTACTTTTCAGTATGCATTATTAATCATCCTTCCCGGTAGTGTATTTCTAAGCAAGACTGAGGGGATACTATTTCAGGGCCATGCATGGCGATGCATGTGAAATGTAGGATTGGTGATTCAAAACCGATACTAAAACTCGCAATATGCGGTTTACTTGTTATCTCGTGTATCCTGAATGATAAGGATGATCCCGAAAATTAGTCCTGGCTTATCAATTATAAACTTTATGGAATTTAACATCAATCAAGATGCCGGCACTGTGTTTCAAAAAGGGGAAGAACTCTCCCTATTGGATCATTTTACCTCTTCAAGCTAAGCAATATAGGTAATTTTGTCAGTTTTTTAAATAAAAAATGTACTTCTGAGTTCATGTAATGAAATCTCCTCTACCACGAATACCACACGCTTATAAACACCGACACATCTATTACCACGTAACCAAGAAAAAGAAAATTGAAGCTTGCCCCAATTAAGTTAGTGATTTGCGTTCTCTTTACATTCAGCCAAAAGCACACTTTCACCTGATCACTCAATGTGCTGAGGTGTGACCATTAGTTACTGATTTTCAACGATACCTTGGAGCACATTTCTGAGCTCATATTTTGTAAATGGAGAAGTATACATAATGATATAAAGGAACGTATGTTGTGATGGGTTCTTAGTTTTAAGAACTGAACAACTTTTTGTCACTCTAGATCTAAAACAAATTTAGATGCGTGCGCCGGAAAGAGAGGAAGATCATGATCTGTCAGGTAAATTCTCATAAGAAAATACTACACCTGGAGGGGTCTTGGAAGCTGAATGCGGATGCACAAGCAGAAGGCGAGATAAAATGGCTCCCGGCCATCCAATACCTCAAACTATACCCGGTGTTTGTATCGCTCCCAGTAGGGCGCATGAAAATACCGCAACCCTGGTTTAAAATATTACTCCAATAACTTGTCCTGATTTTTAATTTGGAATCCTTCAAATACAATTAAACACGCAGCCAATTAAACACGTACACCTCTTGTGTTTATAGGGTGTTTCTAGCCTTAGTAACATGCAGGCTCTAGTTCAGTTTTTCTTGTTATATAGTCGCTTCAGCCCGGCCTTCGGAAATGTGACGAAAATAAGAGCTAGCCCCTTTTTTTTTGCGAGCCCAGAAGTCTGGTGGAGCCCAGTAAGTCGACAAAGTTTATACTCAATGTAGTTTAGGTATTTCCTGATTTTGCATATTGAAGGTTTGGAATTACTGAGCATATAATGATCTCGGGTGTCTCCTAGCGGGAACGCTTCGTGATCTGATTGGTTGTATCTGTGGTAAGATCTATCCTGATTCAGTAAAATCAGAAAGTTAAAGTGGCAAATTAAGTAATCGGGATTCCCTCATAACATTATTAAATATTTAACATGATATGGTTGGTTCGGATCATAGAAATCTCTCTTCCAACACGCGTACGCATCGAGTAGAATCTTTACAAGGCTGGAATTAACTCTCCCAAAAATCCTGGCACCTGAAACATTTAAGGTGGACTATCCAAAAGGGAAATACTGCCATCCTAAACACCTGTACATAGTTAATGAGGGATTCAACGAGATTTGCTAATCACAAAACCCACTGTCCACCAAGTAAGAAAGCGCTGCCCGCAAACACGCTCGTTTGAAAATTCGTTTTGCCTGTGCAACATCTCTGCTGATGTTTATCAATATCTTGATTTGTCACATATGCGTATATTTCGAAATTCATGATTTGAAGTCCTTACCCGTGGGGGTACTCCCGGGGAATTTGGGTAGCATGGGGTGTGCCGCCTGGACCTGCACGAATCTTGAACTTATTTCAGACTCGGTCGTACTTGGATTTCATGCAAATAACTATTACGCAACAGCTCTTTAAGTTCAGTACAGCACTGAAATTTAACAAGATAACCGCTAATGTTGATATTCTGTACATTTGTGTACGTTTGTGAAAAAGGTCTATTTCAGACTAAAACAGATCCAAAAGCCACATCATAACTTATATAGGTTAACTGCTGCCGAATCGTTAACGTAGGCAGCACTCCTAATATTGGGGGGGGGGGGGGGTTGGGGGAGAATTCCGTGAATTATACGAAGACTCGAAATACAGCCAATCAGCGAGCCGTTTCCACTATTACCTAGGTAGAATTTACTAAACAACTATAGTTGTGTTTTTGCTAAACAATAGTTTAACTAAGGTTTTGTAAATTCTACCTAGGTAAATCGCTCAAGTGGTAAACATGGCATTACTAAGGTTGCTAAAAGTTAAAAAAACACCACAGGCAGTCATTTAAGTGAACAACTTTCCCCTTTCTGTTCATTTATTTCTCACTTGTTGTAATTCCAGTCTCCATAATTCAGCATTCTAACAGCAGAGAACTGACAAACACTACTTTTCTCGCAGTTGTTAAATTCGAATTTTGAGTATCGGAGCGTGAAAAAAGGAGGGGCTTACGTTCATTTGATTGGCAGATCCAGGAGTCTGTGTCACTGTGAGGGGGTTCGGAAGGGGAGTTCGATATACGCGAGCGGCAAAATATTTGGTAATTTCTTTGTCTTTTGTAAGCGAGCGAGAAAAAGAGGGGTTCAATAGAACTCGCTGTGAAATGGCTTCTTAAATTCTGCTTTTTGATTGGTTCAGCAAGAGGATGCAATAACAAACACAAAATGATGCAATTTAGACTGAAATCACTGCTGCTTTTAACCAATCAAACTGCAGGAAACACCAATGATTTCAAAATGAATATTTTAAACTATTTTAAATGTTACTATTTTAAATGTTTCTAGATTTATGGTATTTTCCTTTGTTTAGTAGAAAACACATACATACATGTATTCTTCTGAAAATCTCTACCTCACCATCCTTCCCGGCATTGTGCATTATATTGCATTCTAGTGCATCATATTGTATTGTTCCGTAGTCTCAAATAAATAAATGAAAAAGAGATCAGCATTGGCATTAAGCTGAATCTCCTGAACACCAATGCAATGGATGTGCCCACTATTGTAACTGCTACGGGAGACGATTTCGCCCGAGCGTTAAGAGTGAGGTTGAGTTCGCAGTGTCACTCGGCAGACAAAATTATGCTGGGAATTTTAAACTAACTAAAACCCTACCCTGAACCATAAAAAAAAACCTAACCGGTCAGTAAACAAGATCTTACCCACCTAGAGCTAGGGTTCTCAAGAAAAACTCGCGAACTCAACCTCCCTCTACGCCCGTGGGAAATCGTTTGCCAACTGACACTGGGTATCCGAGGATGCGGAAGATGTGGCCCCAAGAAAAATGGAGAAAACGTTCTGTACGATAGATGCGAGCACTGCAGTTAGTACATAATGAATATCCTCAAGATGTTCGAATACGGAATTCGAAAGTTTAATAGCGAGTACTTTAGAGGAGGAAAGCGAAGGCATTCAATACGAAGTTCCGGTACAAACAAGCACAATTTTGAGGCTTTAAAATCAAACAAGCCATCAAAAAGTGAACAGAGGAAAGATAGTCGTTTATTAAAGACTTTAGGCGGTATTTTATGACTGTTTACGAACTCTGTAGCACTTACTATGACGTTCTTAAAATGTGTTTGATTTAAATCTCGCGTGATAACTAATCAGTAGGGAGCACTCAAGCGGAGCATCACAGAGATGTTCACTCCTCTAGCCATGGCCCTTTTATAGCGGAACTTCCTGTTTAACGAGTCGAATAACGTTCCGGAAATACAGACATGAGAATGACAAAATACAGCCGGATAACTGATTAGTGGGAAGACCGGTAATTCCCCACAGGGAGGGAGGGGGAGTACCCATTTGGCATAAGTATATAGTTACCATATTTAAAAAGACACTGGTCCGAAAACAACAAGCCTACATTACATAGTATCCGTTGTGTTTTACATATGCATACTTACAGAGAGATTTCCGGGTATATACTTCATGGTAGTGTTTCGTTCCATATATATAGCCGGTCTCCGGCCTGCATAACCATTTTCTCTACTGTTTTACAGTATTATGCAGGGAGACTATATGGAACGAAACACTATCATGAAGTATACCGATTTCCGCATCCATCTCAGGATCAATTGAAAAAAATTGGCGTTAGTCTCAATTCGGGTATCTTCCAGTCCCCCACCAAGAAGGGAATTAACCGGAAGTGCAGCGCAGCGGATGCTTTGTGGGAGGCTAAATCAAGAGTCTGTTTCAATCAATTTCGTCATCAAATTTCAGCTGTAACACTATCAGGGTGACTTTACCCAACTCCCGGCGATTTTCCATGTTACATTTCTCTCCTTCAATCTAGCAACATGCAGTTTAAAAAAAATCCTTTTATATTTTTTTTAGAAAATAACTGGTATGATTCCGTATAGTTAGGATCCTGACTGGCAATTCAGGGCTTCCTGAAATGATAAACTACCATCGTAATACCACCAGACTACTGCTGGGAAATATTTATAAGATCATGTTTCAACTTAATCGATATTTGATGACAAGAATCCGATAGTAAAATGCCAAAACATGATAATACTGAGCTGATAGCAGATTTTTTTACTGATTTTTATCAATATATGTTTTTAATCTGTACATATATTTATTGTTACGCCCCACGTGGAAACCAGCTTACTGTTGTAGTGGCTAGCGTACGGAAATAAAGTTATATGTATGTATGTTGATGATGATTTTAATAATAGTAATAATAGCAATTAAAATAACAGCAACAACAACAATAATACATTTAAATATAATGAATTTTCACTGAGCTAACGTGTCATTGGTAAAGACATGCCATTTAAAAAACAACTCGGACCAATCAGAACGCAGACATGTTCCCATGGGAACTGAACCGGACGCCATCGTCCCACAAGCTCGTCAGAAGATGAAAATTACTCGCAAAGATTTAATAAACGAATTTGTTTTTTTACAGCTTTAAGGGGAAATTATTTAAAATTACATAACTATACACAAAAATTGATGTAAAAGAAAATTCCCAATGGAAAAACAATTTTTCCTGACCCAAAATAACCACCTTTTGTGCGACAGAATCTAAGGGGTCTGGAACACAATTGTGACATAAATACCTTTGCAGTCGCTTTTGTTTAGAGTTTGAAAACAAAAGCGCGTGCAAAGGTATTACGTCACAGGCCTAATTTACATGCTTCTGCCCGAGCGAAATTTGTCGCATGAATTTTGCCATGTTCGACTGAGCTTTTGTAGTTTTGGAGGGTAGGATATTCAGTTCTAACAACAGAAGCCGATAACTTAAACCTTGTTTCATAAAATTAAGTGAAAACAATTTTCGTTTCATAGACAAATTAAGAAATTTAGCGAAAGGTACGCCCTGATTATCGCGGAACTTTATCTTTGTCGCCATGGTAATTGTGTGACGATCATTAACGTGACCTAAGTATGTGAATGGGCTCCTAGATAGATTGATAGATAGAGAGATAGACAGCCTTGTCCCAAGGCCTTTGCTTAGTGGTTAATGGGTTCCCTGTGGTTTGTACTGGTTTGTGACGTCACCGCTCATTGACGCGTGGTAACTGTCACAAACCACAAGGATCCCATTAACCCATCCGGACAAAATACCAGCCAGAAAGCCTTGGGACAGTGACAGTGTATCTGATTATATCAGAAGTACACCAGCCATGGTTTCCGACTTCTGCTCATATGCACACCTAGATGTTCTTATATAGACCTTATAGGTATTAACTTCCTGTAGGATTTATGCTCTAGATTAGTAAAGTTATGAAACAGATAAAATTCCTCGTTTGCATGTACATCCTTCTTTAACATTTTATAGATGCCCTTGGTGCTGAAGTCCTTAGACGAAATTTCTATCTTCCATTGAGATGGCCATCCCATACATTTTACAGTAACAGCTTCTCATATTTGTTCACGCATAACTCGGAAACGAAATTCTTTTCTGCTTCAAAATTTTGCGCAGAGATGTAGTTTAGATCTCTTTTCAAGCTTAAAAACATTTTATATCATTTGAGAATCAAATAAATTGTGCGTAATCCCCCCCCGAGCATTAGACAGTTTTGAAAAACAAATTACAAATTCCCCATGGTGGGGACAAGCAAGATGTTCAAATGCCCCATGGTGGAGCCAAAGAATAAGGAAAATGCTCCACCCCCGGGCACATCCATATACCTTCCCCGAGTACGAGTATTTCGAATCAGAGTGAAATGATACGAGTCAGGCTTGACTTTGTAAAATAGTTCAAAGAAGCAGGTCAAAACTAGCATTATGGGCTTTTATCGCACGGCGGCCATGTTGAATCCCAGGAGAATAAAAACCTTTGTTTCGTCCGGTAAACTCGTTCTGAAGCCAACCAGTGCGAGGCTACCGGGGCCAAAACTATTGTTTTATCCAAGATGGCCGAACTGTGACAACAGCCCATTTTAACGGGACAGTATGATCTTTAATTACACCCACAAGCGTTTGTAGACGCTCTTGCTGGACAAGCCAGTCAGCCACGAAGTCCTCGCTTTTGCCAATATTGAACGCGACTCCAGTAGGTAGTTGACAACGAGGGAAACTGAGGCTAGTTTCTTTCCAAGAATTCAGTCTTCTCGGTAGTGTATTAAGATGCCGCCCTAGTCACGGAGTAGAATATTAGAGAGCTTTTTTAAAAAACACCAGACATTTTTCACAACATGGGCATCACAAGACTGAAAGAAGATTGGATTGAAAACGGTGGTAAAACTGGTTACTAATCTCGGACACATTTCAACATGGACAGGATCAGGAAGACCTTTGTTAATGTTGACGTTTGCATGCAACTTGGCGTTCACGTATATCGCGCCAAAAAAGGACAATTTGACTTCCGGTTGCCGTCCGTGACTTTTTGAACTTCTTTTCGGCTTATTATGCTCTCTAATGCCCGACCCCCGGACCGATATAAAGTTGCAAATGCCCCACTTCCGGGATCTCAAATTATGCTAATACACCACCATGTCCCGGGTGGAGGGGGATTGGCATTGCTGGAATTGACCAGAAGTCGTCTGTGGACTTCTGGTGTAACGTCATTGCAAACCAAGAATCAGAATAAAGCGAGTTCCGCTTCGTGACTCAGCGTGTGCCTAAATTGCGGTTCTGGCCGGGCCTCGAAGGCCAGTGAAGAAAGCCCAAACTTGTTTGACTTTTCTCGGGTTAACTTAAAGGCTACGGCTTGTGGGATATACCAGAATTGAATTAAATTTCAAATAATATACCACAGACAGAAAATGTGGCAGATCAATGAAAACTCTTAGCAAACATAATTACTATTCAGTAGGGAACTTTGTTTAAATTTTCAGAAGTTATGGCAAAACTGAACTCGCTACGCTCGTTTTATGACGTCATTTTTATGATGAATCAATGAGTCAGTCAATGGAAAAATGTATGAGACAGAAGACGTCACGTATTGCATGACCTCCTTGGGTGTGTCACATAACGTCAACACGTGACGAAATCAGTCACGCCACTCGACTGCGCCTCGTGGCTGTCTCGTACCCAGGCCTAACCCATAAAGTTATCGAAAAGAGCTATCAGAGAGCAAAGGATCATGGGAAGGATCAGAGATAGCGCAAAGGACCATGGGAAGGGCGAATCGTTGACTAGCTCTGAGACAGGAACCCATTAACCGCGGCTCGTAGTCTTCAAGGAAAGTATTGCGCAACTATACACACAGAGAATACATATTAAATAATCGCCGTGCTCGCCTGACTGCTCGCTGCCCGTACTCATTTTCAATCAGACAGCAGTTTGCACAACATTTAATAACATATCTAAAGATAGAGATGAGTAGTATTGATCATGCAGAATAAAATATCTATAATTTCACGTCTTATTGATAGCTTTCTGAATTTGAAATACCTTGGAGTTGACCTATTGAGACCTATTGAATGTGGCAGTGTGCTTGGCAAGAATTACTTATTGAAAATGAATCATTATTTACTTAGACGGCTCCGCTTGTAGGCTGACTATATTGGAAAAATCACAATGAACTGGTAAATTTATTGTTAGATAGCTTAGCTTTAGAAAAAGATAATGAAATTGTAATGATCCGGCCGATATTAATGAAGTTGCATGGCTTCAGTTAGAGTCCATGCACTACTGACCCACCCCTCCCTTACGAAGCCATTATCGCAGTTTACAGTACTGTTATCACTTCCGGTTTATGTTCTGCACAGGAAGTAGCCTGCAGTGCAGGCGTTCAGTTTCGCTCGAAAATAGCCGCTGTACGCGATGACTACAGACGCATATGCTCAGTGGATCGAACTGGAAAACCCAACCATTTTCCATACCATGGAAAAACCAACCAATTTCCGTATCATGGAAAAACCAACCAATTTCCATACCATGGAAAAACCAACCAATTTCCGTATCATGGAAAAACCAACCAATTTCCGTATCATGGAAAAACCAACCAATTTTCATATCATGGAAAAACCAACCAATTTCCGTATCATGGAAAAACCAACCAATTTCCATATCATGGAAAAACCATGGACAATACTGTAAATTGGAATTTCCAAGATTGTATATTTATGTAGTATGGAAATACCGTGGAAATCTGATTTCCCATGGTTTATCCATGGTTTGTCCATATTGTGGAAATTGCTTGGTTCGAGGTGGACTAAAGTTTCACAAGTTTAAGTTGATGAACTTCAGAACGAGACTAAGACTGAGCAAATGCGTCTGTAGTCATCGCATCCAGCGGTAATTGTCGAATACGAAACTGGAGAAATTTGCATTGATTATATCAGCGAGGTGATTTGATTATATTGCGTCTAAACTGTCGCCAGTCAAGTGATTTTGGATGGGGGAAGTATCATCGGAAAAGATCAATTACAGATCCGGACAATGATATTCTTTTAGGCTGTTTGATGCCGTGAACACTTGCAAAGATTTCATCAGATCTTGATCATTTCCTACTCTTCAATAAAATGCACTTTCGCCGGATTTATGTCTCTATCAAGTCCAAACTTGCCCATCTCCCCGGGCATTTGGCAACTCAGTCTGTCCCGAGGTGGGATTATGTGGTGAAATTATCAAAGGGAGTCAAAAATAGCGAATTTGACATTGATGTTTATTAGAGGTTTGCATCGTTCCAAAGCCCCACGGGGGTACATTTGCATAGCTTCGCTTCCCACACGGTGGAGCATTTGCAAAAAAAATGTCAAATGCCCGGGGGGAGAGGGGGGAGGGGAGGTTTGGACTGGATTGATAGAGTCGTCACTAAATAAAAATCCTTTGTTTAACCGAATACTCCAATGACAGGCATTCAACATTATGAACAGTGCGGTCACAATGGAAAATGTAAACAAAGTTCCCTAAAATAGTAATTGCTAGTAAGTTTGCAAATAGTTTTCATTGAGCTGCCACATTTACTGTCGCGTCGATCTGTAATATTTTATTTGATATTTAGTTCAGTTCTTTGAAGGACATTCAGTCTACTTGAAGGAGTCTTTTTGTCTAGAATGTGACTCGAGAATGTCAAGAATTTGAATCAAGAAAAAAGAACTGTCAATTATTCTTCTGTTGTCCAGTTGTTCCGAAATTTATCAACACTGGCGAAAGTCCTTTTTTCCAATTTTGACAGTTCTGAAAACTCGTAGAACATTGTGTCGTCGTGCGTGGCTCAGCTGGCAATCTTGATAAAACAATATTCATTAATTCTAAGCCTACAGCTTACCTATATATAGCATGCTCAATTTAGGCCTGCGTAGCGGCGCAAGGGGGGAGTGGGGGCGGACCCAGCCCTCCTCTTCTCCTCTCCCCCTTAGAAACCCTTCGCTTGCCAAGCTGTGTGCGCGCACGTAAAATCAGTTGTGAGCTCTAAGCTGTTCTCCAGGTGACGGTATATCGGTGGTGCCTTTATAAATAGAGGTAAACAAAAATCGGCAACCTTGTTTGGCATCTAGTAATTGTTTTTACATTATAACTACTTCATCATATTTAGCATTTTAAATAATGTGTTGCTTTCTATTTATGTGAAAGTTGAACTATGATTAGTTTCGTAACTTTTAGGCCCTCCCCTCCCCTCTCCTATCGCACCCCCCCCCCCCCCCCCAAATGTCGCGCCAAAGAAAAGCAAATCACATATTGCAAAATCTATTTACCAGAACTTTCAAATTAGAAAAACGTTGTAGACTATTGGAGCTCAAACCAATGTAACATCCCGTTCACAAGTGAGGTTTCCAATAAAAACTGTTTTGTCAAATACAAAGTTGTTTTTAACGAATGTCCAGTGAACCGTTTCAGCGGTTATTAGGAAGTCTAAAGTTGGGAATTTGCATACGAAAACGTAAATCAGTTTTCATTCACGAATCTGACGGAGCAATTTGTGGGAACGGAAGCATGTAGGGTGTTTATACCTTGTCAGACTTCTAAAAAAAACGTCCTACTAAAGTTTATCATGAATATATAAACGTTATAATGAAGTTCCAAGATCAAGAGATAATTCTAGCCAATCGTTGCCACGGGAGAAGACCACTTCTTCTGCACTCTAAAACCTCTGGATCAATATCAATGTACCAAACTAGAATATAATGGAGTTCAGTGGTGGAATCGATACTTTTTGAGGAACAAGAAGAAAACAGACTTCATTAAAGATTGAATTATCATCTCTAAATATGCGGTCTCCGAGTCGAAATAAGAGGTCACTAACAGCAGTAGTACTTGGACTGGTGTTTTTTCTGTTTGTGTTTACCATTCATAAATCGAATCTTGGAAAGTACGAGGGACGAAAGCTTGAAGAAAATGAGCGTATGGGTGGACATGGGACGCCATCAAGCAAGGGCCCTGGGACAACGACATCGGGACTCGTGCAAGTTTTGAAACTAAGACAAGAAAACAACACGCACCCTTATCATCCGATTGAAAGAACTCTAGAAGAAAATATCAAGTCCGTTGGGTTTAAGGACTCGTATGTTGGAGAAAACAAAACAGAGAGAGTCTTTAAAGAAATGGATATTGCAACGAGAAGCCAAGGTTGGTAGCTATGTGTATTTATGTTTACTGCAGAAGTTTTCAACTTGAGTGAATAGAAGGCCCACTGGCGTGAAGCCATATCTCTTTACCATCTCCGAATTCAGTTTACTTTATTATTTAATTTCAGTTGCTTTTGTACCAGTTAGACAAACTTGAATAGCCGCCTTATTCGTCACAGATTAGAAATCCCATTATTTATTTTCGTAATTAAAATCAATGAATTCCAGCTTGAGCCATTAATACGCGGTTGCGTTATCAATTTTCCACAACATTTGGAAAGTTATTACTCTTTAACTGAAATTTCATTAAGTATTAGAGACGTGGTTTATGTTCCCACAGCTCCGCTCTGACAGCTAATTTTCGATACGCTAAAGTTCGGATTTGTGGTTTGAAATCATTTATTTTAATACTCTGTCGTAACAATTATAGCTGCCAACATATCCGTAATTGGATCACAGTATTCTGTATATAAAGGGCTATGTCAACTGAATCATTGAACCTTCAAGTTTCTTTAAAACAAAACTACAAAAATATTAAACAGCCTGAGATAGCAGAGAAATACCATGTGAATACCCTGATTATGCTTTTCAAACTATTTCCATAGAGGATGACAAAGATCAAAGTGGATTACATAGAGAATAATACACGGCGCGCGGAGATATGGAATTTATCTCACGGATGAGCGCAGCTCCAAGCGTCCATGTATTACTCTCTATTTATTCTATAAACTACAGTGTTTTACGATTTACAGCACTGAGAAAAATCTTATCTGAACACACGTAAAAATAATTTTACGTGTGTGGAAATCGCCTCTCAGCCAATCGGCGTTTTCCACGTCACGCGCTCACACCAGCTTGCTTCGAACAACCAGGTCCAAAGTGGTATAACTAATTATTGCAAAGTTAATTATTCTAAAGGTAAATTGTATCTGAAAAGTATTAATTAGTTAAGTTAGTTAATCTAAAGCTAGATTGTACCTAAATTATTCTGTTTATAAAGAAGCTATTTTTTTAAAACGCTCAGTTAACACTTTAGGCCACAAACACTTTGCATGTCTGCCGGAGTGTACATATCAAAGTCATTGAAATTAAATCCGATGACTCACTTCCGGTTATCGGCCCAGTCAAATCACTCGAAAATACGGCATGGTTTTGGGAGCTATTTTGCCTTCTAAAACAAATAAAATGAGTTATGAATTTTTTTACCTTCAAATCAAAGGTAAGTAACATCTAATATGCAACTAGTAAATGTTTGGAGTGATTATATTAAGATTTCGACTGAACAAATTTGAATTTGCTTTCGCGAGTGAAGTGAATTTTTACAAGGCGTTACTCGTTTATGGACGACCAAGCAGAAGAAAACTGGGTTTAGCTTGAATACCGCTGAATTCAGATAGGAGAATAAATTCCCAGTGTTTTGATGTATAGATCATCGAGGTTTCTTGAGTTTAGAGTGGTACACATCGCTGTTAAGTTCCCGTTTCGTGCTATTTTTTTCTTGTGTGACCTTTGTAATGGTGGGAGCTGCAGTAGGAGAGATTTTGGAGCGGTCAAAACGAAAGCAGAGAATTCTCCTTCGTATAGTTCTGGTATCAACTTCATATCAAAATCATTGCACACAGAAAAGGACATTTGGTATTGGTCATCACTTTGAAGTAAATGCGATTTTATTTGAGAGAGATAACAACTTCAGTCGCATTACAAGTTTATAATATGGCTAAACCCAGTTTTCCTCTGCTTGGTCGTCCATAAACAAGTAACGCCTTGTAAAAATTCACTTCACTCGCGAAAGCAAATTCAGATTTGTTCAGTCGAAATATTAATATAATCACTCCAAACAGTTACCAGTTGCAGATTAGATGAGGTAGACATTTTTCATAAATCATTTTATTTGTTTTAAAAGGCAAAATAGCTCCCCAAACCATGTATTTTCGAGTGATTTGACTGGGCCGATACCGGAAGATCGATATGTAGACTTTCGTACGCAATGACTTTGATATGTAATGCGACTGAAGTTGTTATCTCTCTCAAATAAAATCGCATTTACTTCAAAGCGATGACCAATACCAAATGTCCTCTTCTGTGTACAATGATTTTGATATGATCCCATAAAGCACGAACACGAATTTTGTATCGGACAAACATCTAGATGTACGACATTTTGGCCGAGAAAATCGAAGCAAAAGTTTATGTAAATCAGGACGAAATCTCTAGCAGATTTAAAGATCACTTAAAATCGGCCGGTGATTTCCTTTTGTTTTAGCTTCATGAATTATTAATGAGTTTGATAATGGTAGGAAAGAGCGTTATCAAAGGATGGTTCTCTTGTTGCCTGATTTTGTTAAAAATATTATAGTCGCTCTTCTTCAGTGAGTGGAGCAGTATTTCCGTTTAAAACATCTCTTTAAACCTCTCAGTACAGCTGTAGACTGTACGTAAGTTTAGGCAATGCTAGTGCATTAAATAAGATGTATATTTCCTTCTGGCATAATTCTTCTTTCACTTGTATAGCTTTCCTTATTTAGGTATTTATTACAATTTAAGGTTAACATGTTCTATAAAGCGAAATATTTCTCTGGTGATTTTCTCAGTCTATATCTTCTCGGTCTCAACTTTTCGTATTATGACATAGCATCGGTCGTCCACAGAGTCCGGCACAGACAGAGATAAAATCTATTAATGTTTAGAGACATAATGAGCCATACGCTACTTTGACAACAAGTTCTATTAAACAGTTAAATGATGACTGGCCCCGAAGGAAACAGTGAGTTTTGTTTCCCCGAGATCCTCGATGTTCCCCGAGTCGGAGTCTACTTTATGAGGCTAGACGGCATGACAAGATCACATGACGGCAAGTCCCTTATTGGTCGATTCTAGCCACGTGTTGTGAGAGTCCGATTCATGCCACACCCAGGAGTACTAATCCCATATATGGCATTGTTCTTCATCAGTACACCATAAGAATTATCTCAGCGGAGTGTTTCCGTCTTGTATTACGACCGGCGTTTTCTGATCGTATGCATGGTTTAAACACACAAGGTGTTTTGGCAGTGCATTGGACATGTTGCCAGAGGGATAATGTGCGTCGCACATGGTATTTGTGGGTGGAGGTATTTCAGTACCACATTGTTCTTTTATCTTATGCTCTTCTCTGCGGTTAGAATCCAATCATCTTGACAACCGTCTGTCCACATTAAGTCTCGTAGAATGAATCGCCATAAGAAGCAATCAGATTGATAATACTGACATTAAAGGGGCTGGGTCAGCGCTCATTCGTTACCAGTCTATCGCACGGCCAAAGACAAAATTTGATTTCCGACTCCGGGAGTACGAAATCAAACCTCCCTCCGAAGGAACCTTTCAGGAATCCATTTCCATCGCTCTTATTTCGAACCTCTAAAACATTTTTTTTGCAGGAACGCTTTGTTTAGCATTCATTCTAAATGTAGAGTATTTCATTTTTACATTTTTTGTTTGAAATTCTGATGAATGAAGGCTCTGGAGGAAGGGGAGGTAAACGAGTCGGGACAGGAAGAAAGAAAACGCCTGCCTTGAGGCAATTGACGAAAAAAATAAATGACCGACACTGGAAAACCCAACATGCTGCTATATACTTTTAAAAAGCAAACAAATATTCAAAACCTGGCGGGAGCTCAAGGCCAAGGAACTTTTGGTAGTGACTCGGCCTTCGCGGCCGAGTCACTTCAAGAGTAGTTGATTGAGATCAGTTGTTCCCACACAGAAACGTTTAGTGTTTGACTCAAGGTATAACAAAAAGTAACGCCAGAAGATAAATAACATTGCCAAAAACCTTTTGCTAAAAAGCAATGTTTTATAAAACGGACGAAATGAAAGAAAATAAAGAGTTTATTTTGCGACTTTTCTGAGCACAAGCCAAAACACACCAAAGCCAAGACAAACTCACCAGCCAAAACACACCAAAGCCAAGACAAAGGACAACCCGAACTCACCAGAATCAAAACAAGGTAATAAAACATACCTGAAATTTAGCTGAACCTGCTTACTTTGTCGGCTCTTCAAAAATAATTATTTAGGAAACGGCGATGTTCGAGCCAAGCTATCTCACTGACTTTATTCCAGCGAAGCATTTATAAACACTTCACGAACGAACCAAGGCTTCACAACAATTATCATGAAAGGAGGCGAATTCCAACTCTCTTTACTGAAGTCTTTAGAACTCCAAACGATGGGAGTTTTCCGTTCAGCAAGGCAAGGAACGACGACTAAATTTGAAAACCGTCCGTTCAGCGTTCAAGTCAACACGGGACCAAAACCATGTTTCGCAAAATGTTGACGATTTTCACAAGAAATGGCGCCAGATTGTCCTAAGCGATGACAAGTAAACAATCCCTAGTATTACATTTGACGAGGTGAAGAGTTTGTGTACACATTTAGCCGGACTTTCATTGCTGTATTTTCGGATAAATCGAGGTGAACTTCCGTAACTGAATTTTACTTTCTTACACAAAATCTACCCGCTAACATTGAAAGGGTTTCAATCTTACCCTCAACCAATCAGAAATGAGCTCTCATTGAACTGACCAATCAGATACAATGCTACTGTTGCTTGCGAAAGAAACCATTGCGATCGCAGAAGAATTTTGAATATTTATGATATGCTAATTACCTCAAGAGCATACTTACTGCGCACGGGCACCAGGTGACCCAGCCCCTTTAATACATTAGGAAATAGAAAACATGTTCTGTATTTCCACAGAGTTACAGAAACACGAGTGGAACTTTGAGAGAATGAGAAATGGTTATGGAAACACCAGTCCAAATTAAAGGGCGAGTGTTTCCACTGCTACTTCGAGTTCTCCTAAACTTCCACTCGCGATCGTGTTTCTATAAGTAAACTCTATGGAAGCGCGTACGGGGAAAATATATTTCCTTTACAAAATAAGTACAAATTTGGAAAAACGCTAATTTAAATTTGATAATCAAAATGTAATTTCTCCTTACTAGCTCATGTGCGCACGCAACTTTCTATGTTCCTACAGAGTTAAAGGAACACTCTGATTGGTTGAAAGCCGTGTTTCTATATAACAATTAGACTATGAGCTCTCAGTTTCTATTATACAAATAGAGTGTGTCCGTACGCGTCGAGCAACTATCGGTTGATAGTTGCGCGCGGAAATTTGATGTACATGTTCTTATATAATTAAAACAAATATAAGCCCAAGAACGAAGTTCCAGGGCTTATATGCTAGTTTTAAGAACATCAAATTTCCAAGGGAAACTATCAGCCGATAGGTCCGAGACAAACACTCTCTATTTGTCGTTATTATTCATCACAAAATTGTCTTCCGCTCTCAGGGGGCACTATTATACAAATACAGTGTGTCCGTGGAGGAACTATCGGCTGATAGTTGCCCGCGGAAATTTGATGTTCTTAAAACATATAAGCCCGAGAGCGAAGTTCCAGGGCTTATATGCTAGTTTTAAGAACATCAAATTTACAAGGGAACTATCAGCCCGGCGATAGGTCCGAGACAAACACACTCTATTTGTCGTTATTGTTTATCACAAAATTGTCCCGCTCTCAGGGGCACTATCAGTATATATATTTAGTAGCGTTACGGAATGTACACAAGTGGGTAGGAATTAATGCAGAATGTTGTTATGTTATATAAACAAGTTACATAATCCCGTTTTGATAGCGTTGAGGGTGTATAAAGAGGAGTGATTAATATGTAAGAATCATTCGAAGGCGTTTCTCTACCTTGATACCTAAATCAGATTTCTTCAGGATATATGTTGAGAACAGAAGAAATTACTAACTACACATCTAGTTCCGAGACAAACACAGTCTATTTGTCGTTATTGTTCATCACAAAATTGTCTTCAGCTCTCAGCGGGCACTATTATACAAATAGACTGTGCACGTGTCCGTCGAGGAACTAGCGGCTGATAGTTGCCCGCGGAAATGTGATGTTCTTAAAACAAATATAAGCCCGAGAACGAAGTTCGAGGGCTTATATGCTAGTTTTAAGAACATCAAATTTCCAAGGGAAACTATCAGCCGATAGTTCCGAGACAAACACAGTCTATTTGTCGTTATTGTTCATCACAAAATTGTCTTCAGCTCTCAGCGGGCACTATCGCCTGATAGTTTGCATCCGCGAACGACAACTATCACGTCACGTGATCGCTTTTGACCAATGAGCGCGCGCCAAAATTTTGTGGTGAACTATAACGCCTGATAGTTTGCATCCGCGGACGACAACTATCACGTCACGTGATCGCCTTTAGCCAATGAGCGTATAACGGCTGATAACTGACGAGCTCCGAGTCAACTATCAGCCATAGAAACCGAGAGCGAGTAGTCTAATTGTTTTAGTAGAAACCAACTAGTAGTTCAATCTTAAACTGAAGCAATAATTTTTTGACGACTTGGTAGCCGTTGTTTTGCTTTTGAAAACCGGCTTTTTCGCTTCTCACAATCTATCACAGAATAGATATCGAGTATCACTTCAATATCTTATAATGCAATAGTCTTTCATTAACATCTTGTAATTTACATAATGAGGTTAGCTAGATTTCTTTATCGTTCCTTTTTTATTATCACGGCCAGCTCTGAATGCTGCAGTATCGCCAATACCGTGTTTAAATAAATGCTATTATTATTATTATTAGGTACCTGCAATATTCGTGATAGAACACTAGTTGGAACAGAGAAAGTTGAGCGCGCGCTTGAGCTACTTGGGAGAATTAACGTTTTGATGAGCATATAAAACGAGGGTTTTACCCTGTTTTTACTCGTTTATTTTATGAAGGAAATTGACTTTTTTTTTTCGTGCTCCCATAGATTTATAGAAACACATGGAAGATTGGAAGAACTCGAAATAGTAGTGGAAACATTCGCACTTCGGGCTCGTGTTCAAATTGCCATTTCTCGTTCTCCCAAACTCCCACTCGTGTTTCTATAACTCTATGGAAACGCGGGAAATGTTTTCTATTTCTTAAATAATAACGAGGATGATGATGACAACAATAATCGCAGAAAATTTCATGCAACAACAACAAGATACCGGATTGATTTTCCAAATTGTACGTTATTTTGCCTTCGGTTGTGTATTTTTTTTGTCAAAAACAATTAGTCAATGCAAATTACCCTAACTTTGATTGCTTGTATCTTGAAGAGGATGCATGAGTATACGTTGCCATTCTGAAGACAATAATTGGGAAATATTATCAAAGTTTACGAGTTTCGCTTTCCTGCAGCGACTCCAATAATGATTTGACTCTTGCCTCTTCATTTTTCTTCAGCTTTTTCAAGTCAACATTCTGAGCAAGAAAACGGAGAACGGCGAAAGCGATTTCCGACCGCGATCATCTTGGGTGTCAAAAAGGCCGGAACGAGGGCCCTTTTGGAAATCCTCCGGATACACCCCAACGTTATTGGTACCCCAGGGGAGGTCTACTTCTTCAATGGGTTTCATCAACGGGGCTTGGAATGGTACCGCCAACAAATGCCCGTGTCCTCCCCTGGACAAATGACAATAGAGAAAAGTCCTACGTATTTTACAAGTGTCGAGAGGACTCAAATTGCAAAGCGAATGTTCTTATTTTCTCGCTCAATTCCTGAAGATGTGAAGCTACTTGTGGTCGTTCGCGATCCAACTATCCGAGCAATCTCCGATTACACAGATTTTATCGCAAGAAACAGGGATAAAAATCCTATCGAGGAATTCGAGGATTTAGTTTTGACTGAAACAGGACGTATTAACCCGGAATCTGAGATAATAAAAAATGGCTTATACATAGAACATTTGATAAGATGGCTAGAGTATTTCCCATCGGAAGAAATTCATTTTGTGAGCGGTGAAGAGTTGGTTAGAAGACCGCTTAAGGAAGTCAGGGATGTAGAAAACTTTCTTAATCTCAAACCCTTTTATACCGAAAGACATTTCCGATTCAATAAAGCAAAAGGTTTTCCATGTTTTGTACAAGACCCTTCGGACAACAGTAAAGTTTACTGCTTACCGCCGAACAAGGGACGAAAACACTTTCAGGTCGAGGAGAAGATTAGAAAACTTTTAAAAGAATTTTATCGGCCGTTTAATTTAAGATTATATTCTGCAGTAAATAGAACTTTCGACTGGCAATAAATTGACAGAAATCACAAAATGAGTATATATATATTTTGTTTAACTTAAGGTTTATTATTTACGATAGAGTAAATTGTAGAGCGGATTTTGTATGAGTGGGACAAAAATACGGCATGACCGTAGCCTTACCGTAGTTTTACCGTATACATACTGAACCGCACCGCAAGGATGCCGTAAAGCCCCGGCTAAACGCTCAAACATTTTCATCAAATATCGTGTTGGAACGTCAACTTGAACATTTTACTGAACTGGCTAAACGGTCACACAATGTTTGATCATTTAGCCGCCTGTACCTCAAACATTCAGGAAACATATTACAAAATTGAGTCTGTAGAGCGTTTTTTGTGAAATACCGCTGAATCTCAATGTTGCAGGTCAATAGGCCCTTTGCAGGACCTGGTCACGTGACCTTTTTAGCCTGTCAATAAAAAAAATGGCGCTAGAACAACATGAATGCCAGAAATGGAAAGAGCAAGCCAAAATTAGTAAAAAGCCCAAGTTTTAGGCAAGCCGTGCCAGTCAGCAAAAAAAGCCACACAAATTAACTCTGTTAAATTAAGCTAAATTATAGAGTTTTCAAAAAATTGCCATTCCTTCAGGTTTAAAGATATGAACCTAAAACTTGGGCTTTTTACTAATTGTGGCTTGCTCTTTCCATTTCTGGCATTCATGTTGTTCTAGCGCCATTTTTTTATGATTGACAGGCTAAAAATGTCACGTGACCAGGTCCTGCAAAGGGTCCTGCAAAGGGCCTCCTGCACGCGCAATTTTTGTTGGCTAAAAGATAAACATTTGTTCATCAGCAAAATGTTGGATAACAATGTTTGATCTAGATGAAACATCAAAATTGTTGGAAAACCATTTAACGGTCATTTTAAAGAGGCGGCTAAACGATGAAACATGTTCGTCCAACACGATGACGGATGAAAATGTTTGAGCGTTTAGCCGGGGCTTAAGTCAGCGCAGTAACCTGCGCACTCATTCGAAATCCGCTCTATTGGTGTTAGGCAATACATGAATAATAATAACAATAGTAATAGGCCATATTTATATAGCGCCATATACCACAGTCTCATGGCGCTTTACATTTTACTGACATGTCCCGTCAGTGATTTTTTTTCGGACTGCTATTACGGCGCCAATGGCTCCCACGCAGTTTACAATGTTGAGTTTGTGGTTAGTGCAATGATGCTGTACCGGGTGGCAATCCCCTTCTCTTTTTCGAGTAGTACAACAGCTTCTTTCACGTCCCCTTCAAATACTGATTAGAAGTAGAAGGAGACAAGGCCAACGGCCTATAAACATCCCTGCCCAAGGACGCGGCCGGGTTCGAACCCCCGACCTCCCGCACTCTAGCTATAGACCGTGTTCTACCAACTGAGCTAACCAGTGAAGCCGCCAAATGGCGGCCCAAAATGGGCGTAATTAACCACCCTAGAGCAACACCGCGGCCAGTATCGTACCAGAGCTCCATCGTGAAGCTCCATCATGGAGCTCTGGGTACGAGACTGCACCGCGGCGACAGGTCTACAAAACGCTTGCGCATGCGTGGATTTTACGCGGGAAATCACGCTCGCGCGCGTCATTTTAGTTGAATTTTCACTCCGCTAAATTTTGAATTCAAACTGATTGTTACAGTTACAGGACTTTTAAAGTCCTTTTATGGACCAGTCCCAAATTTAATTGGCTTGATGAATAAACTAAAAGAAAGTTCTCTTAACTCTTGCGATTTTCTCCTTAATCCCCGGGCTTTTCTGCGTGATTTCTACCGCCGAGGAGGATCTAATGCACGAGGACTAGGAACTAGTGATTTGTAATAGTTCGCAACGTAGGCCGAAAACAGGCCCCGAAACACTGACCCCGTAATGACATGGCATTTGTTCAGTAATATATATATATATATATATATATATATGTGGTGAAGAAAAAAGACAAATAAACTACAAGTTCATCCTTACAAGCCTGTTTCGTGGTTGCCCACTCGTCAGGGGATTCAATAAGAGTATACTTTTACCGTCGCTTATATCTATCGTATACTCTTATTGAATCCCCTGACGAGTGGGCAACCACGAAACAGGCTTGTAAGGATGAACTTGTAGTTTATTTGTCTTTTTTCTTCACCACATACTTCGCTCTACTCCCATGTATTGAGCACTGTTTTACGGAAATCAATCCTACTTTATATATATATATATATATATATATATATATACAGTCGATGCCAAAAAGGTGTCCAGCAGAACATAATATAATACTATAATATCCATTGTTTTGGGCTATTGTCTAGGCCAAAACAATAGGCCAAAACAATGGATATTAAAGTATTATATTATGTTCTGCTGGACAACCTTTTTGGCATCGACTGTATATATATATATTTATTATACGACTTGGCGTTTTCGAGTGCAAATACGGGCTAAAACGAGTGCAAATATGAGACGGTATTACACGGGTCGCAAACCGGTTTGCACAGGTTTATTCAACACTTAAAAGGTTTTGTAAGCGCGCGAGCCAATCGAAATGGGGCTGTTTGAGTAACAGCCAATCAGCTTTTAGCGCGCGAAAAAAACTTTTCAGTGCGCGCCCGCCCCCGACGTGAGGCTGAGAGATTTCTTCTCTCGAGATTTCTTCTCTCGAGATTTCTTCTCTCAAGATTTTCTTCAAACAGAGCAGTAAGGTAAGCGAAAACAAACATGTTTTGTTCGTGTTAGCTGTCGTATAATAAACAATTTATTACACGAAGAGTTGTGTAATACGGCTGGCAATTTTTACTCGTGTAATAAGCTCTTTATATAAATGAAAGCATTTGAATTAATTAATTAAGTAAGTACAAATCACTAGTTATTAGAGCCCGTGGATAATCAAATCACAATAAAGATATGGTTCATTTCCTCAAACATTCCTGTTCTCGGCTGTTGTTATATATATAGCGACCACAAGGTAATGTCTGAGACCAGAAATGCTTCAGCATGAAATAATATTGCTGATACAATCAACTCTCTCATAGCGGACCACTGTAAAGCGGACATGGTTGGCTGGTCCCGGCCTAGTTCCACTTGTTTGTCTGTAACTAAACTGACTCTCTTAGGCGGATAGCGTACACTTTTTAAGCAAACTATTGGTTAAAGATACCTCTCAAGGCGGAGATTAGAAATGCAAATTTGTGCACAATCAATAGATCTTATGAGTGGATCTGCATTGGCTGTCTGTGGAGAAGCACATAAATTTCAAGATCTTGCTGATTACTTATAAATCTCTAAATCATCATGCACTGGCCTATCAGGAAGAACTTATTTCTCGTTACATACCGACCAGACAACTTCGCTCTTCGTCTACTTTATCTTTAGTGAAGCATGTGTATAAGTTAGAGTCATGGTTGCTGTGCTTTTTCTATTGCTGCTCCGCAACTTTGGAACAATTGACCTCCATATCAAATCGAGTAGTAGCGTTTCTATTTTTAAGTCTATACTTAAAACTTATCTTTTTAAATTAGCTTATGATTTATAGTTATTTTGTTAGTGTGTACATTGTACACCGGTTAATATATTTTATTAGTATATACCATACCAGTGAATAGTGCTTTTCGCGCGATCCGATTGGCTACTCAAACATGGGATATCCTTTGTTATTCACCTCCGAGCGAATCAGCGATCGCACCCCTCTCAGGCAATCTGAATCGAAAAATGTTGTCGAGTGTGTGATTAAACTTGTTATACTCCTTTAATCCAGCAAATAATATTTTCATTTTTCACCCAAAAACATATACGAAGAATGCGGTTTCTTCTGTGCTGGTTTTTACATAAAACCAGTTTTCGATTCGTGAAGCTGCTCACTTTTAGAGACCATTCTTTAAATAAACCCCATGTTGTTTTAGGTGCACTACCAATATTGAAAGGGGGTTTGAGTAACATTTGTTTCTTCTCGAATAATAATTATTTTTGTCGAGTGTCTCAACAATTGCAAACTCCTGTTGTAGCATATTCGCTAATCGGAATTTTATGTATCGACCAGAAATCTCCAACAACCTGACATTAAACATTTGTGAGTTCTAAGGAGTAAGGTTCTGCTGTAAAAAAACATGCCATTTTTGATGACGCGTAGATACCGCTCTGATACCCCAGTGAAAGAGTGTTTTGAAGCCTTAATTTCAAATGTTCTCAGTCAGCCTGAAACCAATATGGAGTCATTTTTAACTCAGACAGATGGGTTTAACTAGACAACTAAGATCTATATTTTATAATTTACTGACTGTTTTATAACGTTACGACTAGCCATAGCTGTTTCGTAGCACTGAGGATCTGAAGATCTAAAACAAAATTACAACTAGATGCTAAATGGGAGTTTCCGAAACTTGAAGACTTGCTAACTTGGGAATCCTTCATGAACTTGAATGCCCCTTCCCCTCTCCCCACACCCTTGACGTACACCATCTGATAAAGAGCTCAATAACCTGGGGGGGAGGGGAAGGGGCACTTGTATGATAAATGGGTAGGTATGTGCAGTCTTAGGATTCAGAATCGGACCCAGTTTTACAAGAAACGGCTCCAAAACCCGGATTTCCAAGCTGTTGTGACAACGAACCCGGATTGTCTCCCTGTTTGATTATTCTGAATCGTCTAGAACCCGGAATTCGACATATTTTTTACGAAAAACCGTAGACGTATACGTCATATACAAGAGTGTCCCCCCTCCCCCCTCGAGAGAATATCCAAGGTAAGTATAACCAATGACGTCATCCGCGTGTATCAGGACTTGAATGTCTCTTTGAAAATATTGTTACCATTGCCTCTGCTGCATCTTGGAAAGTCTATTTTGTTTTCATCTTTTTTTCAAGAAATCATGAGTTAAATATTCGCAATTTGTTTTTCTTTCCGTGATTGACGTCACTATAAATGAATTCCAACCACTAATTAAAAGTGTGTATAAATTAAGACAACTTGTTTTTCACCTGCCACAGAAGGCCCACAATCCGAATTCGAACTTGAGTCGTCAGTCACATGTATTGTACCGGAAATAATTGAGAATAATTTACATAACAATCCCATCATGCACTACACTGTAGATATGAGGGGTTTCGGGAAACAAGGGGACATGCCAAAAATTCCGTTGGGAACAGGGAACAAACTAAAAATATATCGGGGAACAAGGGAACATGAATAGAGGTTTTCCATTTTTCTAAATGGAAAAATTGACTGTTTCCCTGGAAACAATTTGGGAACAAGGGAACAAAAGGTAATTTTAGTTGGGAACAAGGGAACAAGGACCCCCCTTGGGAGACCCTCAGATATTACCACCACGCTTCCCCTTTGTGTCAGTTCCTTCAACGACTGCTTGATGTTCTTTACGCTCCCACCCTCCCATCCCTCCATGAAGCGTTATGACTACCTAAACCACTGTCCACACGTGTACTTGTGGACGGTCACTCTTTTCTGCCATCCATATCTCATTGTATATTTACTGGTTATTTCATGGTTTTCTATGGAATACGGGCGAATATTTCACGATAAATTTGTATTATTCGGCATACAACGATCCTTTAGGCGAGTTGTATACCAAAGTAATATGAATTTCGAGTAAAATTTTCGCCAGTATTCCATAGAAAACCGCCATGAAATAACCATATTATCCTATAAATAACAAATTTACGGGAATATTTATCACAAAAACAAGTAACTTACCGGACGATAGACTGCGAATTTTCTCGCCGGAAAACAAAATATTCGAGTGGCGGACGCGTCTGCAGACTAATTGTGTATTCAAAATCTTGAATTCTTATTGGCTGATATAGAAAGGGCGCGAAATTTCCTGCATTTTGATTGGCCTTGATCAAGCCATGAAATACTTACTGGGCGAATATTTCATGAGAAATTTGTATTATTTGGTATACAACGAGCCTTTAGGCGAGTTGTATACCAAAATAATATGAATTTCGAGTGAATTTTCGCCAGTATTCCATACAACAACGTTTTATTTTGTAACCATAGTAAACCATGAAATAACCATATTATCCTATAAATAACAATTTACGAAAAGATTTATCACGAAAACAAAGTAACTTACCGGACGATAGACTGCGAATGTTCTCGCCGGAATTGGAAAACACAAATTTCGAGTGGCGGCCGCGCGCGGCTGCAGACTAATTATGTATTCAAAATGGTGAATTCTTATTGGCTGGTAAAGAAAGGGCGCGAAATTTCCTGCATTTTGATTGGCCTTGATCTAGCCATGAAATACCGCTCTGTATTTAATAGAAAAACCATGAAATACCGCCCTGTATTTCATAGTAAAGCTGAGCTCTGATTGGCTGAAATAAAATATTTATAGGATAATCATGTGTATTGTAGGTACTTGGAATATAATACTATATGCTTGTCTTAATATTTATGCTAATTCGTGTGGAAGCGAGGCTAAGCACGGATAAAATTATATATCTGGCGGTTTCCTCGGTCAACAAGATGTCTCAAGACTCGCTTTCATCCCATATTTCACTTTGGCTTTTGCAGAATAGCTCGTGACAAACATCTGCTAACTAGTAATAGTAGAGAAAAGGAGCTTTGCGGGGGCTTCAAATATTTTTGCGACAGCTACTTCCTTGATGTTCTGGTTCGGTTTTTTGTCACTAAAGCTTGTTTACAATTATTTTATACTTGGTCTTGGATTATTATAGTTTGGATCCGATTCGTCGTCTCTTCATCCGTGCTTAACCTCACTTTCAAGTAAATTAACCTAAATATTAAGAAGAGCCTGACTAACAGTCCAATTCGTAGTTCTTTAAAGGTAACCAAGCCTTTGGTGATATCGAGACTGGAGTTGAGAGGCTTGTATCTAGTTAGCATGATAATCAAAACAACCCATATTCATAGAAAGAGGGTTTGTATCAGTGCAGGGTCAACTCCATCCTCCATGGCTTGTATCTAGTTAGCATGATAATCAAAATCTATCCATATTCATAGAAAGAGGATTTGTATCAGTGCAGGGTCATCTCCATCCTCCATGGCTTGTATCTAGTTAGCATGATGATAATCATAATCTATCCATATTCATAGAAAGAGGGTTTGTATCAGTGCAGGGTCAACTCCATCCTCCATGGCTTGTATCTAGTTGGCATGATAATCACAATCTATCCATATTCATAGAAAGACGGTTTGTATCAGTGCAGGGTCAAATCCATCCTCCATGACTTGTATCTAGTTAGCATGATAATCAAAATCTATCCATATTCATAGAAAGAGGGTTTGTATCAGTGCAGGGTCAACTCCATCCTCCATGACTTGTATCTAGTTACCATGATAATCAAAATATATCCATATTCACAGAAAGAGGGTTCGATCAGTGCAGGATCAACTCCATCCTCCATGACTTGTATCAAGTTACCATGATAATCAAAATATATCCATATTCACAGAAAGAGGGTTCGATCAGTGCAGGGTCAACTCCATCCTCCATGACTTGTATCTAGTTAGCATGATAATTACAATCTATCCATATTCATAGAAAGAGGGTTCGATCAGTGCAGGGTCAACTCCATCCTCCATGGCTTGTATCTAGTTAGCATGATAATTACAATCTATCCATATTCACAGAAAGAGGGTTCGATCAGTGCAGGGTCAACTCCATCCTCCATGGCTTGTATCTAGTTAGCATGATAATCATAATCTATCCATATTCATAGAAAGAGGGTTTGTATCAGTGCAGGGTCAACTCCATCCTCCATGGCTTGTATCTAGTTAGCATGATAATCATAATCTATCCATATTCATAGAAAGAGGGTTTGTATCAGTGCAGGGTCAACTCCATCCTCCATGGCTTGTATCTAGTTAGCATGATAATCACAATCTATCCATATTCATAGAAAGAGGGTTTGTATCAGTGCAGGGTCAACTCCATCCTCCATGGCTTGTATCTAGTTAGCATGATAATCATAATCTATCCATATTCATAGAAAGAGGGTTTGTATCAGTGCAGGGTCAACTCCATCCTCCATGGCTTGTATCTAGTTAGCATGATAATCATAATCTATCCATATTCATAGAAAGAGGGTTTGTATCAGTGCAGGGTCAACTCCATCCTCCATGGCTTGTATCTAGTTAGCATGATAATCACAATCTATCCATATTCATAGAAAGAGGGTATGTATCAGCGTAGAGTCAACTCCAGCCTCCATGACTGGTATCAAGTTAGCATGGTAATCAAAACAACCCATATTCATAGGAAGAGGGTTTGTATCAGCGCAGAGTCAACCCCATCCTCCATGGCTTGTATATATCAAGTTCGCATGATAATCAAAACAACCTATATTCATAGGAAGATGGTTTATATCAGCGCAGCGGCAACTCCAGCCTCCATAATAATAATAAAATAATAATATGTCTTTATTATACATTGATATTGTACATATCAGATGTTACAAGATGTAAATGAAGAATTAAGAAACTAGGTTATACTTAAAAATTAATCTATTTGCAAAACTACCTTTAAAACGCTCTGTATTAACTTTAGGATAATTACGGCGGTTTGTTTTCTAAGCCTTCGAGAGGACTACTTGTATCTAGTTACGATGATAATCAAAATCTATCCATATTCATGAAATTGACATGGTTAAAACCAAACAGATTTATCAGTGGTTAATTAACGCGAAATTTCGATTACCTTCTTCTCAGAGACATATGTAGACGGATCAATCAAGTCTCCCCACCGGACTGGGGTGTAGTCTATAGTAGAATATATAAAACTACTAACGATACTTATGCGACATGTTTTCAATATAAAACACTAAACAACTGCCTTTATCTCAATCATGATCTTTATCGGTTTAAATTGCTGGAGTACCCTAGTTGCTCTTTTTGTTATTTGTATTCAGAAACGATAGACCATCTATTTGTTGAATGTATAGAATCTAAAAATCTATATTTTGAAATATATAAGGGACTGGCTGGAGGAGTTTGATATATTATTTATACCTGAATCGAATATAGTGAATATTATTTTGGGAGTAGAGGCAGAAACTCCAATTAATTACATTATTTTAAGTTATAAATTGATATTGTATAAGACTAGATAAAGCAAACGAATTCCATCTCTGTCTCTTTTCAAAAAACATTTAAGATATTCCCAGAAGTCGAACTAAGAGTGGGAAAATCTAAGAACAATATTATGGTGCATCTTCAGAAGTGGGAAAAATTAAATATTGCTTTATTGGATTAAATGAAATGTTGTCGATTATATATATAGCTGGCAAGGGTGTTATGTTATGTTATGTTATGTTATTGCGTTCGACGAAGGAGAACGTATACTAATCTTGCAGTGGACTCCCTGTGGTCATGTGTGGGCTACCTGTGCTTTCCCAGGCGAAAGAAATAGAGATTCGTGTATGATCATGTATGTTTGTACTTTTTAGAATAAATTATCTCGGCCGGAGAACTGGAAAATACATGATGCGCGCGCACGACTTTACGGTAATTTTCTTTTGCTCGTTATAAAGTTGTCTTGTTCAGTCTATAAATCAAATACGATGATGTTTAAAAAGTTTGGAAGTACGGTTAGTCAAAGCCTGAGGAAAGTGTATACGATTGCTGGAGCACTGAAGAAGTTTGATATCCGAACTACAAGCCAAACAGGGCCTGTTTTGTCGGCCTGCACCTCGAAGGCGGCCCCGAGGTCTGAGTTTTTTAGATACCCGTTACTATTAAATCGCCGTATCTTGTGAGTTGCGACACAACACGTCGGTACACATGCATGTGTACATCTTGGTTATTCAAATCAACACTACATTCAGGCAGAGAGTTAATCTATAGCAACACTTTGATTAGACTTGCTACAAGTCATAGTCTTTTCCTCTGAGCCTCTTGGAACGAGCGCGAAGCGCGAGTGGAATCGAACAACGAAGTCGCGAGTGGTCGACTTGACTCGAATCTAATTAGATATTCTGGCGCGAAAGTTGATTGACATATGTGATATGCACGTGCGCGTCCGGCCCGTAAAGCTTTATTTACAAACAGTCATGTCTCGCTTCGAAAGATTCTATTGGACAACTTTCTTTACGTCACAGGTGGATTTTTCCACCGGTGAATTGGGCGCGAAACAGGTAGCAAAAACCAGAGAAGCGAAGGCGGGAAATGAAAATCTCGTAAGCGAAGGCGGAAAATGAAAATCTCGTTTTAAGGGACTTTGAGAAAGTCTACACTTTGATATGCCAAGGAATTGGAACATCAACATAGTACAAGGTGCATGAGGGGATGCAGGTTGGCGCAGTGGTAAAACACTCGCCGCTCACCGCTGCGGTCCCGGGTTCGATTCCCGGCTCGGGCACCGTATGTAAGTTAGGTTTGTTGTTGATTCCTTATCTGTATTCGATGGTTTTTCTCCAGGTTCTCCGGTTTTCCTCCCTCCGTAAAAATCAACCGTGAGCCGAGGGTAGTGTGTTCAAAACAGTTAACGTAGTGGGAAGTGTGTGAGGAGTAAAAGCAGGCCCCCACTAGCTTTAAGCTGTAATACTCAGCCTGATATAACAAATAAAATATTTATTTAATTTATTTATTTAGGAAAATTTTAAGTACTGAGTTCATTGCTGTGTTCCCTAATGCATATAATAATATATAATCTACACTGAATTTCTAACGGGACCTGAAATAAGGCTGATCAAAGCAACATTGACCATAAATTATTCTGCAACTAACAATGGCACTCAATAGGCTGCGGCCATCCCTTCATGTAGGACGACACGAATTGCTACCAAATTGTATTGTATTGTGTTGCGTTCTATTGTTGTATTGAATTGTATTGTGTTGTATTCTATTGTATTTTGGTAAAAAATCGTGTCGTCCTACATAAAGGGATTGCCTTGTTCTCACTGGAGTGTACTTAGTATTGTGAATGCTAGGAACTGGAATGCAGTTTATTAACACATCTGAATAGCTTCTATCGGATTCATATGTGTTCTACACTGACTCCAATTATTGCCTTACCGGCACTGCATGTATACCACACAGCAAAATGTGCTACGAATGCTCAAATGAATGCCATAACGATATACAACACACATGTATACATATAGCCACATAAGCATTGCATGTTACACAAAGATAATTACTGTTTTATACCCAGATACATCCCCCTTGTATATTAACTTATGCGGAGCAAGAGACCATTATGGTCTCTTGCTCATAAGTCAAGACATCAAAATTTTCACATTAATTAAAAAACATGCAATTTTGATCAGGATTTTTTACACCGTCCATATCATTGCAGTAATCTAATACCACAGTGCTTTCTCTTACAAAAAATAAGTCGAACGCACTTTGATAATCTATGATTACTTTTAGTATTATATTATATTTTAGTTATTTATTTAGGATTAGTGTTGTTGTATGAGTATGTGCAACATATATATGTGTATTTTGTAAAAAATAAAATAAAAAGATGTCAAAAACAAACAAAAAAGTTAGAATGATAATCAAACAACCCATATTCATAGAAAGAGGATTTGTATCAGTGCAGAGTCAACTCAAGCCTCCATGGCTTGTATCTAGTTAGCATGATAATCAAAATCTATCCATATTCATAGAAAGAGGATTTGTATCAGTGCAGGGTCAACTCCATCCTCCATGGCTTGTATCTAGTTAGCATGATAATCAAAATCTATCCATATTCATAGAAAGAGGGTCAACTACTACAGACGCATGTCTGTAGTAAGAGGGTCAACTCCATCCTCCATGGCTTGTATCTAGTTAGCATGATAATCAAAATATATCCATATTTATGAAAGAGGGTTTGTATTAATGCAGAATCAACTCGATCCATCCTCCATCGAGGCTAGGGCTTGGTTACCTTCATATTTATGGAGGTTTCTGTGATGCGGACTGCTATTTCGGTGCAATGTGCAATCTCGTACAAAAAGCCTTCAGTTTAACTGGTCAGCAGGAGAGAAATGAAAGGCTCTGCGTATCCTACTGAAAATGAAAACTCAACACTGCAACCCAACAAACTAGAAATTATCGCACTACAAACTATTTTTTGTTGCACTGCAAAATAAAACAAAAACCTCTACATGCACATGGTGCTTGTGACAGGTATCCAAAATGGCGGATGGAATTCCAGAAGATGAAATAATTAAGATATTCAAGAAGCAGAGACATAAAACATTTTCCGGACACTTGCTATACCTGACACTGTAAACAGATTTCTTGTTCCTATGCCTCACGCAAAACTTCGTGCGGGCTTCTGATAAAGTGCATTTGGGTTTCCTGCTTGGGTTCCCTGTGGTAGCATTTGGGGATTGAATTTAGTTAAACTTCTGTTTCTGGATTTAAACCCGAGTGTTGTGATTGGTCAGCAAATTATTTGGAGAACCAATCAGTGCTCTTATTGAAAAGTCAACAACTAATCACCGAACCATGGCGCCGTTTATGTCTTGTTTGCGAGACAATGACCAGTTCGGCAAACAATTTCCCGAGAAACGGAAATTAACTGAGCCACTAGACAATTTGAGAGAAAATATGAAATATCACAGGCAAATAATTTGTACAGAAACTGAATAACATAACCAAAGAAGACTTCGATTCCTGAGACAGTATTAGTTTTAGGTATGCTCCCCTAAAGTCACCCTTTTTGGCTGGGTGACTTTAGGAACACGGGCAAAGTACCGCTCGATCATATCATCGAGCACGAATTTTAGAATGCAGTGATTTTACTTTTTATTTGCAGTTTTTATTTTCAGTAGGACACTTTTTTTATTTGTTGTATTATCCCTTATGCGCCACCGTATAATTAAAACCGGAGGTAGAATCAGCTGGAACTGAATCAGTTTACCGTCGTTTGCACCATAGCCCCTTTCCCCTCCCCTCCCCTCTCCCCTCTCCCCTCCCCCTCCCCCTCTCCCCTTCCCCACCCGCTGCGCTTGCCTCGCAGGCTATTGATGTTTAGATTCATAACTCATGGTCATTGGGAATGAAACTTTTAAATTAAACTGTAGTGAGTTAAACAAAGGCCTACATGACATTCTGGCGAGACTATTCTCTCTCTCTCTCTCTCTCTCTCTCTCTCAAGACATCGCAGTGACCTATGCCACTTAGGCTATACAGGAAGCCCCAACAGTCGACAGGATTTCACTTTTATTTGCACTTTTAATATCGGTTTCAATTAAAAAGACAATTAAAGCAGTACCTTTGAGCGCACGCAGAAAGAAATTGAATGAGCCAGGCCAAGATGAATATTACAAAAGGCAGGGGAACTCTTTCATCGCAAGTCTGCTTTAACCTTCAAGTCCTCACACCAGCTTACCAAAGATCAAGTTCAGGGCAGGCCATAACGCTGTTCACTTGTATATTTAATGGCATCTGTTGCCCACTGGCTCTTGTTGTCAATATTTCTGTATTTGTGGCGATTTTGAGGAAGCGCCAACTACGTACAGTTCACATGCAATACCACGATTCTTTGTCTTGCTGCCAGCGATATTTTGATCACAGTTTTTATTCAACCAGCGTTTATAGCTTACCAAGCCAGGAAGTACTCTCACGGGGACTTCTCATGCGTTTCCTACTTTATCAAAACGGTCTTTGAGTTGTGGTGTGTTGGATTATCCTTTATCACGCTGGCATTGGTAACGATAGAACGCTTTTTCGCTATCTTTTATCCCTTTTTCTACCAACAATACGCCTCCAGGATCAAGATTTTAACCTCAACCGTAGTTTCCTGGCTCATGTGGTCCAGATTTAGCTTCGGGTTACGTTTCTCGTCCGCTGGAATGGATTTAAGTACTTACTCCAGTGTGGCGGCAATTGTAATTGTGTCGACTTTGCTGTTTACAACTTTTGTTTATGTTAAAATATTGAAATTGACAAAGCGAAATAAACTTTCTTTAGGTTTCATAATCCCACAGACGGAAACTACGGCTCTCAATGTTAACAAAGACGTGCCAACAAGAATAGATCTTGCCCGAGTTTCAGAAACAATTGTTTGTAAAAAATATTGCAGTGAAAATGTTTTGGATTCAGATACATTTTCGTCTGTGGAAGGTTTTAACAAGTGCGCACCAGAGTTGAGACACACGTTGGGATCTTTTCTGACTCGGGCACGTTGCAGAAAGGACTCTAGCTCTGACAATGTAAATGCATCAGCTATGGGGTCAGGGAATGCGCGCACTTATGGCAGAAATACAAGAAAACTCAAAAAGTGACAACGCAACTGGATCAACTACAACAAACAATACAACTTCTGGAGTCCGAAAACCAGCAGAAAATGTTAAAGGATTTTTTTTAAGCGCGAACGTGATTGGAGAAACAAGAAGTGGAAAGACAGTAGTGTACATTACAGGGGGTCTGTTCCTGTGATTGCTCCCAACTCTGGGTGTCTCGATAGTGCAACGGGCAGAGGTTGTGGATAATGCGTTTGCAACCCATTTCCTGTACCCAGTCGCTGAGTCGGCGCTGTTCTTGAGTTCGCTGTTGAACCCATTAATTTACGCAGTGAGGGTTAGTAGTGTGAGGAAAAGCTTGAAAGACATGGTTGGTCTAAGGAGATGATGTGAAAAGAGAACGATGCTGCGAGATGAAGACAAATAATGATAAAGGAAGTGTGAAGATGTCTTAGCTATAAATTTGACGAAATATATATTGCTGCTTCAATTAATAATGAATGATTGACTTAAACTGAACGCGCTGTCCAAAATAACGGCTACTATTTATGCTAATTAAAACGGCCAATCGCGATATGCCTGGAACAGGGTTCTCAAATTGTTCAATAATTCATCAGGTGAATACACCATTGAAACACTAGAAATCATGACCATGACGAGTATTTAGAAGTCATTTCCAAATACAGCTCGCATTTCAAGACTTTTTGATTGCTAATTTTGTCATTAAAGTGGAGTTTGAGAAGCCATGTAAAACACTCGGAGCTAGCCTAAAAGCGAGTTTCTAAAAACAATGAGAAGGGGTTGAAAAACCTCCGCTTTGCCTCGGTTTTCAACCCCGTATCACTGTATTTAGAATTCTCTTCTAAAACAGCTCCTCGTGTTTTACATATTACTTTCCATACATTTGCATATATAGTTTCAAAACAGATTGTGACGGACAAACGATATTCGCAGACCGAAATGTATTGTGGTTGTAGCTGAAAGTCTGGTGAATTCGTTTGTTTTTGGCCGGGTCATAAACGTTAAGACGAATATTAGTGGTCTCCTGAGTGTGAATGAATTTTAGAATAACACCGTAGTTTATCCGTTCCTCAGTACTTGACAGTTATAACCACAATTCATTTCGGTTGTCGTTTGTTGTTTGCCGTTCGTCGGGACAACCTTTTTGAAATAGTTGTATACCAGAAAAGTGAATAGTGCTTTTCGTGCACTCTGATTGGCTACTCAAACTCGGAATATCCTGCACTATTGGAGACAGAATGGCTTATTGCTCTAGCGTGCGAAGAATTCACTTGTGATGGCTTTTTGAACTTTTTGGATGGTTGTGTGTTCAGTATGGCCGGGCTTGTAAGAATAAATCTCCGAGACCGCGTAATTTGGTTGCGATAACCCATTCTGATTGGAATATACAAGCTATAATTTGCTTCCTTATTTTAAAACAACGTTGTGGCAGATGAACAAATAAAGCAGGATCCTAGCTTGGAAGGCTGCTCAAACATGGAGCCTTGTCGCACGTAACTCTGTAGTACACTCGCTATTTTGTTAATGTGACAGTCAAATTCCCTAACCAGTTATAGTGGTATGAGAGGTGATGGCTCTATCCTTACACAACCGCGCTTTGACTTGAACTGGTAGTATTTATGTCCTCTCGTAACTCTGGAACAATCTTCCTACTAGTGTTCGTCAGGCGGGCACATTTAAACGACTTTAAACGAATCTTATATCGTACTTTAGCCTGTTAACTGACATTTAGGACCATTTTATCTTGTACCTATAGTAGTATCTTTTACTTACAGCTCATGCCCTCTCGACGGACCCTTTTTTGGGGTAGGGGGGTGGGGGCTGCTGCCAGCCATCTTCTCTGGAGAGAAAACTCAATATTAAAAATAATTTGTTCTTAAATATCTTCAAAACTAAAAGGCATAATCTAGAAACAAATGCACTGCATGTTTTGTCTTACGTTATCATTAAATTTTCTGTGTTAAAATTACCACTAGGCCCCCCAGAATGGAAAATAGATGGTCAAAAATGGGGGTGGTACTCTGCGCTGACAGCTGTGTCTGTTGAAAAAAATAGGTCCCTATCTGGGGCATGTGTTTTGACCTGCTCCCTAAGTATTTTCTACTTACACGTATGCAATTAAGTTTTTATTATTGCTCTTTCGCTTTTTAGCTTTATATTAGATACTAAGATAATTAATTAATTACAACATACTACCTTATTGTATAACATATTACCTTATTGTAAATTTCTACATCTCAGATATATTAAGGCATGGGTCAAGGACTATCACACTCCTAATAAGCTAGTATAGGGGTGGTCTACTTCGGTTTGGGTTTACTGAAAACTACACTGGGTACCAGAGGTTCTACTGCCCTCTCTAAGCCAAAGTTTAGCCTTCTCGTCGATATTCCCTTCGATCATTTTTGTATTGAAGGTTGCCATGGCTACTGAAGTTGTGACCTTTGAACGCATTTTTAGGAAAGTACAATACAAAGCTTCGGGAGGAATGTAAAGTGCACAAAATTCAGAAGTATAGGCGGTGGAACAAATGTAGCTTACCATGTAGTTTATCTGATCAATTAGAAATTGTTCGAATGTTTGCTAATTCAGTACAAACTTGAGGGGAATCATATTTCATACTAGCATTAATTAGCCTTTCCCTTAAAATAACCAACTTCCCTAATTGGTGCAGCAAAGTGTACAATAACCTTGAATCACTTGCATGAAAATACCCACTAAAAAAGAACGTTTTACGGTACTCCAGGAGGATTTTCTAAAATTTACTTTAAATAAAGGTCCATGGAAACTGTAATGAAAATGTGTTAAAGGAGAACTAAACCCTAAAATCAACCCAACGTCTTTACAAAGATGTATTCTAAAGAAATAAGTTCTGATATTTTATTTTTCTGTGTTGCGCGTCTATGAGGAGAAAATTAGTCTCCAAGTTCGATTTTCCGCTGAAAAATCTATATTGTGTGGCGGCTCAATTCAGTGCAAATTTCCCCATAACGTACGTCACACATACCAAGGAAGAACGATCACACCTCTAGCACAAAGAAAGCACAATGGTCCGCAATTAGAAGCCATTAGGCCTGCTATTCAATGTAGGGGACGGCATGGCAAAACAAATTTATTCCCCGTATACTACGTCACAAATTACAAGACTTGAGCCGTCAGTAGTATCAGGGGTCACTTGGCGGCACATTCTCGGTACTCTGATTGGCCAAAACAGGGGGCGGGGCCTAAAACGACGCCATTACGCACGCGGTCCCTCATTTCGCGCATTGCGCCGCCAAAGGCCCCAAGGGGCGGGGCTTAAAATAACGTCACGTGACGGGGCAAGTGTCTGTCACCCGCTGGGGCCAAACCCAGGCCTGGGATTGGTCGGCAGTTTAGGGGGGTCCCGCCAGGGGTGGAGGGGGTTTTGTCGGGAGAGAACAAACCCAGGCTCGGGATTGGCGGCCGGAAAAGACCCCGGACCGTATAAGAAAGTGAACCCTTGGGGAGAAGGCATTCATGTTGTTTTGGTTCTTTGCCGTGGTGTCTATGCTCTATCGAGAGTACCATAAAGTGTGGACTCTTTGGGAAGATGATCAACACGATGAAATTCCTATCGGCCGACGAAGTGGACAAAGCGAGCCGTGAACAATTTAAAGCGTTGACTCAGCATTTGTACGTGGCTTTGGTGACCGCCGACATTTCGCAATGGAAAATAATTCGGCCGAAAGAGGGATTCGCCGAGAATTGGGAGAAAGCTCGCCAAGGTTTTTCGCCGAAACACCTGAACGAATTCCTGCCCTATTTTGGGCAGATGTGTGCGTTACCCGTCACGCTAGAGATGAGGGACGAGGTGGTGGCCAGCCTGAAACAGCTCACGACCGACCAAGCGTATGTCATTTTGCAAACGTGGCAAGGCAAACTGTGGGAAAAGGGGACGGACGACATGGCCCAATTGTTTGGAGGATTTCTGCAGAAGATACGCCTCATGAACACCGAGACGAGGGATAGCGACCTCCCTCCCATGAGTCCGATGCACGTCACGTTGGCCTCCCTGTACATGGCGGTGGTCTCCTACGCGAACGGGGATTGTTTTCAGCGGGTGCAGCAAGTGGCCCAACGGGAGGGCAAACGCAAAGCCTTGACTTTGAAGACTTCCGGCTATAACGAGGAGGACGCGTGGGTGGTTAAGCACGACAGCAACAACAAGATCATTTTCAAGTACAAGGAGGATATGAGGTGTGTGTGCGTGTACCTTTTGGGATACCTCTACCGAGACCTGTTGGCCGAACGGGAGACATGGAACCGGTTGAAAATAGCACAGGTAGTGAAGAAGGAGTTCCCTGACTTGAAGAATGAGTTGGAGGAGAGGTACTTGAAGGAACTGGAGTACATGATGATGGGGTGTTTGTCGTATTGGCTCAGCCTAGATGTGCTCCCCGAAGAGAGGCTAGAGATGGAAGCGATGATGCTTGACATTGCCAATGAGGAATTCGCGAAAATGGATGCGATGGCCCTGGAACATCAGTTGAGCGAGGAAACCGATTGGCCCCACATGTCCTTACGCCATAATTTCCTGAGGGAGATGGCGAGGTTCTTGTTCCGGTGGCTTCCCCTGAAGCAGGGTCTGGGACTGATGTGGTTCGAGGTATGCGAGACTCGGCTTTGTGAGGACCTGGTCTGGGGAACGCAGGGCTACTTGTACCGTTGCCGTACCCAACGGGCCCTCCCCCGGGAGTTTTGGTACCACGCCGAAACCTTGGATGCGGAGGGGAGGGTAGTAGTGAACCTTATCTCTTCCCACTACATGGACATAGATTCGGCGTCCCGTGCCCATTTTGACAAAGACCACCTACCCCCGGAACCCCACTTCTCGGCAGTGCAAGACCCCCGGTACAAGAGAGAGCGAGCCCTCATAACAGAGTACGAACACTTCCTAACCTACCTGTACTTCCATCTGTGTGCGCGGTACTCCCAGACCACCATGAGGTTGGACGGCTATTTCGCTACCGGACTGAGCTTTAAAGAAAGTAAGTTCCAGGTGAGGCAGTACCACGAGAATGCCATCGAGCAGTTACTCCCCCATGTCACGAACCAACTCCTGAAAGAACAGTTTGACCTTCTGTTACCTACCTGGGACAACTACACCCTCCGGGTATGGCAGCAACTCTACGACTACTCGGAGTTTGAGTTGTACGACTACGTTCATGATTTGCGGGCTAAGTCCTGGCGAAGCGAACGGTTGTACCGTATCGCCTACCACTTTGGTGGTAGTATGGTCACCTCGAGTATGATCTATCGTCAACATCATGCTTGTGACAGTCCTGTGACGAAGGGGGATAACCAACTGATCCCTGTGCAGGACCATTTCAATGCCTTAAGGGGTCACATGAACACAGCCCTAGCGAAGTACGAACTGGAAGAGAGAGAAGAGGAGGATGAGGAAGAAAAAGAAGAACAAGTTTCCAACAAGAGGGTGGCCGAGATAATGGCGTTGATCAAGTGTGACGACGACGACGACGACGATGACGATGCCATGGAGGAAGGAATCCCCGTCCAGAGCGAGAAGAGACAGAAGAGGATGAAGAGGAAGGAAGAAGAGGAGGAGGCTGAAGAGAGGATGGCTGAGAAGAGAAAGAGGAAGAGGCCAAAAGAAAATCTGACTTGGTTCGTGACAGCCGTGCGTTACTTTGTGGACCGTCTGACCTTCCATATGCTACAGATGCGGGGGGTCAACTTTTTCAGACCTCATTTTACGCTGACCCACGGAAGTACGGCAACCCTGGACGATTTGTTCATGGAAACAGAAGAGGGGAAGGCGACTTGGCTGGTGATCATGGAAACCACCTTCCGTGCGCATGTTCAAGGAACCTACCACACTAGGCAGAAAGAGTTGGTCGCCACCCTGATCACCCATTTGTTCCAGAAACGGAAGTATGCGGTCGTGGACAATCCCCTCTACGACAAAGTGAGACGTTTTGGCATGGATTACGTCACTCAAATTCACGACAGGTACCCCTCGACAACCATGGAAACCCTGGTGCGAGAGAAGGACCCAATGGCGGACGGACTCGTCCCTTACCTCAACACTATGGCCCACAGTTTTGCGTGTGACCTGTTCAAGGAAGGGGCGGAAGACAAGAAGTTGACCATGCCGTACGCGCCAGGATTGTTGGAGAAGGCCTTGAAGAATATCCACTTGGATCTAACCTATGGGACCTGTATGATCAAGCAATCGGCCGTCATTTTCACCAACCCCCTTACCTTCACCTACAAATTGTACGAAGACAGTGGCAGGAGGTGCACCTACGAGAGCAAGTACCCTACGGTCCAAGAATCTCTCAAAGACGTTCCCCTGTCTCCCTTTTGTTTCGTGTAAAAACAAAAACAAAACAATAAAACTTTCAAGAGGAACAACGTTGGGTGTCTGTCGTCTCTTTTTTTCTAGGGGAAAAAACTATAAGGGAGGTACCGCGCGCTAGACTTGGGGAGAGTACAGAATGCCCTGCGGCGGAGGAGGAGGTCCGTCCCTCAAGTGCCACGGCATTTTGAAACGTGTCCGTTGTCTCTTGGCGTGTTGCGGAGGAAAAGTGATTATCCAGGGCTCTCATTTTGAGGATTATGGGGCCCAAGAAGGAGAAGAAAAAGAATCCTTCCGCGCTGCTCGAGGCGTTGTATTACGACCCCAGCAGCCCTGCTGCCTTTGGGGGTGCTGCCCGTCTGGTGAAAGCGGCTAGCGAAGTGGGGGTGACGCGCACCACCACTTTAGCATGGCTGAAAAAACAATTGACCTTTACGTTGCACCGCCCCTTTCGAAAAAAATTTCTGCGAGGGCGCGTGCGCGTGCTGGCCCTCGACGAACAGTGGCAGGCGGATCTGGTGGACATGCAAGCCACGAGCACCTTCAACAAGGGCTATAAACACATTTTGACCATCATCGATGTGTTGTCCAAGTACGCGTGGGCGGTCCCCCTGAAGAACAAGACGGGAGAGGAATTGGTGCGCGCCTTTACCCAAGTGTTTCGCGAACGGAAACCGTTGCGGTTGCAGACCGATGCCGGGACAGAATTTACCAACCGCAAGTTCCAGGCCTTTTTAAAAAAGAATGACGTGGCCTTTTTCGTCACGTACAATGAAACCAAAGCCCAGATTGCCGAGCGGTTCAACCGGACGCTCAAGGGACGCATGTACAAATATTTCACGGCCACCGGGAAGAAAGAGTATTTGAAAGTCCTCCCCCAGTTGGTGCTCGGGTACAACCGAGCCGTTCACAGTAGCATTCGACGCGCCCCCATCACCGTCACGCCCTTCAACGACCACGAGGTGCGGGCCGTCTTGTACCGGGAAAAGGGACCGCCGCTAAAGAGGAAACCGAAAAAACCGCTGTACCGTTCCGGCGACACGGTACGGATTAGCAAAACCAAAGGTCATTTTGAAAAAAGCTATCTGGCCAACTGGTCGGAGGAAGTGTTCACGGTGATAAAACGGTTGGACTACCGCACCCCTCCCGTCTACCGGTTGGAGGACTTGAGCGGGGAAGTGTTGCGGGGAACGTTTTACGAAAGCGAGATGACACCGGTGGCCGTGGAAAAAGAAAGTCTCTTTATCATCGAAAAGGTGTTGCAACGCCGGCGCGGCAAGAAGAAGAACCAGGAAGAAGTCTTGGTGAAATGGGAAGGGTACCCCTCCAAATTTAACAGCTGGGTCCCGGTCACTCAGCTCCAGACCCAAACGTACGGGTGAAAAAAGAAATAAAAGAGTTGGTTGTTCCGACGGGCGGAGTCATTGTGGAGAAAGAGAGGATGGAGGAGGAGGAATTTTACATTACCTTAACCCACGGGGTGAAGTCTTACGTCTCCACCTACGTCAATACCCCGTCCCGGTTCCGTATCCACCTCCATAAAATGTACACGTTGTCTCGAGACTGGGAAATGGCGGTCACGACTCTGGTCTTCCCCAGTCCCCAGAAGAAGACGACCTTGTACATGTACTGTGATTTGATGGAACCCAGTATTGTGGGGGATACGAAAGCCCCCTTGTTGAGAGTCCTTTTTTCAGGGCCCGGGGACGGTGAGGTCCACGAACGCAACTTTGCCCCCCTGTACTACAGACGGTTGTCCAAGACGGTGTTTGAGGATTTCGAAATCCTTATAACCGACGAGCAAGGGAAACTTGTTTCATTTCCGCAAACCTCCAAGGTGGAAGTGACCCTCCATTTCCGGAAAGCATGAACCCCGACCGCATCTGGATGACGCTGCCTAGCGTGGCCAGCAGGGCTACCTTTCCCAATAACACGGGCTCTCATTTTCGTATCCAGCTCCCGGAGATGTTGGTCTTGGACCGGCAGTGGGAGATGGCCCTCTGCCACCTGCAATTTCCACGCGCCTGGGATGAATTGTTCCCCAAAGATCAAGACCGCCAATTCTCCATGGTCGACGTAAAACTTGATCGAGTAGAAGAAACCTCCTACGACCTCCTCCCGAACATCACCTTTACTCCACAGTCTTTCGAAACGGTCACAGAACTGGTCACAGCCATGCGCTGGGCGATGTTGCAAGGGGGCTACTATGGGATCATGAAAACATTTACCGTCCGGGTGGAATCTTCCAATAAAGACATGGGTAAAATCGTCCTGGAATTGGTTCAAACCGCGACGAGAGGCTACGCGTTAGCCTTACCCCCTAAACTGGCCTACATGATCGGCTTGGAGGACGATCCCAAAAAGCCCACCGCGCATCCTGCGGGCCTACTGAAAAAACCGGGATGTCCAGTTTCGTGAAGATCCATACGGGGGACTTTATCCCGGACAAACCCATCCTGATCCCCGCGTCGGTTTTGGAGAAAGAACGGACTGTGTACTACCTCACTAAAGCGAGTACGGGCAAAGGCGCTACCTTGTTTCCCAACTTTCAAAGGATCACAAAAACCTTTGTGGTACCGACCGGGAACTACGCGAACGCCAAAGCCATCGAAGCGGTCATTCCGATGAACGCCCCTGATGTGTTATGGTATTGGAACCGTTCCCCGCCTAAAGGGTCCTTAATGCTGTCCCTTCAAATCAACAAGGAGGAGACCCAACTTGTCATGAGTCCTTGGCTGGCCAAGCTGTTTGGGTTTGGCGACGTGCACATATCCGAAAACTTTGGGGCACACAAAGACGCGCTCTCCCTCGGTTTCCCCCTGGTGGGGTACCAGCCCGAGTGTTGGTCCACCTATTATTCCGGTCTAAAATTCTGGACGCCCACCCCCTACCTGCTCAACCGCGATTTTAAACACCAATCCGTACGCAGTTTGTACGTGTACTGCGATCTGATCGAGCCGCATATCGTGGGGGATGTGAAAGCACCCTTGCTGAGGGTCGTGTCGGCCCAGGTCTCGTACAACAAGGTGGTGGAACGAGACTTTCCGGTCATGCGCTACTTCCCGCTCGCCAAAACGGTGTTTGACACGCTGGAAATCCTTATAACCGACGAGTCCGGCCAACGCCTCTCATTCGCCTCAACAGCTACCGTGGTGGCGACGTTGGAATTTGTGAAGCGCGCTCTGAAAAGGAAAGCATGAATGGATCGTCTGCGGGCTCTATGGCTGTGGCTGGCGGAGGGTCTTCGATACCTGTGTTCCGTGCAAAACCTGCACCCCCCACCACTCAACGCATGCCCTCCTCCATTCCTGTCTTCCAGGGAGGCCGCGGCCAGCAAGGTGGGGGTGGACTCATCCCTATCCGTTGGAATGAACTCGGCCGTTACGAACCGGTCACAAATCAAAAGGGTGGACTCTTGCCCTTGGCGCTAGCCCCCTTGGCCGTCATGGCAGGCAAAGCGCTGGCCGGAACCGTCGCGGGGGCGGTGGCTAAAAAAGGAGGACAAAAGATACTCGCACGCCTGAAAAAGAAATTTGGCAAGAGGGTGGTGAAACAAATCGTGAAGGACACGAGCAAAGGGACGGCCCGCGTGCTCGGCAAGAAAACCAGTAAAAAGTTGATCCAAGGTCTGGAAAAGTTAGCGGGGGTAGCGCCTAAAAGGAAAAAGACGAAGAAGCCGGCCAAAAATACGAAGAACCCCGCACGGCCCGTGGCCAACAAGAATAAAAGAAAGCAAAAACAGACTTTCCCACTCATTCCTTCAACGCCCGTCAAGCGTGCACGTGTGGAGAGAGATATCTTTGACGACGATTATTGATGGCTACGGTCGCAGGCATGGGCAAACCGCCCCTGCCCAACATGATGGGCGGCTACAACACTCATTTGGATTTTTTCGGCAAGGAATTGGCCCAAGCGGTCGAAGAACGAGGCTATTGGTCGGAGCACGCTCCCAAATCGGCCCTCTTGCCCGGGTCGCCCGTGGAATTTTACCTCCCGGCCAGTCCCTATTACACCGTGCTGCCTAGAAGTTACTTCAAGGTGACGGCCAACCTCGTGAAAGCCAACGGCGGGGATTTGACCGCCGGTTTGGATCTGGGCCCCGTCAACAATTGGTTTCATTCCCTCTGGTCCCAAGTAGACATGGCCTTGAACGGGGAATGGATGACCATGAGCACCAAAACCTACCCCTACAAAGCCTACCTCAGCACCCTGCTCAACTTTACTCCAGCCGCCAAGAAATCCTACCTGACCTCGGGACTGTACTACAAAGACATGGCCGGGGCCATGGATGTTTTCGACATCACCGGGGCCAACACAGGGTTGACTACGCGGGCGAAATACACGGCGGAAAGCAAAGTGGTGGAACTGACCGGGATGTTTTACATTGACGCGGCCTTCTCCAACAAACTGCTCCTCAACGGAGTGCCCCTGGAATTCCGCCTCACCCCCGCCAGCAACGCCTTCGCCCTCATGGGGGACAGTGCGGAGGCGGAAGTGACCGGGGCTAAAATCGTGCTGAAGCGGGTCACTTTCTTCCGCCGTGTCAGTGTCTGCAACAAGGACTTCATGAAGAGCATCGAAGTGAAACTCGTGTCCCAGCCCGTCCTCTACCCTTACAACAGCGAGGAAGAACGGATGTTCACCATTTCCCAGGGCGACACCACCTTTGAGAAAACGGATTTCCTAGGCGGGCGCATCCCCCGACGCATGCGCATTGCCTTGGTGGAGAGTGGGAGCAGTTTGGGAGCGCTGAAAAAGAACCCTTTCCATTTCCAAAGGTTTGGGATGACCCGCGCGACGGTCACGGTCGACGGCACCCCCACCCCCTTCTCCCGCGTCGAATTTGCGACCGGGAAAACCCTGGACGGTTACAATACCCTGTTCCTGGCCCAAGGCGCCATGAACGCCAACCATGGGATTGACATTACCCGGACCGATTGGGACAAGGGCTACGCCATCTTGTGTTTTGACTTCACTTCAGACGGCAGTGGCAACGCCGCGCACATGAACATACAACAGTACGGGACGGTGGGCATCCGCCTTCAGTTTGCAGCAGGGGTCGCCCAGACCTTATCGGTGTACGTGAACTGCGAGTTTGACGCCGCGTATGAAATCAGCAGCAGCCGAGAAGTGAAAAAGTTGTAAGCAGAGATGACCACCTACACGTCGCAATTGACGATCTTGGCCCGCCACGATTGGTGGCTCCGCGCCTCGTTTCGGGGCGTGTTTCCCATGGACCTACGGCCCCGCCGCGTGACCCGCCCCGCCTCGTTCATTCTCAATACCGACAACGCCGACGGACCAGGCACCCATTGGTTGGCCTTTTATTTTCCGCGCCAAGGCGTGAATGAATTCTTCGACAGTTATGGCTTTCCCGCCTCTTATTACGGGTTGCAAGAGTACGTGCGGCAGGGGAACGCCCAGCATAGGGAAAGCAATGTGATGTTGCAAGGGAACAAGTCCAACGTTTGCGGCAGTTATTGTCTGTACTACCTCCTGCGCCGAGCCCACGGCCGGACCCTGGCGGAGGTCCTGCAGAACCTCCAGCAGTGGAAGACCAAGACAACCAGGGACCGGGCCCTCCAAGCCTGGCAGCGCCAGTACCAGCGCCGGAGTGTGGCGCAGTGGCAGCGGCAAGGCAGTTCCCTTCACGATCAATGTGTTATCAGTTTGAGAGACACTAAAAAAATAAAATAAAACAAGTTTCCCACCTCCATGTCTTGTTATTCTTGGGAAGGGTGTGAGGCGTAATGGATGTCCGTTTCCAAGCGCCCTGCAATATCTTGATCACGGGTCAGAGTCAATCGGGAAAAACGGTGTTCACCGAAAGACTTCTGCGCCACGCGAAATCCCTTTTCACCCAGCAGCCCTTCACGATCGTGTACTGCTATGGCAGCGCCTGGCAACCCCGGTTCACCACCCTGCAGAAACAATTGGGTGTGAAATTTGTGGAGGGGCTTCCCGACGACCCGTACGCCCCCTTTCGCGGCAAGCCGGGCCTCTTGATCCTGGACGATTTGATGAAAGAAGGCTCCAAGGACGAGCGGGTAGTGGACCTGTTCACCAAAGGCTCGCACCACCGCAACATTACGGTGCTGTACCTGACCCAGAACATTTTCCCGCCAGGCAAGTACGCGCGCACCATTTCCATCAACGCCCACTACCTGGTGGCTTTTAAAAACGCTCGGGATTCGTTGCAAGTCCGGAAATTGGCCGAGCAAGCCTTTCCGGGGCAAGTGCCGGCGGTGATGCGGGCCTACCAGGACGCGACCCAACGCCCCTTTGGCTACCTCCTCTTCGACCTGCACCCCCGTACCCCACCCCAAATCCGGCTGCGCACCAACATTTTCTCCGAGGAGGGACAACAGCATCGCGCCTACGTGCTGGAGGAGGATCAAAAGGGGGTGGGCAATGCGTTGGACCTGTTGAAACTCCTAGCACAAACACCCAAGGTTGTGATGCCTGGTTTGTCCTACAACAAGCTCTACACCAAACTACAAAAGCACCTCGTAGGAAAGCAACTGCAACTAAGAGAGCAACGAGGGGGTACTAAGAAAAAGAAGAAGAAGAAGGTCCCCTCGGTACAAAGAGCGAGTAAATCATGGGGTCGAGAGCTTCGTGGGGCGGTGTGGAAGAGACCCAACAAAACAACCTTCCATCCCCCTTTTTCCGTGTCGAAAAAGGTCCCGAACAAAGGGGGTTGGATTAACTTTATAGGTTAAGCCCCCCAGGGAAACCGTTCAGTTGTGGTGATGGCCTCCCCCTTGCTTCAACGTCACGCGCTGTTCATCCGACAATTTGCCAAAGCGGATCTCGGTCAGAAAAAGAAACTCATCCGGGCCGCGAGTCACACTCAAATCAACGCCGTCAGCGAAGTGGTGCACAACGCCTTGCGTGGAACTTTTCCGATAGGGACCCGCGCCAAGAAAGTCTTTGCTCCCATCAAGGTGAAACTTCGAAAAATAGCCAACAAAGCCCTGCCGCCGGCCGTGAGGAAAAGGATTCTGCTCTCCTCCTCGCCAGCGGTGCAGAAAGCCAAGCTTAAAAAGGCCGTGGGCCAGCGAGGGGGCTTCATTTTCACGACCGCCGCTCTCATTGCCGCCGCCGTTTTTGCTGCCAAAGCGGCCGCAGCCGGAGCTATCAGTGGAGGCGTGGCTTACGGAGCCAAGAAAGCTCTGGAAGCCGCTTAGGTCTTATGGTCCAACCAATCCGCAACTTGCCGGCGCCCGAGGGTACAGACCCGGCCCGGTGGCAGTTATTTTTAGCCCGCCTGCGAAAAAGGCAGCGCCAAACCGTCCCGGGAAAAAACGTCAGCAGAACCGTGCGGGCGGCGAAGCAAATCCAAAGAAAGTATAAGACGCGACCGCCCAAGAAGAAATCCCAGACAGGGAAAAGGAAGCGGGCCCCACACCATCCTCCAGCAGCCCAGTAGGAATTTCCGTGACGCGATGGTCAGTGAAGCGACACAAACGAAAAAAGCGATGAAAGAGGCCGAGGGGAAGAACCCTATGCGTATGGTCTTGGTACCGGAAGAGTCCATGCGGTGGTTGGAACAACAGCTTCGTGTGGACACGACCAAAGGGGTTAAAGTGCTCAGTCAGTACCAAACGGCCATGGCGCAGGTCCTAGAGACCCCAGAGAAACCGGCAAGCGCCGACCAGTTTCAAGATTTACTCCAAAAATACGTCCGACGTCGCGAAACCCTTGAGCCTAGTCCCTTCACGGCCGTGGCGGCCAAAGTGTTAACCCAGAGCCAAAGGGGTGCTTTGCGCCGCGTACCCCCCTCCAGCAAACCTTTAGCGTCGGTGCTGGTCAATCTGTTGAAGTTGAAAGGAACCCAGAAAATTACCTGGAATGCGCAAGGGGAAGTGAAACTCTACGGGCAAACCCTGCCGGGCAGTCAAATTGCCGATCTGATTAAAGAAGCGGTGCATCCTTCTTCCACCCGCACATCGCCCGGCTATCGTGATTTCATGCAATTTCTAGCGGAAGAAAAAATTCCTAAAGATCTCGTCCGCCACCCCCGGGATCTCATCTCCAAGAAGAAAGAGTACACGCCCCGGCCTAAACGAACCGCCGCGACTCCAGAAGAACTCCCCTACAAAGAGCCCCCACCCCGCCGAGAGGAAACACCGTTCTCCAGGACCCCCTACAAAGCCTTCTCCCGTGGGGGTCCCCGTGGGGGTAGCCGCCGTCTTTCTTTTGGCACAGGCTCCGCCCAAAAACCGCCTTTAAATTGGCGTCCTTTTTAAACCCCCCTTCATTGTCGCCATGGCACGAACCCTAACGAGACCCGCGGGATTGGGACAAGCGCTCTGGCAACGCCGAATCGCCCAAGCGAACCGGAAGAGGAAGAAAAGGAGGAAGTCAGGGGGAACGCAAACCGTGCGCAAGATCACGAGTCGCAAATCGAAAGATGGCCGTACCGAAACAACGATCCGAACGACGACCACTTCGGGCAAGCGCAAAGGCAAGAGTATCAGCCGGTGGAACGTCAAACACCTGAAGAAAAATACTTAAAGAAAAAAAGACTTTGACAATTCTCACTCATTACTCGTTGCTCTTCAAGCTGTGAACGTCATGGGTCTAGATATTACTTTCTATGGAGCTGAGGCAGGCGGCGATGTCATTGTGGGCGAGTGCCACCTATGCTATTCTACGTTTGGGAACTGGATGGAAGAATACCTGAGCGAAGGCGAAAGGAAGCAGTATGTGCTGAGCGACTGCGAAGGAACCTATTATGGATTCTATGTGGAGTTGGTCTATGATATTTGTATTTGGGAAGGATTCCTGCGCAAGCATCCAAGACTCCAGCCTTACAAGATGGAGTTCCACTAAATAAAAGACTGAGACTTTGGTATCACAGCTCAAAGGAACTGAACCATTTATTACAATAAAATAAAAAAAAAATTATTCTAGAGTCTCTTTGTTTTCTTTAGTAGCCGTAAGGGTAGCTCTGGTAGCCGTGGAGAACCCTCTTGTCGTAGACCACCTTGAAGGTCTTGGTCTCTGGGCGGGTGTGCAACGTCCGGTCTTGGGTGTTGCGGTGGATGGCGTGCGGCGTCACTACCGTCCGTGTGGGTTCCCCTTGGCCTTGCACCATGGCCACCATGGTCTCGAGGTTTACGATCGCCCGATTTCGTACGTTGAGGCGTAGTCCTTTCACTTTGCAGACTGTGCGACCTTGACTCGTTTCGTACCCATAGCTCTTGGGCCCGGTACAGGCAAAACGGACAATGTGTTCGCCTTCTTTCAATTCGTTTGTCATGTCGCCTAGAAATCGGCCGACCGGGGGCGCCTCTTGACCCACTTTCCGCGTGTAGTAGATACTGTCCGTATCGTGGTAGACGATGCGGTCCTTCAAGAGATCGAGGTAAGAATACAATTTCAGGCGTGCGTGGGCTGTGGTGTAGGCGGCAAATACGACGTTGGTGTGGGGGTTGGAGTCGATGTGCTGCGGCGTGGCGTGGTAATGCACTTGCACCATGTCTTCGTGGACGAACAGAATGTCCTGCACTTCTTTCTCGTCGCTCAGCATGAGCTCGAAGTAGCGGGCCAAGTCGGTGACGTACTCCGTCTGCCGAGGGTTCTGCTTCTGACCGAACTTGCCCCACAACGTGTTGAGCATCCATTTCGCCAGGGCCCGCATCCCCGCGTTGAACTCGATCTTGTCCCACTCCAACAAGATCCCCGTGGCCCTCCGGTAACTGTCTATAAAAGAGGCTTTCTCGGCGTCGGTGTTACACCCGGGCGGCCACCCGCTCGCCTCTTGTTTAATCTTGAGGAAAGTGTTCACGTAGTCCGTGAACAACCCCTGGGCTCCGGTGGCGGGATCGTACTGTTCCGACTCGGGATAATGCCATACCCGGTACATTTCCAGGACCCGGTACCCTTGGCGCAGGGCCTCGTGAAGTTCGTGGCTCACCCAAGTGCCTGTCAAAGCCCGGGCCTCGTCGCCGTGGTGGCAGGGGGCCTGGTTCTTGTCTTCGGCCCAGGTCCGACATAGGGTAAACAGCAGTTTCTCTCCCACGTGCGTTGGGAGAACCGGGAAAAACAGGCGGCGTGGCGGTAAAATCTTCAGATGAATTAACCCCTCGTACGGGAGGGTAGGGTCTAGATCTTCTGTAAGGATGTCTGGATGGCCCAGCGGGAACCGTTGCGTCTTTTGCACCCAGGGGTACAGGGAGCACACATCCAACGCCTCCATCCATTCTCTCCCCCATTCTCCCTCGCTCGCTTCCCAGTAAGTCTTGATCCCATTGGTCCGCCCCCCAAAGAACGCTTTCTTGGGGTCGAGGGGAAGCTGGGCTTGAGGGATGGGCGCTAGGGCGACGATGGTCGGATCCAAGGCCATGGCCTCACGAATTTCACACTCCCTGATCTGGACCACGTGGTACCCCTGCTGTTTCAGGTACAACATTTTGTCCCGGGTCCGGTCGGCCAACGTTCTCATGGTGCAGTGGAGTAAGGGATGCACTCTCTCTGGAGGGGTGCAACGGTCGCAGCCATGCCAGAAGCAGCCATTTATTTCGTAGGCCGTATGGGTGGCGGCGTGGTACCCGTCCAGTTTGTAAGGGCCCACGTGCTTCTCTCCGAAATTGCCCGCGTGCTGGAGTTGAATTCCGTCCCGCCGCTCCACGTGGGCCAACCATTGGAGCGCCAACGCCGACTGCACGTCCTTGGGCCGGTAGCCGAGCCGTGGCAAGACCGCAATGGTGTTCGGTCTGAGGAATTTCTTGCGGAACACTAGGTTGCATAGGGAGGCGAGGGTTACGGTCTTGGTAAAGGGGTCTATCCCCGCCGCTTTCATCATAATACCACGGAATGCCAAACAGGCCAGTTGCAAGATGGCCACATCCCGATGGCAATAGAGGGCCAACTCTTTCTGGAAGTCGAAGACCCCGCCGCGGGCCCGTTCGGTCGCATGCCAGGCCACCAGTTCTTGTTTGCCTTGCGGACTCAGCGAATCCGGTTCGTAGTAATGTAGGTCTGGTAGTGGCCCCACGTACTGCTGATGTTCTGGTTTGTTAAAAAAGATAGGAAAATCCAGCTTGTTGAGGTTTTCGGCGTGGAACCCGAACATGACGGGAAATTGTTTGAGGGCCAGCGGGATGAAGAGGAGAGAATCCTTGATGACCAGCTTGTAGTCGGGGATGGTCACCACCATAGCCTTGCCGCCGCGGAAGAGCAATTTCGGTTTTATGGCATTCTTGAAGAGGTATTCCAGAATGGGGTACGAGTCGTACCCCATGGCGTTGTGGGCCAGGCACACGTAGTTTTCGTGATTCCCCGAGAAGAGCCAGTCGCAGAATTGGGGGAGGGCCGTGGGGCCTCGGAACTCTACTTTCCGTGGACCGCATTGAGTGCAGGTGGGTAAGTCTGACGTCACGCAGAGATCGCACACTTTGGAAACCCCCGCAAAGTTGACCACGTGCTGCGCTTCCAGGGGCATGGCTTCAAAATCAAAGAACAGGTACCGGAACTTGTCCTCATGCCCCTCGTCTTCCGCGGCGGCTCTTTCTGTCTCCTCTTCTTCCGCCAGGAGGGCCGCGTAGGCATCTTCATCATCTTCTTCTTCTTCTCCTCCTCCTCCTCTCCCTTCTGGGGCTACGCGTGGGATTTTCTGGTCCGCCACTTGCATGTAGCACAAGTGGTCCGGGGGGACAATAGTTTTGCAACTCCGGCAACGGTATTCTCCGCACACGTGAACTCCGATCCTGCCCCGAGCCAGATGGTCTACCGTCACCCCACACTGGACACAACGTGTGTACCGTTCGCACGAACTCCATGTTCTGGTGTAGAGTTTCCCTTGCCCCGTCCGGTGGGGTTGGTGACGGCGGTGGTTGTCGAAGCAGGCCCCACTCTTGAACCACCGCCGGCACTGGTCGCATTTTCTCCAAGAAAAACTCTCCCCATGGGGGAGCGGAGTGCAGTCCTTGCCCCCACAACAGACACAGGTCGTGTCACAAGCGTGATGTCTAGGGTCGTTGTAGGTCTTCTGGCAGAGGGGGCAGAAGTGTTTGGCGTTCAGGAGACTCCTCATGTTGCTGATGACGTCATAGTGGTTGTTCTCTGTTTGGTAGAGGTACACGCGGTAGCGGGCCTCAGGGAGGTGGCCCGAGTAAATAATACCGTTCATATGCTCTCGGGAAACCAGATTCACTTCTACCCCTTGGCCTGCCAAATAGGCTTGGAATCGCTTGAGCTCCGGGATCCCACACAGTTGAACAGGGACGCCTGCCTGGTGGTGGAGCTCCAAGGCTAGAGTCCGTTGTCGGCGTCTCCCTCGACTTAAATCGTAGTAATCAGGATGGTTCTGCACCAGGGCCAGGGCCGTGACCAATCCTCTGGCCATGCACAATTCATCATAATTGTGTATCCTCACAATACTTCGTTTATTTTTTTTAAATTTCGCCAAGTCGGTCGTACAGCAACGGGCCGGACGCCCTCCTCCCGCACTGGGTATTTTAACGTGAAACACATGGATGTGGAAGCGGCCCCTCATAATGAATTCTTGATTGGATTGGGTGATCTCCCCAATTCTGGCCATGATTAGGGCGGGGGTGAGGGTGGACCTCATCAGGTAGGGAAAAGCCAATGGGTAGTCCAGATGCGGAGCGTCTAGGGTCAGGCGTACTCTGTCTTGCGGACCGGCTTCCCCTAGGGTGGTCTCCAGGACCCTCTCTATAGCGACCGTGACGTCTTGAAGGGCCTGTCCATCAAAAAATAATACATAAAATAAATAAATAAATAAAATAAAATAATACATAAATAAATTTAAAAAAATTAAAATTAAAAAAATTGAAAAAATTGAAAAAATTAAAAAAATTAATTCAAAAATTTAAATTTTAAAAAATAAATAAAAATTAAATAAAAAAGTGTAGTCCAGCTAGAGAAGATCAAGAAGAAAAAGAAAAAAAAAGAAAACAAAAAAAAATGGATTTCCTCACAGGGACTCGAACCCCGTGCGCTTGGCGCTTGAACCCCTGCCTCTTGCAACAGGAGATTTAACGCTATGCGCCACCTCGCGCGCGCGTTGTGACGTCATGCCAAAATAGTGTAGTCAATCCTTACCTCGGGCAGAGTCGCGCGGGATCGCGTCCTTATTCGTAGTTCGTAGTCCTTACAGGTCGTCTTAAATTTTCTGCATGCTCTGGACCGGGTTTGTAGGAGTTCAAAGACTTCCTCCTCCTCTTCCTCCTCTTCCTCCTCCTCCACGGCATCGGCGGCGGCACTGGTTTTTTTCCTTTTCCCACCTCCCTGCTGCTCACTCACTCGTTTGCCGTCGGGAAATAGGGCGTGGAGACAATTGTCCGGATCAAAATCGTTCTCATGGTCCTCCTCGTAGTCCTCCTCGTGGTCCTCGTTCTCTGTCTGTGGGGGCTTCGGGTAGAATTTTCCCCACGAAAGGTTGAGGGACCGTTTTTGCCAATAGTTTGAATGAAATAAACTTTCCAGGTCTTGGTCCGTCACTTCCGGAAGCACGGTGGGGAGGTTCAGCGCGGCGACGAGTCTTTCTATTTCCTCCTCCTCGGTGATGTCGTCTTCTAGAGTTTCCATCTCGGGGAATGTAAATGGTTCTTGTGAGGGGTAGTCTACCCCCGGGGGGAAATTCACATCCTCCAGGAAGGCGTACAAATCATCCGCGTTGTAGGGGTTTATTTCTTCGTACGCAAGCTCGTCCTCTGGGTCTCCCCCAGGGTCTCCCACCGGGTCTCCCACCGGGTCTCCCACCGGGTCTCCCACCGGGGAGGGATGAGGCGGCGAGGCCTCTTCTTCGAGGGTAGTGATGACTGGGTTGCCTTCTTCATCTAGATAATTCCAAGAGTCCATCGTGCTCACACTAACCCAAATCAAAATGCATCGCTTCCTTATAAATTGTTTTCACTGTTCTCTGATTGGTGCCTTTTTCTCGGCCGATGATTGGTTCCTATAGAAGGATCACGGCTCGTGAGTGGTGGAATTCGATCCGCTTTTGGTTCGACTTGAACACCTGGGGTCTAAGAATCCTCTGAAAAACCCCTCCCCCTACCCCTTGTTCTTTAAAATTGTCTCGCCCCACCCCGGGGGGAGCCCTTCTTCCTTCCTTCTTTAAGCCGTAATCATTTTGCGTTCTCTAAACGTCTTTTCTGAGCTCCTAAATCCTAAAACCTAAATCCCCTCGCCAAACGCGCCCAGCTAGGTAAACAAAAACTAGTCCAACCGGTTTATCCCAGTTTAGGAGCCTCTCGTGAATGAGATTTTGTAAGGCAAAGACGCACGGCTCCTGATTGATGGAAAACTAGTCTAACCGGTTTATCCCAGTTTAGATTCTCGTGAATGAAAGTGGCGTGATGCAAAGGCGCGCGCTCTCGATTCCTGATTCAGCGTGTACGAGGTTTTGGCAGTAAAAGGAACCCTTTCCCGGGTCGCCGAAGACGAAAAAAATAGTGGAAAAATTAGAAACCCTGGATGGCTAATTCCAGCAAAAATTTTAGACCATTTCAGGACTGTTTTGGGGGTGAATTTTGAGAGTCAAAAACCAAAAATCCACTGAACTTGAATTCGAACCCATTTCGGATCGAATGACCCCGCCAATCACAGAGCTCGCTCCGCTTAGCAAACCAATCGTAGGCCGAGCTTAATGCACCAATCACAGCCCCATCCTTTGCCCCATAAATACTAGCCCCAAACTAAACAGTTGAACCAGCCACTCAACCGGTAAGTTTACACAAAATTTTCTCTTGGAATTCACCCTGAGCCTTGACTAATCTTTTCTTTTTTTGGTTTTTACTTGACTAATCTTTTCTTCTTTGGTTTTCCCTTTTTATTTCACCAGTCAAACAACAAACAGCAACAAGACAACAACAACAGGTGAGTTTTACACAAAATTCTCTCTGGAAATTCAACCTAGGGATTTACTAATCTTTTCTTCTTTGGTTTTTCCTTTTTATTTCTACAGACAAAACAACAACAACGCTATGGCTGTCCGAAGGCCCATTCGAGAGATGGAGGTACTATCCTGCGACTTTCTTTTTGCCTTGGAATACCCCCACTAATTTTTCTTTTGTTTTTCTAGAATATCCGAGGCGTACCCACACTCAACCTGGCTCAAGTAAGTTGTTGTTGATGTTCTCCCACCTCCCTAAAACAGTGTTAACGTTCGGTCTCTGCTTCACAGAGCCGTTCATTTTTATTGGCATACATTTCCCCATTGAGTAAAGTTTTGATTAATTTTTATAGGATTTTCTCGAAGTCCCCACCGGGGGGATCTCCGCTCTTGTCAGAGCGCCTCTAGCGAACTAATTTCTCTAAAACATTATTCGTTTTTTTTTTTTTTTTTTCTTTTTTAATTTTTCTTTTCCGAACAGACTTTTGGTCCGGTGGCTATTAATCTTACAGACAATCACTTCATTCACCATTCACTCTTCTTAAGACAATTTGGTCTACCAATGGAAATCATAGCACGGATTGGGGCCTACGTCTGTGGCCAACAGAGGGCAGACAAGAGGAAAACCAAGCATACAAAATTATTTTTTCCTACCCTTTTGCTAATTACCTGCCTGGATACTTGGGAATTTGAATCAGTCTACTGTTGGGACAACAGTTTCCAGGAACTCCCCCATAACAAACGCTTTTGGGGTATCGACCCTGTCAATGCCGTCATGTTTATAGAACCGCTGACGGAATTTACATTCCGATGGTGCCGTAGGTGCCATTCGAATACAACCGTATGCCAACGCCATTGTAACGTTGGGATTATTTATAAGCGCTGCCCCCACCACCCCGTTTATTCTCAAGTGGATCACGAGGGGTGGGGCAGATTTCCGTGGCGTAAGCTTTTCTTCCACATCGAGTGTTAAATTCCTATTTTATTTTTTCTAGTGTTTATACTGTGGCCATCTGCCAGAACAACAACAACAGTTGCCGCCTATGCCTTGTTGTGGCGAAAGAATATGTCCCTCATGCTTTGTGGGGTTGCTGAAACCGGACCTGAGGAAAGAGGGACACCCCGAATGTTTTTATTGTGCTACAATAATGAGACATCCATTCTATGTCCGGGCGGGCTCCATTATAATTTTTCGTCATGGCATCACATTTGGGTGCATAACTTTACCCTTAACAGAAAAATATAGTCGACGTTATAATCTTGTTTACTCTCGATAAAAGGAAAAGTTTACGCCATTGGAATTTTTTAGATATTTTCCTGAAGTTCCTCCCGTGGCATAAATTAGACCTAAATTTTTTTTTTTTTTTTTTTTTTTTTAGTGTTTTAAATGTAACACAATACAGGAGGATATTTTACCACCACTGCCCTGTTGTAGGAGAACTGTGTGTGCCGCCTGCTTAATCTTCAGGATCTCTACATTTCTTAATAGAAATGAAGTCCCCCGGTGCTATTTTTGCCAATCAAAATACCGGCATCAATTCTACATAAAATCGGGGAGCCTAATTTTATTTCACCATGGAACCGTTTTTGGCATTGTTGTTTTACCAATCGATCGCGAATACCAGCAACATTATGGTTTCGTTTTCTAAAAAATTATGCAACGGGAAGTTCTTCTCTTTTTTCTAAATTTTTTAAAACTTATTAGGGCAATTAGCCCACTTTCAAAATTTCTATTACATAAATACTAGGGCAATTAGCCCCCTTTTTCTATTTCATAAATACTAGGGCGATTAGCCCCCTTTTTCTATTTCATAAATACTAGGGCGATTAGCCCACTTTTTTCTCAACGGATATTTTCTCTCTCTTGAATGGGCCCCACGGGATGGCCTGTATATATGTAAATATTTTTTAATTGTTTTTATTAATACATTTTTGTTGGTTGAAAGGATACCTGATATTTTATTCAAATACATGTATTATTTAATTAATTTGGTGTGCCTGAAATGGGCCACCCCAACCATGTATTTTATTTTTAATTAACAGAAACAAAGTTGTTTTTACTCAAACAAAAGTCTCTTTTATTGTCTCCAATTACATAGTGGTTGAATCAAATAAAGCCACAAGGGTTAACACTCCAATTTCCACATAGTCTTGGGGATTGTCTTCGTAAATTAAAGCCTGGCCTAACGCATGCCAAATTCGATTCTTGTACGTAATGGTAGGGTCTTCGATTTCTTCAAAATAATACCGTTTGTAGACCTCGTAAATCTCGGCCTCCTTTAGTTTTTGCAACTGTTCAAACACGGTATACGTAAGGGGAGCAATAATCCCCGAGAGGTGCAAACTCTGCAAAGCCCGGTAGCCCGTAGCCCGTAGAGCCTCTAGGGTAATAGAAGACCGGGCCTTCGCCACGCGCTCGGTAAAGCTTTCCTCGGAAAAAGACCATAAACAGGAATGGTAACGTTCGTCCTGTTGACTCTGTTGACTGTAGTGACACCCCTCGCAGTGACGGCCCCGTTCTCGCATGCATTCCCGGATGCACGTCATGACGTAGAGCGTTTTGTGCAAAGCCCACCCGGCTTTTAGGGCGGGTAAATCCCGGTTGTCCGGCATGTCCCCCAAATCTAGGTCTTCTTGGTTCAATAACAATAGCTCGCGTGGGGCTGGTAGCGAGCCTGAGGGGACCGGCTCGTTGTCGGGATGTCTATAGGGGGTGGGGACGGCGGGGGACCCTCGGCCGTTGTACCAGTGGGGGGTCCGGAGGACGTCTCTGCCGGGTTCCACACATTCCCTGCTGGGGGCCCCGCCGTGGGCCCCGCCGGGGGACCCGCCGGGGGACCCGCCGGGGGACACTGTAGACTCTCTACGGGGGGACCCGTAAGAGGCGTAGCGGCGTTGGGATTGATCCAAGCGGCGGGTGGCTTTTCTTGGGGGGCCTGTGACGTCCATGGCGACGCGTAGTAGTGTGCTTTCTTAGGGGGTGGGGGTCCAATAGGTTCTGCCGGGGGGCCGGCCCACATAAATCCCAGCGGAAACTCGCACTTCGGGTTGGGCGACGGCGCCGTGCACGTGAAGAACACGCGGTTCGGATTGTTTACGCTTCGGCTCACCCCCACTTTCATCCACAAATTGTGGCCACACTTGGGAAACGTATTGTATAAAGTTCCGACCGGGATGGCCGCTTTCACCAAAGGCAGGTCTTGCTCCGTAAAATAAAAACTGCACGGCAGCACTGGGGGTTTCGACTTGTAATCCGCTGCTTGTCCACACTTGTAAACACACTCTGGCGTCCCCACTAATCCTTTGACGGCTTTAGCGTAACACCCACAAAAGCACGTAGGGAGCATCGTTCACACTGAAATTTACAAAGGGGGTTCACTTTCTTATACGGCCCGGGGTCTTTTCCGGCCGCCAATCCCGAGCCTGGGTTTGTTCTCTCCCGACAAAACCCCCTCCACCCCTGGCGGGACCCCCCTAAACTGCCGACCAATCCCAGGCCTGGGTTTGGCCCCAGCGGGTGACAGACACTTGCCCCGTCACGTGACGTTATTTTAAGCCCCGCCCCTTGGGGCCTTTGGCGGCGCAATGCGCGAAATGAGGGACCGCGTGCGTAATGGCGTCGTTTTAGGCCCCGCCCCCTGTTTTGGCCAATCAGAGTACCGAGAATGTGCCGCCAAGTGACCCCTGATACTACTGCCGTCTGTACATACCGGAGGCTGTGAGGAAGGTTTTCGGATTTTCTCTTGCTAGACGCGCAACACAGAAAAATTAAATAGCAGAACCTATTTATTTCGAATACATGTTTGTATAGACATTGGGTTGATTTTAGGGTTGAGTTCCCCTTTAAGGTTGCCACTTTATCGAATCTGTCAAAGTGTCAAGAATATATCTTACAAGCACGAAGAAATAGACCACCCCCTCTCGATTGCGGCGGCCGTCCATATTGAGACCCATGCCTTAATTCCCCTAAGATCTCTAGATTTCTTAAAATATAATTAGACTTATATATTGTATTACTTGAATGTAGGCTATTTATAAGTATTAGTTTAGAATACACGTTCGTATTTTGAACGAGTTCAGTGTATAGCTCTTGGACGATAACGTGGTTAAATAAACTATTGATTGATTGTTCTTGCCTTTTTTTCTTTCTGTCAATTTTTGCTGCTTCAAATTGTTCTCTGTCTCAGGCAAATCTCACACCTCGGCTAATGCATCCTGCAGTTGGCCGTGAGTGGCTTGTAACTGGATATTTCGAATGATCGTTGCACACGAAACCGCTTTTCCATGTAGCTTTCCATCGACTTCTCCAAAGAAATGGAGGAAATAGACGACCTCATCCACTTCTATCTCATTGTTGTCATGATTCACGACAAAAGCGAATATTGGAGCCCCAGAGGAACCCGGACAAGTAGCAACGGAGTGTTCAACGAAGGGATCTTTGCCACTCAACATGCCTTTGTCATTCTGACCATATGCCATGTTCAAAAAGAAAACGTGAGAAAGGTCTGATTCCATTCCTCCAAACGACACCTGCTTACTGGCTTGATGCGGATGAGCAATCGTGAAAACCCAAGTGAGCGAGGATATTTTGAGCTCCTTGGATCAACAAGCCCAAACGATGACACATTCCTGAAGTTTTCTAATTTCTGAAAGGCTTTCATTTCTAGTGGCTTTATGTTAGCTAACTTAGCTTTCTCCGCTTCGCTTTCGATTGGCTTTAAGTACAATAGGGCATAGTCTAGAAAAGCATCCCGACGATTAAAATATGAAGACAGCAATGAAAGAGCGACATTGCAATTTGCGGCATCTGGGGATCCATCTCCATGTAGTTTTCCTTGAAGAGAATCCATCAAGACATTATCCTTCTTATTCTTATCTGGGAGAGATACTTTCTCGATCCTATCCACTTCACGGGATACTTGTGTATTGCTTTTGCTGTCGTAGAGGAAAATGACTCGTACGGCCTTCGGCTTCACTTCACGGAAGTTTATTCCATCACCGCTGCTTAATGTACGAATACTGTGAGAATTGGTGATAACAACATCGTTCTCGTTCACACGGATGAAGCATCCCGTACCGTAATGCTTAGATGATATCTTTGTAATCGTAATGCAAACTACGGCGTCCGAGAATCTCTCAAGACAATTCGCTCCATTTGCAGTACACAGGAACAGTTGATCTTCATCAGCGAGTCCTCTGTCCTTTACAAATTTGACCTATTCTTCGCTTGACAACCCTCTGAATGCGAGCGCATCTTCCACTGTTATATGACGCTGGTGAAAGTTTTTATCCGCTTTCAGCTTTTCGCAAGAATTCCAAGCTTTCTTGTTTTTACTTATAAGCTTCTGCCTGCTTCTTCGCCTTCGGCTATTTTATCTTCACCTTCTTCTCCAATCTCGCTATCTATTTCCCACTCAGTGATAAAAGTTCTTTCACATGGGGTAGCCATCTCAGTGGATGTTGTTTGACGCAGTTTTCCACGTCTGTATTTATTCTTAGAACTTTCGGTTTTCTGAACGGAAGATTTGATGCGGGTCAGCGCCGATTCTGTTATCATGAGGCCGCAGCAACCGGAAGGAAGAACATACTTCAATGACACCAGTCAAACAGGGTCGGTCCTTGAAAGCAATTTATTATGAGGGTCCGTTCTGGTCAAAATTGTCTCATTTTTTCAATGATAGACGAGTTAATTATTGTTTATGGTGTGCCAGATTACTTTAGTTTACCCTATTTAATTCACACTATGTGTTCATTTTTTTCAGGCTACCTGAATTAATTCACACCGTGTCTGAATATTTTCAGGCTACCTGAATTAATTCACACCGTGTGTGAATATTTTCAGGCTACCTGAATTAATTCACACCGTGTGTGAATATTTTCAGGCTACCTGAATTAATTCACACCGTGTGTGAATATTTTCAGGCTACCTGAATTAATTCACTGGTTCCGTGATGCATTGCGAGATGAGTTATTTTCCTCCCATGATCCCATGCGGGATAAGATTTCCCGGGTTTGTTGAAATTGTGTTGGAGTTATGGACGACCAAATGCGGCTGCAAATTTCACAAATTGCTCAGAATGCCGTACAAGAAATTCAACGAATATCGCGTTTAGTAACCTCTACGCCCTCTTCCAATGCTTCAGCAAGTCGTGTGGTGACTCCAAGCGAGAGTAATCCGTCTACAAACATAGGTGCTTCGCAAGCAGTCGTCCAACAGAACATCCAGAGTCTGAACACTTTGCCATCGTTGGCCAACAATTCTTCTGATAGAGCAAACAGTCCAAGAAGAAGAAATGCGGTGGATGAACTTCGAACCCGTTTTCCAACACTTCAATCCAATTCTCGAGGATCTTTTCTGCCCAGCGCTCGCAGTTACGGTTCTCGTAGGAGAACTCCTATCGGTAGACCGAGCAGAGAATATGTGATGAAGGATATTGTTGTCGTCGGCGCACAAGTGCAGAATACGCCGCTTGGACGAGAACAAAGATTGAAACTGGAAAGGAACAATAGAATCATTACTGGGTTTTCCATCAACAGGTCTTGGAGTGACAAACAGCTTTACGATAACATCAAAGCCCAGTTTCCCAATGACTGTAGAAACATGGTGTTAATGTACTTGTACAAGCAAGCACCACCAAATTCTTACTTATTTTCTAACTTATTTAGTATTAGTGAAATTGTTAAAAAGTATAGTTTTTTTATGAATAATAGAAGGATTATTATGATGAGTGAAGGTGTTAACTTATGAATAATAGAAGGATTATTATGATGAGTGAAGGTGTTAACTGAGTCTAAGTTTATATTATATTAGTGAAGGTATTATACATGTTAGTGTGCTTGTGCATGCAAGCAAGCACCACCAATTCACACTTATTTTTTATTTTATTTTATTTCATTTTATTTTTGTGGTTATAGTATTAATGTGGCATTAATAAAATATAATTGTTATTATTACTATAAGGTGTCTAGGTGCTAACCCTTTCAGGCCCGAATTTTAGCAGTATTTATAGCATTATTTTTAGACTGAAAAAAGCCCTCCCTTTTACTAAATAGTCATTGTTACCATGGAATTTTAACTGACCTATAATACTAGGGGCTCAAAGTTTTTAGACGGCCATTTTTAAGGCAGTTGTGGATTACTTATCGGATCCGGCGGGAGGTTTGTTTGGAGGAATACAGAGAATTATAGGCTTTCTAAAAGCCTTTTTTACCATTTATAGAGTGCTGGAGGACATCATTAAGTCTGATGAGAGCTTCAATCAGCACTTTCTCAAAGAATCGAGTTTGTGCTAGTTTATTGTGACAGAGAAAGAGTCTCATTTACCACTCGTGAATGGGCTAGGACGTCTTTTTCACTTTAGCGTGGGCTTTATAAATGGGGGTCTGGAGCCACCTATCATAGCTTTTTTGGAATATTGGACAATATTTACTTGCCATTGATTCCAATATGAAGGTATTAGGTCGAAAAGGCTTTAGACTTATTATATATTTTGAAGAATGAAGATGGGGGAAGTGCCATGTCGTTGTTTTGTAAGATTACCCAGCATGCATCACGGTCATTATGGGGTGTTAATGTACAATGTACTTGTACAAGCAAGCACCATCAAATTCCCACCTATTTTCTAACTTATTTAGTATTAGTGAAATTGTTAAAAAGTATAGTTTTTTATATATGAAAAATAGAAGGATTATTATGATGAGTGAAGGTGTTAACAGAGTCTAAGTCTATATATGATATATGGAGTGATGTGTTAATGTACTTTGCCAAGCAAGCATCATAAATTCCTTGTGTCAATGTACTTGTATAAGCAGACACCATCAAACACAGTTATTATGTATGTAATGGTATCATACATGTGGATAGTTTTTTGTTAGTCTAGTTTCTGTTAGTCCCGCCAGCCCTGCCTGTCCAGCCTCTGCATGTGATGTGCTGATGGTGTTTATTTGGTGTTTTTTTAGGTGTTTCTTGTTACTGGTGCAGTGTTGTTATTGTTTAAAAATTATCATTAATTAGAAAATTTTGACATCTCTAGGTTTGACGAAGATTTGATGATGATGTCATATACAACCAATTGTGTGAGTGAGAGAACCAGAAATAAGTTGCAATGGCCATGATAATACTATCACAAACTACAGTGTTCTCTTAAAGATTGGGATAATTCTACAAGTAGATGGAGCTCAGTTGTCACTGAAGACAAGTCCCTACTGGAAAGCAAGGCTGGACACATTCTATGTAGAACAAAATAGAAGGAATGGAAATTAAACACAACCAGAGACAGACCGATTATAAACTATAGAAAACCACTCATGCCCATGACTCCCCAAAGTATCTGTGGGTAAATGAGTGATTAAGGACAAGATTAGAAATGGAAAGCGAACACTCACAGAAAAAGGAGGCTGGTATAATTTGATACATAATTTTATTCACTTGTTATAATGCACAACTCATAGAAACACCAAAAAATGCTCCACAGTGAAACAAAACCCTTATTCTGAAAGTTTGTAGTAATCAATCTTGCTTTTAGAGGGGGCAATCCGTGCTGTGGCTTTTTATTTTTGTAAAATTGTGTTCCTTCGTTCCGTCATGTTTTCTAGTTTTTTGTCAACATCTGTTTTTTGTTTTTTTTAGGAATTCCACTTCATCAAGCTTTTTTTGAATGTCTGATTTTTGTCTTTTTAGGCTATTCATTTCCTTTTCGATGCTCCCTTCAGCCATTACCAACGCCCCCATTCTTTTAATCCATGGTCTGCCATTCAGTGTATCATCCAGATATGAGTTGTCAGTATCTGTGGCCATAGCAATATCCTTCTCTGTGTGAGAACCACCCGCAAAATCCCCTAGAAATTCATTTCCGAAATCCACTGGAAATTCATCCATGACCTTTTGTAGGATTAAAGAGGTAAATATTTTTGATTAGTGCATGTAATTACAATAAGTGGTCGGGGGAGGGGTTTGGTGGTTGGGTGGGGAGGTGCCATGGGTTTAGGAGGGGGGGGGGGGGGGGTGGGGGTATGGGTAAGGGTGGTGTCATGGGGATGGGACGATGCCAGGTGCCGGTCTCCGATGGGTTGTGGGATATGTTTTGGGTTTCCTCTTTGGGTTGTTATCCCTTTATTATAATTTCCCTTTACCATAATTTTCCACATCTAAAGCACCTTTGATTTATTTTTTATATTATTAAAATAAGAAATAAGTGAAAAATAATGTGAAAAATAATTTTATATAAATTTATATAAGATATTTAATATAGGAAATATTTGGAAAATATTTGACATTATGGGGCTGCTATAGAATTGAATTACCAAGCGTGTATTTCTGATAAACAGACCCCTTTTTCAAGGATTAGGAAGTCTGTTAGGACCTAAATCTCAGAGGTGCTCCGAGACGGTCACGTGTTTCTGCCTTGGGCCCAGGCCTAACCCAACACGTAAATACACATGGCCAATTCTATGTGTCAGCCATTTTGTTTATAAACTAGACTAGTGTAAGTTAGGTCGTCAAATTTTATTGAATGAACCGGTAGGATTATTTGGCTTGTTTATGTTAAGTGGACAAGGGAGATTAAGTTGACAAGGGATATAAAGTTAGGTATGCTAAAATATGTTTTACTTACTTTTTCGTGTTATTCGTTAGTACTAGTAGACTGGTTATGTTTAACTCTTGGCTCTTGTAGTTTTCACCCCTTTGATCAGTCTTGTGCTTTACCCTTGGATGTAAATTAGTGTAATATAGGTCTAAACGTTTTATATATAGTTAGTTATGTGACTTAATAAGAGATAACATTGAGAGCAATAAGTTAAGAGTCAGAAAATTAGGAATTTTGGCTTACCGTAAACATGAGCTGTTGATCAAAAGAAAACGGCTGATTACGATGACAATTTACAAACGTGAGGATAATACGTTATTTTTTACGAAAGAGCTGATGTCATAGGAAATGATCGTTTAGAATAGAGCGAGCAAAAATGATTTGAATTCAAGTAGAGCGAGCAGATGATTTAAAAGTTGTACAGGTCGATAGGCTTAAATTAAATGTTGTATAGGTTGATAGGTTTTAATTAAATAAAATGTTTACAAGGAGACATTAGCCTCAGTATTGTTGTTCATTGTTTAATGTTCCTGTGCTTAGTGTTTGTGTACTAGCTTTAAGCTGAGATTTTATTGTTATCAATAAGACAGTGTAGTTGGGGTTTAAAACTGACAAAAAGTACTAAGTGTTCCATGATTATGACTATGACTGGATGTTATGTGTGTAATATATTTTAATTAATGTTTTATGACTGTTTAATGACTGTGGATGGTATTAGTAATGTGATTAGTATGATGCTGAGAGTAATATGATGCTGAGGTGGAATAAGTATATATATATGGCTCAGTTTAATTGGATTCATGTTTGATATGATATGATGAGCACATGGTTGGTATGGTTGCTTGGTTATGGATGCTATGTTGTTGTGTGGGTTATGGATGTTATGTTGTTGTGTGGGTGATGTTGTTGTATGGGTGTTACATGTATGTATGGGTGTTATGATATGGTTGGTTGACAGCTGGTCAGCTGACATGGGTATTAATAATGTGATTAATATGATGTTGAGGCGAAATAAGTATTGAATATGGCTAATTATGGTTGGTCTATAGAGCTACCTGGTTCCTTCCTTTATGGATCAGTTGTAGGTTATGCAATGTCCTCCTCGCAGAAGGGCAACCGAGACATCTGAAACTGTCCAGGCTAGGTGGTACCGAACCCTATTACTAATTACATTGGTATGTGTATATTTACTTGTATAAGACAAGCATCACCAATTCATACTTATTCCTTTCTTTTGTGTATTATTATCTTATGTGTATTGTATTTATATGTGTTTATATGTGTCAGACTAGTGACAGTGTGTTACATGTAGATTATAGTGATAATTAATTAATTTGAAGAGTGGGTTATTATGAAATATATTTAAATAGTGGTATGAAATTGATTAATGTGATTATGGTATGAAACTGATTAATGTGATTATGCCATGGATATGATATGGGATGAGAACTTTGAATGTTGAGTATAAAAATATATATATCTTAAGCTAGTATATAACTATAACCATTATTGGTTAAATGATGTTCCCCCTACCCCCCTTATTTTCATTTTATTTACAACAATTTATTTATTTCTAATTTATTTATCTAAAATATTTAGAGTAAAAATTATGTGAAAATACTTTTACACTAAGGCTACACTAGAATTGGATTGCCAAACGTGTATTTCTGATTAACAGACCCCTTCTTCAGGGATTAGGAAGTCTGTTAGGACCTAAATCACAGAGGTGCTCTGAGACGGTCACGTGTTTCTGCCTCGGGCCCAGGCCTAACCCAGGCCTAACCTAGTGGACACTAGCCTGCTTGCCGGCTCTCCTGTAATTTATTTCGGTCGTTTCTTTTCGGATTGGGTCACAGCCGGCAATCCGAAAAGAAACGACCGAAAAAATTACAGGAGAGCCAGCAAGCAGGCTAAGTGGACACACTGACCTGCAGCATTTCGGCAATCTTTTCCCACGAGAAATGTAAGGAACGCAAGTATTCTAACTGGTCCTTGGCTACAGCTAAACGTGGACGTCCCGGACCTTCACTATCTTCCGAATCAGTTTGAGTGGAGTAAGATTCACACATCTGGTCATTTACTGACGTTTCGTTAACAGAGCTCAGAAGAACACTCAGACTCCGAACATGTCCTAGCAACAGATGTAGATGTTCTCTCATCGAACTGCCTACAGCCGAATCGTTTTCAAGCAAGGTTAACGTTGCATATGCATCATTCAGTCGGTTGGATACTTCTTGAACCAGGTCATTCGACCACTCAGTTTCTCCTGCTGCACACAAAGAATTGAGCAATCCTTTTAAATTTCGTAAAAACAGTACAAAACCCCGTTCATTTCTTTCTCGACTCAATCCCCCTCTTGGCATAATTTTCCTGCTCGCAGGCTATTCAGATCGCGATCGCTCGCCGCAGCCGCCATTATTCATCTCGCAATGCATCATGGAACCAGTGAATTAATTCAGGTAGCCTGAAAATATTCACACACGGTGTGAATTAATTCAGGTAGCCTGAAAATATTCACACACGGTGTGAATTAATTCAGGTAGCCTGAAAATATTCACACACGGTGTGAATTAATTCAGGTAGCCTGAAAAAAATGAACACATAGTGTGAATTAAATAGGGTAAACTAAAGTAATCTGGCACACCATAAACAATAATTAACTCGTCTATCATTGAAAAAAATGAGACAATTTTGACCAGAACGGACCCTCATAATTTATCGCGTCTGTGATTTTTCCGTATCACATATAGCCTTTCCTTTATCATGTGAAAGTCATGGAGGCTTAAAATATTGAGACATTTGCATATAACATTTGGAAAAAAAATGTGAAAGTGAGGCACCATACATTATACGTAAACAACCAAAAAAGCAACTATTGAAAAATCGCTCTCTTATTTTATAAACTTGTTTTAACGGACGGAAACTGCAGGTTTGCTGATGTTATCAGGTTTACTGAAAAAATGGAAACTACTTTGATTCAAACACAAGATTAAGAGGACTTTAATTCTTGTAATTACTCGTATTCCTACAGCAGTTGTATAAGTATATTATGAAGCATGTCTGCTTCGGACTTTAGCATATTTCGGTATTTCTGGTACAAGTGACTCTTTGTTGCCGCAGCGAGCGAGCCTGAAGCGAGCGAGTAAGGCAGCAGTACTAATTTGTGTAGTGAAGCCGTTTTTTGGCGCATTGCCAGAGCAGTGCATCGTGGTCGTGCGCAAGGACACAGAAACGATATGCGCAGATCAAACGAAGTGCATTGTGGTTATGCGCAAAGACACAGAAACATATTTGAACTTTGAACATCGGGACTCTAATATATGCATGGCTGTTTCCGAAGAACAGCATATTTTTTTTGCTGGGAATCCTGAGAAAGTGTTGTGAATTGGTAGATTCAGGGAATTTACCGGAATTTTTTTGATATATCGAGACAAACTGAAAATAAATAGAAACACGTCACAGCTCAAAAGATAGCCCAACGCTACACAATAGATTCATCTAACACACATCACACATTGACATTTTTGTTACCCAGTAATATATTTTCCCCCCGGGGGGGGGGGGACTCCCTTATGTGAGGGGTACATGGATGCTCGTCGTACCTTTTTGGGGTCAAAATCAGGAGTTTGGTACCGCTTAGTGTACGCTGTATGTTTTGGCGGGAAACAGCGGTACCTTTTAGCGGTCGGGTGTCAATTGAACAAAAAAGCTGTTATCAATTTACATTTTTATTATCTTTTAGGGGTCAAAATAAGCTTGAGCCACGCCCATTTTAGTACCTCTTAGGGGTCAAATCGAAAATGTCCGACGAGCATCCCTACCCCTTTTATATGGGAGTCACCCCCCCCCCCCCCCCCGGGATTTTTCCTGCCAAAGGGCTACTGTGCTTTTCTCCTAATACATTTTCCTTAACTGAGCGGCAGCATTCACTACCTATTAGGTATACTAGTTATAGAATTATAGCACAGGCCCAGCACACAAATTTACGTAAGACCAATGTATCTAGACTCGCTGCAGTTAACGCCGGTCAGTGTTGAAGATATAAATACATTAACTACCTTAATTAGCTAACTATTTGAGTCGACGTCACCTAAATTAGTGTAACCGCAAGACCAACGGTCACAGCGAAATCAGGGGGAGGAATGTCTACTCTAGTTTGAAAATAGACTTAGTCAAACCCCCAGGGGGAGGGTACTCCCATATATGGACTAAACGGGAATGATCCGCTGGACAGGGTATGGTTTTTCGAGTTTCTTATCTTAGACAGGGTATCCATTTTCACATCGACAGATCTTGAACAGGGTATGGTATTTATCTAGTGCTTTATTTAGGCTAGTGCTTGACGAAAACTTATTTAGTTATGACATTATACAAGATCACAATAAACACTGATATCCAAGTATAGATAATTTGTTTTTTGTCTTATAGAGGGATATAAAATTTTAACACTTTGTCTTGAACAGGGTATGGAATTTTGAGTTTTTTGTCTTAAACAGGGTATGGGTTTCAGAGCCCCAGCGGCACACCCCTACCCAACTATGGGTAGAGTACCCATCCCCCCGGGGGTCAAACCGCACGAGTCAACGTTCCCCCGGATCGGCTGAGGATGTGAGGACCGTTCAGTTTGCGCGGGACATGTCAAGATTGGCGACGTCAATAAAAGTAGTACTAAATTTAGCGCATGTAGTCAACACTGATGTTGGAGGGAGGTTGCCCGGGGGATGTTGTGAGCTAATTTAAAAGATTTAGTCATTTGTAGGCCGAAGTTAAATCAGTTACCAGGTTTGATTCATTTGGAAACAACTTGCCGTCTTCAAGGACTCACTCTAATCGATTAAAAAGTTAAATTTAGCATAAGGATTTCAACCTGCTTTTAAACTGGCTGTACAAAGAATGATACAGCCGTTAAATCACTAATGCCAACCTACCAGCTACAAGATTTTGTTGTTCTCAACTAGAAACCCGAAATATATATTATAGCTTTAAAAGCCTTCATCATTTAGTGATATGCCATAGCTATCAAACGGATGGCTTTTCGGGCATATGTGATTATGAGTTTCTAATTTGATCTAACCGGAACATCAAACTAGAATGTTAGCATTTCCGGTTCCGCATGCTAAATCATATATTGCTTTATATAAATGATAACCTGGTTGTGCATGCTTGGTGCCAATTAATAAAGAAGTGACCAATACACTTCAAGTCCAGCATGGGAGAAGCAGAAGAGAGTACAAAAATGGAACCAGAGATTTTCGAGGGAGAGTGCATCTTGGAACAGTTCAAAAACATCGTTAAGCGTACCCCAGACTCCGTTGCGGCCGGCGACTCTGGCGAGGAATTCGAGGCAATGGAGCATGAAAACATAGGAAACAAAATCAACCTTCGCTTTCCCGCAAATATACCGAGCTCAGGCAGGACTGAACAACAGTTCCAAGAGATATTGGGCTCCGATAAATTGCTGAGGCTGCCCAATAGTGTGGCGCTTTCATTCGGTCAAATCGTTGCCCTTGCAGGAGACTTTTATGGCATACCGCACCAACCAATAATTAATCCATCCAAGAAACAAGACAAGCAGTCCAGCCGAAAAGAGCGCTTCATTGCAGCTTATAACACTTTAGCACGTGCACCAGAGAAGGATATTAAAAAGGAACTGGATCAGATATTGGAAATTATGACCAAGGAAAAGAGTGCTATTCAAGCAGCCTTGGAGAACCAAGACGGATCGACAAACATATCCAAGGATGGCCATATCTACATGGTACCAAGCGAGGTATACGAAGAGCTTGGGATATCTCTCCTTGAGAAATGGGACAAAATTACCGGTGGTAAATGGTTCCTTAAAGTTCCAATTATTTTTGGCCGGATTATGAAGTTAGCCGAAAACAACCACGACCATTTCCTGCCTTATGCAAAAGATGCCTATTTGACTGGTCATGAATTAGCTTTGGAGAAGGCAAAGGAAGCCAGTACAAGTAAACACAACGAGCTGAAGATGAGTCTTCTTGAAGAGGCGTATTCTATGGATGCCTTTGCCTGTCATTTCCTAACTGATAGTTTTTCAAGTGGTCACATAAGGTAAGAATTAAATGTTGAAAATTTCCTTGGTCATGTAGATTGAAGCTATGATTGGTTCATTCAGGTCATACCATTATTTAGTTTAAGAATTTGTCGTAGTCAGGCGTTGAATGGGCTATTATCACAGTTCGGCCATCTTGGATAAAACGGCAATGGTTTTGTCCCCGGTAGCCTCGCACTGGTGGGTTTCAGAACGAGTTTACCGGACGAAAACAAAGGTTGTTATTCTCCTTGGACTCAATATGGCGGCTGTGCGTGATAAATTCAGACCTGTGTATTTTCCATTCACATAATATTCAAACTATCTAAAGCCATCTTAAATGTGGTAATGTCTTGAAGTTCCTTTTTCTTGGAGCTGACATGTATGCTGTTTGTGGCTTATCAAAATATCTCTGCTAAAAGCATAGTGAGTAATCTTATTCTAACGTGAACTCTAGCCTGAATTTCAGCCGTCTCCTCTTGTTCGTTCCTCCCGAGAGAGACCTCTGAATCCAATAGCCGATAATGCCGTCCAGTGACGTCAAGGCGGATTAACAATTCGAACCAGAGGAGACGGCTGAAATTCAGGCTACGTGAACTCAAACCTCATGACCGGCCGAGTAATTACGTTGTCAAATAAACTTCCGGGTCAACTGGCGTTTATGCATATGAAGGACTCGACACCAAAATCCTTGAAACTAGATCATTTATCACTTTCACAGGACACCCAGGATTGAACTGGGAAAGAAAACAACGCCAGCTCAAGTTGGCCACCTCCTATGCAAATATATGCACGATGAAGACAACAAGTTTGGTCTGCGCGTGACAAATGCCAAAGGTGACAAGTGGATTGCTTACGGCGATGGTATGCTACTGAATAACGAGAGTGAAGACACCCGTAGAATTGCAGTAGACGCCGTCCAGACGTCCGTTGATCAGGTATACGAAGCATTCCTCCATCCCGAGAAAGCTCCGAATCCAAGCTTGGTGACCGATTATATGCCAGTTGTAGATACGAAAGAAAAAAACAACTACCCCATGTTTCAGGTTAAAGATAGTAAGTTACTGCGCCGCTCCGACCTCAAAAATCTTGGCGATTCCAAAACAGTTAGCGACTGGATTGGTTTGACAACGGTGATGCAGCTCCGATCTTACCAGCCTAAAAACTCGGCTATTGAGGACTTCGACGAGGAATTCGACTGTCGTAGCTGTAGTCAAAGTCTGAATCCAAAACTTGCAGCGGAACATTTTCTGTAAAATATTAAGCATGGTGGGAAAACCGTTTCTGTTACGTTTCTTATGTCATAAGAGCTCAGATACAGGTTCTTTGGCCGCCTAGAGCGTAGATAAGACGCTCTGGTTATGGGTTTACTGTTCTCATAATAGATTAACTATAAAAGACCAGTTGGTGATAGAGGATTAAAGTGAATTGCCGAAAAGCTTATATTTCTAGAAACTTGATTTCGGTTACATTCACAAATTGCTCTCATTTTTCTCTTAAAAGCAGTATTTTTCGAAACTGTCCCATCACTCTTGAAAATTATCTCAAATTTTCTCCAGTATACCTCGAAAGCAGTCTGAGTAGTGCTGCCTTTATCGGAGAAGAAAAGACGGGCGAGTCCATATTAAGAGTTTATAGAAGAGAGGAAATAACGTCTGACGCAGGCCATGTTTACGCGTTTAACTCTGCAATCACAATTCACTTGAAAATCGCTGCATCAAATGAGTTTTACAATTCTTCAAGTCCTATGAACTAAGTTTGTACAATTTTTGTCTCCAAGACATACTCTACACAAGTACTAAGCGGGAATACTCGACTCTAGCTCAGAGTTCCGAGATAACATCTGAACTTAATTTTTATCCCCGTAAATTTCGGCTTTTAATTTTCGATCTGTCAGCGAGTGTCTTGATCGGCACTTAAAGTACAAATAAAGTAGCCTGGTTTCTCAACAGCCGGGCTTTTCTTGAAAACTTGGACTGTGAACATGAGAGCTAATAATAACAGGTATTAAATAAAACCTTTACCTTTACGTCGAATTAATTTCACACTTGGAGTTTTAGTTTAAAGAATTCCAATGTGTTTTGAAAGTTTACGCGGAATCGAACCTACGAACCGTACCGTCTGAAAATCAGGCTAACCTACGCTACACGCAAATAAATGAATAATATTGAAATTAATCAGATGACGTCACGGACAGGGTGTGTTGACCGCGCGCCCAGCCGTTAGTGGGGGGAGGCTTTGGACACCCCAACGGCTGAAACCGGGCCTAGATCTACGCACGGTAGTCAGTTTTGCATATTTCCTTTGATTTCAACCAACCCACATTTGTGCTAGGGTCGTCCGTTTACTTCCCTGGATTCCAGACGCCTTTATTATTCCCTTATTACCTGGGATGGAGAGAAGAAGAGAGGCGTTCTCTAGTCGCTTCGCTCCTCGCTGGCGGCGTGTCGCGCCTTACTCTTAGAAACTCAGGTATCCAGGGGCACAGTTTACATCAGGTTGCTTCGACAACCGAAATGCAGAGCCGGCCTGTACCGCTCGAAATGAGCTACATCATTGGCTTACCCAACAATACAAAACACCCTAACCTTAGAACGTGCAGTACAAAACTATAGAGCTACAATATGAGCAGCAATACATACATATAACTTTATTTCCGTACGCTAGCCACTACAACAGTAAGCTGGTTTCCACGTGGGGCGTAACAATAAATATATGTACAGATTAAAAACATATATTGATAAAAATCAGTAAAAATCTGCTATCAGCATAACTCAGTAACAGGAACAGACACTCCTCTTGAATTGCCGTAAAGATTTGGCTCTTTTAGCCTCATCTGGCAGGTTATTCCATAGCATAGCACTACCGTATTTGAAGCTTCGCTTGAGGAAATTTGTACGCGGTCTTGGAAGTGCTAGATCAGTTTCAGAGTTTCTTAGCTGATAGCGTTTATCGCAGTCACTTGTTTTAATAAAAGAGTTTCTCAAATATGGTGCGGATTGTTCATTTAAGATTTTATATATTAAAATAGATTTCATTTGATTACGTCTGGCTTGGAGGGTTTTCCATTCTAATTTAGCAAGTATATCAACGGATCTTGTGTCGTAATTCGTGCCTGTAATTACCCAAGTGACTCGAGATTGAACTCTTTGCAATTTGTCTTTTAGAGTCTTGCCGCAAGTATCCCATAGTGGGCAACAATAGTCGAAGTAAGGTTGTACAAGTGATTTGTAAATTACTTCGAGTGAATCGGTGGGGACAAATGGCTTAATACGCTTTATGGCACCTATACCAGCACTTGCCTTTTTACATATCTTATTTATTTGATTTTCAAAACTAAGTTTTTCATCGATTTCAATCCCTAGGCAGGTATGTGAGTGTACTCGCGATACCTTGTTATTGTCTATGGAGATATTGTTTGGCTGGCTTTTGGTTTTATTATTTAAGTTATAGATCGATCCAATTATCATTAGTTTGGTTTTGTAGGGGTGATACTGGAGCTTATTCACTACAAGCCAGTCACATATGTTATCCAAGTCAGAATTAATATTCGATGTAAGTTTGTCCATATCAGAGGCAGATGCAAAAATCTGGGTATCATCTGCATATATACATGAGGTAGTAAAATCAGAATACAGGTCACGAGCGGTACTGTATTACTCGAAATGCACGCCTCGAACCTTGACACAGCTCTTTTAAAGACTATCAACCATCATGCTTTGCGAGGGTGTAGGTATTTTTGCATACTGGAAATGCTACAAACAATACTAAATATATCGCTATTGTTTTTTATATGACACGAAATTCGTTGGAGTCGCGTAATGCGTAATAGTAGACCGAGAGGCCTGGGTTTCACTAGCGACATAAGCACAAGCACAAGTAACGTACGCAGAGGATGATTCATTGGTCATTCACAGATCTGAGTAGAACAAGTACTGCTAATGATAAATACAGCACTGCGTCTGCGTATGTTGCTTTGCTTATATCGCCAGTGTTAACCAGACTTACATCACGTTATTAATAGGAAAAATAAAGACACCAGGCCAAATAATGCTCGTTGTTTAATTACACTTTATAACGTTACAATAGTTTATGTTCAGTGACGTGGGCTTTAGATTAAATCCTATACATAAAACAGATAAAAATCTATTTGGCAAAAAAGGTTTTTAGGTTCAAACGAAACTTCTTGAACCTAACTGCGCGTGTCACCTGCGCATGCGCCATTTCAATTAAACGATACCATTCATCGATTTGAACGAAAATATTGCCGGACTATTTTTGTGACACAAATCAAATGTTTCGGTTCAATCATTTAACTACTTAAAGGGGAACTGAACCCTAAAACAACCCAACGACTATATGATGTATTCTAAAGAAATTAGTTCTGCTATGTTATTTTTCTGTGTAGCGCGTCTATGAGAAGAAATTAGTTGTGAAATTCGAGAAATAAGCGATTCACCGCTGAAAAAGAATCTACCTTGTGTTGCGGCTCAATTCAGCGTCCCATATCGTACGTCACACTACCAAGGAAAAACAATCACACCTCCGTAACAAAGAAAACAGAGAAAGAAGCCGTTTTCAATGCCGGAGACAGCATGGAGCTTATTCATTCCCCTTACATGACGTCACAAATTACAAGACTTGAGCCATTTAGCGGAGGTTGTGAGGAAGGTTTTTAGATTTTCTTTTTCCGACGCGAAACACATACAAATAAAATAGCACATCTTATTTCTTTCGAAATTTGTTTGTATCAGTCGTTGGATTGATGTAGGGTCACTTCAGAACCATATGGTTTGGTGTTTAACTGTTTCACTTAATGTATTTTATATCTATTTTTATTGGCAATTCCTTTCTATTAAGCATTGCTTGTTGTTTTACCAGGAGAATCACTATCGAAAACCCACTTCACAAAGGTCCAATATTCGGACAAGTTTTAGTCTTATACGACATTAACCCAACACCTTTTAAACAAATAAATACTTGCCACTTCACGTACGTACGGTCAAACATTCGGACAAGGTTTAATCTTACGCACCATTAACCCAACACCTTTTAAACAAATAAAAACATGCAACTAAACTGGCTGCCAGGAGTGTGCATATACGTATACACATACGCTAAGGGTGCTTGTCTATAGACTCATTCGAAAAAATGGCGTCCAATTTAAAAAGCTATTGTCCTGGTAACGTGAACACGAGGCTAGTCAGTCCACACAAAAGCTTTTGAACGTGTAAGCGAGGCTAGTCAGTCCTAAACAATAGTTGGCTAAACTGGACGCCATTTTTCGAATGGGTCTATGGGAGAACCGAAAATGGATTAAATATCAGTATCGTATACGTACGGATTTTGGTGACGCCCAAAGAAATAAAGATCTGAAAAAGGATTGTTTTGACACGGTATCTCCCTAGAGAAACGTTTCATTTGTTTCTCATCTTTTCCTAGCTAAAAAATCGTTCCTTTACGAGGAGTAGTCATTTACACGTAGCTATAGGAAAACAGCAAAATATTGCCCGTGTTCACAATCCTTTCCCAATGAAACGCTGCGGATCATGAATCCAAGAATCCAGATTTAGATTTGATTTTTAAAATCCTTCCTCGGCATAAATTCGATGGATTCAAAATCCAGTTTTGGATTCTGGTAAATCAACGTACCCCAATCAATTAGGCATCGGAGCCTTCCTTCACCCTCCCCTCCCCGACAATTTTATTCACGTACTGCATTTGTTTCCCTTCATAGTATTTAGCTCAGTTTCAAGGGAACTTGAACTAAGAACAATGTTTGCTCTCAAATAGTTCTTCTGGCTACCTAAATCTATTGCAGTGTTTGTCATGGATATCTAAATCTAATGCTGTGTTTGTCATGGATATCTAAATCTAATGCTGTGTTTGTCATGGATATCTAAATCTAATGCTGTGTTTGTCATGGATATCTAAATCTATTGCAGTGTTTGTCTCCTGTAAATTGTACACTAGATATCATTTATGGACTGATTTTCCTGTCCATAAAACTTATTTGAATTCCCTGCGCGCCGCCATCTTGGATGTTATGACGTCACATGGTTGACCCTATTGTTGCACAACAAAATAACTATTGTTTTCTGACAATAGGGACAACCATATGACGTCATAAGATGGCGGCGCGCGGGAAATTAAGGTTGTCCCTATTGTCAGTAAACAATAGTTATTTTGTTGTGCAACAACAGGAGCAACTGTGTGACGTCATAAGATCCAAGATGGCGGCGCGCGGGAAATTCATAAAGGACATCTAGTGTACAATCTACAGGAGACTTAAAGTGCACCTAACCCCTTTTGCGATTTTTATACATATGAATCTTTGAAAGGTTTTGAGTACTTCTGTGAAGAAATCTTTGGCTTACAAAGAATACTTTATGTTCTAGGCTTGTTTGAAATGGTGAAAATTTGACCTTTCCAGATCCGTGACCGCGTAATAAAAAGACTGGGTCGATTCTGGATCTTACGTTAACTAATTCATAAGACTTTGCAATAAGTTGAATAAATGTTTAGCATTTTGTCTAAAATAACTGTTTTCTTTGCTAACAACTCACAGACTGTATAAATTCTCTATATATCGATGTTGTTGTGATAGAAAGGCGCCATGGAGAATAGTGCATTAATGAGGTGACGTAAGATCCAGAATCGACCCAGGCTTTTTCTTACGCGGTCATGGGTCAGGAAAGGTCAAATGTTCACCAGTTCAAACAAGCCTAGAACATAGAATATTCTCTGTAAACCAAATATTTCTTCGCAGAAGTACTCAAAACCTTTCAAAGTTTCATATGTATAAAAAGTGCAAAAGGGGTTAGGTGCACTTTAACACAACAATAGATTTAGGAATCCATAAGGAACATTTAATTGAGAGCTCACAATGTTTTTCAGTGGATGTTCTCTTTAAGATTTAGAAGTGTTTTAAATATTTTCTTCGAGTTCCATTTACCACAGAATTAAACAAAAACGTTGCAATTGTGCCTGTTGGATAGTTAACTTAAAATATATGCATGCGAATATGCAACGTGTACCCTGGGTATCAGATGCTAGTAGCAATAAAAGGCGAGAGTGAGAAGAGGAGAGAAGCCTCGGGTATTATCCTATAAATATTATATTTCAGCCAATCAGAGCTCAGCTTTACTATGAAATACAGTGGTATTTCATGGCTAGGTCAAGGCCAATCAAAATGAAGAAAATTTCGCGCCATTTCTTTATCAGCCAATAAGAATTCACCATTTTGAATACATAATTAGTCTGCAGACGTGCGCGGCCGCCACTCGAAATTTGTGTTTTCCGGCAAGAAAATATGCAGTCTATCGACCGGTAAGTTACTTTGTTTTCGTGATAAATCTTTTTGTAATTTTTTTATTTATAAGATAATATGGTTGTTTCATGGTTTTCTTTGGAATACTGGCGTAAACGTAACTCGAAATTCATATTATTTTGGTATACAACTCGCCTAAAGGCTCGTTGTATACTAAATAATACGAATTTCTTGTGAAATATTCGCCAGTATTCCATAGAAAACCATGAAATAACCAGTAATTATCCGTTAAGAATCTCACTTCCATGCGGACATTCGGTTCAGAATTTGAACCTCGTCCCTGATTGGATAATTTACTCATTACCAGGCGCAACCGTGAGTGCTGGATGTAACGTTCTCAACCATTAATAATTAATGAGCTTTTTAGTCAATCATAGGACTGCATTTGGTCACATGCATGAATCTTGATACCCAATGAGAGCACAGATGAACATCACTAGTGATTTGGATACCCAAATCACTAGTGATGTTCATCTAGTGATGTTCATCTGTGCTCTCATTGGGTATCAAGATTCATGCATGTGATGGACCTAATTAAGCTACAAGGATTACAGCATAAGTATGACTTTGCATGGAGAAGCGAACCATCATCCTCATGGCTGCTCTTGACTACTAGTCCACTGTCTTGTCCACTACGCTATCAGGCCGTTTGTTGAAATGACCGTGACAAAATAACAATCACAACCCTTGTAGTCTATAATTGCATGCAATAAAATTCCAGGCAAACAATACTTTCTAATGATTTATGAATGCAGGTATTGTTTTCACTTGAGAAGTCATATAAAAAACTCGAGCTTCGTGTTTCACCAGGGAATCCAAACACCTCGAAATAATAAAAGCACTCGGTCGAAGCAGCCTCGTGCTTTCATCTTTCTCGGTGTTTGGATCCCCTGGTAAAACACTAGCTCTCGTTTTTTTATATATTACGTAATGTTCATTGACTTACCAATGGCCCAGAAAAAAACGGTTTTACGTGTTTTTTGATTTGGAACTCAGCGCATAAACGTGAGATTCTCAACGAATAACACCCGAGGCTCTTTTTTTCTTCTCCCTCCTTTCACGCCTTTCATTACTTCGAGCCCGTGGAACCGGGCTAGCAACTGCCAGTTTCTACGAAAAACTCAGTGCCATGGACGTGCGAATTAGCAGGACTCGATGAGGATTGTCTAGGTCGTGTAGGTGTAGACTGTATCAGGGTAAAGCCATGCACCAATAGTGAACACGTAGGATGTTCCGCTCGGGATAATCACGGTTACCTGTGTGTGATTTGAACGATATACTCAATAATTTAGAATTTATTTCGATCAACTGGTTTGGGACTCCGTCGATGCACACGTGAACATATTTCAGTTTGTTTCGGATAAAGGATGAATATTTATGCTCTGCACTTTGATGAAGGGCTGGCTCTCGAAAGATCATCACAGTTTTTCAAGGTGGTTAGCATATACCGTTTGTATTTTAGTTTCAAAAACTCAATAATAATTCTTGAGGGAAAAAAAAGGAAAGGAATGTTTAATGAGTGTTTCTAAATCTGATATAGAAACGGTCCCATTTACATATCGCCAAAATAACCGAATTACATGACGTTTTTGAATCCGTTCCAAAGACTAGCAGCCGTATTTTATCATTCGAAGACTCGGGCTGCGCGCTCGTGTTTGTAAATCTGATAAAGCACTGCTGCTCGTTTTTGAAACAGTACTTAAAATCTGGGCCCAGATGTTTGAAGCCCGATTAAACTAATGGTAATCATTGGCTTGAATTTTTAACTTGTTGAATACTGATTTTGGTTTTACTTAAAATTTATTGTTTGATGAGAAATGAGTAGTACCTTTTTACTTGTAATCCTAGAATAGAGAAACACACCTTTTGCCAAGAGAACCAGAATCCTTGGTTAGCATTTAATACAGGATTAAAGTGCCAATGAAATGGAAAAAACTGATCCCGTATTTATTTTATTTTATTAAATTCAATAGGTTTTTCTTTGTCATTTTGTGCAATTAGAAATCAATATGGAGAGCGCGAACAAATTTGTTTCGTATCAGGCGGACTGCCAAAATCAGGCGGCATTGTTTATGCCGTTAAAGATCTGGTAATCACATGCGTGACGTCAATGCATATGGGTCTGCGCATAAATTCGTCTCCATAAATACAACAAATTAAGTGCATTTTTGGCCAATTTTCAAATTAAATATGTCTTACTTTGAGAAACCTTGAAGATGGCGGCCATAATTGTTCTAATAGAAGCCTTGTAGTCGGCCATATTTTTACTTTTGTGAATATAAATGTGCAGACCCCGTGACGTCACGCATGTGTTTAGCCTATCTTTCACGGCATAAAAATTGTCGCCTGATTTTGGTAATTATGCCTGACTTCAATATGAAATAGAATTATGTTCGTGCTCTCCAAATTGATTTTTAATTGCACAAAATGTCTAAGGGAAGCCTATAATTTAATAAAATAAAATAAAAACGGGATCGATTTTTTCATTTCATTGGGACTTTTAAAAGGCTAATTGATGGTTTTAATCGTGATCATAAATTTGGTTTGAATTGATGAAATCAAATATAACATCTTGATCTTTGTAGAACTACCAAAAATACACTTATAATCCAAATTTTGGAACATTAGATTGTCATAAATTCAAAATTTATTTACTCCGAAACAATACACCCTATCGATGTGAAATTTTCTGTGTAGACTTTTATTATCTATGTCTAGAATATATACAAAGAATGGCTTTGTAGGACTTATAGTTTAAATTTTAGATTTTTGATGACCTCGTGTGAAAACCAAGAATCGGGATTCGAGATCTTGGTGATTAGCATTATATGTTACGTTACTTTCTTTTCCATTGATGCACTAAAAGCCCCCAAAAACGAACTTCGAATAGATTGCGTACCGGTCGTACGTTGTTTTAGGCTGGTTCACACGTGTAAAGAAAATGTAAGCGCAAACGATGTTCACACGTCAGAGATAATGCACGCATGCGCGTTTGAAGTGCTTTTCCAAGGTGGCGGTTAGTCAACGCTTGGTTAAAATTTAGTCGTGGAGGCACGGGACGAAATTCCACCTGATTGATTCCTTTTGATAGAACGCTGATTTGCTTGCGTTTGCAATTGCGCAATCTATGTTCACAAGGGTGAATGTCAACCTAGTCCCAGGCCTTCTGACATGGTAAGTTTTCTGATCGTGTTAATGGGATCCCTGTGGTTTGTACTGGTTTGTGATATTACTGCTCATCCATTGCAACTTGATGATCCGTGAGCCTTATGGGCTTTTGTCACACGGCGGCCATGTTGCCTTGAAACAATAGATTTCCCACGTGTAGCCTCGTACTGAGCAGGTTCAGAACGAGTTCACGCGTGCAAAACAAAGGTTTTTATACTCCTGGGATTAAACATGGCCGCCGTGTGAATAAGGTCCATATTGCCCACTTTAGAAACGAGTAGGGGGCTGGGGCAAGTTCAGTTTCGCAAAGATGCTTGGGATCGTTACTGGGTACAATTAATTACGATGTTTGCCATGTTTCTTTGTATTCTGCAATTAACTTTCCCCAGTAACGATCCCAAGCACCTTTGCAAAACCGAACTCGCCCGAGCCCCTACTCGTTTCTAAAGGGGGCAATTGAAATATCTGAGTGTCAATGAAGCATATATTGAAAGTGGGCTATTACAAGGTTGATCGTTAGTGTTATTATTTAATGGTTTACCTCATTTGGCCACCAGGCTGGGCCATATCCATTATCAACCAGGTCAATCTTGAGCGTGTCGATGGAATTTACGTTCTCCATAATAAATTGAAATGTGTCAGTCGTGTCAGAAGAGCTTTTGAGAAAAGGAGAAATAGTTACTAAATTCATCGTTGTAATTCCTAAAACTCTAAATAAATAAATAGAAAACGCAAAAATAATAATAACAATTCTTAGAATTCATTATGCAAGGCCTCGATGCGTTTCAGTGAGCTTAAAAATCTAAAAATATACCTATGCCAAATAAGTACACTAACTTATTGGTACAAAATATATGTACAAAATATAAACATAAGATATATGCCTGCAATTAAATAAAAGTAAAACAGAAATGTAGCTTTAGAAAGAAAACTCAAGTGTTCTGGCTAAAAAGGAATGTCTTGAGGGAAGATTTAAATCTACTAATTGACGGCGCATTCCTAATGGCTGGCGGAAGAGTATTCCACGGCTTGGGTGCAACATTGAAAATGCACGGTTGTCATAGTACCCATTGCAGTATTGATAATAACCCATGAGAAGCAGAACAAAGAGCGTGCTTAGGGCGATATGGTTGAATAAGCCCGTTTATAGCTTTAAAAGTAAGTAATAATATCTTAAAGATAATGCTCTCCCCTAAATACAGCCAGTGGAGATCACGTAAAATAAGTGATACGTGCGCGACGACGTGCGCAGGGCGTTTAGCTCTAACGACCAATCTAACAGCCATATTCTGCAAGCACTGAAGCTTTCCGATGCTATTAAATGTTTATAATACGAGTTAAGACATTTTCTGGGACAATCCCGTCCCTGCTTGATCGTGCTCCATCAAAAACCAACGAACTCCTGCTTTTCAAATTAGGTAGACAGAAAACGCATAACAGTAAAGAAGATCTGAACTGAATGGAAACGCACATTCTATTTTTCAGTATTCTTATGATTCCTTACTGGGGATCCCTTCTGCCAATTCTGGTCAAACTTCGGCTTGTTCGAGCAGCCGAAAACTAAATCGTGCTTGAGTCTTTCACAAAAATTTTGCTACAGCACAGGTCAGTTTCAACAACATGCATTATGATTCTACACTTTTGTAAATTGTCAGTTCTGTATATGTGCTTCACGTTTTAAGCTTGCTTTTCCAAAATGTCCCCTTCGCACTTTCGGGTAAACGTGTCCGCCATTTTTCTTTTCAAGACAACACTGCATGGTTGCTTGTTTTCCAAATATGGAAAAAGCTACCATATATTGAATAGGTTTGTACTACCAGAAATTACGCTGAAATACCACTGCTCTCAACGCGCGCGCGCTTAAGCATGATAAGGCATGGGTTATTCAGCAATTCTGTTGAAACTACTGGTTTGTCATTTTTTAATGAAATACCATAGAAATAGGCAGCAATTAGGCAGCAATTGTATGTCTTAACATTTTAAGTTAGGAATTCTGGTGTTTTGGTGGTCACGTGACCTTAAGGCTGATATTTAAAACAAAAAATTAAAAATGGGCCGGTCACAGTGCATTTTTAAAGTAACGATTTCTGGCTTATCTGATTACACTTCTGGTTGTTTCTAAAGCTCTGTTTGGAATGGTTGCCATTTTGCCATTGTAGGGGAAAACTGGTTACAAGAACAGGTCCTGTGACCTGTTTTCTCTATTTTCGCCTTAACAATCTATCAGGGTCAACCATTCCAAACAGATCTTTAGAAACAACCAGAAGTGTAATCAGATAATCAAGAAATCGTTACTTTAAAAATGCAGTGTGACCGGCCCATTTTGAGATGAATTTCCAAATTTTACAGCAAAATCTGTTCAAACGACTCAGAATGCTGAGATTTGTATTAAGAAAGACGCCGAGGGTATAGTGAAAGCTGTCGAGGGGAGTCGGAGAGTGGCGCGAACGGTCGTGTTTTTTAGCGTTCCCTTGATTAGAACGAAACTGAGTCACAAGATAAGCTGATTTTATCTTTAAACCCTGCTAGAAAACATTTTCGAGGACATGCCGCCAAAAAAGTAAGAAAAATATTAGTAAAGATAGCGATCATTCAACCTTGGAATTCGATTCCGAAGACCTCGAAAAAGCCAACATGGCGTCTCTTTGTAGTTCGGCAAGCCTGGAAGACTTTCTCAATCGACGCTTAAGACAGTAATCAGAGCAAATTAATGATTTGTTCCTTAAGTACTCCAAATTGACAAAAGTGGATCTCGATGAAATCAAGAAAAGCCAAGATTTTCTAAATTAGATGGATTGATTGATTCCGTGAACGAACGAAGTTTCGTGAACGATTATCTAACAGATAATCTAAAAACATCAATATATAATAAACTCATTACTTGTGGCTTGTTCCTCGACTTCTCAAAAGCATTTGATACTGTAAATAATAACATATTGTTAAAAAAACTTGAAAAGTATGGCATCAGAGGAATAGTTCTGGATTGGTTTTGTAGTTATCTTCAAAATAGAAATCAGTATGGTAAAATTGGCAATACTGAATCAAGTGCACAAAACGTTATATGTGGTGTACCACAAATCAACCTTGGGTCCACTTATGTTCTTACTATATTATAAATGACATGCCAAATTTTTCTAATAAGTTATCATTCAGAATCTTTGCAGATGATACTAACATCTTTTTTTCATGTGACAATCCTACTCACCTAGAAACAGTTATAAATGATGAACTGAAACATGTCTTTAATTACTGTGCTACTAATAAACTTTCTGTTAACTTAAAAAAACAAATTACATAATTATAACCTCTGCCCATAGAAAAAATATAGAAATCAATATTCCCAACATTAAACGTAAACCCTACATTAAATATTTAGGTATCTTCGTAGACGAACATATTAACTGGCATAATCAGATTGCTCATGTTAATAACAAAATAGCTAAGAATATTGGAATCATTTATAAATTAAGGTACTATCTTGATTTGCATATTTTAAAGCAACTTTATTATACACTTATCTATCCATATCTAAACTATGACATCATGAGTTGGGGTAACACTTACAAAACTAGTTTAAAAAACTCTCTGTCAAACAAAACAATTGCATAAGAAATATATTCTTTATTAAAGGGGAAGAGAATCTGGACCCATCTTTTAATCTTCTTGGAATTCTCAAAGTTGGAAATATCGTCAAACTAAAGACATCTATATTTATATATAAGATAATGAACCACTCAATTAGTATCCCATCTATATTTACTGAATTCCTCATCCCTGTATCAAGTATCCACTCTCATAATACAAGATACTCATCCAGAAAAAATCTACTTAGGCCTAGTATAAGAACAAATTATGGCAAATTCACTTTCAAATACTTATCATCCAAATTATGGGAAAGCATCTCTCCTGATCTAAAAGACCTATCAGCTAATTCTTTCAAAAAACTTATCTCTGGAATCGTCAAACTTAATTCTCAACTATCACTGAATTCCTGATTTTCTCATTTCTATTTCAGTTGTATGTATGTTTTCTTCTTCGTCTCTCAATAAGTTGTTAACATCATAGTATATAATAATTTTCACATCAAACCTTTTTCTTCCTTGCCGTAAATATGATCAATGTTATGCATGCTAATTACTTTAAATTGTTTAGTCATATATCTCATTGCAACTGAGCTCAGCCTATTTTTACTTTCCTAATTACAGCAGCCAACTCGAAAGCCTTGCGCTACTTTGGCTACTGCACACAGACATTGTATTATCCTTATTTTTAATCTAATGACTTCAATCCGTTGATTTTTTTCATGCTAATCCTGTTATTTACGTTTTCGAATCAGTGTGAAATAAAAATTGTCTTGTCTTGTCAAGACCAGCGCAACGAGTAATGGACATACCCTGTTGAGTCCAGAGAAGTTTACTCTTTAAATTAGTACTGTAATATTCAGTCCTCTAAGTAGTGTTCTACCTTTCAATCATCTATATGATGATAATTTCTACTTAGCAATTTATGAACTATTTCATTTATTTCCTGTTGTGTAGCTGACTCTAGGAATAAAGAATTCACAAAACTTCCAGTAAGAAAGGAGCGATGAGGTTTGGACCAACGTCAGTGAAATAGTCACAAAATCTATTTGCAATTACTGTTGGAAATATCTTGATTGTCAATGGTAAAATTTGAAGGTAATTTGTTAGTGCGTTTTTTTCCTGTTTATGACTTCATTTAGAATCTTCCAAGTACTTTTGATATTTGATTTAGCATATGCCAACTTCTCCTCATAATAGCGGCGTTTAGCAATTCGTAACGAATGGCTTAGTATATTTTTATATTTTTTTATAAAAATTCTCATTTTCAGGGCTTGGAAAACTGAGATATTTCTTGTATAATTTATTTTTTCTTTTAAGAGATTTTAGAAGACTTTTTGATAGCCAAGGTTTTTTTAAGTGCATTTTGCAGCTTTCACCTTTTTTGGCGGGAAGCAAGAGTTATAAATAACTAAGAATTTGTCAAAAAACTTCCATACGCGTTTTGGGGGTCATTGTATCCGTGTAGATCGCTCCAATTTGTATTTCTTAACCGGTCATGAAATTTCGATATGTTTGTTTTACTTTTGTCACGGAAAACGAACGACGCATTTTATCACGTCAGTGCGTTGCTCGTAAGGAAAACAAAAAATTGGTAGGTGATCAGAGATGTCGGTGAACAATAAACCATTGAAAGAGTAATTGTCTAGGTGGCTCGTAAATATGTTGTCAATAACAGTGGCGGTATAAGTTATTCTAGTAGGGCGCGTTATCAAGGAAAAAATTATTAGAATACATTATATCCAATAATTCATTTGTCGACTGATGACAATGGTAGTTCATTAAATTTAGATTAAAATCTCCATTATGTAGCAAAGTTTGTTTTCTTTGTAAATATTTACCATCAGCAAGTTGAAATTCGTTACGAATTCATCGACATTTTGATTTGGTGATCATCAAAGTCAAGATCAACACGAGATTTATATTCTAATTCAGAGGTTAAATATAAACCGACAACACCACCAGATTTGTCAGAACGGTGGTTGTGGATAAATTTATAACCATCGATATCTATATCGACAGTATGTGCTGAATTTTGAAGCCAAGTTTCGGAGATACCAATTATCGAGAACTTATTGTTAATATTAGTCAATAGATTTTTCAAGCTATCAAAATATACGGGAAAGGCTTCGTATGTTTAAATGAAAAAGGATGAACAGTCGGAATTATTCAGTATCGTTTTTGACAACAGTTCATTTAATTTATGCTCGTTGTAGTAATCGCAGTTAAATATATCAGAATAGAAGTTACAGTCTGGATCTAGATCACTAGATAGTGCTAAGCTTTTGTGATTACCAGGTAGTAACGGATTAAATTTTAGACTAGCTAGTCTATCTTCATCAAAATTCACTGGACCATTCAATAGCAAATTATTTTCGTTCAGGGACTGCCGCAGGCTGTGATAAGATTCCTATGTGGTCCATGAAAGACTCAGGCCTACGGCAAACGTCGAACTTAAGTCGCGCCGATCCTATTAAAAAATATGTTCGGTAGAAGATCGACTTAGGGCCGACGTGGCAGCAAACGTCGAACCGTTATGTCGATCTTAATTCACTTGCGCCTAATCAAATCACGGGAACTAACACGTGTCCTGGCGCATTTCACTATTCGCCCGCGGTTAGTGATATGGCGAAATACAGCGCTCGGTCGAATATATTAAAGAAAGGCCTTTCTGTGGAAAATGATTGTCCAAAACAGAAACAGAATAATGGCGTTCTACACAGCACTCGGTGCCGTGTATAGGAGACGATGGTTGTCACTGCAAGTGGCGTTATTGGCCATGTTCCTAGCGGTTGCGATTCACACATTGAAACCTCTGTTAATAGTCGATCATGCCGCATGCAGTTTTCAACGACATTCTGGATGGTTTGACTTCATATGGTAGAAGCGTTTCAAAGCGAGCTATATCGCAACATTCGCAATAGCCAATGCTTCTTCTGGCATTCCAGCCAGACACGTCTTCATTACTTTCGAATACTGAGCATTTATTACAAAAGGCATTTCGCATTTAAGGCAAACGTATTTTGTGACGTTAAAGCACAAACTACACATTTCCGGCAGAGCGTCATGCGGCAATCACTTCCGATTAAGGCCGCCATTTCGCCTTCGAAATCGCCTTTGTACAGCGCATGCTCACCATGGGGAAGATCAGTGTTTGGGAGATGGGGGGAGATGTTGTTTTCAGGGTTTTGGCACAATCCATACTATTTGCACGATTTATTTATTATTTTACATAATTTATGAATTTAGTTCGGCGCGTATTAAGAACGACGTTTTCCGTAAAGTCGCACCAGAGTCGTAATTCCCGACTTGGCTACTCGAACCTCATGGCCTAAGGCCTACGGCAAACGTCGAACTAGCCATGAACTTAATTCAGTCGAACCTATTAATTTTGAAATAGGCTCATGGATAGTACGACGTTTGCCGCAATTGAGATCGACCTATAGATGGTTTTCACATGACGTAACGGCGGCCATGTTGGTGTACCTTTAACAATAGATTCTTCGTTAGCTTCTTTTGTTAGGTACACCAACATGGCCGCCATGCCCTTTGTCATTTGAATCTCTGGGGATTGAGTGAAAACCATCTATTCAATAGGTACGAGTCCAGCATGAGGTTCGAGTAGTCAAGTCGGGAATTACGACTCTGGTGCGACTTTGTGGCAAACGTCGTTCTTAACACGCGCCGAACTAAATTCATAAATTATGTAAAATAAAAAATAAATCATGCAAATAGTATGGATTGTGCCAAAACCGTGAAAAACAACATCTCCCAAACACTGATCCCCCCCCCCCCCACCCTCTCTGGTGAGCATGCGCTGTACAAAGGCGATTTCGAAGGCGAAATGGCGGCCTATCGGAAGTGATTGCCGCATGACGCTCTGCCGGAAATGTGTAGTTCGTGCTTTAACGTCACAAAATACATTTGCCTTAAATGCGAAATGCCCTTTTGTAATAAATGCTCGGTATTCGAAAGTAATGAAGACGTGTCTGGCTAGAATACCGGCAGAAGCATTGGCTATTGCGAATGTTGCGATTTAGCTCGCTTTGAAACGCTTCTACCATATGAAGTCAAACCATCCAGAATGTCGTTGAAAACTGCGGCATGATCGACTATTAACAGAGGTTTCAATGTGTGAATCGCAACCACTAGAAACATGGCCAATAACGCCACTTGCAGTGACAACCATCGTCTCCTATACACGGCACCGAGTGCTGTGTAGAACGCCATTCTTCTGTTTCTGTTTTGGACAATCATTTTCCACCGAAAGGCCTTTCTTTAATATATTCGACCGAGCGCTGTATTTCGCCATATCACTAACCGAAATCATAGGATCGATCAGGTCAAAGAGGTCGTATTCCTCAATGTAATTTTGGATGAGCATATGTCTTGGAAACCGCATATTTCCCACGTTGCCAGTAAAATCTCTAAATCAGTTGGAATTATATATACATAGTCAAGTTTTTGCCTTTCCAAGCCATCCTTACGTACTTTATACGATTCTCTTGTATACCCATATCTTCAATATTGTGTTACGGCCGGCTGGGGCTCAACGCTATCCATCTAACCTTAATCGTATTGTTATGCTTCAAAAACGTGCAATTAGAATCATTAACAAGGATTTGACGCGCACACCGACCCTATATTCTAGGAGCTTATGTTCTATGTTCTGAAATTCGAACATATCTACTTATTTCATTTAGGAAAGTTTATGTATTCGTATAAAAACAATTTACTTCCTCGAAGCTTTGACAATTTAATATTACGAACCAGTCAAATACACAGTCACTTTACTACAAGAAGCTCTAGTATATTTTATGCTCCTTATTACTCGGGCTGCCTATGGCAGCACCGAGTCTTAATCTGCAGGCCGTTATTTTTTTTAATTTGTTTGTTTCATGCAGCAAATGTTTCATGTATTAAATTTCAAGTTCACCACCAATCAGATTGCACTGTGCTGGTCACGCAACAACGCCAGGTTAATTTATTTACATAATTTAATACAGTAAAATCAAGATGGTTGACCCGCGAGGAAATTTCTCTCAAATTTGGAGTCGCATCTCTCAAATGTAAGCAGTTTAATGTTTTATTTAATTTCACTCGTGCGAAAGCCTTCCAACAGGCTCAGGATATTTCAACTGGCGCTCTTGTCGGAGCCGAAGGACCGCGTTTTTTACCCAGATGGCCAGTGATTTTATATACAACGCGACGACCTGAAGGGGCTGCATGATCAAACTCAAAGCCAGGATCCAGCTAATCCACACATATCGAATTGGAATTTAGCGTGTTGCTTTGCTGCTGAAACCAAAGGCTTCTTCGATAGAAATGGCAAGATGTTGTGTTTTTCTAGGAGGACAAAATATTTCTCGTTTAAGCTTCTCTTTCGCCACGGCTTTGTTATTTGAATCTCTGTGGATTGGTATACTCAAATATACTGCACAATACCATACAACTGAATAAGAAGTCTTTAACAAAGCCAAACTCAACTTCAACTCAAGAGCAAAGCTGAGAGGGAAAGTGAAACTGAACAGTGTCTTGTCAGGTCATGAAGGTACGGTGAGGTTGAAATCATTGCGTGTTTATATCTGCATTTCTTTGTCGATTTTTTGCGATCGTCAGTGTACTTTTTTGCCAAGTCTATTTATATGCAGTGTTATCCTTCTGATCATGATTATATACGTCAATCTCTGGAAGAATGCAGACATGCCAGTAGAAGATAACTGCAAATTTTATTAAGTCCAAGAACCAGACATGTACGCGTACATAATCACATGTTCACAGAGCTCATTGTCATAAAACTAGTCGCAAGCACATCTTAATTACTTAAACGAATTTTAGGAAAAAGCAGAAAAGTGAGGCGAGTTAGAAAACAAAGCCGTAAGGACGGAGAAGAGAGAAATCAGAGATATTATTTAAAACAATGGAGAAATAATTTGTTTGTAAAATCACGTCGAAAAGTCTGTATGATAACTAAAAGCCAAAGCGAACCAGAGGAAAATGTAAATTTCATGCTACAGTATCTCCAATCATTTCACATACCCGAGCAGTTCTCTCCAAAAATCTGAATCATAAAAAGAATCACTGCAATCACTGCTGTCTTATTCAATGTCTCAGATGTATTTATAATTTTATGGAAGCTCACTTTGGTTCATGGATTAGGAACCAAGGGGACCGATCTTGTATGAATTCGAATTTTTACTAATATTTACTAATTGCTACCGGCCACTCCTAAAGACTGCTAAATTCGGCTAATAATTCTTCCCTTTGGTTATTACTAAGAGGATTTCAAATGAAAGTGTATTTCATCTTCAATCTCATGTGGCCCGAGTGAAAGTCCAGATGGGCTCTTGTTGTAGAACAAAAATTAGACAGTTTTCTGCTAATTACCAGGGTCCAAATTTTTTTAACACGCTGAGCTCCGACATTCGTAATGCCACGACCATCTCCTTGTTTCAGTCGAAACTGAAAATGTATCTTTTCTCCCGTCTTTGAATCCGTACCTTTTTCTCTTAACTTTATTGATTTATTTATTTATTAGCTCTATGCTTGTTTTTTTTTTACCATACATGTTCTCTCGCACCGCTCCTGCAATGTTTTAATACAATCAGTTGTCAAAGAGGTAGCCCAAAATCACATAAGCCTAATGGTTTCTATTTGGGCTCCCTCGCCACCTGCAACCGTATATTCATGTAATCATGGTATTTATATCTGTGGCAAAATAAAGAAATGAAAAATAATCTCTATTTTGTTAGAATTCAGGCAAACATCAGCAAATAGCTTTAGCCTCGATTTCATGCTCAAACCATGCCTCAACATGCTCAAACCATGCCTCAACATGCTCAAATGGCATGTATTATAAATGGATAAATATGTAAGGAACGTACGCGCTCGATTCAAAGTCGTCGTATTTTCCACCGGAGTCGATTTGCAATTTTTGCCCTGTTCCTCCTGACACAAACTCCATGTTGACAAAACAGTCGGTACCAGCTGTCAATCCATAACTCGTCACCACTTGGACTGTGAACAGCCTGACTAAAAATGATCGACAAAGACCAACCACAATAAGGGAAAGTTAATTTAATAAGACAAGGGGCATGATGTTATTCGACGGGTGCTCCTCAATTCTTTGAGCAGGAGTTACAAGGGGGAGCTTGGTTTTTTTATTCACTGCTACAGGGGGAGGGGCGCTCAGAACGTTGAAAAGATGGAAGGGAATAACACTTCGTGGAATTTCGTATCGAAGTTAGGCATAATTTCCAAAATCAGGCGACATTTTTTATGCCGTTAAAGATATGCTAATCACATGCGTGACGTCACTAGGTCCTACATTTATATTCACCAAAGTAGAAATATGGCTGACTGCAACGATTCTATTAGAAAAATTATGGCCATCGTCAAGGTTTCTCACAGTAAGACATATTTAAATTGAAAACTGGCCAAAAAAATGTACTTATTTTGTAGGTTTATGAAACGAATATAAATACGCAGACCCAGTGACGTCACGCATGTGATTACCATATCTTTAACGGCATAAATATTGTAATTATATATAATTATAATAGTAATTTTATATATTTCCCAGTAACCGTACAATCAGCCTTTCATCTTGTCTTAATATTCGTATATATTTGCTGATTAGATCCCATCCAAGGTGATCCGGTTCCTGCACTTCGTCCGAATTGGTCCTTGCATCCAGTCAAGAGATCATCACCTAAGAGAACCGATCCCCCCATACTAGCCTCTCTCCCCATCATAGTCTGCGCCGATTTATTTTTAGCTTGCATAAATTAGTTGGACTATTTTTACCACTCTATCCGATTGGTTGTGGGTGTCACGTGTCCGAATGGCCCGACGGGCGGCGAGAGCAGAAGAATGCATTCAGTGTTTTACTAAGTAATCAAAGCATTCACAATTTTCTACTTTCACGACAGTTACTCTACAGATTCATATTGATTACGGTGTTGCGAAAGCATGTCCGATTATTTACGATATTATAGGTTCTATTTCTAATTTCTTTAGCGAATTGTAAGGGTCTGTTTACGATAATTCCAAACTCAGTCAGTCAGTGTTTCAGATTAACTGGATTAATAATTTCGCAAAATTGTGGTCAAAAGTCGATGCGTGCTTGCTTGCTATAAACTGAACGTTTCTAAAATTATTAGCCTGATAAAAGAGCAAATAATCCGGTCAGTTCCCTAGGTATGTTATCTAGCTATACATGAATATGAACTACAGGGAACGAGTATTTATAAGGTAAGCGAAGTTTCAATAACAACGATACGGGATTGTTAATTTATTCAATTTTTTGGAAGACTTTCCATGCTCGCCGATCCGGCTACAAACTGAATGGAATACAGCTTCATTTCCTTTGATAGTTTCACGAAATTCAGGTCACTCTAGTTTCTTTTCACGGCTCAGTCCAGGTCACATCCGAATTTCTTACGGGTCTGGCTTAATACAGCCTACAGTTTCCCAGTCAAATCCAAACGGCAATCCGTGAGGAGCTGGAACCGAATCTTAAAATAGCATCGTGACGTCCACTGAGCCAAATATAGATTGGCGCAGACTATCATAGGGTACGGAGATCAGTTCTCTTAAGTGATGGTCTCTTGATCCAGTACATTACGCCTGATTTTGGCAATTCCGCCCGACTTCGATACGAACAAAATTGATTTTTAATTGCACAAAATGGCTAAGGGAAGCCTAGAATTTAATAAAATAAAATAAAAAAACGGAATCGATTTGTTCATTTCATTGGCACTTTAAGGGAGCTACATGCTAAACAAAATGTAACAACATGTAACAAAACATATGCTGCCATAACTGGCGAGGAATCAAGGAATATACGCATACACCAATGTTTATGTACACACAACTCACAACCTCGGGGTGGGGGTATACTCCTGATACTCCCATGTATTAGGGATACCTCCCCACAACACAACACACACACACCCTCAATCAGATAAATTAAACCATGCTTACAGTCCGTATCAAGCTCGGAGCACGAGTAGAGTGTGTTCACTCTTTTCACATCCAGTACCGAGAGGCGAGTGTCTCCGTTACCAAGAGTTGTGCATGTGTCACTCACAATTGTCGGCGAGCTGCTGCTAGTAGCAAAATAGGTTGACGGGTACTGTAGGATAGAATCACAGTCGTATGCCAGATTTTGATTGTCTGAATTGAGCTTCGCGAATTGATCTTCATAGCCTAAAAGCATAAAAGCTACTATCAAGAAAAATATATGTGAAGGACTGCAAAGATGCACTAGGATTTGGGTAAGGTTTGGTACTGACTTCGCCAATTGTCGTTGTCTCAGCCTCCGCGTGCATCTAAAGCCTGGTTTTCACTAGCGACGGAAGCAGAAGCGTAAGCGTAAGGAGCCTTACGTTCTAGTGAAAATCAAGAAACCGAGACGTAAGCGGAAGCGGAAGCTCGACGGAAGCATAAGCGGAAGGAACGGAAGGTTTCCTTCTTCTTACGTCTCCGCTTCTGCTTCCGTCGCTTCCGTTCCAGTGAAAACTAGTCAAACGTAAGCAGAAGCGGAAGCAGATGAATTTAGCCAATCAGAATACTCATTCTCAGGCCCTTAGCAATGTAAATATAGCATGCAAGCGAGGTTTTCGCTTCTGAACGAGGCTTATGCTTCCGTCGTGTTCATTTTCACTAGAACATTAGTTACTTATGCTTACGCTTCCGCTTCTGCTTCCGTCGCTTCCGTCGCTAGCGAAAACCAGCCTTAAAGTCTATTAAGGCCAGGGTCATTGACCGAAAATAGAAGAACACATTTTTCAAGATTATGACCTAGAACCTTGACATAAATATGTGAAACTCAGTACATCACCTGTTAACACGAATATCAGAGGAAAAACTCCTCCTAAACTGGGGTTGCGAGTTTTCACCACTATATTTTGATAACTCACGCTTAGAGAATTTGACTATCGTTCACTGTTAAGCAGACATTCAGCAAACAGGTCACGTGACCACCTTCCCGCCTTAATATATTATCCTCTAATCAATAAAAACAACATATATAATTGTGATTCTATTTGACTTGTTAGAGCAATCATATTTTCATAAAAAAATGTGTCCGTTGTATAAAACTCGCGGTCCCATTCTTTATAAAAAAAATTGTTTAATTCACAATTGAATTACAGGAAAGCTTGTGAGGTGCGCAAAGGACACTGGGATAGACTACCGTTGAATGATTCTGTTGCATAAGGTAGTCGTGTCTAACTTGTTCCTTGCATCACGTCTGTGTCCAGTCTCCCTCCCCTCCTCTTCCCTTCCTTCCCAGTCCCTTCCCTATTCACAAGCTACTGAGTCCCAACTTCTATGAAGTCATCATCATGGTTGGCGCGGAAGGTTCAAAATAACTCAAAAATTCAAGGGCCTTTTGTCAAGTGTAGGTCATCGAAAAACCATTACCAATACCACGTCCAAGGAATGTTGCATGTACGACCACATCCTCATGAAATCATATTCACTGTTTGAGTAGCCAATCAGAGCGCGCGAAAAGTGATTTTCACTAGTGTGGTATATACTAAAATAGTTTATTAGAGCTTTCTTGAATGAACCTATCGACGTGTCACAACATTGATTTTATTCCATAATTTTGTAGCAGATGGAAAAAACAACTTCTCAGTTAAATCTTTCAGTACGGGTAGGAATAGACTTGCTCCAAGTCAAAAATCGAGCGCAAGAATCGAAGGGGGGCTAAGAAGGACTTTGAGAAAGTCTAGGGTAGGAAGTAAAGTAAAGTTATGTGCAGACCTTAAAGAATAATGCGTTCTTTGGAAAACTATAGATGGAAGCAAATCTTTCAACCGCAGATTGACCCAGCAATTATAGCTAGCTCACGAAGTTGCCTAGCCATACAATAAGTATTGTTATTTTCTCTTTATAATATGCCACATTTTATAATTAACTCTGAAACTGCTTACCACTCAAGACATTGTCAATGTTAACCGTAATGGTATCGTCCCTGTCCTTTCGATTGTGCTCGTGAAAGAACCCAAGCGTATGCATCATCTCGTGAAGCATTTTACCCTTTTTTTGACAGGAGCTACTTAGTTGAATAAGTCTCTTGCCGGTTTTTTTTCCAACATCGCTGATGCAACTACAAGATAATAAAAGGCAGCATTAGTCCATACACAGTATTAATTTTGTACAACTATATCTAATTATACCTCATTCACACCAAAACTTAAACATGTAAAATCATATCTGCTTGCAGCGGCTCAATGATCGCTTGTACTATAAATTAGTTTCAAACTGACCTTTCTTAACTAAATAACATGTTCGAGGTAGTTTTAATCCTGTATAACAAGCACATTCAAGATAGGGGCTAGTTAAAATCGATTTCATTAAACAGGTTTAGTTGGTACGAATGGGATTGGTATGGGTGGAGACTGACCATTTCTTTATTTTCACGAGGAATTTAACTCCTTTTTACAAACAATGTATGGAAAACTGAAAACACGATTTCACGCTTCCCAGCACAGCTACATCCCTCAAATTTCGATATGTTAATCTTTTACCTGGTATCTAAAGTTTTTATCAGAAGAATATTATATTTCAGAAATTCGATTTTACGGATTTTATTTGGCATCGGATTCCCATTGATTCCCTTACAAACACTGTATTTCGCGCCATGTTTGCACTCCTTTCAAAATGTCAGAATTTACCGCGAACTGGTTTATTATCTGACCTGAGGTAACGACCCGGAAAAAAACAATAACTGATTATATAAAGAAAACAAATATAAATCAAGAGAAATCAGTGCAAAAGGCTTAGAAGAAAAAAGAAGATAAAGGGGGAAAAAAGAAAAAAAATATCACTAGCTACTGGTCAAGAATTTCGATCCGAGCCGCCTGGTTCAACAGTGCAAGCGCCGGACGGTGCAGCGCTTTTTCAGACACGTCGGGGTTCCAAGCTCCAAGCTCATCCTATATATCAGATGGTGCTCCGCTTTGGCCCGCACGGGAGCTCCGCTAAAAATGATTACACAATGAAAATTTGACAGTTGAAGAGAACAGGTTGTGCTTCGCGTTAGAATTGCGTAAGAGAATTGCGTGAAAAGAGAACAGGATGACCGTAAACTTTGAATAACAAAACGAAATATGAAAACACCTCACCGGGCAATTAAAACTTTCATAGAAACATTACCGTGTAATCACACACAAGAACCATGACTATCACACTTCGTTGTTTGTTTGTCTATTTGTATGATTAGTGTGTGCTTATATTCTTCGTTGCAAAGAGACCAGTACCACAGGCAGCCCAATCTCGTGATTTGTGTATTTATACGCTAACAAATATCGCTTGAATAGTTCATTATAAATCCTTCCAAAAAATGTATGTTAGACAAATAAATACACGACTTCACCCTACAATGTTTCAGTTGTGGTCATTCATACCTCTGACCTCTTCTTGGGTCTTTTCCGCTGCTGTTTTAGGGAAGGATGATTCGAAAAAAGCAGCGGAAAAGACCCTAGAAGAGCTCAGAAGTATGAATAACCACAACTGAAACATTGTAGGGTGAAGTCGTGTATTTATTTCTCTAACATACATGTTTTGGAAGGATTTATAATATGAACTATTCAAGCGATATTTGTTAGCGTATAAATACACAAATCACGAGATTGGGCTGCCTGTGCCAGTACTAGTCTTCATGCATTACCTCGAATGGGTTTGAAATTCCACATAGTCCGTCTCTCCATTGCGGGGAACGAATCTAACGCACGTTAAGCGTTCAAACACTTTGGCGGCTTGTGTGATCTTTACTTGAGACACTCCTATAAAAGAGAATTTAAAGACTATTAGATCAGGGCTGGAGAAACAATGAATGTTTAACGGACCTGAAACACCTATAGGGGCTGATCAAAGTCCGGCTAAACCACATTTATTATCGAATTGGAATTTAGCGTGTTGGTTTTTCTGGAGGGAGGAAAACCGAAAAAAAAAACATCGAAGCAACGACGAGATACCAAACTCAACTCACATGGCGAGAGCGTGAAAGCGGTCAGACTTGTAAATTATACGTGTTCATGTTTTATATAATTAACAATTAGACCTACAGCCCGAATGGGCTACGAGTCAATAGCCCATGAGGCGCAAGCGAATGGGCTATTTAACTCGTAGCCCATGAGGACGAGAGGTCTAATTGTTTTAGTATAAGCTACCTAGTCGGACAGTAGAAAATAATAGAAAGAAACAAATTGAATTTGAAAAAAAAGTTTTTATTTCGTGAAAATGCGTGCGGTTTTTCTCTACCATGGGCTAGCACAAATAGACCTATAGTAGGGTAGCCAATCAGAATGCATGATTTGTAATAGTCACCAGTTGGTTCAATAGACCGTTTCGCATTCAAGAATTACCGCTGGATGTGATTACTACAGACGCATGTACTCAACGTTATATTGTCTCATTCGATGTAAAATATTCACAAATACCAGCGAGAAGTTGCAGAAGTTCACGCTACAACAATACATAGAGTTGTGAATAACCCATCTTGCCGCTTGTATTTATGAATATTTAAAGACCCTGCGTCCGAGCCCATGGTGCTTTGCGCGCGCAAATCATTTTCGTAGGCTACGAAAATCAGAAAGATCGTTGTTGTTGTTAGGTGACTCTCGAATCTTTCGAAATCCATCCCTAGTTTGGGCCATCATGTAATTATTCATAGGTATATATGCTTAACTGACTTTCTTTTATCTTAACTTTTGTATATATACTTTTTTAAATGAAACTTTAGTTCGAATCCTGGTCTAGAGTGGCGAATAGAGGAATGCCGGAGAAAGGACCGAGACAGCGAGGCGAAGCGACTCCACAAATAATCCTTCAGCAGTCCACATTTTACTTTCTCTAGGTCTACCTACAAGAGAACACTTGTGGTTCAAAAGGACTACTACGTGAGTTTCCAGGGGATTTGCTGCACTAAGGGACCGGCGGGCTTCGTTGGAAATACAAAGCACAAAGCAACCACTTCTGGCATCAAGATCATTCGCAATTATAATTTCGCACGGCTAAGCTCAACTGAAGTGTTACGACTTATCTGTATCTGTATATGTTTTGCATTTATATTAGCAGAGAAAGCAATGTCCTTAACCTTTCTTTTTCATCCTCCAGTACGTCCAGAAAGTCTTGCTACCAAAACTACGACCAAGGGTCAAACTCCAATCTGCCGAGTTCAGCTGTTACTTCGCTGTCAGTTTGACTCCAGTGCGAGTGCGAGTACGACATTTCATTTTGCACTCAAGATATATCATTCGCAAGGAAAGAAGAGATCTTCAAATACAGCTAAGCAATACTGGATACATGAACACAAGGTAGCAAGAGTATGTGTTTGCTTGTAGAGTTGTGAAAAGTCGCACTCGTAAACCGAATTAACATCTAAGACAGAACAATTGAATTCACTGGCTTCCTGCCGAGTACTGTTAAAATCATATTCGAAGCATCCGGGGGAAATTCATGGGCTCGATTGGGTTTTAAATCCGGTAGAAATTATGAAATTCGTTATCCAAAGTGTATGTGTACTTATTTTATGAAACTTATAAACAATCGTGAGCATTTTAGTTCGCCTAAAAGGTGGCCTTTAATTTATGCGGCCGTTGATAAACAAACTAATCATAACATTGGCGCAAGGCACCATGGGCTCGGACACAAGGTCTTTAACATCAGAATGAGACTGACATTGAGTAAATGCGTCTGTAGTCATCGCATCCAGCGGCAATTCTTGAATGAGAAACTGGACTAGTACGTCGTAGTTCATGAAAGGTAACCAAGCCTTGTTGACCCTGCACTGATACAAACCCTCTTTTTATGAATATGGATAGATTGTGATTATCATGCTAACTAGATACAAGCCATGGAGGATGGAGTTGACCCTGCACTGATACAAGCCCTCTTTCTATGAATATGGACAGATTGTGATTATCATGCTAACTAGATACAAGCCATGGAGGATGGAGTTGACCCTGCACTGATACAAACCCTCTTTCTATGAATATGGATAGATTTTGATCATCATGCTAACTAGATACAAACCTCGAACAAAGCTGTCTCAACTTCAGCCTCGATGTCACCAAAGGCTTGGTTACCTTTCAAAATGGCGCTCAAGAACTACGAATTGGACTATTGGCCCCAGGCTCAGTTTATTGCTGAAAACGGCAAACACCAATTAACACAAAAGATAAGAAGAACTTTGATCAAACTCCGAATTAAAAAATATGGTGACCGTCTCTTGATTACTAGCAAAATAAAGGTCAAATAAATTAATCCTTTTGGATTACGGTTCCGATGCCCAGTTGTTCAAGTCTTTTGTTTCAACCGGCGGGCCACCATTGTCTAACTTCACAAAGCTCTCATAACTTACGAGTACTCGTAACTCGAGAGAAACGCTGGTAGTATAGAAAGGAAAATCAATTCTAAAAGCAGAAAACGCGCCACAAAGTTTTCTTTTATCTTAGTTAGGCTTTTTGATTAGCTTAAATTACTTTTCTTTCATTTTTCATCGAGATTATTCTGGAGATACGAGTACTCGTAGGTTACGAGAGCTTTGTGAAACGGCACCCAGCTGCCAAATAAACAAAGGCTTTGTACAACTCCGCATGAACCGTAAACTGGTCTATGAAATCGTGCGTTTCTAAGCCTGGTTACGTTACCTTCGCAATGATAAGTAACATACGCAGACGTAGTGAATGCATTGATCATTAGCGGCGCTTGTTCTTCTCGCAGATGTGGATTGAATTGACTCTTGTTAATATTTATGCGCATATCTAATCCCCGCATCGTGGATACCGCAACGTGCATCCGAGTTCGAAAGGACAATTCAGGATTTTTCCTTTTGTTTCCAATGCATAGAGGAACACAGCAATGTTCCGTCCGCGACGCCATTTTGCTTTTCAGCTAAGAAACGATGCGGGCCTCGTTTTCGAATAGCTAATTATATGCGCATAAATATTAAGAAAAGTGAATACTTCTTTACAATATAACACAAGTCCACTTGCCGTTGACCGTGTAGGGTACATTAACGTTGGATCCACTCTTAGGCCAGTCGTATGTGGAACTGGGCAGCCTTGATCCACGTTTAACAACGGCACCTGGTTTTGTCAACATTTCCAGGAGCTCACGGTCGATTCTCATGTCCGATCCTTCAACGAAACATATTTAAAAAGTAAAACAATTGTAATATTACAAAATACTATTTGCAACGTTTCAGGTTGTAAGAGATCAGAAAGAAATTTTGGATGAATTATGCGTGAATTTTAAAAGTGTATGCCTCAAACCAGCTATCATGCAGACGTGGTCAGTTTTGGTATTTCTATTTTTGTCATCTAAATAAAGGTTAGATGAACACCATACTATATATATAATAGAATCGCATAGCCAAAGCTGAATCTCACGGTGCATTTGCGAAATCAGACGCTGATTGGCTGAGACGGAGTGGTGGTTCAGAGTGGAATCACCACTGTAGCTACGCGCGCTCAGTTTATAACTTAGCAAAATATCAACAAAAGTACTAAATCTTCAAGTAATTCATCGGAATATGCGATTCAAGGAAAATCACATGCGTGACTCGGTAATTCCACGTTAAATTGCACTTGAAAACCGATATCGCCCTTGTCGAAGTGACTCGGGCGATATCAGTTTTCTCGTGCAATTTAACGTGGAATTACCGAGTCAGGCATGTGATTTTCCTATATTATGTGTCTTGATCAGAACCATCCCTGTGCATACGTTATCAATAGACCAATCCAAGGTAATTTCCACCATCTTGTAGGGGTGCAAACATAGCGCGAAATACAGTGTTGGATTTAGAATCCGATGCCAAATAATTTTCGTAAAATCGAATTTCTGAAATATTCACTGTCTGCAAACTTAAGATACCAGATAAAATATAACTGATCCAAATTTGAAGTATTTAGCTGTGCTGGGAAGCGTGCAATCGTGTTTTCAGTTTTCTTTTCATGTGTCTAGATCTGTAACAACGCGGGAAAATTTACAGACAAATGTATGGAAAAGTGAAAACACGATTGAACGCTTCCCAGCACAGCTACATCCCTCAAACTTTGATCAGTTATATTTTACCTGGTATCTTAAGTTTGCAGTCAATGAATATTTCAGAAATTTCCAAACAAACGAGGCCCTGCTAGAGTTTTAGGATTATGGATTATTAGGGTTTTCAGATAATTAAGGGATGTGGATTATTGGCAACTAAATAAAAGGATTACGAATTATTTGGGTTGGATTTTAGGATTAAGGATTATTATCACATCGATAATAAAAATAAGGATACGGATTATTTCCAAAATTTACCCAGGATTACGGATTATTCAGACTCCCCTAACAGGGCCTCACGAACACTGTATTTCGCGCTATGTTTGCACCCTCTACAATTGCAAGATGGTGGAAATTACCATAATTGGATTGGTCTATTCGTTCAATGCAAGTATAAACAATAACAAGTGCCTCAAGCATGTTAAGTCCTGGTTCAGGGATCAAATTTCGGGTAAAAACTGTTTTCATTATTTGAGGACAGCCGAGTACGGTGAGTGCGCCAAGTATCTCACGATAATAAACGTGCCACGTGTTCTGTCACGGGACTTAGACCACGAAATCAGTTAATCAAAAACGCGGCTCCGAGTTTAACAGAAACAGTGAGGATAATGAGTGGGTGTGGTTAAGGTTAAAGCCTCTTACCTATTTCAGCTTAGAAAAGATGACTACAATGTTTCGTTAACGAATTAAGGCGAAAATATGCAAACTAGGTCACGGGACGTTTTGTACTCTTAACATTTCCTTATCTTAATATGATAGTCATGTTTTCTAAGCGTGGTCTAAAACACATCTGGATATTAGTATTATGGTGTGATTAGATTTTGTTTAAATTGTTGTTCCTGTAAGAAACGGTAAATCTATTTTGCGTTAAATGAACCAGGCCCTTAACATGCTTGATGCGCCGTACTCATAATATTCTTTCTTTCTTTCTTTCTGTCTTTCAATTCTCACGTTTCTTCTCATTTTCACCTTTAATCAACGTAAGTGGTGTTTACATGATACCGGATCGAACGAGTTCATCCTGATTCTCGCTTGTAGTTATGTATTATTGCGACATTCTCATACCGGAACGACTCATTCCAGAATGAATTGAAAGTTCTTTCCTGAATGAAACTTCTGCTTAGATTAACCATGCACCCGTTCTTATAAACGTAGAAAACTTCAAGGTCTCCGTGGTATCCCCGAGCCAACTAGGGCCAACTAGGGCCAACTAGGGCCAACTAGGGCCAACTAGGGCCAACTAGGGCCAACTAGGGCCAACTAGGGCCAACTAGGGCCAACTAGGGCCAACTAGGGCCAACTAGGGCCAACTAGGGCCAACTAGGGCCAACTAGGGCCAACTAGGGCCAACTAGGGCCAACTAGGGCCAACTAGGGCCAACTAGGGCCAACTAGGGCCAACTAGGGCCAACTAGGGCCAACTAGGGCCAACTAAAACCTGGTGTACACAACAATCATTTTGGACACGGTACTCCTAAATTTTCGGTAGCGTGCCAAACCGTTTGGCTCGGCACCGCACCCTTTATTTTTGTCGTGTAAATGGAAATGTTCCGGGTCCGCGTGTCCGAAAACTCTAGGAGTTCTGAGATCTTGTGAGTAGGTAGTCTTGGTCCGCCTGGTTGGAGTGCCGTGCCCAAGTTCGGAGCGCCGTGCCCAAAATTATTGTCGTTTAAACAAGGCTTAAACAATGAGATGAAAGCAATATGTACACCGAAGTACAACATACTCAATAGTGTGTTCTCAATCTACGTCACATAAAAAATACCTGCAGAAATTACAATCATTTTAGATCTTGTGTATAGAGCAGGCAAGAATGCATAAATGAACAAAATGTTGGAGCAATAGAGTTCTTTGAAAAGAAATAGTTACCGGTAAACTAGCTATGTGGCCACCATGTTGATGTATAGCTTTGGTACACCAAGATGGCGACTTTACCTTCAATATGATTAGCTGTCTATTTAAAACAATTTAGATATCACTTAAAATGTTTATCAAATCTGAAATTTGTAACTGGCCAAAAGTATATCGATTTTCGTGACATTTAGGAAACAGCTGAGCTCGGCTGTCACAAAATTCAAAAATCAGTAACTCAAAAGCGAACCACTGTTCGTCGTGAAATTTTCAAAGAAAACTGAGAATACCGATCTCTAAATCATGTAAACAGAACAGCTTTATACATTATAGTTTAGTAAAAACAATACGGGAACCTACATAGATTATGCAATTTGATTGGCTCGCTGTCTTGGAATAATGAGCAATAGCCAACTACGAAACTCGGGATAATTTTGAAGCAAAATGGCAGGCGTAAATTCACGTTTCGCGATTGTTTCCGATGCGGAAATTTTAGAAATTCAACAAAATGCAGTGCCCAAAAGCAGGTTCCCATGTTGTATATACTAAAACAATTATTCGCCTCAGGCTCAGTTGATATTGGTGAAGTTCTCCTCTACTTCGTCTCGGGGAATATTCACCAATATCGACTTCGCCTTCGGCGAATAATTGTTAATTATATTTTCGAATTTTGATGACGTCACCTGAAAACACACTATAGTCCTTTACTGCACTTCGCATAATCTATCCTATGTCCCGTATGTATATGATGTCATTGAACAATAACAGGAAGTGTTTACACATGACAATACAAACATTACAGTCGCTTCCTCACTTACCTTCTGGTTTCTTCGGCAACTTCTCATTAGGACGAGGAGACTCATCTAACAAAACTAACAAAAACATATATGTTATTTACCGGCTTAGGATTAGTCTCCTTCGCAGCCGTTATTTGTGTCGTCACGCAACGCTTCTCCCCAGCGTTGCGTGACAACACAAATAACGTCTGCGAAGGAGACTAGCTTAGGATCGGTCCGTTGAGAAAAACTTTTCCCCAGAGGCCGAGATAACGTTTTTATACTTTTTCCCAGTGATTTTATTTTAATGTTCTTTCGTACACTAAAATCATAGGTAATTTTCTGCAGATTTTTACTTAGGTATGTGGCATAAATATATAAGATGTTCAATGCTAGGGAAATCTCATCAAAACTTTTGATTTTGGGGGAAAATCCTAGGAAAAGTAAGGGGTTTTACCAGTCTGTTTACCTTCATCCAGGCCTTCATCCTTTGTCTCAAGTCTCCTCGGCATCGGCGGCTTGTCATTGGCTACAAATTAATATATCACAATCTTAACAAGAGTCTTTAATAACCTTCTTTCAGCCCCGACACGTTACAAAGTAAGTGCGAACGTGAATTTGCCTCGCGATCCTGAACTAATAAAATTCACTTTATATATAGAAGTAGCCTGCAGAACAGGCGCTTTGAAGGTAACACGTTTACTGCTAACACGTAGCTCAGTAATCTTCCAAGTACTCATGGCCCGGGGGGGGGGTTTCTTCCTATATTCGGCTGGTAGGAGTGATCGTCGTATTTAGTATTTTTTAGGGGTTGTCCAAGCGAAATCCATTTTTCAGGGTGATTCATAGTTAGACTATGAGGTACATTTCAGGGTGGGAAATTTTTCACGGTTTGGTATTTTTTTAGGGTATTTTTCGAGGTTTTCCGACGGTAACTCCTACCCGTTTTTACCTTGAAGAACCATTTTTACCTTACCCCAGATTCTCCTATAGTCTCCTTCGAAGCCGTTATTTGTGTCGTCACGCAACGCTCCTCCCCAGTGAGGAGAAGCGTTGCGTGACGACACAAATAACGGCTGCGAAGGAGACTAATAATTATCCTACTGTCGTTTCCGCCATGTTTGGCCTAATTACCAAGCATATAAATAAAAATATGAACTCCTCGGCTTAGTTATTTGGGAACTTAAGCAACCACAACGTCAAGGACGACGGCATAAAGCAATAGCGATACTTACTGTGACGTCACACAGGCCAGTCACGCCACATTTGTTGCATTCTGTGGTTGGCAGAAACGAAGCGTGAACCCAGTCAGTTGCTGATAAAATATCACAGGTCGGTGCTTATTCATCGCCAAATTACTTTATTGTTCTTCCAAAATGCAAGCAAGCCCTTTCGTCGAAGCTTATATGCTGTTAACTTATAAGTCTTATAAAGGAATTAAGATTTGAAAGCAGAATTGAGACTTTAGATGTATTTTGGTTTTTTTTGCCACCGACATTATATATGCAAATATATAAATGACGTCAGTGTTTACAAACAGTAAGTATCGCTATAGCCTTAACAAAATACATTAACTGCACGTGAAAATTAAATGCACGCAGTCGCCTTCATTTCAACCGTTGTCTGCAAAAACACAACGTGAAACTCCTAAATTTTACCCGACCGTAAGAAAGATAATCACTCCGTTTTTTTCCACATACAGTGTTCACTCAAGTAAACAAATCTCCAGACCCTATATGTTGTTCTAATCAATTCCAGTATCTGTGTATAGCTCTACCGATTCCAGACCTGCCCATCCCCTGGGGGTGGGGGCATTTGACTGAGTTTTTGTCCCTGTCAGTTTCCCAGCAAAGAAACGTTGGCGGGGTGGGGAATTGTATAAAGAGAGTCAAAACAGCGAATTTTATAAGAGATTTGCACCTGTCAAATACCCCACAAATGCCCGTTTGTAAACAAGTTTTGTAAACATGTAAACAAGATAAAAGACAAAAATGCAGTAGACACATGTACCCTTTGGGTACCTATTTTTTAATCAAACGCGAAATTCTCCGTACATTGTAAAATGTCAATCATACCGCTTGTCAGTACGTTGGCCGTGTTTGTGGCTCTGCGTGGTCCTCTGCGTGCGGATTGGCATGGAACAAGAGGCGAGAGAAAGTACTAGTGTGATTTTATGATAAAAAAACTAGCTTTCTAAAAGACAAAAATGCAAAATAACAGGAAAAGCTCAGAGTATTGACAAGAGACCATCACTTATATCATATTCATGTATAGCTAGATAACATACCTAGAGAACTGACCGGATTATTTGCTCTCTCGTCAGGCTAATAATTTTAGAAACGTTCAGTTTATAGCAAGCAAGCACCCATCGACTTTTGACCACAATTTTGCGAAATTATAAATCCAGTTAATCTGAAACACTGACTGACTGAGTTTGGAATTATGGTAAACAGACGCTTACAATTCGCTAAAGAACAATATCGTAAATAATCGGACATGCTTTTGCAACACCGTAGTCAATATGAATCTGTAATCCACTGATTCAAACGTGACACATGATAGCTGATAAAGTTGCAGTGTCTAGTTTTTGTCACCGGCATTTGGAAAAAACTTCAATAAACAACAATTGACCTTCCCACTCTGACTTTGTGTACTTGATTATTAGCACTTTGTACATTTTCTGAATGGTTCTAGTACATGTTGTTTATTACAATTGTTGTTCTAAAGAATTTGAACTAAATATATATTAAAACTTAAACCTTAACTGAAACAGTGTATTTTGTTACCTATTTTATCGAGTCCGACTAGCCTGCTATGCAGACGTATTTTTTCACTCTCATAAATTCGAAGAAAAAAGTAACGTCTGCTTACCCAAGCGCTTAATTAGTTTCCAATATGCACACCTCATTGTGTTATGGACCAATCAGATTTTACCTCCCATATCCTGGAAAGTGACGTAATCGGTTGCATTTAAAAGGTTCAGACAATACATTTGCCATTGACCAATCATAGGAGAGTGTTCACTGGCGTGCCAATTCACTAAAATTCTAACAATGGCTTTGATTGGGCAGAAAAATAAAACAAACGTGCTGACGTCGTGCTTGCATATTGGAAACTAATTAAGCGCTCGGGTAAGCAGACGTTACTTTTTTCTTCGAATTTATGAGAGTGAAAAAAATACGTCTGCATAGCAGGCTAGGCTCCGACTGGCTCAATCTTGTGAAAATTCTGTCCAGTTTAGCTCTTTTTCTCCGTAGGTTAATCTGAACAACCTTCCTTTAGAAAACTAGTTACATGAGTTTTTAAGTTACGGTAATTTTCGGTAATTTTCGGTAATTTTCGCCATTTTTTGCAGAAAAAAGCAAAAACTACAATGTATGACGTCATTCCATGTTTACATAGCCTCATGCAATCACGGATTTCGACCAATCAGAGCGCGCGGTTTCTTTGGGTTATTTGATAAAGGCCATTAAGACATCCGAACGCAGTTTAGACATTTATGAAAATTCCAACGTTCAGTTATACTTTTTCATCAAAAACCTTATCCGGATTGACTTTAAACTTGTCAAAGACCCTCTAAATCAACACTCGCTGTGGTATAGGCCCTTTGCAGGACCTGGTCACGTGATCTTGTTAGCATGTCAATCAAACAAAATTTGGCGCTACAACAACATGAATGCCAGAAATGGAAAGAGAAAGCCAAAATTAGTAAAAAGGCCAAGTTTTAGGTTCATATCTTTAAAACTGAAGGAATGGCAATTTTTTGAAAACTCTATAATTTAGCTTAATTTAACAGAGTTTGTGAGGCTTTTTTTGCTGACTATAGCAACGCTTGCTCTTTCCATTTCTGGCATTCATGTTGTTCTAGCGCCAATTTTTGTTTTGATTGACAGACTAAAAAGGTCACGTGACCAGGTCCTGCAAAGGGCCTATTGGGTGGGGTTAGTTGAGATAGGATGGGATTTTGGCAGGAAAACTATTTTTGCGGTTAAGGGAACCGTCAATCGAATTAAACTTGTATTAATTGTTTCTTTACAACAAACTACAACAATAACACCCTGATATAGAAGAGAAATACCATGTGAATGTTCTGATATGCTTTTCAAAGTTTTTCGATAGAGGATGGCAAAGATTAAAGTGGATTACAAAAACTTTTTCTAGAAACTTGATTTCGGTTTCAATTTGCTTTTAGAATCGCATAGTCACATCTGAATCGCACTAGTGCGTTTGCGAAATCAAACAGCGCTGATTGGCTGAGAGAAGTGGTGATTCAGAGCGGAATCACCACTGTATAGCTTCGCGCGCTATTTATATAAACAAAAGTAATAAATCATCAATATATCGGGCGATATATCAGTTTTCTCGTGGAATTGCCGTGATTTTTCTATAAAAATAGTATCTTTTCATCTACTCGAATATTTGCCATCCAAGATAATCTCCGATTTAATATTTTCTCCAGTATACCTGGAAAGCATACTTTGCCAATCTGAGTAGTTATTTTTGTTTTTCGTGAGAAAATTTCTCATTTGGGAGTTGACAGTGTCGCTTTAAATGGTCTGGATAAACTGGAAAAGATTAGTCAGGAATATAAGGAAATTGCACGTTTCAATTATTGCACTGAGATATATATTGCAGGATTTTACTCCAAAAGCAGCTTATCTTATTTGTCAATACATACGCTATTTAACAAATTGAAGTTAGTTTTTTATGTGTCTGTCCTAATATTGACAATGATTTTCGTCATAACATGGTCAAAATAGCTGTGGATCCACGACGCGTCGTTTTTACAACATCAACAAACTAAATAGTCCATTTTACAACAACAAAACACTTTTAGCTTCAAACGAAAGCCTAACGCGCATTTCTTGACAAATGACGTCAGCTTTTGTTGTCTGTCCAAATATTGCATATGAAAATAAGCCAATCAGATTGCGAGAAAGTTGGCGGTTGTTGTCAAAAGTGTATTTTGGTACAGCGAATATACATTTAAATCTCTATAATATCCAGAAAATCTTAAAACTTTAGTCTTGACATACGACAATATTTCAGTGAGTATAATATACTGATTCGATGCTTAAAACTCGACGTTAAGTTGTTCGGCAAGCGAGATGTTGAAGATCAGTATTAAACTGACCAATATAACCAGAAAAGGAGAAAATTACATTTTGAATGAAACACACACTGAGAAATATTGAGTATTACGCTTTTGGAAATAACTCTCAATTAGGAATTTCCAGCTAACCTTTGATTTTCGCTTTTTCCATGCGATAGCTGAACGACTCGTCAGCCAGAGCCAGGAAAACGACAAGCATAAAATACGGGAGGTTCATCTTCATCTTGGGAGATGCAAGCATCGACTAACTGTACCTGACTACGAGGGTTGTATTTGAATGGGAGTAGGGAATGAACAAAGTAAGGAAAGCTCATTTAGATCTCGATATGTGGGTCGTTTCATAAATATCTCCCACTGGCACTGAATTGGTAAAACGTAAGTACCTCACTGATTGCCACGCGGTTCTCTTCTAATGACCGTGTGAAACACTAAGAGTGCGTCCGATTGACCGTACGTATTCCGGAATAAAAATCAGACACATAATGATAAAGTAAAGTTCTATCTTTAAAGTCAAGTAGCGCCATAAAACAACATTAACTCTTTTTGCCCCAAATTCTATTTCTAATATACTTCAGTTGTCTAAATTAGTTTTCTTCTAGAGACTGCAGCAGTAATTCAACTAGAATAAAAGTTACCCGAATTACGGGATTGATTCATCTTATGACGCCACAGGATCCACGACAAGTAACCAAAATTAGGGATTAAATGTCAGAAATTTTACAAAATCTGCAAGATTAATACCTTTTTTTTGTGAGAAACAAACACAACAGTACAATATATTTTTTTGGGCATGATACTTGCACTTTAACGTCGGTAGCCCCTTCAGTCTAATCGCCGGACTGCTCTTCCAGGAGGCAGACGGTGCACAACTTTACCCCCTCCCGATTAAGGGAATTCGAAGCTTTACAAGCTAAAGAAGTGAAGAGTCAGAACGGATGTGGCATCCTGTGGCAGGATCGAACTCGAGTTCGCATGCCGTACTCAATATGCCGTGACTATGACATTGCACCACACCACGCACCGGTAAATCGTTTATATCGGGATTTATTAGCGACTGGAGTATTAAATGTATCCTGAATATTTCATGCCAGTAAGCGTTTGTAGCTTACAGTGAAAAATGTGCCTGAACCAGTGATTTCCAGAGACTATTCCATCTATTCTTATTCTGAAGTATGGTCAATCGAACAAGCCTCAAGCTTTATAATTACTATACAGTATCAATACAAAGCCAACTATTGAACAGCGTTTAAGGCATAATGAGCTACGGCATGTCTTATGAAGGGCTACAAATGAACCAAATGAAGTCGGTGTACATTCAATGCACTGCACGGGAAGCTGAAAGTCATATTACAGTCTACTTGCGGTATATATTGTAACACAGCATGCTTTCTCGTGAACTATCCACGAGGAGTGAGGACGAAAACATAAACATTTATCATTTGTTTTCGCGAATAAAGGCTTACAGAGTCTTTTAGACACTGCTTTTGTTGTACTCTATTGTATCTAGATTTTAGCAGAAATGCAATGAACTTTTATTACCTTCAGATGACCGGCTGATGGGGTTAATAAAAAGTACAGTGCATGGGATCAAAACGTGTGCAACGTTATTTCAAACTGTGTCGTGTTAAAATGAACACGTACAGTCAGGTGATTTCAAACTTTAGAAGTGATATTTGCCTTGTTCGTACATAATGAGGTCAGGGTGTTTTAAAGCGGCTATCGTGGTAAGGATTCTTTTACAGCGTTTTGAAAAGAAGCATTGATTCAGTGATTAAAAAGCTTCGAGGGACGAATCCAGGATTTTATGAAGGGGGGATTGCAAAATATTTCTTTTGAAGATTCTGAAATGCTATTTACATTCAGTGCTCTCCATGCAGGAGTCATTTGGGGGTGGGGTGGGGAGTTACAATTCCCTGAACCCATCCCCTGGATCCGCCTCTGGCTTTTCGTATTATCCAATCAGATTGTAGTTATATTCTGAAGTTAGAAGGCAGTAATTATATCCGTAAAATAGTTTTTGCGCAAAATAATGCGTCAAACTCACTCACAAAACCTTCAACTCATCGAGTTTAACCGAGACTGGATCAGTGCCGAAAAAGTCAGACTTCAAATGCCAGTGTAATTGCAGGCATATATTATGTAAGATATGTAATTTTCAATGACATTCCTTTTACCGCTTGAATAACATGTCACTTGTGTACCATATGTATTTTACTGGCGGAACCCAAAATACAATTGTCGCGGGATTTTCTCTACCAGCTTGCTGATAATTAACTATGCCTAAATAAGATCTAGAACATCAATATGCCGTCGCAATTCATGGAAAACCTTTACGTTTGAAGAGGTTGCCTACATGAAACCATTTGCAGACTTTGAACTTTGTAAAAAGCTTGTAAAATGTGAACATTTATCTTGTAAACTTATACATTTAAAAATCTATGTAAAACATATACTTTTTTTGAAATTTTACAGATATCTTATTACATTCTCTAAATTAACAGCTGGGTATTTGTTTTGTAAAATGACCGGTAAATGTACAAAATTTTACATTTTCCCAGTGATCAGGATTGTGTAGCTTCCTTTGATACGAGTTTATACAACTGTTTCAAAACATGTTGTCCCGGACAAGCTAGCGGTAAACGACAAGCGACGAGCGACATACCCAAAGGTCTGGCGAATTCGTTTGTTTTTTGAGTCAAAGCCTTTAAGAAGAACAATAATGGTTTCCTTCGAATGGATTTTCGAATTGCACCGTATCCCATTCCGCATACTGCCACCTGTTATAATGACAATCCTTTGTCTCTTCGTCGCTTGTGCTCGTTTTTATCACACGACAGGCCATGTTGGCTAGGAACAATGGGTTTCCCACGTGTAGTCTCGCACTGAGCAGTTTCAGAACGAGGTTAGACGGGAAGAAAACAAAGGTTTATACCGTAGAATCCCGGTTATAAGCCCCCCGGTTATAAGCCCTCCCGGTTATAAGCCAAAACCAAAACCACCCAAAACCACCCAAAAACCCTTACGAAGTTGTATAAGCCCAGGCCTTATAACCGGGATTCTACGGTATTCTCCTGGGTTTAAACATGGCCGCCGTGTGAAGAACCTCTTTACCTTGCTGTGTGCCAAAAATAATCTAGACGATGTTGCGCAATAGTTTAATGGTATTGATTAAAATCACACTTGGAAAAACTCAACGCGAGCACGTAGACGTGCCATGGTAAATATTGTTCACCTTTTAATAGTAAAACAATCGTCGCTAAAGTCGTCTCGTAAAAATACAATTATAATTCGAGAAAAAATAATTATTTTTAAATTGAAACTTTAAACCATTATTTAGAACTTATAGCAAAAATGGGAGGCTAAAACCCAACTGTATTTTTTTACGGCCTTTCCGACAGTTGAGAACCAGAACATGTGGCCGTCAGTTTTCAATTCCCTTTGGGAGCCTGGATACTAGTGGTCTGTGACGTGTATGTAGTAAGGCGTCCTTCCAATTCCATAAAAACATTTCTTATTTCTGCGACTCTTGAAAGCTCACCACATGATAAATATCCAATAAAATGTCACCAAACTTGGTAAATTTACTAATTTCGATGTGCTCTTTCTTGTTATGGAATTTATTTCCTACTGATTAGAATATAATAGGACGTTTTGCCTTTTTGAATTCTTTTTCTTATTCCGATTTTCCAACTCCTTTGAGAATACCAAGACAATGGTCTAAATTAAAGGAACAAAAGAAACCGTGCAAAGGATTCTGGTAGTTGTAGTAAAACGATGCCCGATTGACGTCATAACTCCAGGCCCTCATCAAGACTCGCGCTGACTTCCAACTGGAAACAGTGAGCCCAAAACGGATGTTTTCGCTAATTTTGACGCCACTAAAATCCTCGACGTTTAGTTTTTTCACTTCAATTTTTTTCGAATTCTTAATCAGGGCGCTATACAGAATCGCGTTCGACGAATGAAAAGGCGAGACTAATCTCGGCTTGGGCTACTACCTTTGTCCATGGAAAATAGTCACGTGTTGATATATCACTTCAATAACCAATTGACCGAGCTCGTGATCCCATGGAAAGCGCTTTACTGGATGGCAAACAATCTTCAAAAACGCAGTTTTAGAAATATCGACAATCGATTGGAGGTGGAAAATCGCATTTACAAACTGCAGGTTTTGCTATTAACACTATCGATCTCGTACAAGTGCCTTTAAATAAATGAACTCGGATATCAGGTAGTCGGGTAGTTATTGAGATTCTTGAATCTGAAAAAAACATCAATAAAACGAGGTTGTGTACGCATGACTGCAAAATCCCATACAAAAGTCTACAAACCCCATCTTTAGTCTTTTAGGAATTTCATCCTATACTATTGAAACTTTCCGAAAATGGTGCTCTTTGAGATGGCAGTGGTTATTTTCTTGTTAGAGATCCCAGTTTTCTGATTTCGAAAATCAGCACGTGTGACGGGTTACCTAGAAATAACTAAAAACTAATCAAGTTGGTAACGCCAATAGTTCAACTCGATCGACTTATCATTGAGTAAACTGCAAATACAAGATACAAACGCCTTCACGTCTTAAGGGAACGTACTTCCATGAAAGCAAAAAATAGTTTTCAAACGACATTTCGGCCGGTACCCCAATCAAACGATCGAGCATAGGAGCGCTTGAGAAAGTCCCACCTCTTATGCGCTCTTGCGTGCTAGCTCTCATCGAATTTGAACCTGTTCAAACTTTGTGTTATCATATCGTTGTCAACTCTCATGCACTCTCGCCTCGTTCTTCTTGGAATCTGTATTTTCTTATTCTATAGATACCAGTGCTTTGGGGAAAAGGCCAAATACTTAAATAATTTTACAATACTAATTAAAAAGTTTGCATGGACAAAGTTATGAGACATATAAAATAAGCAAATAAAAGTTGGACTGACACCCTCGACGTGATTTTAATTAGAGCTATTAGCTGCTGATTGCCTTTTCAGAACAGCAAGGAAGTTTGAAATGAAACATCTGCCTCTACATTAGTGCTAAAAGAGCTGTAAATGCATTATCTGATTCACAACAGGATACAACGCGTGTATCTTAAATCTTCAAATGCTAATAGGCACGACAAGAAACTTTGGCGGGCTTTAATCGTTGTAAATCAAAAATAATTATTTTCTAATAAGCGTTACTGAAAACTACTGAAAGGATTATAATGGACTTCTGATTATACTCATTAAGTCTTCATTACTGTGCATGCGGCGCCAGTTTTAATTCTAATTTTCATCTTGAGGTAGTATACTCAACAAATAGAAAACTGACTATGTTTTCTGTGTTGTGCTGGAAAAATAACTGCAGATTTTAAGAGGTTTTGAAAAACTAGACGTTATTCCCACGCACAAGTATCTAATACAGCGATCATGACCAGACTTTGTTTCTTATTGCATGTGTGCACTTCCATTGAAAAGTTTTCATGTATAACCTATGGAAATTCGTTGGAGCTTGCAAAGTCTAGATAGTTACGAAAAAAACATAAGGAAAAAAATCATGCATTTGAATTCATGATACGTCCGGGCGAGACCTGAATGCGAATTACTTTTTAAAATTTACTTACTGGTACTGTGGAGTAATAGATATATGGGCAGACGTTTATTTGCTAAAGCCGACCAAATGTATAAATGTATAAATGTATAAATGTTGATTAGTTTCAAGAACAAGCTCCCGAACAGGTTTTGGGGACGGTTTTGTTGTCAAAAGAGGGTCGAGTGTCAGTACAAAGTATAATTAAAATCTCTTTTGGTACGAAAATGGCGGGCAATTAATGTATGTACAATCCACGTTAGCCTCCGCGTTTTTGACTCAAAGGAGCATTCGCAGCACATTTCCGCTCAGAAAGACATTCCCCATAATGACGAAGCTGATTATTAAAATAAAGTATTTGCTCCAGTGTTTAGCCGAAAGAAATAGCCTCTGCTGAAATCAGATTCTTAACATTGGGACTGTGTCTTTGAATTGGAAACAACAAGTTTATTCATACCAGAAAAGAGAAAACTTTACATATTTAGTGCCAGAGAGAGATTACACATTATTTACACGTGATGATTTTTGATTTTTGAGATAAGCAAACAGAGATCTCTATTGCAAATATTGGGTGGGTCCACGCCGGGCACGAATAACCGTAAAAACGGCGGGCCGGGGTTGAGTGTAACAGAAAACGTAAAAGTAACGCCATTTCCTTACTACTACTCTAAATTTGACGAAATGTTGGCAGGTTGGTAACAAAGTAAGACTACATTTTTCGGGACAATTGTTTCTGTATTCTGACGTTGTTGTGACGTCATTTAGGGATGCCTCCTTTTTTGGTGAAAATTAACCTGTAAACCACGTTTCAAAAATATTACGTCATCAGAAAGCCTTATTTGGCGAAAATTTGAACTTTCTACGATAAAGATATTCAAAGTTATGGACGATTTACTGTTTTTATGACGTCATTAATAGTGACGGCATACTTCAAGCTTAAATCAGATTTCCGACTTTAAAAATATTATTAAAGAGAATACTATGACTTGTGAGTGTTAGCCAAATGCATTTCATTGATAAAATTTGCGATCATTTGTGCCCGGCGTGGTCATGTATGTGCCGCCCTGGTCCTCAAATGTCGACCCCGTTTAAGGGTAGTTTCGTGTTAATTTTGATACCCCGTCTTAGAGTTTGATTAATTTTGATACCTCATTTTAGAGTTTGAAGTGTGATGGTGTAACTATAAGGCCCCTATAAAGGACAACTCGCGGATGGTCAGTGAGCTATTTTGTGTTGTGTTAATATTGTGGACGTTGTTGGCAAGCTATATTTGTGTAGTGTGTGACGAGATTAATGTTGCTCGATGCCTGTGTGACGCTCTCTGTATGTTACTTTTAACTGCTAGCCTTGCAGTCTTCGTATAAGTCAGGGCATTAGTCTGCTGTCATATGTTCTTCTGAGTTTCACTTCTAAAAATAATTTTGCAAACCCAGCAATACAGAATGATATACCGTAAAGATTCGATTAAGCGCCCGGGGCTCTTATTTAATTTTTGAGGGTCGAGGGGGGCGCTTATTCGAGAGGGGGCGCTTATTCGGGAGGGGGCGCTTATTTCATTTTTGAAAAAATGCTGCAATCCGAGTCAATAAAAAATAGAATGCAAGCAACCGTGGGCGACGATCCTGCTGGTGTACGTTGGATCAGTGATTGATCTAATCGGCTGAACACATAAAACTAAAAATAGCAAAGCCGACACAACGTAAATTTTAGAGGTTTATAACGATATTTCGGCTGGCCAAACCAGCCTTCTTCAGGTAATATGAAGAAATGTTATTACATTGCCGAACGTGACTAACTAGAAATATGGGTTACGAAATATAGGAAATATATGGTTTGGCCAGCCGAAATATCGTTATAAACCTCTAAAATTTACGTTGTGTCGGCTTTGCTATTTTTAGTTCAATAAAAAAACATAACTTTTATTAAGATCCTAACAAGAACTGTAACTGTAACTTGTAAAAAGAACCTGGTCGCGTGTCAGTCAATGGCTGAGTCAGTACTGAGGGGGGGGGGCGCTTATTTGGGAGGGGGCGCTTATTTCAGAAAACGCAGCGACCAAAGACGGCCGTCAATTTCAAGATCGCTTTTCGCTTGTGTTTCCTTCGCTTTGTAAGAGTTTTCATTCCGATGTTAGTTAACGTCGCGCGAATTGTTTTCACCCTGACGAGTAAAGGTTCAACCCCTGCTCACAAAATATATACCTCACAATATATAAATTATTGAACTCTATCTACTCTACATACTTTCTAGAAATCTGCTATTACTTACCGTCACGTAGCTAGATCGACAAATCATCGAACACAACTGCACCACGTTGAACACTAACTTATCGTAGAGCGAGAATTCATCATTCACATCCAAGAACACAAATCTGCTCTGTAACCATGCACTCCTTCTGAAAAGTTGAACGCTTGTGTCTACTACTGGCTCATAGTCTTCTCAAGACTTCAATGTCTCAATACCGTGAGCAACCACCATTTAAAGGGATACTCTTTTGTTGTTTGTTGACATTCTCGCCTTCCACATGCTTTTCTTCGTCCTCCCAGTCTTCTGAACTTCTCTCACAATATCGTCTTCATGGTATTTTTGTTCAAGTACGAAATTGCTCTGCCATATGTGAAAACTCTATAAAGAAAACAAGTCGCTACAAGTTAGCCGCCAGACGAAGTGACGTAAAAAACGTCACAGGAATTAATGTCAACAAAATGGCGGCGTCCAGGTCTTCGCGGGGCCAACTTTGAGGGGCTCATTCTCAACTCTGAAAAAGTTTTATCAAATTTTAATACATTTTCTGAACAAAGTACATCTGAAAGATGCTTTTGAGCCCAAATGTGTTTTTCACTCGGGTATCCCTTTAAATATCTAGGAACAGGAGCCCATTACCAGGAGCGTACCTATGTGATGGGTAGCGCCCACTTGTAGTCGATTTTAAGAACCAGAAACACGAATTCGATCCAATAACTTTGAATGGCAAAGATCTTAGTGTTGTTTCCCATGAGAAGATATTAGGCTTGCACATCTCTTCCGACTTGCAATGGAACACTCACATCAGTGAGATAATTAAGAAGGCGAACAAGCGTTTGTACGTTTTAGTATAATTGAAACGCTCTAGGATACCAGCTAATGATATCTGTAATTTCTATTGCACTTGCATTAGATCTCTTTTAGAATATTGCGCGCCCGTTTTCCATCACTCGTTACCCAAATATCTTAATGACGACCTAGAAAGGGTACAAAAGAGGGCCTTGGCAATAATATCGCCTAAAATGTCATATGTAAGCAACTTGCAGCTATTTAAATTAGTAACCCTGCAAGAACGACGCCAGCATTTATGCCAGAAATTATTTTCATCCATTATAAGTTCTGAGACACATAAATTACATGGCCTCCTTCCACCTAGACATGTGTCCAAACATAATCTTAGGAAAAAGCGGACCTTTGATGTTCCTAGGGCCCGGACAAATCGTTTTAAATGCACCTTCATCCCGTCCATGTGTATTTCCTAGAGCAATTTTTACCATTACGATACACTATATTTTTAACTTATGTAGATATTGATTGTGTTTATTTTATAGCTTGTAACAGTAGTATAATTATTGTGAATTACGCAATTCAGCCGTGAGGCTGCAATGTGATTATTATTAAACTATCTATCTATCTATCTATCTATCTATCTATCAGAGATGTGGCTATTTATAGTCGCGAAGTTCTGGTATGCGATTACGTTGTCTTTTGTTCTCTTGCGGTTTAGTATTTTTTAGCAGTTTGAACCGTGTTAATTACAATTTGTCAGTGCATCCTGATTGGTTAAAAGTGACGGCCTTTGTTTCTTCTCGCGGGAAACACAAAGCTAAAAATAGCTACATCATCTATTCTGCTGTTGGACAGACCTATTTTGGGAGATGCGCGCTCCTGGTAATGGGCTCCTGTCTAGGAATTATTTGTCTACAGTTCAGCACATGCGCAGGAAAAATTCTCATATTTCGAACATGGTACGAACTAACATACCTCTTCGGAAAAGGATACAACATTCGGAAATGAAAATCCACCTAACCCTAAAATTCACGTGACCGATTACGTCATCATCACGTCATCACCACTACTTGAATCGTGGGAACCCAGTACCATGTCTGTCCAAGTTTGAGCCGGGCTGCCATTAGAAATGAGGGAGATATGAACATGTACTTAAAATCACGTGACAGATGACGGCATCGTTATGACTCGCCACTAAGTGAATCGTGAAGACCCAATACCATGACTGTCCAAGTTTGAGCCGCCTGCCATTAGAAATGGGTGAAATACGGACATATACTAATACTCACGTGACCGATGACGTCATTGTTACGTCATCGCCATAAGTGATATGTGGGGACCCACTACCATGTCTGTCCAGGTTTGAGCCATGGCCCAATGTGCGATCGAAAAATATGCTGTCTGCCAGTGTTAGCCATGAAAATCTCATATCCCGAACATACATGCACATGCGCAGGAGAAATTTTCATATCCCGAACATGCACATGCGCAGGAGAAATTCTCATATTCCGAACATGGTACGAATTTTGCTAACCTTCGGAAAAGGTACAAGAAACTGCAAATACAAATTCCAAACGCCTTCACATCTTACAGAAACGCACTTCCATGAAAGCAAAGTAGTTATCAAACGACATTTCAGCCCGTACCCCAATCATACGAGTGATAAGAACGCTTGAGTTGATGAGAATTAATTGAAAGTATCGCTCTCGCTTGACCCGGCGTCATGATCAGCTTTCATGCTGATCAAAGATTGTTATTGCCAGCACTGGAGCTTGAAGTTAGGCCAGCTATTTCATGCTTTGCAAAAATATGTTTTTTTCCCTCACCGTATTTTCTAATTTCAAGTGCAGCTATTACTTTTGTTTATTACACCAAGAGAAAATAAAGGACAGAGAGGGAATCTCGGGGTTTTGGCTTGGATATCTTAATCTCACTAAAAGGATTTTTTAGAAACCGAAATTGCTTTCCTTTACGTCCGGTCCAGAACGGCTTCGGATTATCGACGGAACAATTTTCTTTCTTTGGATTTATTCCAACGACCCACTTAGGAGACAGAAGTCTGTTAATTTAGTGAAGAATATTACTATAATTGATGAGAATCGTCTAGTCTGTACGGTGAACATGGTTGCAAATATGCTGTGATCGTGCCAACAAGATAACAGCAGGAGCCCATGGGCTTTTATCGCACGGCGGCCATGTTGAGTCCCAGGACAATAAAAACCTTTGTTTTCGTCCGGTAAACTCGTTCTGAAACCAACCAGTGCGAGGCTACCGGGGCCAAAACTATTGTTTTATCCAAGATGGCCGAACTGCGATAACAGCCCATTACCTAGACTTTCTCAAAGTCCTTCTTAGCCCCTCGCCTCTCGCTTCGATTCTCGCACTCGCTTTTTGACCCAGTAATCGCTTACCAAGTGACTCAGCGAGTTCGACTTGGAGCAAGTCTACCCATTACCAGAAGCATATCCATATATACCGATACCCGTGAGTCAGCGTATGACCGGTTTGAGCTATTTTTAGAACATGTTTCCCGGGTAACTGCCTTCTGACTCTGCTGCGATCGTGCATATGCTTGGATTCCCAAAGTGTGGGCACGTGAACTCCCGTGAGATCTGTTCTAAATATATAGCTCAATCCGGTCATACGCTGACTCACAGACCTTGTATGGGAGATGGACGCTCCTGGTAATGGGCTCCTGATAACAGCTAACAAACTCGAATTGAAAACATACCTTCTCTGTTGTGATTTTCTTTGTAATATAAAGCTTGTCTCTAAGCCAAACAATTTAGCTTAGTCTTTGAGAACAGATACTAATAAGGTTAAAGGCAGCTTTTGTTTGGTGGAAATCGATGGACAAGTGCCTTTATCAAGATAAAGTTTTGGCCTCAAGCATGTTCTAGAAATAATATACTCCTCAAGAGACTCGATACGTAAAGCCAGAGAAGCGCACCTTATAGATAAAGCTAAAACTCTAGAACCATATGGTATGAATATACGTGATGAAACATAGTGCTTATCTCTGCTACTTCAAGTTTTGGTCTACGTCACTTCCCGTTTCCGCAATTTCTATTGCTAAATTTACCACATTTATAGATCTTCTTACCTTAGAGCTCTTCACTTGTAACATCTAGTACCTGAAGAAGGCTGGTTTGGCCAGCCGAAATATTGTAATATTCAATATAAAATCCTACGTTGTGTCAGCTTTGCCGTAGTCCTTGGACTTCGTATTCATTTTCATTTTGGCTGATTAGATCTGACTTAGATCCAACGTAGCAACCAGCAGAATTTTCGTCCACGGTTCTTTGCCGTTTCTCAATGTTATACCTGAAGGCATGTTTTGAACATGAAAACGAGGCTACAGCTATTTTGTTGAAAAGAGTCACTTGAATTTGCTAACGCTACTTAGCTCGAATAGCCCTCATGGTTAATCTAAGCAGCGTTTACTCTATCTAAGTCTTAAGTACCATTAGCAATAGATTATTTTCTTTTCCTATATTTTGTTAGTTTTGTAATAATAATTCTTTGTAAATGTACGAGTATAAATAAAAGCTTGATTGATTGGAACAATGGTGGTTATAACTAATCTCAGTGTTTTTAGTCGTCCTTATATAAAATTTTGGTTAAATGTCTATCACGTGACCAACCACGTGATCACAAAATGTTGAAAATTAAACTTGAATTTCATGGTTCTTCATGACGGTGATCCACTGCCAAGCAAACGCGCAGCCTCGGTAGTTATATTCCTTGAAAAGAACTCTGTTGTTCGCATTCGGCTTCTGAGAATTGCAACTAATTTATGCATCCTGAAACGGCTATCTGCACGTCATCAGTATGGAATGTTCTGCCTCGTTGCCCAGACGTCTCTTTCGCGAGTGGGGAGCGATAAGTCGGCTGGTTTCCCAGGCTACGGGGTGGTATATTGTATATTTTAAGTAACGATTTTGTGTTTATCTGATTACACTTGTGGTTGACTTTAATGATCAGTTCGGAATGGTTCACCCTGATAGACTGTTAAGGCGAAAATATAGAAAACAGGTCACGTGACCTATTCTTGGAACCATTTTTCGCCATTTATATCCTCTTCAGTGATCAACCATTCCGGACACAGTCTCATTTCCCATAACAAGCTTAAAATTTCGAACCGAAAATCTGAAACAAAACTATAACTTCCGCCACCCCATTTTGATTTCTTTGTTTTATCAGCCTTAAAGGTCACGTGACCTTCAAAACATCAAAATACCGATCATTAAATGTTAAGACACACGATTACCGTATTATTTCAAACTTATAGGGTATTTCATACATAAATGGCAAAGATAGCGAATTTTGAATGTTTTATCAGAACTGTTAAAAAACCATGCCTTAACATGCTTGAGGCTGAGAACTGTGCTGACTCGCGAGTGAATTTGGATTTTTTTTTTACAACTCGCATTGAAAACTGAATGCGCCAAACAATTTAGCTAGTCTTTGAGAACAGACGCTAATTAGCCAGCTTTTGTTTAGTGGAAATCTGTTATGCCGACTTTCGAGCGAATTTGGAAATCCCCACCTGAACAATTTGTGTTTGGAATTTTATTTCATTGCCATGTTTCACGGCATAAGTATTACTAAACTCTGAGTAAAGACCCTAGACTTTTATTTGGCGATAGGAATCTCTGCATGTCTAGCTGGGTAAGTTGTTCCGGAAACGAAGCCTCGAAAACTTATAGCAAACGGCAACGCTTGGTAAAGATTAGAGGCCACTTTAAATTTCATTACAAATGTGACTCGGGTCTGATAGATCATCGATAAGAACTGTTATAGATTTTAAATAGCTTAGGTCCATACTATCTTGTTGTTACGGTCACAACATATGTCCTATCGATTTTTTAAATATTAATTCTGAAGGCCCGTGAACGGCAAACTTATTCAAATTTCATTTTCGGCACGACCGATTCGCCATAGAAATGACTGTAAACGACACATGACCGGAACTAGTTCCTTCTACGTCCGCACATCCTAGGCCTGACCAGGAGACTCCCTCTCTGTCCTTTATTTTCTCTTGATTACACGTTACAAAATATCTGACATAAAAACTATAGCCAAGGCCTTTCGTTTTATTTAGGCATTGGTTTCTTTTCATCCTCCAGTTTACCAGTCAGTAACCCAAAATACAGTTTTGCATTTTGTTGCACAAAGCCCCGATCAAATTAGCACGAGAGCGCATGGGGGTTGGACGAGAGTTTTCTCAGTTCCGATCCGATCCTCATCGATTATCATCTGCCGGTCAAACGTGGATGAGAGCATAAGAGTTGTCAAGAATCACACAAAGATGAGAACGCGAAAGGGCGCATGAGCGTTGGCGATCTCAAACGAGAGCGAGACTTTCAATTCTCATCAACTCTCACGCGCTCTCGTGCTCGTTTACGTTGAAATGTCATTTGATAACTTATTTGCTTTCATGGAAGTATACGTTGCAGTAAGATGTGAAGGCGTTGGGATCTTGCATACTTGCCAATGACAGTTTCGGATTGTGCGGCCCGGTCAGTCCCGCATTTTAGCCGATTATCCCGCCGTCGGCCGCCACATGACCACAAATATAAATATATAAAACGACCCGCAATTTTGGAATTTCCTTCAAAATGTCATGCATTTTCACAAGATTATTTTTGAGCTATTTGGGGAGGGGAGGGGCTTTTGAAAATGCCCCGCATTGGAAATCTAGCTGCAATCCAAATGTGAAGAATTAATTTGGTTTTAGCAGGCGCTATTTCTTTCAGCTAAATACTGGAGCAAATACTTTTTAAATAATGAGCTCCGTCGTTCAGGGGAATATCTTTCTGAGCGGATATGTGTTGTGAATGCTCCTTTGAGTAATTCTTGGTCGAAAACGCAATCCAAATGTGAAGAATTAATTTGGTTTTAGCAGGCCCTATTTCTTTCAGCTAAATACTGGAGCAAATACTTTTTAAATAATGAGCTCTGTCGTTCAGGGGAATATCTTTCTGAGCGGATATGTGTTGTGAATGCTCCTTTGAGTAATTCTTGGTCGAAAACGCAATCCAAATGTGAAGAATTAATTTGGTTTTAGCAGGCCCTATTTCTTTCAGCTAAATACTGGATCAAATACTTTTTTTAAATAATCAGCTTCGTCGTTCAGGGGAATATCTTTCTTAGCGGATATGTGTTCTGAATGCTCCTTTGAGTAATTCTTGGTCGAAAACGGGGATTCATTCTAACGTGGAATGGCATTGCCCGCCATTTCCGTACAAAAAAACTGAACTACTATGATTTGACTCTCTTTTGACAGAAGAAACCAATCCCATAAACCTGTTAGGAGGGGCTGAATGGGGGGGTACCAATATCAGTTAACAGCTAAATTTTTAGCTATTTATCAGTTATCAGTTAAATTTTGCTGTTATCAGTTAAGTTATATAAAAAGACTACCCTAACCTGATTTGAATACATATTTGCTGGTATGAAATGAATAATAACCGCTAATTCAACATCAAACACTACATTTTGTCTATTCATTTGAACAACATAACTTTTAATGATAACATCCTATTTTATGTGAAGGAAAATGTACATAATTTAATATTTGACTATTATCAACTGGATCAAATCTGTCGAAAACCATCCGAAAAGCCAATAATAGCATGTGACGTTACGTCATTTTAATAAAAAATAATGAAATATCAGGTAACAGCTATCTCACAAATATCAGCTAACAGCTAAAAAAAGGTAAAATTCTCAGTTAACAGTAATATTTTTGGCCATTTCTCAGTTATCAGTTAACCCCATTCAGCCCCTCTGTTAGGTCAGGGAGCTCGTTCACCAAACTAATCAACCTTTTTTTTTAATAGGTGCATGTACTCTTGAAGAGGCAGCCAAGTATTTTCTTGCCAGTAAAATGAAAGGTGACTCTTGGATGGCAAACAACATTTTGGAGCTTTAAAATTCAAAATGCCATACATTGTGGCTATTGTAACATATGGATAAATCGCTAGAGTCCATGGGATTTCTAAAGAGCATTAAACATCAATTAAAAGACATAGAACATTGGCTCAGCGATATATTTAATGACCAAAGGCAAAACCCAAACCAGGGCAACAAGCTACGGGTCAACTGCGCATTCAAAACGAAGTACGAATTTGACGATTATCTGAATACTGTCAAAAACATTAACACAGAATTACATTCACGAAATTAAGAGTAAGCAATCATTGCCTATAAATTGCGAAAGGAAGACATATCAAACCGCCCTATTTAAAACCAGCCAGAATATCTAATCTGTCCAACATGCGACAAGGAAACGAAAGACACTTTCTAATAACATGTACAACTTTTGAGGCAATTAGGAATGATTTCTTATTCAAATTAAAACTCTCGCCAACCTAGACAGCAGCTGTATGTCAGAAACTATATTTTCTTGCGAAATATTTCTGATTCGCATGGGTTATCTATTTTCCCCTTTTGTTTTATTTTCCCCTTTTTCCTTATTGATTTTCTATGTGGATAGAGCTCCGCTAATGAATTCCAATAGTTTATATTGAAGTCCGTGTTTTATAACTTCTGGAGGTGACGTAATTTCGATCTAATTATTAATAGCGGAGCTCAATACATAGAAAATCAATAAGGAAAAAAGGAAAAAATGAGAACGGAAAAAAAAGAGAAAAAAAGTTAAGCCATGCAAGTCAAAAGAATGTCACACCGCGCGTGCGCATGCCTGCCCCGCCGCTGTCCACTGCACACTATTTTTGTTGCAACTTGGATTGGGCGCGTAAAGACCCCTGGGAACGAAGATGGCGGATACTCCTCAAAATATGCCCAATTATTTTTCCCGATCCGGAATCCACTGAAATCGCGCGTTCATTCGACACCATTTTGGTTAGGCGCGTAAAGACCCCTGGGAATGAGGTTGCCAGGGGTTCTTTCAACGGCATCTTGGATTAGGCGCGTGGCCCCTGGGAACGAGATTGTTACGCTGTACTGTGACTGCGCGCGCAAGAATTTAAACGCTGTACCGAGAGAAATATATGTGTGCAACGGACGGCCTCGTACTGGTTTCCGTTGAGCGGGCGCTCATGATCAGTTACAGAACGGCGGTAATACTACAACAAAACAAATGATACTATTTTGCTCTCTGTGATCGCCTGCATGCTGCCTCGTCGCCAGGTGCTCGCTGCTCGTTCCTCACCCGCTCGCGTGTGCGCATGCGTGATGGCCGATCTAATAGCACGCATGTGCAATCATGTCAATATAAGATAAGGTCACGCAGACTGAAATATCTATAATTTTCTCGTAGAATATTCTTTTTTGATCGCTTTCAGAATTTGAAATACCTTGGAGTTCACCTATTGAATGTGGTATAGTGAGCTTGGAATAAAAAAGAGTTACCTAGTGAAACTGAAGCGTTATCTACTTGGAGTTCGGCTTAGAGGCTTGACTATAAATACTTTATAAGCTTATTCATCGTATTCATATCTCCTGCCCACGCGAGAAGAAGTCTGGTAAATTGTGATATTGTTTAATCCGCGGGTACACCTCCTCAACGCGCCGTGACTTCGCACGTGTACCCACTCCTTCACAGGGGAGACGGGGACAACGGAAGCTGAAAAGATCCCGAAATTAAATGACTTGAAATTTCGCAACAAATATACCGACTTCTCGCCGATGTAGCGACAAAAAGGACCGACTTTTCGCCGATGTAGCGACAAAAATACCGACTTCTCGCCGATGTAGCGACAAAAATACCGACTTCTCGCCGATGTAACGACAAAAATACCGACTTCTCGCCGATGTAGCGACAAAAATACCGACTTCTCGCCGATGTAGCGACGAAAAGGACCGAATGTATAAAATACATAATGGAATGTGCCCCGAGTACCTGACGGACATGTTCACTAGACGAACGGTCCGTAACTACGCATTATGCCTTAAGAAGTTCAAGTCACAATTACTTTATACCACGACCAAATCCCGAATACTTAAAAAAAAGCTTTAGTTACAATGGAGCGCAACTATGGAACGAGTTGCCTGCAAATGTCAAAAGCTCAACAAACTTGCACACTTTTAATTTAAGGCTGCCTTAACAACTGTTTATAATTCGTTATACATAAGTTATTACTATATAGTACAATAGATGCACAAAGCTTTTTACTATACTGATAATATTCAGTACTTTTTATCATTTTACCATTTTCTCATCTTAGCAGTATTACCTTTAGCTCGTAGAAGTAGTATTAATATTAGTATTAGATAGTTATTTAATTTCTGACATTAGTCTCGTGTAATTAGGACACGGCTACTTGAAAAACAGCCTCGCTGAATTATTACCGTGTATAAATAAACATTATAAATATAAATCAATTTTCGCCCAGTTTTTCAGAAAGTCGCGTCGCCTGTGCAGGTAAACAAATCGCCAGTGCATGTAGCCGTAGTTTTAGGATTCTACGTTGACTAGCCATACTTCAATGACAGTGAGAGATTTTCCTCCCTTAATTCTTAATTGAAAACCGATATGCAATATTTTCCATGATGACTAGATCTACGCACAGTTTGTTAGTAATTTTGCACTTATTTTATGTGATTTCGACCATCCCAATGTGGCTAGGGTCCGTCAGTTTATATGAAAGTCACTCAAAATACTTTGCCATGGCTTGGAACAGTAATGCTGGCTCCACACCGTTAAACAGCACCTTTAAGTCCCAAGGAGAATAAGTTGTTTTGTTTTTGGACCATATCAGGAAATTGCAATCGATATCGTTGCTCCTTTCTTGATCTCAGTGATCTTGGATCTCAAATCCGGATTTGATTTTCTCTCAAAGGAACACACCCTCATTTTATACTCGGCGATTTTTCTGACAGTGCAAAATGACGCGAGTTTTCACAGACAGCATTGGAAGGAAAAATTCCCTATTCGCAGAAGAGGTCAATGATATGATTAGAACAGTATAGGTACCTATCGTATGGTTGTTCTTAAACTGTCATTTTGTTGAAAAAGACGCCACGATTCACTTCCGGTCACTTGACCGAGGTCACCACGAGGCCCTGGGTACACTGCAACGGTACACCGCTGACCGATGTAGGGCGGAAGCGAATTTATCCTCTTGAGCGCGATGAGGTTTATATGGAAGAAGACGGAGCATAGAACTTACTGAAAAAAACCTCCATTTTACCTATCATAAGACCTCCAACCCCTACAGGAACCCCCGGTAAGTGTGAAACGAGATTTGAGCTAAGACTTGAGCCGAAGAATACGGTTCTTGAAGTTACAAAGAAGCCCTAAGCCGCATACCATTTGCGTATTTGTGGCATCTGAGAGATTGGGCTTTAGATCGACACTGAGCCCAATTTGCACATGCAATTAAGAAAAATCCCCTTTAGAGTTTCTACTGCCGGAAAACGTCCTACGTGTCCACTGAGTTCGAATTCTTAGCCTAAGTTTGGTTAGAGACTGCTAGCTGTGCTTTTGTACGGGTTTTTATAACCACGTGTGTTGCGTTTAGTGGGGCCTGAGCTGAAAGTGCAATAACTCGCGTAATTCGCTAAATAGGGCCTTTATAACTCAAGTTTGTTTTTTAGAAGTTTGGGGTATGGCGAGTGGAAACCGAGATCTGATGGATATTTTGCTTCATGGAGAGCCGGACGATTCTGGCGTACAACGCAGTCTGGAAGACTCGGATCTTTTGCAAACGGGGGTGAGTTGAGACTGTGTGAAATAACTAAACTTCATAGTGAAATTATCGTGTCACGGAGAGACTGACAATTGACCGGTACGCGCATGACACTGCAAAAGAACAACAAGAGTCGTATTATTATGAAGGTGTCGTCGCCGTAAATTACTTCATGTAAGTGTATTCCAAACGTGAATTAAGTCAGTTTCTATTATATTCGTTGTACAATAAATGGGCCAATTACCTCAATAATTCATTATCCGTATTTGTTGAATAAACATGAATGGATTATCGCAATGTCTGGTTGCTGTTCATGTTAGTTTTTTAAATTGATTTAACCAGTAGTCACAACAAAAGTTAAATTTCCCCAAAACGTGAGAATTTAATTGTTCAATGAAGAGGTTGTATCAAAACTGACATGTTTAGGATTCCATACTGGTTCAAACGTAAAATAGTCATTTTCACTTTCTGTTGATCTTCAGTGTTATTGTTTTTGATGTGATGTAGGAAATTATTGCGTACTTTCAGATCTACATTGTACTTAATAACAAGAGCCCATCTGGGCTTTCACTCGGGCCACATGAGATTGAAGATGAAATACACTTTCATTTGAAATCCTCTTAGTAATAACCAAAGGGAAGAATTATTAGCTGAATTTAGCAGTCTTTAGGAGTGGCCGGTAGCACGGTGACTTTCATTCTCTGCTCCCCTAGTATATATGTAATTTAATAGTTTTGTTTTTCTCGTATGGTGTCCTTTTAATTTAAACACTACTTATTCGTTTAACACACTGCATTTGAGCAGGCATATATTCATTGTTTTGAACCCGAGAATTAACTGTACTACCGTACTTCATGGTCCCTTTCTTTAGTAGTGGGTTGTCGGTCAGGTGATTGTAAACTCTCGTCATTTAGCACAGAAAATGTATTCTGATGAATAGGGATCGGGTTGTCATGTAAGAAAGATGGCTCTTGAACAAACTGATACGCTTCAGTAGGTTGGGTAGTCTCGGAACACTGGAGACCTTGGTCTTTCATTGTCTTCTTTTTTGTATTCTTGTTTTTTTTTAAAGTTTGAAAGTCGGATCTCAGCTTTATTATATCCGCTTTCAACTTCTAGGTCATTTAAGTGATGACAGCATCTTGATTTCGGTCTTGTATATATTATCTTGCTGCACTAATTTGTCTTCCAAATGACTGAGTTTCGTTTCTTGATTCGTGTTTTGAGTACGAGAGTAAGAATTCATTACGCATATCAGTTAGGTCAGCCTCCATGTTACAAATCAAGGTCGTTAAATCAGCGAGAGAGTTCTTATTGCGGGCTAACAATCCTCGTGAATAATCTAAAGAATTCCGTCTCTTCCTGTTTGAATTTGACTCATGTGTATGTTGCTTTTGGAGTTTCAAGGATATGTTGATCCAAAGCTACAGGCTCTTGGGGTTTTTCATTGACTTGTGAACTTGCAGGCTCTGTAACTTGTTTTCTTTTCTTAGTATAACATAAAGTGTTGAACATGTTCTCAAGCATGTCGCGCGTGACCTCTGTTTCTTCATTCATTAAGTTCTCTACTTTCATCTGTAATCTTTGCCCTTGCCTTGGCACATAACTATTCCTGTTGTTAAGTAGACGTGGATGATTGTAAATAAAATCCTTCGACAGCTTGTACCGTTTCCGCTAGGTCAATATCCTCGCTGGAACGAAATAACTTGATCTCAATACTCTCTGATCCAACTTACGGTAAATTTAAATCTCTGACAGTTTTTAAGAGACTCATAATATTGGTCTTGAAGTGCCTTCACCCAAAATAAGATGTTCTCCTCGGATGTTTTAAATGCAGCACAGCGAGCCGATGGCTTATAGATTCCAATATCTATTTCTTCGAATTTTAGCTTTACGGATCCTGGCCCCTACACTGGCTTCAGGTCGTCGTACGTGTCGTATATAAAATCACTGCCCATCTGGGTAAAAAACGCGGTCCTTCGGCTCCGACAATAGCGCCAGTTGAAATATCCTGAGCCTGTTGGAAGGCTTTCGCACGAGTGAAGTTAAATAAAACATTAAACTGGCTTACATTTGAGAGATGAGACTCCAAATTAGAGAGAAAGTTCCTCTCGGGTCCTCCGTCATCTTGCTTTACTGTATTAAATTATGTAAATAAATTAACCTGGCGATTGTTGCGTGACCAGCACAGTGTAATCTGATTGGTGTGAATTTGACCTTTAACGCAGGTGCAGAAATTTTGCGACACCCAACAAAAAAAAATAAAAAAACAACGACTTGCATTTTAAGACTTGGTGCTGCCACAGGCAGCCCGAGTAATTACAGAAAAAAATGTATTGCTAACAATACAGTGTTGTCTTATGGCACGGTTCAAATATCAAACTTACATGTATGTGCAGAATCTAATGTTCGTATTAAGTACGTGAAAAAGTTGATGTATGAATAAATTAGGTTTTACAGATTTGTATTATAAGTTCGACTCGTCGTTTTATGAGACTGGGGCAGTTGAATAAAATGACAAAAGTATAACATTTATTCAAACGTTGAACTTCTCATGTCTGGAATCTAATGCATACATTTTGTATTACCCACAATTCCTCACTTTGATCTAAATGTCATGTGCAGGCACATTCACTCAAACAAGATGGTGGGAAATATTCAAATGCATGGGGTTTGTGCTTTAATGATATCAAGTACATGTACACTTGTTTAGGATGCTGCCAATACTTCTGTATGGAGTGTTCAGTGTTTGAAATCGATTAAAACACTCAAGGCTGGAAAGCAGGGAGATAAATTTCTCGCTGCAGGTTTGTTAGAAGCCGGTTCTGCTGGCTGTCAGTTTAAATTACTTCTCAAAGTAGCCATCTTTTTTGCCTAAATTTCCCTTCATTTATAATGACACTTACCGTATTCACTCACGGATAAGCCACACCTTTTTACCCGAAATCTTCGTTTAAAATCGGGGGTGCGGTTTATCTGCGAGAACCTCTAGATACCAAACATAAGGTCCGGAAATGTCCATAAATTAACATTTAAAAGAAATACTAAGCTATACAAATAAATACTACACCAAACCAAAAGAAAGTAAGCACTGGCCATTGCTTTTGCAAGTTTGGTGGCTCCTAACAGAACCGTTTATGTTGTGAATATTTGTTCCTCCACAAGCGATTAAATTCCACGCTAAATGGCACAATGTTTCTTTGCAGCTTTGTACTTTAACAGCAAATTTGCTGAACAGACCTTCCACCTCTCTTTGAGTAACACGTTTTTCTCCAATAGAGGGCTTCCGGATATCCTTTTAGGCATGATAGCAACAGACAGCTGATGAACAAGCAAACTACTCCATGTTGTTTTGACTTCGTTCAGCGAAAACAAAACTTTTAGGGTCCAGTTATCTCTCTTCCAACAGGTGCCTGGTTACTAAGCTACGGACGAACGTGAGCACGTTGTTGGCTTCATTGACATGTAAAATTCAATCTAAAAGGTGACCTGAATGAACAGATCCCGGTTAAACGAACACTATGGAAAGATAAATCATATATCTAAGTACAGTGCAGTGCAAAAAGATTTCAACGGGGGAAGTGATATATCCCCTGAAAAAGAGATATATCCCCTGAAAAAGGATATTTCCCTTTTGGGGGAAGTTTCAGGGGATATATCCCTTTTCAATAGGGGTTATTTAACTTCACGAAAAAGGGATATATCCCTTTTAAAGGATATATCCCCATGGATATATCCCCAATTAGCATTGAAATCTTTTTGCACGGTACTGTATGTAGACATGAAGTTTATACTATTTCAGAGCTGAAATTACAGGTAAAACTTTGGAGTTTTCTCCAGTTTGAAAGTCCGCTGAAGGTTTATACAATGTACATGTACATTTGATATTCTTCCAAAAAAATGTTTTCTCCTGAATCAAGCTTCTAAACTTGGGGTGCGGCTTATCTGTGAATACGGTAACCTATTTTTGTAGCCTCTTGCTTCAATTTCTACTGACAACCCTGTCACAGGGTTCGCTTTTATCACAAAATTATAAAATAATAACAAAATAAGATGAATGCTCATGTTCAAGCAGAAAGCTGTGGGCAAATGGAAACAAATCACTCCTGTGTTACTGCAGTCTCGTCCCCAGAGCCCACGCTTTTTCCGGCCAGTGGACATGAAAAGGGAATGCTGGCCGAAAAAAGCGTGAGCTCTGTGACGAGATTGGTGGCTACTGGAAATTACAGTGACAATGTGATGAAAAGTTCATGACAGAAGAGGAGAGTTTTTTTAAACAGCATGAATAAAAAAAAATGAATTTCTAACAGGACCTGAAACAACCATAGAGCCTGATCAAAGCTAGGACCTGGCTAAATCACAGATCGAATTTGAATTTAGCACGTTGGTTTTTGTGGGGGGAGGAAAACCAGAGAACCCAGAGAAAAACCCTTGGAGCAAGGGTGAGATACTAACAAACTCGACTCACATACATGTATGGCACTGTGTCCGGAGATTGAACCTGGGCCACAGAGTTGAGATGAGAAGTGCTTCACCACTGGGCTACCCCAGCTGACTTCACGATTAAGTGTTCAGTTACCAATTAGATTCAACCCCATTGAATTGGATGTTTGATTAATTAGTTAGGTCAACCGAAATAGGTACATTGTATTAGATTTAGTAGTACATGAGAAGTTCAATGTTTGAATTTGGCCTAAGGGCCAGTAGTTGTCAAAAAGTGTTGGCTAGTTACATGTACATGTACCCATTTCCAGTTGGCTACTTCTGCTATACTGCTGATAAAGCAAATGCAGCTACCACATTTTCTTTCATGGCCACTTACTAACCTGACAATGTGTCAGATGGATCAGTTTATTGTTCCTTCAAAAAGGGCAGTTCCCAAAGGGTTTGCATGATTCAATATTATTGACTTTTGGATCTGTTTTTAAACATTTTACAAATGTACAGTAGAATGTAGCTTTCTGATTAAAGGACTGTCAAACCACAAATGATAAACTTACTCATGAGGAAAGACAAAAATAACTAATCAGATTAACAGAGCATGCTTTCCAGGTATACTGGAGCAAATTTGAGACAATTTTGATGGATGATGGCAAAGATTCAAGTGGATGAAAAATACTACTGTAAAGGATCATTGGTGTCTATTAATTACAAACCAATTTTTTTTCTAAAAATCTATATGAATTGTTTGAACCCCTAAGGAGCTTTTGAAATCAGAAGAAAAATTTATGGGGTACCCATACGTTTAAGAGAGAGAATTAAGGATAATCAAAAAAAGTGCTGACTCAGCATTTTTCTTTGTACGAGGAAATATATTTTAATTCTATTGATATTTTGGGTTCTCTGCCAAAATATTGGGATAAAAAATGGTAGACATAGCGTTCTTCACAAAGGATGCCAATCAAACCATTTATATCTTACAAATAACTATTTTTTTACAAATTGTAAGCCTCGTTAATGACGATGAACAGACAGATTTTTTTTTGCTGCAATGGACATCAAGTTTCAATTTTATAAATGAAGACCTTGGTGGAAAAAGTATGTTTATAGACGCTTAATTAAACTGACTAAAAACAAAGTATTCAGTTTTCTGCTGCTAGTTTTGTCACCGGTCACTATATTAACAAAGTTGACTCTTCTCAAGATAGGCTGGCTCCCAATGAGGGAACGTAGAGACTGGAACCTATTAAAAGCTGCCCATAAGGCATTATATTCCACTAACTGGCCTGATTACGTCCAACTTGACAGGGTCAAGTCATAGACGTGTCCTTCGCTCATGCTCCTCAACTAGTTTAGTTATTCCATTAGATTCTAACACCTTCCAGGATAGTGCCTCCAAACTGTCTACCAGCCGCTACCAGATCCTGAGAAAGCTATAGGCAATTTTGTACACAAACCAAGGCCATTCTAAAAGGGCGCTGCTGCCCTAATTAGTGTTCCAATTTAATATGTATATGTCTCCCCTGCTATTATTGCTTGTATATATTTTTATTTCCCGCCTAGTAATTAGATTATAGGTTATAGTCAGTGTTGTATTTAATTATAGATTTTAGTGTCATTAAGTTGTTACTATTGATATCTAGTAGCCGAGGGACTTACATGTACATGTACATTGTATGTATTGATTTATGCTTATAATATTTATTGCATTGTATATATCTCAAAATAGTTAGTATCTTAATTATATTTAGTCTTAGCTTCTTCAACAGGTGAAGAACCAGTGTAATGGATATACTGTTGAATAAACCATTATTATTATTATTAAGTATTCATCATTTAGCATGCTAAGATATTACTTGAAATGTAACAGGAATGAAATAGGGCTCAAAATAAGCAAGTCATTAAGCCATTTCTACAGCGAAATATCTATTTTTGTTTTGTTATTCTATATTGGGTTAGGGTTAGGTAGAGATAGATCTAGAAACAACATTATTGCTCATTCGCTCATTGGCTGGAAATAGCTTACTGCTTACAAATTGGATCTCAAACAGACTTTTGCTCTCTCTGAAGTCGGACACCAAGCTGGGGAGATACTTGTCGGAAAGATGGAGTAACGTTTCGAAAAAGCAACTCTTTAAAGTGTCATTGGACATCATTAAGTCGCCAGCTTAACTCATGGTTGAATGAAGAACTGTTTTCAGACTAAAAGGTAGTTCGTTATCGCTGGAGATTTACAGAGTCGCGTCTTCAGGCGAAGCAAACTGTTAATATTCTGGAGCTAAGAAGGCCATTTTGGTAAGTTTCAGGGTCTGAGCTTTCCAAAGATAGTCGTGTTGGGCCTTGTTTGTGCTTCGCCTGTGGACTTATAAAAGATTCTTAAGACTAAACCCTATGACGTACTTAAACAACGTTTCCTTGTGACTGGTGCATCATAGCATGAAGTGAGCTTTTGATGAGTGAATGGCTAATGCATTCAAATTTGAAAAGTCAATACGGCAATGCAAGGCAAAATAAACAAACAAAATTAATGAAAGGCTTGAAAAAACCCAAAAGAAGCCAAAACAGAATTAAGTAAACTGAAACTCAAAGAACTGTTTGACCTGTACTGAAACTGAGTATTGTGTGTGTAAATTTCACGATTCTCACGAAAAAAAAAAAAATTGGGCGCAAACATACTACTTACGCCGTTTTTCCACCGAGGACTTCAAATACAAAAAAACACTTGAACGTTGTTTAGCTTCTATATTATAGATTATGAAGAGAAAAAAATGGGGTATCCACTCGTTTTAAAAAGCTATGGGGATGGTAGGCCAGTACTCACTGATTTTGTTTTCAAAAATGGACATTTTTTACCAAGCCCTCCCTAGTCTCAAAATTGGTTTCTTCTATTGCATTCTGGGAGATTTTGAAGATGGCGGCAGGGAAAAGGCCCGTCTTTCGATTTTCTTCATTTAAAGTGCACCTAACGTTTATTTTGTTATCATAAATATCGATGCTACATCAAGTTTAGAGTACTTCTGTGAAGAACGTTTTGGTTTACAGAGAATACTCTATGTGCTGCGTTCGTTTGAAATCGTGGAAATGTGACCTTTCCTGACCCATGACCGCGTAAGCAAAAGCCTGGGTCGATCCCTGGGTTGATGTCATCTCATTAATGCATTATTCTCCATGGCGTCTTTCTATCACAACAACATCGATTTATAGAGAATATACACTGTTTGCGAGTTGTTAGTAAAACAACAAGTAATTTTAGTCAACATGTTAAGTATTTATTCAAATTATTGCAAAGTCAAATTAATTATATGACGTCTACCCAGGGATCGACCCAGGCTTTTACTTACGCGGTCATGGGTCAGAAAAGGTCACATTTTTACCATTTCAAACAAGCGTAGGACATAGATTATTCTCTGTAAACCAAAACGTTCTGCACAGAAGTAATAGATAATGATGATAACAAAATAAACGTTAGGTGCACTTTAAAATCAAACTTGTTGCTGCTTCCTTTGTGCTCAAACCCCATACAGTCCTTCCTTCATTCTTTGGATCTCCATGAGGTTTATCCGTTTTCTCAAAACTTATTTGACCGTATTCAGAAATTATTTGTACTGCCGAGTCCATGTTTGATTCTTCGCCGGCAAAACTGATGAAACCATTGAAAGGCCTAAGGCAAAGGTACCAGACGAAAAGACCTCAGCGATTCATGACAGTCCGAACAACCTTCATTCAATTGGTTGGGTAAATCTCCCAAATCTACGATTCGACCATCTTCTCCCCACGATAAATCATCACTTTATAACCCCACAACAAATCATGACTTTATAGATGGTTGGCTCTTTTGTGGCCATGTAGTTGAATTTAAAGATTTCCCGAATCATCCATTTCTCAAGCGTATCTTCCAACCTCATATTTTATAATCCTTCATCTTTCTGTCAGTCAAATTACACAATTAACACAGTAGTTTGACTTTCAAAATAGTTCTGCAAATGTCCTGTCTTGCGGGATGACCCTGACCCGCAGGACGCAAGGTGCACAGAACGGTGTGCACGCTGACATTAGTAGGCACCATCCTTAAGAGAAATTTAGAGCAACTTGAAATCAGTTCACTATAACCAAAATCAAGTTTCTAAAATAAGCTTTGGCAATCCACTTAATCCACTTGCTTGCTCAAGAGTTCAAAATACTGTATCAGTGTTATAATAAATGATTAGGAGGAGAACCCAACATAAATTTGCTTCAAGCCCAGGAAAGGCTTTGGGAGCTCAGAGATAGTTGGAAATACAGAGAACTGAACAGAAATTAAGTAGACAAGATACTGATTGAGCTAGATCAGTTGTGTGATACTTCCTCATGAGGTCAAGCTGTGAGTTACCCCTGCCATTTCCAAATCAAAACACCCTAGCTTTTGTTTTATGATCATTATGAGATTAGTATCAGTAGTTTAGCTTGCTCTTGCCTCTAAGTAGGACAACAAAGGAAAACTGACATACAGCGAGCCAACAGAGCATAAAATAATATAACTTCAGTCTGAAGATTAAACATTCATCAAATTTGGTCCGGAATCAATTTTCCAAGAAACTTAAATTAACATAGAAAGTAGACTCCAAACTTTGAATATAACATGAAATATCACCAACAAACAATTCGTACATAAATTGAAGAACATAACCAAATACATGTAAGGCTTTGATGCAGGAGACATTAAGACAACAACAACAACAACTTTTTATTCCATACCTCCCAACAGTAATGACTGTACACTGCACTACAAGGAATTAAAAATATATATTTTGTCCGATGAAAATGGTTGTTAGGTTTCTGTATTTAATGATATTCAACTGTACCATTGTTTAAAAAATTACTGTGAAAATAAAATGTCATTTCTCTTTGGATGAGTAAACAAGCGTAGCGAAGTGCATGAAGGAAAAGAGAAATTAGTTCCTAATAGAAAGGAAACACTGTCTATTGTTGTGCTGTCAAGTGACAGCCAATCAGATTTCACTAGATTAATTGAATATGTAATGAGCATCTTGTTTATAAGGGAATGTGTTAGGATTATTCAGTAATCGTGGTTCTGATCTGACTCAAATATAATGTCTAATTTTATGGAAGCTGGATGTAAAGTAAATAAAGTAGACTGGGGCTAGCTGATTAGAACGATTCCACCGCATATGTGCTCTTGTGTGTTTATCTTAAGATTAGGAAATATATTTTGAATTGACAACCTGAATTCCAGTAAAATAATAATGGTCTACTAAAACTTTTTACTGTGAGTATCTAATTATTAAACAGCTAGGCTTCATATTTCATTTTTAAACCCAATGCATAAGATAACAAATACATCTACTTGTAGGTTTGGAACCTACATGTACGTACATGTACAAGCTAAACGAAAAAGCAACAAGCTAAAATTTCCGAAGTTGAACTTTATATCCCTTCCATGAACATGTAGGAAGCAACTTTGACATAAGTTTGTATCATTAGAACTCAACTGGGTGCAGTTAACCCTTTCCCTCCCCATAAACTACCCCAATAAAAGGAAGGAACTCCAAAATATTGCATCATATCTAGACACTCTGATAATGCAAGAGTATTTCAGTGGATGGATGGCTACAAATCCTGGCCTATAAAATTGTATGAATGACTCCAATCTTTGGAAAGAAATGCAATTGTTTTGGTGTACTGAAAATCAGCAAAATAAACCTTCCTGTTCATATTTAACCCTTTCAGCCATGAGTTTTTGGAACTGATTTTTAGCTATTTCTAGACCAAAAAGAACGCTCCCCCCTAAGTAAACTGTAGTCATTGTTACCATGGAATTTTCAACTGACCTATAATACTGGGGGCTCAAAGTTTTTAGACAGCCATTTTGAAAGCAGTTGTGGATTACTACGGAGCTGGCGGGACGTTTGTTTGGAGGAATACAGAGAATTTCAGGCTTTTTAAGGCCTTTTTCACCATTTATAGAGTGCTGGAGGACATCATTAAGTCTGATGAGAGCTTGAATCAGCACTTTCTCATAGAACAGAGTCTGCGCAATGTTATTGTGATGGAGAACAAGCTTCATTTCACACTCGTAGAATGGGCTAGGACTTCTTCTGTCACTTTAGCATGGGCTTTATAAATGGGGGTCTGGAGCCACCTACATGTACATGTATCATTGCTTTTTGGAATATTGGACAACATTTACATGTACTTGCCATTGATTCGAATATGAAGCTATTAGGTCGAAATAGCTTTAGACTTATTATATATTTTGAAGAATGAAGATGGGGGAAGGGCCATGTTGCTGTTTGGTAGGATTTCCCAGCATGCTTTGCGGTCATTATGGATGAATTTAGCTTGCTGTGAAGTGCTTATGGGCAGAATGGGTTGTTGCTGGGCACGTTTAGTTGGGAGACGGAAAGTGAGGTTAGTGAAAACATGAAACTCTATAAACTAATTGAGATTTTGAGACGCGATACCGAATTATATTGCCGGCCAGTTGGGAGAAAATATATTCCGTATTGGGCGGAGTGCGACGAAGCCCAATACGAAGAATATATTTTCTTCCAACGCCGGCAATATAATTCGGTATCGCGTCTCAAAATCTCAATTAGTTTTGTATCGCGATTCAACAGTTAAGTCGGGAATTGTTAAAAGAAAGAAGAGAATGAAGCACCAAACTTATTCTGATCGTAATTTCAATTCTCAAAAGGCGCCTAGTATATCTATGGCAACGGTTTCACGGCTTGAGTGGCGAAAACTTTCGCGACGTGTTTTGAAATCTCTTCAAAAATTATGAAAATTGTACTTTTAGCAAATAAGAGTGTTAGATTTCTGACGGAAACTACAATGCCAACCTTACCTTTAGGATTGAATGATGTTTATCTTGTAATTTACAGTGTTTTGAAGGTGAAATTGTAGAAATCTTGCTGTTGAACAAACGACTTTTGACCTTGACCTGGAACCCATGTAACTGCAAGGGCTCGCGCAAGAGCCAATCAGAGGCTGGTGTTCTGAGACGCAATACCATGTTATATTGGCGTCTCAAAAGTAAACAAAGTGATCAGTGAATCGTGATACTAAATGTTATGTGAAATATGCATTTTTGAGAGAAAATTTAGAATCTGAGGAGAATTTTTTTTTGTAAGTGCCATTTCAGCTACTTTTTCTGAAATGAAATGTTAACTGAAGTTAACGTATGCAAAGAAAGGAGGATTTAGATGAAATTATTCAATTTTAATATGCCAAATGCAGTTCAGTAGGATCATTTGTCTATACATTATGTTGTGTGGCAATCTTAGAGCCTTGCTCTTTGAACTTAGCAAGACTGAATTCCTCAAAGCAAGTACCAGTAAAATACATCAAATGACGTGTACTGACGTGAAAGCATAAAAAACCATCAAACTAAAATATATATTTTAAAGACTTGAAAATGCAACTTTCTGATTTCCCGCTAAAAAAGGTGTGAAAAATGATTGACAGCTGCTGCCATTCACTGGGCATGTTATTTCATTCTCACTTTCCTGTGATTTTTTTTGTTACTTTTTTGTTCGTAAAGATTTCTACGTTAATGCAATGCCCAAAAAAGTAAAAGTAAATTGTTGTTGGTGGTACTCAAAAGAAGAAGAAGAAAAGCGAAAAGCATCACAATTTAGTTGGTGATAATTATTTTAGTTTTTGAGTAAATTTAGCAGTGGGTGTATGAAAGTTCTTAGGACGAACAATGGCTGGAGGGATTTATACTCAAGTTCCAAGAAGTTAGAATCATCGAAGACTGAAAGTCCACAAAGAATCAAGCAATAAAGTTTTGTTATCTTTAATCGACAAAACAATTCAGAGAATTCAATGCAGGAAGCTAAGGTTTGCCGGATTTGCCGGAATTAGAATGTGACATAAACCACTTCAATCGTTTTCCCTGCTCTGATATTAATTGTTTGCTTACTGTGGTGCCATTTTCTGTACTCCTAAAAGAGTGTTCTTCTTTGAAATTAAACTGGAATCATCACTGGTTTCTGTAGTATCTGCATCGGTAAGCTGTTTAGCTTTCTCTCTTCTCAGTCAAGCCTGTGTTTTGAGCCAGCTCGTCTGAACTTTGTAATCAGCCGAGACACTGAACATAACATGAGTCGCTCTGATTGGCTAAAGGTAATGAGATTTGCCTTGGAGGTGGGGCTTCCTAGTCAACCGTGAAATGAAATATGGAAAACCTACATGTATCATCAGGCTGTTTCTCAGCTCGTGAAGTCCAGCCTTTTTTGCATTTTGTCCAATTTTTCTCAAATTTCATGAGGCATAGAAAACAGCCATTTCTCAAACTATACAGTGTTGGGGAATTTTGAAATAATTTGTTGTTCTGGTTAGTACCAAAATGGCATTAAAACTACTTTTTCAACTTTGAAAAGGGATAATATCTGTAATACGTAACATTAAAAATCCCCGACACAGTATTTGAGACAATTTACGGTAGTTGAGATTCGAAAGGGATAAAACAAAAATTCAAGGGCTGAACTCCTGATGGACAGAGGTATTTAATGTTCAAAAATATACAACATCTACCCTTTTAACTTTTGTTCAAAACGGATTAAATATACATGTACTTTCTTCAATTCAAGACCTTTAAAATGGTATATAGTACATCTATGTGGCTTTAATTGTGATGCTGCAAGACTGTTTTTCCGAAATGATACCTCAAACCTTTATCGAGACCTTAAAATCTAATAATACAGTAACAAAAATTTCTCACATCTGATTGGCTAAGAGGAGTGCAATTTATTTGAAATATCAACGCAAAATCTTGAAACACTCAAATCTGATTGGCCAAAAAGACAAAGGAAATTGGGAATACCCTATCAGATTAGGGCCGTTTCTATGGAAACAGAATGGCAGATTTTTAGTAAACATCCAGAATGATATTTACAGACTACAGTACTTGTCTAATAAAAACAAAAACAATCAAAAGTACCTTACATTGGCATTATCTGTGGAGACCCTGGAAAGAACCAAAACAAATAAACGAAAGACCTTTAAAAATCCCTTGAAGATTTTCGAGGAGGTAAAACCAAAGGCGTATTCTTACTTACGGTTTAAAGTGCTACTGAAGCGAAATTTCATCATTAAAATTAAGATCTCACTTGAAAGTCCTTTCGAAATGAGGAAGAACAGCATTTTCTGTTTGTCAATATCTCATCTCGTTCCAGAGATATTAAGGTTTTTGGAATATGCAAATTAGATGATCTGTGACGTCATAAGGTTGACACAGCCATTAAGACAATCACAAAATGAAGAATATCTCTGCAAATAGTGGGTAAAAACAATTGAAACTTTGCACATGTGTAGTACTAAGGAAAATACACATGACTGTGGAAATCATGATGTTGCCATGGGAAACACTCTTGGCCCCAGGCTCCTTTCACCTTGAACATAAAATTGTAGTTTTTAACTCTGTTACATAAAATAATTTACTTTAAGCCACTCACATACAATGCCTACACTGTTCCAAACCTTCTGATATGCCAACAGTAGAAAAAAATTGTTTGGCAAAGGAGGAATTAGGAAAAAAAAATTCCTCATTGAAGGAGCCTGGGGCCTAGAGTGTTACCATGGTAACATCTTAATTAGCATAATGACGTGTATTTTTCTTCATACCATATGTGTGAAAAGTGTCAATTGTTTTTACCCACTATTTGCAGAGATATTCTTCATTTTGTGATTTGTCTTCATGGCTGTGTCAACCTTATGACATCACAGACCATCTAATTTGCATATTCCAAAAACCTTAATATCTCTGGAACGAGATGAGATATTGACAAACAGAAAATGCTATTCTTCCTCATTTCGAAAGGACTTTCAAGTGAGATCTTAACTTTAATGATGAAATTTCGCTTCACTCAGTAGCCACAAGAGATACTTGTTCACAAAAAAAATGCTCAAAGGAAAATGTGAAGTAAAAACCATAATTATAATAGCTGGGTATTGCACAAAAAATTTGCACAAAATTGGCGACACAAACCCAGTACTCCATTCGACATACAGTACAAGTGAAAAAATACATTCTGGCAAGCACTGGCTGATGGTCTGGTGTGAACGGTGACTATGATTAAGAATTTAAAGTAAAAGATACTAAGTGAATCCAAAAAATAACCTAGATTGCCAAAAGACTTGAAAATAGATTTGGCCTGGAATGTATACAATCATGTACATCATTTGAATTGTAATAATGCTAATAACCATGTTCTTCCTGTCTGCAGGGATATGGACAGCAAGATATTGGGTTTACCTCTGTTGTATCCCTCTCTGGCCATGGAGTAAGCATGCAACCTCCACTCCCCTCCCCTGTAGGGCAGCAAGGTTCACGATTCCATGTCATGAGCTCAACACAAGTAATGATGCAGCATAGTTCAGCAGCAGCCATGATGCAACAGAGTGATGTAATGAGTTCCCAGCAATACCCCCCATCATCTTCATCATATGTAGATTACCAAGGCTTTCCTGGGTACCCTACCCAACGACATATGGCCCACCCACAAGCCAGTTCACCCATGGATACTTACCAAGGTTATAACCAGAATGGTAGCTTTATGAGTGGAAGTGGTCAAAGTATGGGGCAATTTGGAACCCAGAATAGAACTCTGGGGCTACAAAGTGGGTTACCAAGTCAGTATTCATCAAGTTCTAGTTCTGTTAACTTTGGTACACCGAATTATTATTCTGAGGGATACCCATCAATGTCACCCAAATCTCCAGCTGCTCATCAGCAGATGCAAGGTAGTGGCTACCCAGGTACTATTCAACACTCTGTGCCAGTTTCACAGTCATTGCACCCAATGTCTATGGCAGGTAGTGCAGTGGCTGTGAATAGTGCACCTTCATACCAAAGCAGTTCCTATCCAAGTAGAGCATCAATGTCTCCAGTGCAAAAACAGATGTCACCAGCAGCACAGGCATTTTTCCCATCCAGGTCGCCAGTGTCACAGCAAATACATTCACCACCAGGTATCGGTGGTAACTTTCCCGGACGGTCACCCACATCTCCCATGGCACAGCCTCTGATTGGCCTTCCCAGTAGGTCATCAACATCACCTGTGTCAGCAATGATGCAACAGAGTATGTCCACATACAGTATGTCTCCACAGTGCCAGCCATACCCAAATACCACCATTAATCAACTTCAACAACAGCAAAGTTCTTGCATGTTTGCACAGAGGCTTGAAAAAATGTCTGCACAGCATCAGTACAAGGCACAGATGGCAGCTTCCTCAGCCATGCTTACATCTGCAGGGTCAGCTAGTGCTGGTACAACGTCTGGTACAACGTCTGGCAGAAGACCTTCATTTCCTGGTCAACAGAATCATATGACAGGAAAGCACCCCATGGCCAGCCCCACAACACCAGCACATCATTCTGGTCCGGTCTCACCCATCCAGAGGTCTCCCCCACAGGTCCGAAAATCACCTCCACCATTTAAAACAAAGAAGTCACCCCCACCTTTCCATCCAAAGAAGCCACCTGCATCACCGAACCCCTACCAAAGCTGTCCTCCTCCAGGAAGGGGGACCACCACTGGATATAGAGCTGAGCAAAGTCCAAGTTTGACACAGGGGGTCAAGAAGGGAGAAGTTGTTGAAAAGTCAAGTATGCAGAAATTGGAGGAAGTGGCTGAGAAGCTGACACCTGGTTTTGCAGTTGAATTAATGGGGATTTCAAAAACAGTTAAAGGTGTCACTGAAGGTGTCACTGAAGGTGTCACTGAAGGTGTCAGTGACCAAAATCAGGAGGGCTTATCCAAAAAAGAAGATAACGATGATGCAAAGAGTGATTCTGAGAAGGCAGATAACCTGTCTGGGAGATACATGTACAAAGAGATGAAAAATTATTCTGAAGACTCAGAGATGAGTCCTCCAAAAGGTGACACTGAGACGACATCAGATGACAAAAGGAAAGAAACAACATCAGAACAGAAAGAGTCTGAGAAATCACCAGAAAAAGGTCAAGAGGATATTCCAGAGGAACTTTTCATGGATGACAAGGTGAAAAAGACAGATGAAGAGGAAATAGCAGAACAAGAAGAAATGGAAACATCAGAAGTTCTTAATGAAAACTCTAATATTCATGAGAAAGAGAAAGAGGTGGATAAAGAGAAAGAAGCTGAGAAAGAGACTGAGGAAGGAGTAGAGACTGAAAAAGAGCTTGAGAAAATAGTAGGAAAGAGAGTTGAGGATGTCAAAGAAAATGTAGAGGAAAAAGAACAGCTGGAAGAGAAAGTTAACCAAATGAAAGCACCAAAAGAGGAAGCAAAAGAGGAAGTGGTAAGTGAAAATGTTAAAAATCGTGATAGCAAGAAATTAGATTTTGCTTTGGAGGTTAAGGAAACAGAATCACAGAGCAAGCAGAATCTTGAGTCAATGGCAAAAGTAGAGCTAGCTAAAGATCAGCCAGCCAAAGATGAAGGAGCATGTTTAGGACAACCTTCTGAGATGCCTAAAAAGCCTGTCTTTAAGATACATGTAGCAGAGAAATTTACTATTGGAAATGTAAGTACTCCATCTACCCTTCCCATCTCCAAAAGTGGAGGCCCACCCACTATCCAAGCTACTGTCATTGCCAAGGGACGAACAGCACAGTCAAATCAACAAGTCCTTGTTGCCAAAACTGCTGGTGGACAGATGTATTTGATTCAAGGCAATGTTCTCATTCCTGTGCAAAATATCACTGTACAACAGCCAAAAGGAGAACATGGTGGGAAGGTTATCTGTGTAAACCAGGGACAGGGGAAGGCATCACAGGTTGTAGTGGGGAACATTACTCAGAGTGTTAGTCACCTAATGCAGAAGTCAGGTGGAAAGAAAGATGCACTCATAGGAAAGAGACAAGTTAGAGATAACCCAACAGCAGGAGGTTCCAAAGATGAGAGTGAATCAGATGATGAGATACCAGAGAAAATGGAGATTGACTTGGCTTGTAGAGAAGGTTCCTTATTATCGCCAAGTGTTGATAGTGCGGAGCAAGAAGGTGAATATTATTCAAAGCATGAAGGCAGCAGATCAACAGTATCAATTCAGACAGACCAGCCAATTCCAAAGAGTAGGAGTCTGAAGTCTCAACTCATATCTCCAGGTTTTTCAGGATGGAGTATAAAGAAGGTTGGACACAGTGGAAGAGATGGTGTTAGGACTGAAATGTCTAAGAAGGACAAAGACTCTAGGCTTGAAAAAAGTATTGATGCCTTGAAGGAAAGGCTCAAGCAAGAGCAAGATGATGATGACCAGAGTGTATCACCAGATGGGAGAAAGAGGATTGGACGACCTCCAGGTAGCAAAGATAAGCACAAACGAAAGCCATATGTTCATAAAAAGAAACACTCAGATGATGGTAATTCTCCTGAAATGAAAACCCCCAAAACTGCTACTTCAGAAACAAAGACTGGAAATTTAGATCGAGAACAAAAAGTTCCTGTTTCAGAGACTGGGTCGAATGGCAAAAGACCTCGGGTCATTGGCATTCCTACAGTCAATAAAACAACAACAGTTACAAAGAGATGCAAAGTGGTACTCCCACTCCATTCCCCCATACGGACTATTTCGGTGCAACCTAGGGGTGGGGTAGATGGGGACAGATGGGCATGTTCACTATGTGGGAAGTCGTCAAACTGTAACTCATTAGGAGTGTTATATGGACCTTACAAGGCCAAGCTGTCTCGGGAACGACGTGATAGCAATTCTCAGGACTGTAGGTCTCCAGAGAAGGTGACATCACCAGGTGGTAAAAGGTTATCAGGGTCCGAGTTACCCATAGAGTTAGAAGGGACTGAGATAAATATGTGGATTCATAAAGACTGTGGGGTGTGGTCACAGGGGGTTTATATGCTGGGGAGGACTCTACATGGACTGGAACAGGCTGTGGAAACTGCTGCTTCACATGTGAGTAGTAATACATTGGTGTTATAAATATATATTTTAATCCAAAATACCGTAAACAGCGGCAGATAAACCGCACATTTTTACCCAAAATCTTCGTTGCACGTCTATAAAAGTTCAATAAATTTCCATAAATTAACGTTTTTAAAAAACAACGTCAGACTGATAAAAACTACAGAAAACAAAAAGAAAGAAAGCACTAATCATCACTTTCACAAGTTTGGTGGCTCCTAAAAGAGCAGTTTGTGTTGTCTGTTTCTTGTTTGTTACATGTCTACAGTTGTTCTGGATCCTTCCATTAAATCTTCTTCATTAAAAGATATTTTAAGTGGTCAACAGTCGCTTTTCTCAAACAACTAAATGTCACCAGACACGGAATCTCCATTCTTGACAGTGTCGGCATTTCCCAGTGACTTTCCTCTGCGAACGAGAAAATACCACGCCATTACGGAGTACTCGCGTGGTAGATGATACCCAACTGTTGTGTCCAGTTTTCTCTCTTCAATAAAATGCGTGGTTACTAAGCTTTGATGAACGCGACTGCAAGCATGTTTTTGTTGACATGAAATTCAGGACATCACTACATTTAGCTAACAATCGACCTTGGATGAAAAAGTACCGTCAAGCAAATGCTATGGAAAGTTCTATTGTATATGTGTAGGCAAGTAGACATGAAAAATTTAAACACTTTCAGATTTAAAATTATGGGTAAAACTATGGAGTAACGGCTCACTGAAAGTTCAGCGGAGCACGGAATGTGATGCAGATTTCTTAAATCTTGATTTTCCTTTCAAAACTTTCCCCCAAAAAATTGAGCTTCTAAACTCGGGGTGCGGCTTATCTGCGAGTGCGGCTTATCTGCTGGTGTTACGGTATGTAGCCAAATGTGAAAAGTATCACAGGATCCATCACATGCTGTTTATATTAAAGTTATTCATTGCAGTTATTTAATTATGATAAGAAGTCTTGTGTTACCTATGATGCTTTGTGTACTTGGCTACTGCATTTTGGATGTAGTCGAGGCACCACATGGCTTTTATCGTATGTACAATGTAGTCGAGCCACCACATGGCTTTTACAGTGTACCATATGTAGTTGAGACACCCCATGTAATTTTCCTTATCATGACTCACCAGATGGCTTTTCCGTAAGTGGTGAAATACATTTTAAATACTGTATGCGGTAAACACATTTTGCACATGCTAACGTACATGTATGTGGTTCATATCATTGGTGTAAAAACTATTGTCAGGGACTGTACATGTGCTAAGTTTCAATTGTTTTCCCCACTATTTGCAGGTATATTCTTCATTAATTTTTGTGATTTTTCTCCATGCTGTGTCTAGCTAATGACATCATAAATCATCTCATTTGCATATTCCCAAAACCTTCATATCCCTGAAACAAGATAAAGGTATTGACAAGCAGAAAATGCCATCCTACATAATGTAGTTTTGAAAGGAGGATTTTCAAATGAGATCTTAATTTTAATGTCTGAGATGTCCACAGTCAAATTTGAGAGCAGAAAATAAAGCAAGCAATAATACTGTATGCTGTTGACCATTTTTACTGTGAGAACTTAAAGAAAACACCATCCAGCCAAAAGGAAAGGTGGTCAAAAATATATAATTATTTGAATCACAAATTTGAGAACCTTTTCTTTGAAAATATCCAAACAATAATTAACTTGAAACTTCAAAAGTTATCTAATGAAAATATAATACTTTTAAAGTTTTCAATTGAATTTATGAGTATCAACCAATGAAATTGAGAAAGAAGAATATAAAATTAACACCTTTTATATTCCTAAATACCATTCATGATTTAATGTTCCTAGCCAGAACATTGCTTAATAAACAAAACCAGAATCAACTTCAAAGTAAACTGAACCTCAGAATCAAAATTAATTAGTGTTATGGCACATGCAACATAACCTACTACAGGAAGCATAGTACATGTATTGCCTAAATACATGCATCAGGAGTTACGGACTTCCGGTTGGATCACACTGGATTCTGGGTAGGTGGGCTCAGAAAAGTGGGCATCAACTTCTAGATCGGCCATATTGGATTTGAGTGCAGTCAATTTTTGCTCCTTTGCAAGTTCAAAAACTTACTACCTAATACACGGAATATCTTACCTTTACAGATTCTTCAGTTGGGAGTTCTAAGTCGATGTTTAAGCTTTAGAACGGGATTAATAAAGTTTCCAAGTTGACTGCGCTCAAATCCAATATGGCCGCTCTGGAAGTTGATGCCCACTTTTCTGAGCCCACCTACCCAGAATGCAGTGTGATCCAACCGGAAGTCCGGAACTCCAGATGCATGTATCACAATGTGACTTTACTTTTACTTTACTTCACTTGATGTAGAATCAATAATTATTTTAAAATGCTATAATGGTTTCCAGTATGTATTTCTGTCAGCCCTTCGTCCAATCTGATTAGAGTCTAGGACAACAGTGATTTTGCTGGAAAAAAAAAGAGTTTGAACATTTGTCCTAAATACACATGTAGCTACTTTTTCTTTTGATATTTGGATTTGGGATGTGTTACTGTGAAAATTCCATCGCAATAGAAATCATGACCATGACGACTATTTAGAAATTGTTTCCAAATACAGCTCACATTACAAGACTTTTATATCGCTAATTTTTTTTATTAAAGTGGAGTTTGAGAAGCCATGTAAAACACCCAGAGCTTGTTTTAGAAGCGAGTTTCTAAATACAGTGACAGGGTTGAAAAACCTTGGCTTTGCCTCAGTTTTCAACCCCCTCACTGTATTTAGAAATCACTTCTAAAACACCTTTGAGTGGTTTACATATTACTTAAAGTGTACATGTAACTTGATTGTTGTGATATTCCAGAAATGTTCCAATTGTATGGAGTTGGGAGCTACACTGGCCTGCTTCAGACGAGGATGTAACAAGATTTTCCATTTTGCATGTGCTCGTGATTCAGGTAAGCGAATGTTCGCTTCTGATGTAGAAGTATAGTATAGGTCTATTTGTGATAGCCCATGGTAGAGAAAAACTGCACGCATTTTCACAAAATAATAACATTTTTTGGACACCTCTATAATATGGACACCCATAATATGGACACCTCCATATTAAGGACAGATCTCTAGGTCCCAGCAAAATTCCCATATATTCTTTCTTTAAAAAAAACCTCTATATTATGGACCCTCCCTTATTATGGACAACGGACACCTATTCTTAGCGCTAGGTAGCAAAATTCATACAAATTCTACCTCTTTATTACAGACAGTGTGTAATTAATTACAGAGCTCTTGTTAGTTGTTGATGATTAGAAAAACAGCAATACAAAATATACACAGTGCTGTAAACGTACATATGTATTAGAGATCAAGTTAATCTGCAAACAGATTATTTTGGATGATATTGTACACCTTTTTGATCACAAAAAAAAACACTAAAACTGTATTGTCACTAGAGACTTTAAAATGACGTCATAAGCCCGGCCTCTGTAACACAGACAGCTCTAGAATACAGACACTTTTCTCCAGTCCTTCGGTGTCCATATTAGAGGGAAGATACACTGTACATGTATCAGTAAATAAATAAATATATATATACACGTACATGTATATATACCGTAAAGATCCGTAGATAAGCCACACCCCAAGTTTTGAAGCTTGAATTTAGAAAACACTTTTTTTGAAAAATACAAAAAAATAATTGGAAAATCTTTTGTCCGAGTTCATAAATGCTTGTACTTGATGCCAAACTTCTTAAAAAATAATAATAATCTTTTGTTGGAGTTCATAAACGCTCGTACTTGAAGCAAAACTTCATCAGGTTGTCATAAATATATAATCGCAACTTTAATTCGATCGAATATGGTTACAACTTGCCTTGTCATTTCTTGTGTATATTTTAACCTGCAGTCTTTAAATCACTCCAGAATTCTTCCACTTTTATTCCCCCATTAACTAACAACAATTCCATGGAACCGCTTTCCTTTAATCGCTAGAGCAAGAAAGGTTGTCTGGCAAGACTACACTTGCCAATCTCCCACGTGTAAAATTGCAAAGAATGCCTGGTTGTTTAGATGCATGCTTTGACAAGCGCTTCCAATCAGCATGTTTTGGAAGGTAAATAAGCTTAATCACGTTTAAATATTCACAAAATTCTAATATATTAGGTCTAAGGTAGGTCTTAGAAGAGTTTTTGCTTTAATTCTTTCAAATTGCATGTTTTTTTTCCAATGATTATGCTTAAATTGCTATATTACATGATCACATGCGATTTGAACCTGATCTAGGTGTTCCAATAGATAAGCTGCACCCCTGATTTTGAACGAAAATTTTGGGTAAAAGGTGCGGCTTATACACAGGTCTTTACGGTATATTCAATGTATATATATGTTTAGTATAATTATACTACACAAGTAAACAATGCTTTTTGCACGCTCTGATTGGCGACTCCAGAGGTGAATATCCTTTGCTATTCACCTCCGAACGAAGCTGCAGCAATCACCTTTTTTGTCCATTTGACAGAAAATAAAATAACTAGAATGACCTACATGTATTATGCACTAGAAAATTATGTGATTTTTCCAAGTTAACTTAACCTTGTAACTTAACCTTGTTTTACAAGGTTTCTGTATTTTTAAATTACTTTTTGTTGTCCATGTGGCATATGTAATATAAAATAACTATAAAGCATCTGAGTAAAAGGGTAATTACCATACTTCATCACGTACTAGCCACAGTTCACATATAACTATAAGCAGCACACCTACCTTCAGCCTGATAAACAGAAGCCTCTTTTGCTAAGATTGTTTAAGCAAAATCCTCATGTGTAAGCTACATCACCACAAAACAGAGCAAGAATAATCAGCCTTTTGTTCTAGTTCATTTAAACGTTCTTACTTGAAGTTAAAGCAAACCTTCCTCAGAAGAGATCAGTTGCCATATCGCAACTTTGAATTTTTTATATCCATGGGTACAACATGCCTTGTCATTTAGAACTTGTGTACATGTATATATTAACCTGCAGTCTTTCAATATGAATTGTTCTGCTTTTGTTCCCCTATTAACGAACAACATGTTCAAGGGCCCTCATTCCTTTAATCGCAAGAGAAAGGAAGGATTTCTGGCAAAACTATACAAGTACAAGTCTGTCCACCATCTTGGATTTTAATTTAAAAAATACAAGTGCCAACCCTCGCGTTCAAAATTGTGAAGAACACCTGGTTGTTTGATTTGCACCAAAATCATCAGAAACGTGCATCTGGCGTGTTTTGGAGGTTAAATAAGCTAAAACTTGTTTTAATGTTCTTGAAATTGTGAGTTTGCTTTATTTCCCTCAAATTGCAGATTTTTTTCACTGATTTTGCAAAAATTGCTAAAGTACGTGATTGGATATGGTTTGAGACCAATTGTGTGGAATCGCACCTGTGCAGAATATCGGAAGCCCTGTATATAATTAGATTGGCTTTACAAGTATGATGGATTGTACATTGATTTTCTTTTTTAGGGGTTTCTATATGACCCCACAAGCTGCCAGCTTCAATACTATTGTGTATAAATAAAGGTTATACATGTATGTATGTATATATTAAGGTCAGTGCTCACAAACTATAAATGCTAGCTGATTTTTGAATTTGCGAATGAAAAAATTGTCACGAGCAAATTGCTGTGATTTGATTTTCCTTTAAGAGTCTGCTTTAGTGGAAAAAGATCGGTTGTGAATTTAGAAGTTAAGGCTGAGCCCTGAATGTATGCTAACTGCTGTTAGTCTCATTCGCAGCCATTCTTAGGGTCATCACGCAAATGCTAGCCACTAACGGCTGTTTACATCAGCCAGACATTACATTCCCGATTGTTTGTGTAAGCCAATCACGACCTGATATGATATGATTTAATTAGCAATGGTTCGCTTATGTCTGCACTTTCAAGCTCATCATTGCAGTGTTAAAACAAACAAATATACACAAAGCTATTGAACCGATTTCATATAAAAAAAATCAAATTTAGCCTCTATATTTGATTTCCTAGATTTCACACCAGAAAGTTCTGGCACGAGTGGTTTTTTGATTCTGAGAACTGAATTCTGATTGGCCATGCATCTTCAATAAATCATTTTTAGATGTTCTTAACAGTCATGCGCCTATGAAAACAGTGAAAATACGTAACTGCTTGGCTATATTTGTTAACAAGGAAATCAAGGACAGTACGAGAAGTAGAGACCGCCTACATAAACGTTCTAGTATCACTCGTGATCCTACTGATTCGATATCGTACAGAAATGCAAGGAATACTGTTAAAGTTAAATTAAAACAGGCCGAGTCTGAGCACATACAGGAGGAGATCAATACACACAAGAACAATACTGGCTCCATGTGGAAGGTAATCCGCAAATGTCTCCCCTGCAAGCTCTCCACAAGACCACTCTATACCAAAGATACTAAAGTAGTAGCTAGAGAATTCAATGAGTTCTTTACTTCCGTGGGTCAGAGAGCCGCTGCAGCTGCCAACCAGCTATTGTCCAATGTTAACAGTACCACTACAGAGATCCCCACCCACACTCCGGTATATGCTGAATCTGAACTCTTCTACTTCAAACCAGTGTCATACAGCGAGTTACATAATATAATTATGTTGATGCCATTGAATAAAACACCCGGACCAGATAAGATTTCCATTCGGGTCATCAAGGACTCCTTACTGCACATCTTACCTGCGTTAACTGACATCATCAACTGTTCCCTGATGACTTCTACTTACCCTGAAAATTGGAAGCAAGCTGAGGTTATACGACTGCTAAAGGAGGGCGATCATGAAGATCCTACGAACAACCGGCCATTATCACTCTTACCAGTCGTTTCTAAAATCTGCGAGAAAGTAGCACTGATTCAGTTTTCTGACTATCTATCACAGCACAAACGTCTTAACGTTCATCAAAGCGGAAACCGCCAGTACCACTCCACTGAGACACTCAATATCTATACTACAGATTCAGTCCTTAGTGCAATGGACCAAAAAAAAGGTGACCACACTTGTTCTACTGGACCTGTCTAAGGCGTTTAACAGTATTAACCATCGGATTCTACTGTGCAAGCTTCAAGGGGTAGGCGTCTCTCTAGTCGCTTCCAAATGGTTCGAGAGTTATCTTTCCGGAAGGGGACAAGCTGTTCGTATTGGTCCCAGTGTCTCTAGCTCACTTCCATTGCGGAATGGTGTCCCACAAGGAGCTATTTTGTCACCATTGCTGTTCAACATCTACATAAATGACCTCCCTTCCATCGCCCGTTATTGCTTACTTAAGTCGTACGTTGATGACTCTAAACTATTCATATCATTCCCAAGAAGTGATATGGAAGACAGCATCCAGAAACTTGTGGAAGATCTGCAGAGAGTTGGAAAATGGTGCTGTGATAACAGCTTACTCATCAACGCAGACAAGACCAAGCTATTACATCTAGGCACTCGACAGATGCTGAAGCAGACCCCCCTGGATATACATGTAGAACTCTTAGGAAAGCAGTTAACTCCAGTATCTTCAGCTAAGACTTAGGCGTGATTATTGACACCAATCTAACTTATGATGCCCATGTCACAAAACTTGTCTCATCATGTATGGCGAGTTTGTGTCAAATCAACAGAGTAAAACACTTATTCAATTCCGAAACTCTAAATACGATTGTTAATGCCCTTGTTCTAAGCAAACTATTTTATTGTTACTCGGTTTGGGATAATACCTCCGATAAGAACTTCAAGAAACTGCAACTTGTGCAGAATTTCTCAGCCAGAATAATAAGTGGCACACGCAAATTTGACCATATCACACCTATATTGCGCAACCTTCAATGGCTACCGGTTAATGAAACTGTTAATCTCAGAGACACTTTATTGACCTTTAAATGCTTTTGCCATCCTACTTATCGGATAAGTTTTGCAAGAGATCCAGTATACACCAGCGCAACACTCGAAATTGCGGTGACCTTAACATTCCTAAATGTAACTCAGCATCCGGTCAGAGGTCCTTTAGTTACAGAGGTGTTAAGATCTGGAATGCCTTAGATAGCACACTTAAAGCATCAACTTCAGTTCCTCGATTTAAGAGAGCTCTTAAGTCTAAGTTACTAGCTTTTTATTACGACTGATTTCAATGTCAATTCAATGTCAAATCAACAGAGTAAAACACTTATTCAATTCCGAAACTCTAAATACGATTGTTAATGCCCTTGTTCTAAGCAAACTATTTTATTGTTCATCGGTTTGGGCTAATACCTCCGATAAGAACTTCAAGAAACTGCAACTTGTGCAGAATTTCTCAGCCAGAATAATAAGTGGCATACAATGTTTAATCTTAGATATGATAGTTTTTACGCAATTTTAGTATTTTATTTTAACAAATTTATAGTGAATGTCTCTCCTAGTTTAACTTATTTTAATTTATTTGTAAATATATGTTGAAAAGCCCTTCTGGGAACTTATATTAAAGATATGTATGTATGTATGTATGTAATGGAATGTCTGTAAGGGGGCTAGTATTTGCGTGACAACCCTAAGAATGGCTGTGGAGGAGACTAAACTGCTGTGGGAAACAAGTGGCAGCTAATGTTTCGAGCATAGTAGCCCTTTCTTGGGGAGAAATAGCTCACCGAGATACTCTATTGCTCAGATGAAGTGCTAGCTAATGTTCAAAATGTCACTCAATTCCCATGGCAGTTCAAATACTGATTTTCTAGTCCACACCAAAAGTGTGATATATAAATAAATAATTATAATGTAATTTAAAATCTCACAGCAGGCCTACATGTGTCACCATAAGCTGGTTTTCAGTTGGATCCTGCGAATAAATAGTTATTTCAAAAGTTATGTAAGACACTAACAGCTAACACATTGATTATAAATCTACATAGCATAGTACGTATGTTCATGTAGAAAAGCTGATAACAGTATTAAAAAGTAAAACAAGTAACTGAGATCTATTCCTGAAAATTGAGAGCTTTTGAGCTTTCAGTTATTGGTAGTTACACTGAGTAAACTGGAACGAGTCTTGTTTGTGTCACAATTGTAATGCAGAAGGTGAGAAATTCTTCATGTCTTACTACAGGTTGTGCTTTTGTAGAGGAAAACTTCACCATATTCTGTTCATCACACAAGGTACCAAGATACTTTACTTTAATACAGTGATTCTCAGTCAGACGTGGTGTATGCCAATCAAGCATAACATGTTGGAACTTGAAAATATATTTGGTGTGAAATGCATTCTTCAAAGGCTTGAAAAGGGACCATTGAGTTTTATTTCTATCAGCGGTTCTGGTCTTTGATATTTCCAAGACTTTGTCCGAGATCTTTACTAAGATCTGGATTCAAAATCGGTTTCTGTTGCTTGTTTTCTAGAAGGAAGGAATAAATAATTTGTCTATAGTCAATAAACACTTGTCACAGGTGGACGGGTTGACCAATGAGAAGAAATTGAAACTTAATGATTGATGTTCACCAAAACACAACTTCTTCATTGAGACAAAATTCTGAAAGTGTGTGTGATGGAGAATCGCTGTAACAAATGAAAGGCTGTGTGCAACAAAGGCCTAAGTGACTGACTCCTGATCACATTCTAAATTCTCTTTCAAATTCTTTGTTTTCTTAGGAGAATTTAGAATGTGATCAGGAGTTGCTTACGTCCTTGATGCACACAGCCCTTCAAATACAAGATAACGTCTATGTTATATAAATGGTATACATGTACATTCAAGCTCAAGATATTGAAAAGTTGTGAGTAAATGCACAAGTTCAATGCGAGTACATTCAGCAGCTTTTAAAGAGCTTGAAAGTACATTGTTTTTTTATAACTGTGTTCTGTTTTTTATAATATAAATTCCATTTAGGTGAAACAATACTAATTTAGGGTACATTCAATTTACCATATTCTGGAATAAGAAAATGCCGAATGACAGCTACAAAACGCTTATATCAAAGAATTTTAGCCACTGGAATAGTAAATGTATCCTGAATATTGCATGTCAGCAAGCGTAGTTAGTTGATAGAATGCAACCAAGTGCTGAAAAAAGGGAAAACTATTTTAAAGAATTCAAGACCTGTACCCAGTCAAGGAAGCTTGTAATTATTTTATATGTTCTTTCTGCAGTGCACAAGACTTTAAGTGGATGAAGGTCGCAGAGGGTTTTCCGGTTAACCTTCAAATAGTGTTGTGTTTCCCTTGTGTTCCACTGTGGATTTTACCTATAGAAGTAAAACAAGTAACATTTACAAGGAGAGTGGATTTTGCAGGAGTTCTGAAAGCTTTTGCCACATTCATGTGTTGGTGATTGTCTGGTACCTTTTATGCAACTTGTTCAAAGAGAGTTGATCCGTGTAACTATTAAGAACATGGGTCTGTAAGGGATGATAAAAAGGATGTAAGCATAATTTTGATTGGTTTTCTATACTTTCAAAGAGAATTAGCAAAGAAAATACACTTTTCTGGTTTTAAATTTCCAAGAATTGGCATTTTTGAGCATGACTTACCCTGCTGCTCCCAAATTCAGTTTAAGGCCAGAAATTACAAGTAGTTTCACCCAAAGGACTAACTCCACACAAAATATGAAGGGATGTTGTGTTGCACCATTTCCAATTTTGCTCAATCCTTACAGACATCTGCTCTTAAACAGCAAAACTTCAATTAGGGAACCTCAACTGGAAAACTATGTTTGTCTCCTGTAAATTTTAAATAATTTTATGGACCGATTTTCCTGTCCATGGAACTCATTTGGTGCCGCCATCTTGAATCTTATGACATCACATGGTTGTCCCTATTGTCAGAAAACAATAGTTCTTTTGTTGTACAACAATAGGAGCAACCATGTTACATCATAAAATCCAAGATGGCAGTGCCCAAATAATTCAAATGAGTTTTATGGACAGGAAAATCACTTCATAGCTGATATCTAATGTACAATTTACAGGAGACAAACACAGCAATAGATTTAGATATCCATGACAAACACAGCATTAGATTTAGATATCCATGACAAACACAGTATTAGATTTAGATATCCATGACAAACACAGCATTAGATTTAGATATCCATGACAAACACAGTATTAGATTTAGATATCCATAACAAACACAGCATTAGATTTAGATATCCATGACAAACACAGCATTAGATTGAGATATCCATGACAAACACAGTATTAGATTGAGATATCCATGACAAACACAGCATTAGATTTAGATATCCATGACAAACACAGTATTAGATTTAGATATCCATAACAAACACAGCATTAGATTTAGATATCCATGACAAACACAGCATTAGATTTAGATATCCATGACAAACACAGCATTAGATTTAGATATCCATGACAAACACAGTATTAGATTGAGATATCCATGACAAACACAGCATTAGATTTAGATATCCATAACAAACATTTGAGAACAAACTTTGTTTTTCAGTGGAGGTTCCCTTTTGCAAGAACGTGATCAAGTTCTAAATCTTAAAGAACAACATAAGTGATCAAGTTTTAAATTCTCCCTTAGAAAACAAAGAATATAAAGGGGAATTTAGAATGTGATCAGTAGTAAGAACATAAGTGACTTGTGATGAAGTTCTAAATTCTCCCTTAGAAAACAAAGAATATAAAGGAGAATTTAGAATGTGATCAGTAAGTCACTATGCTGTTCTTGGACGACCCCCTACAAGTGTCAACCAAGTTTGGTAAAAGTGTCAGGAATACTGTTTATGGAATTATCGCATGAATATTTTATTATATACTGTATATTTCTTTTCTCTCATCTCCGTTATTAAGATGATGTTCCTGATGCCATTCAAATACACTGTTTGTCTATGTTTGTATTGGTAACGATGTCAATGAAATTCACCTTAAGTATGCCATGAGAAGAATGCCATAAATGCAACAACAGAATGCAATGTATGTTTGGCTCAATCCCGGTTTCTGGGAAACTACCCCCTCCCCCTCCCTCCCGTGGATATTCAATGTTCTATTAATGATTTACCATTAAAGGTTAGGGTGAAGTGTGGGGGAGGGGTGGGGATTTCTAGAAACCGTGATTGATCTGTATGTTCTGTACATACTAGAGTTGTATGCTAAGGACTGGTATAATCAATCAAACGTTGATGAAGATATTGCTTGGCAGTTTGTTTGCTCTGACAAGGGCTGATGCTAGAAATGTCAGCTACTCACATCCCACTTATCCCATACCTTATCGACTTGTAGGGTGCATTTGATGTTGATGACCACCACAAATCGCTTATATCGAGATATTTAACCACTGGAATACTAAATGTATCCTGAATATCATGTCTACAACCCTTTGGTTGTTACAGTGCAGAATGTGCCTGAACCAGTGATTTCCAGAGACTATTTTATCTATTCTTATTCTGGAATACAGTCAATGGAGCGTGCCTTAAGTGTATCCTGAATATCACATGTCGGCAAGTGTTTGTTGCTTACAGTGTAAAATGTACCTGAACCAGTGATTTCCAGAGACTATTCCATCTATTCTTATTCTGGAATATGGTCAATGAAACGAGTCCTTAGTTGATTATACCAGTCCTTATTATACCAACACTAGTTTACAGGAACTAGCCATGATATACTAAGGTAATGTATATAATTTGGTGTACCTTGGTTTGTGTTCGAAACTACAGAACCTAAACAAAGGTTAACCAAATAACCTCGGTAAATATCCAGGGCTGAAAAGTTATGAACACTCTTAGATGTTGCTGGTGGCGGTAAATATTCTACTAGAAAGGTTAGCAAAGAAATGATAGCTTTTTTTAAATTATAATAACTACATTTATCTAGAAAACTTCTTCTTCGCCAGCAACAGTTGCTAGTTACGGCATTTTGGTAAATCATCTCTAATTCTGGAATTGTTCAAGTATAGTAATTTTCACCACCTGGCAGCCATTGTGATACTGAATACCTGTTTGTGTACGTAATATCCACTCTTAGTTGTGTTCAGCCACATACAAGAAAAAAGCCTTAAACAGGAAGTTCCGGTTTTAAAGGGTAAGCCCCTCCCCTTTTCACGCATGGCGAAATTCAAATTACATAACAGCAAAGAAGGAGGCGAGTAAATCAGCCTGTCCTGTTAAAAGTGACATTTTACGGGTTTCAAATCAAACAAGCCATCAAAAAGTGAACAGAGGGAAGAGTTGTTTATTAAATAATTTAGGTGGTATTTTACGACTGTTTACGAACTTAATATACTATGAAGTTTTCTTTAATGCACACGTTGATTTGAATTTCGCGCATATTAAGCAGTCCGTAGGGAGCGGAGCATCTAAGAGATGTTCACTCGACAAAGGCTGAGTGACAACTGAAGGTGTCAGTGCTATGGTCCTTTTATACAGGAACTTCGTGTTTAAAGGTCCTGCTGAAAAACACAGTCCTTAAATCTTCCATATGGCTACCTAAGTCTATTGCTGTGGTTGTTTCTTGTAAATTGCACACTACATGTGATTTACGGACCGATTATCCTGTCCATAAACCCTATTTGAATTTCAGTGTTTCGCCTATTGTTTCGGGGTAACACTGACGTCATATAATCCGAGATGGTGGGTCATTGAAAATAGTTCTATGGGCAGGAAAATATGTCCATAAATGGCATCTAGTGTACTATATACAGGAGATAAACGGGAGCATTATTTTGAGAGAACATTTTTCACACAGTCCTTAAATCTTCCATATGGCTACCTAAATCTATTGCTGTGGTTGTTTCTTGTAAATTGCACACTACATGTGATTTACGGACCGATTATCCTGTCCATAAACCCTATTTGAATTTCAGTGTTTCGCCTATTGTTTCGGGGTAACACTGACGTCATATAATCCGAGATGGTGGGTCATTGAAAATAGTTCTATGGGCAGGAAAATATGTCCATAAATGGCATCTAGTGTACCATATACAGGAGAAAAACGGGAGTATTATTTTAAGAGAACATTTTTCAGATCTTGTTCCTTTAACCTCAACACAGCTGAGCTGGTAAAGGGTGTGTAATGTTTTGTTATTGTATCATGCAGCTGTGTTTATTATAGAGTAGTTTGATATGGAATGATGGCTTTACTTGGAAAGTTTTCGTTTTTGTTTCCTGACAAAAACAAAGTCCCGTTTGTGCCACAAACCCAAGTATACTACTCTAGAGACTGTTTGTTTTGCATATAATTGTAGTTGTAATTCAGTTGCAAACAGTCTACGATGGAGCAATGTAAATAGTTTGCGAGTACAAAGTAATAAATATGTCATTATTGTCGGAACAGTTGGCAATGCTAAGGGAGCGGTTAACCCTTCGTTTTGGTGAAAAATTAATTTCTGGTACATTTTCCCAAAACCCTTTTTATCCTACGCGAATTTTACCGGTCTTTTTCGATGTGTGTGATTTTAATCAAAAAATTGACGTTCCCGCCCAAAATAAATTATTAATGAGAAGAGTACTCAAAATCATTCCTAGCAACGGTTTGTTGATTTTCAAACAATTTGGTTGCTATGGGGTTCAAACAAAAAGTATAAAAACATCGATTTTTCGATCCGCAGTCGTAACATGTCCAGAGTCCTGCTATGACTTTACTACGTTTGCGACTGATTTGCAACATGACAGCGAGAGCAAACATTTAGCGATCCCTCCATTGTAGACTGCGCCTGAATTACAACAAATACAACTATATGGGAAACCGGCTTAAACATTCATGTTTTAATGTGGTGACAAATTTCACTTAGACATTGGCTGACACATGGAAATGTGGTTTAGGACTTATTATATTATGGGGAAATAAATAATTCACTTTCTCTAGATCAATAGACCTTTCCCGCATGCGATGGAGCAAATGTGTGATTGAAAATCGACGTGGTGCCATAGACTATATCGCAACCCCGTCGTCGCAGTGCACTCTGGGATGGATATCTCCGTTTTCCATTGTTGTTGGTGGGCGGCCATCTTGGATTTAACAATGGAAACTGAGATATCCATCCCAGAGTGCACTGCGACGGCGGAGTTGCGATATGGTCCATTGTTCGTGGGCACTGGAGTGTAATGTCGGGATAGGTGTATTCCAGCAAATTCTCTTGTAAACACGAGATGACGTGAAAAGCATTAATATCTGAATATCGTGCACCAGCAAATCATTGGTGTTCTGTTGCAGAAACAATGTCGCAATGATAGTTGCGGTGCTCTCATGTACGTGTTTATGCTTGTGCAACTTGGACAGTCGTTGGCCAATTTGTGGCGAATTGAATTGACTTAGGGGGAGGGTGGATGGTCGATAAGAAGGAAGACTAGAAGATAACCATTGACTTGTCGCTTGGCAACACAGACAAGTTATTTAGTGCGCTCAGATTTTCATGATCATACACGCGAAGAAGCCTGGGCAAAACCTCTTGAAACCGAAATTTAGAGAGATTGGGATATAAGTGTGAAACCAAAGCCAACATTTTCTGCTCTAGGGCGAGTCAAAAACAAAAATTCACAAATACGTGTATTTCACTTTGTGAGTTACCCCGAGGGTTTTGTCAGGCTTCGTTGGAATCAAAACGGCCGTTAAGCCTATTTCAAAAAGGTTTTCCGATCAAAATCAACAAGCCAAGACCGCAAAGACCTGATTCTTATGAATACAAGTGTTCCATGGTCTTGATACGCTGACTACATGCACAGATGAATAGATTAAGTACGGAAACAGTACCGACATCCTTTTCGGGCTTTGCTTGTTGATTGGACAATTTGTTTTGAAATAGGTGTAAATAATAAAGGACATTGTACTGTAAAATTGACCTATATTTGAAGGTTGGATAATTGATTTTGAAAATATTTTTTCTCGTGTTGCGCTTCGTTATTTAAAATAATATTTGGATTCCAGCTCCGCGGCGCAGATTTGGGATGTCGTCGTATACAAGGAAGATTTAGAAAGAACTGGACATAAAGTCGAAGATTTAGAGAAAACATTGTATTGTCAAAAACTACGGTGCTATAATTCAAAAATGGATGTCGACATTGGAAAGAGCAAGCCATAAATATTAACTGGTGCGAGTTCATCCCCATATCTTTAAAAGTAAAGCCAGGAACAAAATTTGTAATCTAAAAAATAAACCGTTCCTGAGGCTGGTAACTTCCTCCCATACACGTCAAATTCTAAACATCCACTGACCAAGATCTTCGCCACTGTTCGAGGCTAAAACATCTTTATTATATTATTACGAAACGCAACACTAGAAAAATAACTGAAAATCGATTCTCCATACCTTTAAGATTTATTTTAAAATAGGTCGATTTAAAGAACAGTTGTCGTTTAAATATGCCTTGGCCACCATTAACAGCCCTTTCGAAGGAAACAGTCGCATGCTGGTATATACAGCTATTTCAAAAAGGTGCGACATTCTCATGCCGAAATGGATTGTGGTTATAAATGTCGAGCTGTGCGAAACGAATAAACTTCAGTACGAAAATCGATTCGCAACAGACCTTAATATTCGCCTTTTTGACCCAAAAACAAGCGAATTCACCAGACTTTCAGCTATAACCACAATCCATTTCTGTCCAGGAATGTCACTTGTCCGGGAATGAACCTTTTTAAGTAGCTGTATCACTTCAATAACGAATGAATTGAGCTCGTGATCCCATGAGAAAGGCTTTATTGGATGGCACACCTTAAAACGCAGTTTTAGAAAGATCGACAATCGTTTGAAGGTGGAAAATGGCGTTTACGAACAGGTTTTGTTAATAATACTATCGATCTCCAACATGTGCCTTTAAATAAATGAGTCCGTTATTCTGTACCACCCAGTACAATCACGTGATTGTATACTGCAAAACGCCTGTTCTCCTCGGCGATTTATTTTGGATTGGAATGGTGTCTCATTGTTTGGTTTCAATTTCATAGTAGTGACATTTGCGTTTGTTTCTATCTGTCCGTAGCCTTCTCTGTAGTGATATCTGTATCGATGATAACTTGTATCATAAACATTTGGACATGTCCATGTGGCTGCTTGTAGAGAGCAACATTAAACAACGTATTTTGCAGGATGAGGATGTGTAATTGATTTTCTGACAAGCAACCCAATACACTCGCAATCGGCAAAGATGGCGTACTAGCTTTTAAAAAAGAGCCGGCCTCGAACATAGACCAGTTCGCGGTTAATTCCGCCGGAATTAACAAACATAGCCCGAAATACAGTGTTTGTATGGGAATCCGATGCCAAATAAAATACGTAAAATCGAATTTCTGAAATATTCTTCAGATACAAATTTAAGGTACCAGGTAAAAGATTAACTGTCTGTAAATTTTCCCGCGGACTTCGACTCGTTTTTACAAACAAATGTATGGAAAACTGAAAACACAATTGCACGCTTCCCAGCACAGCTACATGTACATCCCTCAAATTTCGATCAGTTAATCTTTTACCTGGTATCTTAAGTTTGTATCAGAAGAATATTTCAGAAATTCGATTTTACGGATTTTATTAGGCATCGGATTCCATACAAACACTGTATTTCGCACCATGTTTGCACCCCTTTCAAAATGTCGGAATTAAGGCCAGATAAAAAAAAATACTTGTTTAGCGTCCACCCGTTTCAATTTTTCCAGGTAGGGAGGGAGTTTTTTTTTTTTTTTTTCCTATGTGAAGCTTATTTTGTCTTGACTAGACATTATTCACTCACCTCGTATTCATGACCTCGTGTTGTAGAAACAAAATGGCGTCGATGTTAAAATATTTAATGCGCCGGCACATATTTTAAGTGGTACATGTAGGGGTCTGGGTACAAGAATTGGTGTTCGCGGGCGCATTTACACTTTCTAAAGTTTTTTATGAAAAATAAAAAATAAAATAAATTAGAGGTCGGGGACATTTCTCAGGTCGGGCGGGGACGCTAAACAATCATTTTTTTTATCTGGACTAACCGCGAACTGGTCTATTGGGTAAAAACCCTCCTTCTGGAAGGCCATCTGAGAAATACAGGGAACTAATTAATCTACATCTACTTTTATTCTTCACAAAGCCACACAGCATCTTATTCTAGTGAAGGGAGCCATGGTTAGCCGTTACACTCGTTCTCAATAACACGTGCAGGTTCGAAACGAAACTCCTGACTTCGAATTCGTTTCTGGTGGATGTCAATCAAACTGTTTCCATGGAGTTTGAAGTGAACCGTTCGGGTAACTAGCATTTTGTAAACATGGCAAAGTCTTTCCCAAAGTCGCTATCATGCTTAAGAGCCAAGGGTTTGCAAAATAGGGAAATCATATAAACTTATGTGTGAGCGAGCGGTTTGTGTATAAGATCAAAATAGGGAAATCGCATAAACTTTGTGTGTGAGCGAGCGGTTTGTGTATAAGAAATCTGATTGTTTATATAGCTTTCAAAGGTCTTGGAAAAATAATTATAGTTCAGTATTTTTATTCATCCAGTTGCAGATATGCTCATTATAAGAGGTTTAATCGAGCAATACCCTCGAGCTCTACCTCGACGAGCTCCAGACATGGATACAACAATCGACAGGGCAAATATTTTTTTTAAAAACGGATTATCGGCAATGCTCTCCACTCTCGACTGACATTTCGATGAGGAATTCAAGCAAAAAACAATCGTTTTTCGGCTTAGTATCCGCCATTTCTCTACCTATGTCGCCTCAAATTACTTACGATTTCGTTGACCTCCTACACCAGGAGGGAGGGGATGACTCTAATTGGTGTCGCAATAGACTTTTTGGCGACTCCTCACTGCCAGTGTGACGTCACATAGCAACACAAGTGCTCTCTTCTCGTGTCGGCTCAGTTCGGCGTAGATGGTATTTAAGTTAGGGACAAAAGGAGGTCAAAAGCAGAGGTTTAACCTTACTTTTTTCATCAATTTCATGTAAGTGTTGATGCTTTGTGTTCAATATTACACATTTAACCTGGTTTAACCCTTTTGTTGTTTGAGTACTCGCTCTGACAAGAAGTTAATTGAGCTCTTGTCATTTTGCGAGGAGGCCATCTTGGTTCAGGGCGAACAAAACTTGGTTTACACATTTTCAGATTTCTCAGGATAACGGGTGAATTTGTAATCCAAAATAGGAGGTTTTATTCGTAAGTTGTTACTCTTGTAGTAAAGCTAAAGTATACGGCTTGTGCATGTTTAGTTGTGCTTAACAATCCTTTTGAGTGCAGAAATTGTAATTTGCTCGTTTGTTTGCAGTGTACATCTACGTGTATAAACGATTGCCTACCGCATAAAAAAATACAATTAGGCTTAAAACTATTGTTAGTCCCACATTTCAACCTCAAGAAATTTATGAGATACTTGTTCATCAAAAGCGTACGTAGTTTCATTGTTTTCTGGGGTTTAAAACAAAAATAATAGGGTCTTTGTTTATCAGCAGCTTCCCACAGGGAGGGGTAGACCCAGGCCGAGGGGATATGTTGGGTTTGTTTGAAGTTCCAAGATAGGGCAATGGGAATACGTAATATAGTAATCTCACATGAGAGGGACTTTCTGCAAAGGAAAACATGACCACCCCTGGAGAAAATCGTAGTTTGTTCCACCATGTTTGCAATCACCCTGGTCAGCATAGGGGGTCTACCCCTGTGGGGAAGCCACTGATATGTGCATTATTCACCTGTCAATGCAACCCACGAGGGGGTGTTTGGGCAAGTGGTGGGGATTTGACAGCAAACATGAACCCATGAGCCGGGAATTCATTTGCCTGCGTGAAGTCTGTCCTGGGGGTCGGGGACAGGCCTTCAAAATGTGTGTACGTCCAGTCAGCGGTGGTAAATAGTATTATATAATTGAAACTATGAGAATGTAGGTCGGAAAAATACATTTAGTAAGTGCAATGGAGTGAAAATCGACGTGTTTTTTGCGCCGCCATATTGAAAATCAGTGAGCCGAAACGTGACGTCATACTGGCATATAGGACTAAACCAGGACTTTCCTTGGAGACGCCCCCTCCCTCCTGTCCTACACTATTTATGTTTCCTCCACATCTGGGAGTTGTATGGCGACGTTTACGTAGTATTGAGATTCTGCTTCATCAAAAATTTCCAACATCCCTCGCGATCGTGAATTGCTGACCGAAGCATGCAGACCAGTGTTGCCATAGAAATATAGTTGAGTGACATCCACCAAATTGACGTTTTCCGTTGGAAATTCAATTTCGAACCTGCACGTGTTACTGAGAACGAGTGTAATAAATCAAAAATAAATAAATCATGAAATAAGTAAATAACATAAATATGTAAATTCCTTAATTATTAGTTAAGGGCCAGAAACTCCGAAGCTCGCTGTTTTAAAACACTTTCACACTATTTGTTGATACAACATTCTGGTAGTGGGTTCCAGTCTTTAACGGTTCTTGGAAAAAAGCTATACTTATAACACCAAACTCGTTGCATGGCACTACACAACACACGCTATGACGTAGCTAGCGTCTAATACGCATGCTCACATCTTATTACCGGTAGAGTGGCAACCATGTACAGCTGTTTCGTCCTTGTTAGGACTCATCAGCATGGCATAGCCCCCAAGACCGTCAGCCTCAATTTAGATCATAGGCCTCAGAATCTAGTTACTCTAGCGGCGAGCTCGAAAGCTGCTTTAAACCCCAGCCACCACGCTACACGTGTGGGAGCTAGAGATGTGAACAAGCGCAATAGCAATGTGGATCTCTCCGAAGAGGATCTAGTAGTGCAAAATGGAAATGGCACGGCCAAATCCGAAATTATAATACCAAACTCGTTGCATGGCACTACACAACACACGCTATGACGTAGCTAGCGTCTAATACGCATGCTTTTAAAGCAGCTTTCGAGCTCGCCGCTAGAGTAACCAGATTCTGAGGCCTATGATCTAAAAGTGAGGCTGACGGTCTTGGGGGCTATGCCATGCTGATGAGTCCTAACAAGGAGGAAACAGCTGTACATGGTTGCCACTCTACCGGTAATAAGATGTGAGCATGCGTATTAGACGCTAGCTACGTCATAGCGTGTGTTGTGTAGTGCCATGCAACGAGTTTGGTATTATACTTATAACAATCGATACGAGGTTGTAGAGGATCGCAGAGGTTTCTAGATCTCTTAGTATGTTTAACGAGTTCAGATGGCAATTCGATTGCAATCTGGTTATTGATAATTTCATACCTGCCAACCCCCGGAGTTTTAAAATCTGGAGAATGTTGGTTGAGGCTTTGTTATGACGTAATGATTTCCGAATTTTTCAGAAGATACCCCGATTGTGTTCCGAAGACTTTCCGAAAGCTCTCGGAAAAATTAGTTGCCTGGAAAACGGCGAACTCAAATCTCCCGGTTTTTAGCCATTTTATGGATTGAGGCTCTTTCCGGGAGACCGGGAGATGAGGTCCAAAATCTGGAGTCAGTCCCGCATAAACCGGGAGAGTTGGAGTTTGTTTTTTCCGAGAGGGTTGGAATACGCTTGGCACAAATGACCCTAAAATCTATCACTTTGCTATATTTTCAAAAGTTTCCAACGTAGAAGATTGATTTTTTGTGGGAGGATGAAGACCGATGACCTAAACGAAATCCGATGCTTTGAACTACCGTAGACATTTTGATGACGTCACAGTTACGTCATATATCCATTTATAATAGGTTTCTCGATGTTTTCAATTACCTTTAACATCATTAAATTTTATATTTTCGATTTCCCATCATGTCGACAACAAAGAAACCGAAAACCCGAGTTCGATTGGTTAAGAGGGAGAAAAGTTATGAAATTCAATACAGAACCATTTACAAAATAACTTCTTCATTCATCTTTTAGAGTTTCAAATATTTGTTTACGACAATCTAGCAATCAAAAGAGTAAATCGGTACCCACAACCGGATGTTTTTAGAATTTTCAATTTTTGAGAGGAAATACTTTAAAATTCACAGTGAAAAAGAGGAAACGTCATTATGACGTCATATATTTTTGAAAATGTCTTTTAGAAATAACTATTCGAGTATTTTTCGGATTTTAAAGAGGAACTGTACTTACTGTACACTGAATCGCCGCAATATGGTCTTTTTTATGTTTCTTCAATTTAGAAAGCATGACTGATGTCAGACCCATGACGTCAGAAAATGTGACGTCACAGGAAACTTCAGTTCTTAATAACTCAGCAAATATTTATCGTAGATACTTTAAAATTGCGGCAATCAAAAACATATTTATGTTGTTGTGATAACATGCTTTATTTCAAACGTATAGGTAACGCACAATTTGACCTTAAAAGGAGTCGTTCGTTATGACGTCACACTAACGTCAATATACAAATGTGTTTGATGCTAAAGATGTTATTACATTTTAATATTAGCATCCGACAATTTTGTTAAATTTGACAGCGAATTAAACAAGATGTGCTGGTTTATATATTTTTGGCTCGCTTTTAGTGATCGATTTTGAGGTAACTTATGCCATGCGTGAAGCCTGCTAATAGGGACTTTAAACAACCAGGACGGCGACGACAGTGACGACGGGACGTAGAAAAAAAAATTCTACCGAAATTTGGTGTTTTCTGTATCCCTTGTTCGCCTTAAATTGTTTTTCACAACCAGATTTTCGAAAAATATTCCGTTCACCCCGAACGAAAAATAATTTGATTTAGTTTCTTACGTTCGCGTTGTCTTTAAAACGGACAATTTGGGGTTTCACGTTGTGTTTTTGCAGAGAACGGTGAAAATGTAGGCGACTGCGTGCATTTTCACGTGCAGTTATTGTATTTTGTAATTAAGGCTATTGTTTTATACCGTCGTCCTACACGTTGCCGTCGTGTTGCTTAAGGTCCCTAATAGCTCGACGCGACACGAGACTGTAGCAGAGTGTTTGAACAAGAGAAGAATGGGACGATGCTAAAAAAGGAAGTAGGGGAGAGGAGAAGGGATAACGAGGAAGGGGAGGGTAGGCCGTTCCCAAATTGAACGCCTGTAAGTGCGGGTCGCGGCTAGATTCCATCCGCCAGAAGGTCGAATTGCAAATTAATTTCTCGATGTTATATTTCGATTCTAGGGTACAAACTAAAGCGGCACTTAGAAATTTAGGCGAACAAGTACGCTTCCCTCAACTATATAAAAAAATATCGGCTCCACGAAGACTCGAACCGAAACCCTAACCCATCTATTAACCGAAACCCTAACCGTCACTATCCCTTACGCCACGAGGGATTTGTTGTCAATAACTTTTAGAACTTTTATACTGCATAATAATAATATATTAAAGCTTATATAGCGCTTATAACAAATAGATCTAAGCGCTTTACATTGGTCTAAAATTACATTGGTCATTAAAAATTTACATATAAATCACAAAATCTAAAATCTTACATTGGTCATAAAATCTACATATTAATCATAAAATCTAAAATCTATAACTTAATATAAATAATAATAAAAAAAAATCACCACCCTACACGTTATAGGCTATTTTAAACAAGTGTGTCTTCAGTTTGCGTACTTTTAAAACAGAATTGAAACACATATCGACTTTTTGATATTTTATTAAAAGCTGATGACTATCTTGAGTCTCCCAGATAATTAATGAATGTAAATAATATATTTTTCCTTGAAAATATGTCATATAAGTAAATTAAATTATTGCTATGTTATCATTTAATAACACCATTTTTTTACTGGATATGTATATAATATAGTTACGCTCTTTCCTTTTCCTTTTTTCTTCTCTACTTATACGTCACAGTCAGATCTGTGCTATAATTAATTAATTAACTCCATTTGTAATATAATCACCTTTTTCTTCCCCCGCCTCGAATAGTTTAACTATTTGCGGAAGGAAGTTTCTTGTAATTTATAAAAGCGTCTTCTAATTGAAATATATTATTGTCTATTGTTTGGTCTTAAATTTGGAAGCATTATCACATCCTCTAATAGAAGCAGGTAGCTTATTCCATAGCCTAGGGCTACAAACAGAAAAAGCTCTACCACCATAGACCACCATTAGACACCAGTTCTTGCTCTCAATGAAGTATTTTAGTGCAGTGCATTTTGGGATTGCGTATTTCTGGCGGATGGAATGTAGCCCTAACCGTAGGTGCGAGAGCACGGGATGACTCTACGGCCACGAAGCGCTGCGTACGCATGATCATGATACAAAATGGTCACCAGCTTCCTATCCGCACGCCAGAAAGAGGTAGAAGTGGCGATGCACACAGACCACAGGGATCCCAATGCACCGCGGCAAAACGTTGTACTCCGCTGGCCGAAAGAACGAAGGCTCAGGTTTCAAATACAAATTTCCGAGGGGCTTAAACTTTTTATTAAATAATTTTATAGCTTAGTAAACTCACAGTGACAAATTAAGAAAACTCAACCTGTTAAAGTCTTAGGCATAGCTTTTAAGTAGTTTGTTTTGTTTGTTTGCCAAACATTGCACATTCGTACCAAACATTAGAAACGGGTAAAGTTTCGGCGGGAAACTAGGGAGACACGCACGCGCTGGACTCATCAGAAGCGCATGCGTATGACGTTTTGCCGCGGTGTGGGTTAGAATGCGCCTTTTGCAGCAATGCATGCAATCACGTGGTTGTACTGTGTGGCAAAAACCTGTTTGTAAATGCTATCTTCCACCTCCAAACGATTATCGATCTTACTAAAACTGCGTTATTCACGATGGCAGCTTGTGCCATCCAACATCCATGGTGACGCCTTTCCCATGGGGATCTCGAACTCAATTCATTCGTTAATGAAGTATATCAGCACGTGACTGTTTCCTGCAAATGGCCTATTGCATTTTCCTTCGTCGAACGCAACAATTAAAAGCCCCATATTGATAAACTCTGAAGTTACACGACTGCTATATCCCCTCCCCTTCCCCCACCAAATCTCCGAAGTTACTAGCCAGATACATCCATGGTATGTGCGTTATGCATGTGCATTTTCATCATTGTAAATTGATCGTATATTTAATCAGTTTCCAGTATTTCTCGGCTGTTCTTCTAGACGGTAAAGTCGCTGTAGACTGCTAGCACGTTCATTCTAATTCGTAATTTCTTTTAGAATGGCTAAACATGGTTCAAGATGGCTAACAATGGCTAGACATGGTACACATGAGATTTAGACCGGCCATCGTTAATCATGTTTAGCCTTTCTAAAAATTGAGGAATAGAAGGGACTTTGCTAGCAGTCTAAAGTCGATGCAGATTGGCAATTTGATTATTTTATCTTTAAAACTGATCTATTCGTTACTTTTTTTCTTTTTGTATTGAGGAATGTTTCTTTTTGGGGGATACAAGTTATGAGTAGCCTGCGTACAGCATCCCCTACTTGAGGGAGAACGGCGATTTCATCGTTTCCGTTTCTCCCCATGAAGGGTCTGCGACTCAGAGCCCAAAATCGTGTCCGTGACGTCACTTCCAAATTTTTGGTAATTAGCTATTTATGCATAACGAAGTCAAAACTAGATGGCGATTGAAATGAGATTTCCAAGTGTAAAGTCCGTCGGAGAGGAACTTTCTCTCAAATTTGGAATCCCATCTCTCAAATGTGAACATGCAGCTCAATGCTTTATGTAACTTTATTCGTGGGAAAGATGTGTTCGTGAGCCTTCCAACAGGCTCAGGAAGGTCACTGATATTTTCAACTGGCGGCCCCTTCAAACCAACTCGCGGCCAGGTTCGGGCTTTAGGAAGAAAAATGCATTTGTCATTGAAGTTGCCCTCATGAAGGATTACATGGAGGTCTTTATTAACAATGTTGTTTGGAGGTTGGGGAAAAATTGTGTTTACATAGGAGTATAACAGGGATCGAAGTAATGAAGCATTTGTTTAGTTCTGCTATGTTTCTCCCCCTCTCTCCCTGCCAAGAGGCAAGAATATAGTTACTACCGAGCTTAACTATAAATTGCATTTATTAATCTCTGTTCCCTGCTCAAATATTCACCTTAAATCCATGACTATGTAAGCGCTTCACTTGATCCTTCATGAGGGCAACAAGCGGAGTAACTTCAATGACAAATGCATTTTTCTTAAAAAAGCCCGAACCTGGCCGCGAGTTGGTTTGAAGGGCCGCCAGTTGAAAATATCAGTGACCTTCCCGGCTGAGCCTGTTGGAAGGCTCACGAACACATCTTTCCCACGAATAAAGTTACATAAAGCATTAAGCTGTTCACATTTGAGAGATGGGATTCCAAATTTGAGAGAAAGTTCCTCTCCGACGGACTTTACACTTGGAAATCTCATTTCAATCGCCATCTAGTTTTGACTTCGTTATGCATAAATAGCTAATTACCAAAAATTTGGAAGTGACGTCACGGACACGATTTTGGGCTCTGATTCGCAGACCCTACATGGGGAGAAACAGAAACGATGAAATCGCCGTTCTCCCTCAAGTAGGGGATGCTGTACGCAGGCTAAGTTATGAGGAGCTTCAATCGTTTTCGTGTTGAGAGTGACTTTGGAATGGGCCAGACCCAACGCCGCGCCAAAACGTCACGCGCATGCGGTTTTGATGAGCCCAGCGCACGCCAATAATGACTGTTATCGCAGTTCGGCCATCTTGAATAAAACAATAGTTTTGGTCCCGGTAGCCTCGCACTGGTTGGTTTCAGAACGAGTTTACCGGACGAAAACAAAGGTTTTTATTCTCCTGTGACTCAACATGGCCGCCGTGCGATAAAAGTCCATTGTGTTGCACCAGTGGTGGAACAAAATATGCCTCATTAACTACTTTTGTTATACCAACCAATATGGCTGCTACGCTTTTGTGATTTTATTCCCTTAGGAATGATTGCAACTCCAAAATGGCGACAAATAACCTAACTTCCGAAAACGCTGTGATATAGGCCTAAGTATGTGGGATGGCCGCTTCTGCTAATGGCTCCTGACATTACAGTGCATGCCTATGAAGTGAAAACAATCGACCCCGTTGTTATTTTATTAAATTCTGGTCTTTTCTTAGACATTTTGTGCAATTACAAATAAAATTGGAGAGCGCAAACATAATTTGTTTTCGTATCAAAGTCAGGCATAATTGTTAAATATATGCTAATCATATTCGTGACGTCAGTTGTTAGATGTGCTTTATGCTATTGCTTGATTCAGTATTCATTATTTCTATGTTCGATTCTTGTTCATTGCCTTTACCGAAAAGCTTTCTACTAAGAGCCTTTCTCAAACCCAGTTGGACTCATCGTTCTCCTTCTATTTCCAAGTGAGTTCAGCGCCCTTTACCTTGTGGATGTGCGAAGCAGAGGAACGATTTATTGTGATAACTTTGTGATGGAGGAGTTCAGTCACTTGTCGCAAGTATGATGGCATGTGTTCTACGAAGTAGCGAGCTTGTGTTTGAAATTGCAAAGGCACTGCGCTGAGATAATAATGAAACTGACAATATATATTCCATCATTATCTGGGTCAAGGTTGGGCAAACCCTGATCAAAATTTACATCAAGAACATGAAATTGTCGTGAGGCTTCCGCATTGAATGTAATACTTGTATACATATCCACGAGTTCTCCATTGAGAGGCTCGCGCGATTAAGAAACGAAACAATGGTTGACATGATAAAATGTCTTTAAAACTTGTACATGTTTTAAGGACCAACAGGAAGTAACTTTAGTAAAGATTTAGTAAATTGTGAAATAATAATAATAATAACGTATTAGGAGCATCCTACAGAGTCTCGATGCTCTTACATATTATACCTAATCGAAATAAAATTACATGAATATATAAAATGTATCGAGTAACTAGCTAATAGCATCTAAAAAGGAAGGTCTTCAAACTTGATTTAAACCTAGTTAATGTATCAATACTTCGATTATAATCCGGAAGAGAGTTCCACAGTTTAGCTGCAGCGACATAGAATGATCTGTCACCATAGGTTACAGTATTACAACAAGGAACTGACAGTAAATTATGTGAACTCGATCTGAGCGAACGAGAAGGTCTGTAAGGTCTGAGTAATTCGCTTATATATTTGGGAGCTTGGCCATGGAGAGCCTTAAAAGTAATTAAAATTATTTTAAAAGTGATTCTATCTCTAACTGGCAGCCAGTGAAGTTTATATAAGATAGGGGAAATATGGTCAAACCTCCCAGCTCGAGTTACAAGTCTCGCAGCCGTATTCTGCACACACTGTAGTTTATCAAGTTCACATGCCGGTAAACCATACAAAATGCTGTTACATGAGTCAAGTTTAGATGTAATGAAGGCATGAACTAATCTTTCACAATCATCCTGGGCCAAGTGCTTTCGAATCCTTCCAATATTCCTAATAGCCAAATACGCAGACTTGCTAATATTGTTTACGTGCTTCGTCAGTTGGAGATGGGAATCAACAGTAACACCGAGGTCGCGTGCAGCCAGCTTTGGAGCAATGACAACATCATCAATAGTGATTCCCGAGATCAGATCACATCGTTTGGCACAACGAGACGTGAGATGGACAACATCAGTTTTGTTAGGGTTGCACGAGTAGTATAGAGGGTGGGGGCACCGGACCATTTCGATCTCTTCGAGATCAAAATAATCCGTTGTCGACCTCAAAGAAGGTCTCTCCCCACCCTCGATACTACTGTACTACTATCCTTGGAATTATTTAGGGCGTGGTCAATTTAGGGCGTGGTCGAATTCTTGAAATTCTTCATAACCGGTTTAACCAGTTCAATCTTTGGAAATCTCCATAACCGGTTTCAATCTTTGGATATCGAATTCTTCTCTTCATTCTTCTCTTACTATAGTATTCAACTTTTCGTAGTTGCATTCTAGGCTATCCATTCTAATGGCTTCGTTGCCTTGCCTGCTATCCGCTATTGCCATATATTGGCTTCTACGAGTTTCTTTATGCAATGGATGCTGGTGCATTTATAGAGATTTTGTATCTAGTATAGTAGTATAGGATGAACTGCAATTCAGAAATCCATGATGAGATGAAAGACTTTGGAGAGTCATGTCCTTTCTGCAATGAGCGATTGATAGATTACGTACGCGAGAAAGAGAGTGAGTCGTGTTGTGGCAATACACAGATAGTTAATGATAATGGTACGCACGTTTGCCGGAGCTGTGGTATAGTTCATTCATATGATTTGGTGAATGGATACATCGACTATTACGAAAATAGGTATCGAATGAGACGTAAGTCTATCTACCATAGGAAATACCATATTGACAATATATTCATTATGAGATTCGATTTACAACATGGTGAGTACATTGATATTCGTAGGTTGTTCAATGAATTCGAAAGTGCTATTGATGTTATATTGAAAGGGAAGAGGTATCCAATACTTGATTTCGTATTCTATAAGTTGTTCGAAATGAAGTTTCACGAATCTGGAATCGATAACTATCGCATTCATATGCACAGGTGTACTAGGTATATATCAAAGGGTACTGTTAAACGATATGAAATACTATGGAAAAAGGTATCCGAAATGAATAAGTGGCACTGTATGAAGACTAATAAGGATGCTTTTATGAAGAATATCGAAAAGAAACTCAAGAAGAAGATTGCCATAGTTTAGGTAATCGTATACTTTTTATTGTATCTCTCTCTGAATCTATCAACTAGTGGACATAGGTCACTAACTTGGTCATCCAACCAGTTCAACTCTAATGTAAATCTTTCGATGTCGAGTTCTTCTCCACGCAGATATGCCCTTATTTTATTCAAGATTTTCTGATACGATGTGTATGCAAATTTGGTCATTTCAGTCTTCCTATTATAGTTTTTCGTTTTTAGTAGTCCTTGGAGCAATAGTCCTGATCCCGATATTGTACCAAGAATGATTGGATTTAGTGTTATAGACCCAATGATTACGCCTGTACTTGTGAGACCAATTGACGATAAGTGTAGAATTGTACTAACCTTCTTGAATCGTTTGTATGCTCGCTTGTGGCAGAAGCATTTTTTGTGGTAGTGTGCATATAGCTTCTTTAACATTTCGACGTCTGCTTCACTCAAGTCCTTGTCTATATGATTAAAGTTGAAGATCTCAATCTTCGTTTTTGCCATTGTTATATAAATACGTTACATAAATTGTTGATACATCTGTTTGTATTCGTCGTTGTCAATCAAATCATCATTAGAAAGCTTATTGAGTATCTCGATTGCTTCATTCGAAAGCTCGATACTATTGTTTCCAGCGTTTTTTGATGCTATTATTAACTCTAGTCTTTCGCATAGCTCATTTGGGTTGTTGTAGTACTTTATTCGACTTTTGTTACAAACACCTGATTTTTTCATTCCTAAACCGATCTTACCACTTTTGGATGTATATGGAGATATGCCAGACAGTTCAATCAGCTTGTTGAATATCGTTTGTGCATTATCAGTGTACAGTCTTCTAGGATTATACCGTTTCGTTAGCAACTCAATAAATGAATGATCGACCTTATGGCTTAGTACCTTCTTACCACTACCATTGTAAGCCTCTAATCTCATCTCTAATAGTTTGGCTGGATCGATATATAAGTTTCCAAATGTATAGTCGGATCCTATTTTTAGACCTGTGCCACTCGTTTTCTTAGTCTTGGATGACTTTGGCGTTTCTATGACGTCCTCATCTGGTATGAATACGACTTCCTTTTTTGGTATTTTTAGTCTTTGTACTTCCTTTAGGTACTTGTTTGCTGCTAATTTTTGATTTCCTAGTATTGTTATCATCGTTGGTGATTTAGACGCTTTGATTTGGTTGTTCAGTGTTGTTATGGTATTTCTTATTAAGGATTCCGAAGGTATATCCGTTAAGCTCGGGTCGAACCCTAGTTTTTTTAGTCGATTTGATTCTTGTACTCCGAAAATTGGTTTCGCACCACCAATGGCTCCTTCGTCGTTCTCTTCATCATCCTCGTAATGCGATGGCAGTTTACCAATCCATGATTCTAAGCCTTTAGTAGATCCTTGTGTTGATATGGCTTCACTTAATGTATCGATTGCTCCAGTGATGTTCTCTTGGTTTTCCTGTAGCTGTTCAATCATCTCATCTTGTTTCTTATCGGCTGCTTTCTGCGCCTTTTCGACTGAAGCCGTTACGGGTTGATATAGCTTTTCGCTAGCCAGCTTTAATGATTGGTCACCTAATTTCTTATCGAGTAATCGTCGTTTTAAGATTTGCCTATTTTTCAAGAATGTATCGATTAAGTTTGCTCTTTCTTCTACTGTTTTAATAGTTCTGAACGACATACGTATACATATTAGTTATATAATCCTTTACTCTAACTTAACGTGACTTTTCGAAATCGTACGTAAGCCACGCAAAAGCCATCGAAGTCTCGTTCTCTAACTACGTATTAGGCACATATAACCCATCGAAGTTCTTTCTATACATCTCAGGAATATGCTTAGAAGTCTTATCCAACACCATGAAATCGAATGGTTCTATCGTAGCTTCTCGATATATGTCTTCAAATTGCTTCCGACTTATGTTTTTACAGTTATCGTCAGCAATATGTCTAATATCCTTATTATCTAATCCACCAAATAGAATGAAGCACTTAGTATTGCGTCGAATGTATTTTGGCACGTCGTAATAGCTTTGACACAAGTAAATGCAGTTACAGTTCTTATTTCTGGATAGCGAAAAGTATTCCTTAACGTTGTTCATATTTTTATTGTCGATCTTAATATCATCGAATACGATAACCTTATTAGCGTCATCATCTAAATCTTCAACTGGTATGATGTCTTCTGGATTGCATAATTCGACATTACACGCATCGTCGTCGTCATCTAATTCCTCGTTAATGATATCATGGAATTCTTTTATTAGACTGTACTTATCTTGATGAGGATTTAGAGTATGTATCTTACAAGAATCGTACTTCATCCATTTTAAAAGCATATTGGTAAGCAGATTCGTTTTACCTTGACCCGTACTACCAACTAGCATAAAATGGCAATCAGGAAGCAAGAAGTGATGTTTTGGTTTCTGACTTATTTTTTCAGTATCGTCAAAGTTGATTATATTCATCTACTATAATGTACGTATACAATATAGATGAGTTTTACGAAATTTGGAACGATTCGAACTGGAAGCCGCAATGAGTGCATGCATGAGCAAACACCAGTAAGAATAGTTAGTATTAATGCGAAAGAGATTTCACTCTTATGGCTTCAACGCGATACAGATTGGATGGATATACCCAATTACGAAATACAGCTAACACCAAAAGGTACGAATATGATGAGACTATCATGCCGCCTATACATCTCAAACAACACTGGAGGAGGTAATTTTTGGTTCCGATGGGTCCTATTAACGCCAACGCCAGTTCCAGGGCACCATTTACAAACGATTATTGGTGTAAGTAATTTACCAGATGCAGCAATTGGCTTGAGAACCAGATGTGCATTTGCGGCACAACCGCCAAGAGATCCAGAGACAGTCGTTTGTATTTCAGACGTCTCTTTTCATGAGAATTTCGGTAACGGCATCCTACACACGTATAAGCTGCAGTGTAAGATCACTGATACAGGAACGATGGTATTGAATAGACTGTATAATGGCACTAATGCGGCATGGAATGGATACGTGAAATCATCAATAATGGTTGAGGAAATCACAGGGATTACTAAAAAAGTTGCTCAAAATGGGATCAACGAATACGCATCAAACTAATGTAATCATATAATATAAGAGATGAGTTACTCAATATTTGGAACGCTTTACAATGGTACGATAGAGCAAAAGGAAGGTAAGCGTGGACCAAAAGGCGATCAAGGAAGCCAAGGAAGCCAAGGGATTCGAGTAATGAAGGGCGATCAAGGAAGCCAAGGAATGAAAGGCGATCAAGGAGGCCAAGGGATTCGAGGAATGAAAGGCGATCAAGGAAGCCAAGGAATGAAAGGCGATCAAGGAGGCCAAGGGATTCGAGGAATGAAAGGCGATCAAGGAAGCCAAGGAATGAAAGGCGATCAAGGAGGCCAAGGGATTCGAGGAATGAAAGGCGATCAAGGAAGCCAAGGAATGAAAGGCGATCAAGGAAGCCAAGGAATGAAAGGCGATCGAGGAAGCCAAGGGATTCGAGGGTCTGGGCCTGGGTCAAGTGTTATGCATAGTAGTCTAACATTCAATTGTGGCAATTTCCTTATGAAGTCTGGTAATTGGGCATCATCGAGCAGTGTAAGCTCATTTATGGTTGTATATGACGCATACTCTATGAATAACATCACTCCAGAACATCGAGGTTTTAGGATCCTAGAGACTTTTAAACCGAACTCAACAGAAACGTTGACTATGACTATACCAAAAAATGATAATACGACTTTAGGGTTAAAAGGCAACAGCACATACACAGTTCGGGTCGAAGCTTATGCAAACAACATTGGATCCATAATACTAAGCTCTTTATCAATTGAAGAGAATTTGACTTTCATATCAAACACGATAAAAAGTGGAAGGATAGGATCTACAAACACTGCTTTCCAAGAGCTAAGCATAACAACATCTGCCAATAGCACAGGTAAACTATCATTTACTTTGAGTCATAATCAGTCAACCAATCAGCTAATAACTATCTATGTTGCAATCATTGCTGGAGCATTAGATGCAAATACTTTTGTGAATCCTACTGTCTTCGATGATAATGAGTACATTATTGAACAAAGAGTGCAAGAAGTGGTTCCTATTAGGACAGTCGCTTATATAGCAAAGGAAATTTCGAATTTATGGAGTCATGCAGACATGGAGTGGGGAGACATACCACATTTCTCCATCACGATATCTCCCAAGGAAGCAACGAATTTAATTCGATTATCGTGTACGATTTACCTTGGATGTGACGCTGGAGGAGCTAATGTGTGGTTTCGATGGGTCGTAACTACAGGTCAAGGATTACTGGCTTATGTCAGTACGAATTCATTACCAAATAATATCCTTCAAACCCGTAACAGAGCTAGCTTTGGCTCGCAATTAGCCATCAATCCAGAAACTCTTGCCTGCGTGTCCCATACTGGGTTCCACGTCCCATTTAATAAAACCCCACATACATATAAATTACAGATAAAAGTGAAAGACACAGGAACCGTTACAATCAATAGAATATACAACAATGGAAACGCTCAGTGGAATAGTTACGTTACCTCAAGTATGATTTTAGAAGAAGTCTCAGGGATCGCGAGGAGTTTCGCTAGTAATGGGGATGTGATATGTTCATCAGAATAATCTAACCAAACTGTATAATGCAAACTACGTTATTCTTTGATAGTAAGAAAGGATCTGGTTCATCTGAAAACTTCACGACATACTTCAATCCTCCATTGGAGCTAGATATTACGAAAAACTATCAAATCTCGTTAATCAATGCATCTATGTGGTACTCTTGGTACAACATAACGAGTGCAAATAACAAGTTCAAATACTACAATGGTACAGCTTGGAAGACGATAACATTATCGCCAGGAGCATACAACGTAATCGACATAAATGACACTATGAAGCACCATATGAAGCAAAATAGCGATTGGGATGCTGCTAACAGTAAGTATTATGTCGATATTAAACCTAATTACAATACGCTGAAGTCTATGATTGAGATACGAAATGGTTATAAAGTAGATTTCACTATTGATGAAAGTTTTAGAACGATACTTGGTTTCGAATCTAAGATAGTTCAAGGCAACGGCTTTCACGATAGCGATAAGATCGTGCAAATCACGGAGGTTGATACGATTCAAGTACACTGCGATCTAGTGACTGATTCTTACATAAATGGCAGTACAAGTTCGGTCATCTACTCATTCGTTCCATCAGTTCCGCCAGGTTACTTGATCAACATCCATCCTAACCAACGATTTGATATGAACATATCGAAAAGATCGATCAACAGTATATCATTCTCGCTTAGAGATCAAAGTGGTAATTCGATAAAAATGAATAATGAACGAGTGACGTATTACATCCATCTTAGTGAGATTGTGTAACCAATATGTATATGCTATTAACAAGAGAACGATATACCAAAAGAAAAGTCATTGGTGGAAACCTCATTGGGAACGTATTCGACAAAGCAAAGAGTACGCTTTCGACAGCTAGCAAGATAATAACGAGACCCATTACTGCCTTAAAAAATAGATTGCTAAAACCTGTCATTACTAAGGCTCTTCCATACGTTAAACAGAAAGCCATTGATGTTGGCACTAAAGCGATCCTTCAAAAGGTAAAGCAGGGCGTTAGAGACGTTTCATCGAATCCAGAGGTTCGGAAAGTCTTGAATGACCGGTCGAGAGCTATCTTATCGAATCTTATTGCTGGAAGTGGCATGAAACGATTGTAGTGACTTTTGTATAATCATATAATATATGACTGAAGTAATTAGCCAATATTTTCAATTCGATGAATCGAACATTATCGATAACTCAACTACGAAATTCGAATATATCGAATACCTTCCAAGAGACTCTAATAACATGGATAAAGATGGCCAAAGGATCATCGAGACTCGAGATGAAGACGTATACCTGCTCCCACATAAGGCTATGTTGGAGGTGCGTGGTAAGCTGCAAACAGCTGCTAATGCTGATTATAATGCAACAGATATTGTATCGCTTGTGAATAATGCGTGGAGTCTATTTTCAAGTGCTCAATATCAGATTAACAACCAAATAGTAGAAAGTGTGAATGACTACCTACCAGAAGCAAGCACAATTCTAAACACAGTCATGTTTTCTGATGACTATAGCCGTAGTACTGCTAGTAATATGCTTTGGTTTAGAGATACATCAACGGGTACACCAACTTTAAAGCACACAACTGCAATTGCTGCAGTCGATGATGCTGCTAATGCAGCTGCCGTTCGAACAGGAACGCAAGCCTTAGTTGTTGCATACACACAAGACCAAACAGCTAATCTAGGTTTCACTGCTCGACAGGCTATCACGACAGGAGCTAAACAAGTATCCCTGCTTCTACCACTATCGCAAGTTTTCGGATTCTGTAAGGATGTAGATACTGTGTTTCGGAGTGTCAAACATACCCTTATCCTAAACAGAGCAACAGCAAACCAGTATATCATGAAAGATAATGCTGCAGGCGTTGGTAAATTTAAGATTACTCACCTATCACTATGGATGCCTAAAGTCGTTCCTTCACTAGAAATTCAATCATACATTGATGCCAAACTAGTAAGTGGTTACATAAAGGACCTATACTTCGAGCAGGTACGTGTATACAGAACGATGTTCCAAGCCGTTGAAACGAACCCAACATGGAGAATTACAACACAGCCAGGTAGCGAACTTCCAAGACATGTCTTCATTGCATTACAGTCTAGTGATCGTCATCCAACAGCTAATGCACAGAATGTCAATAATATGATCTTCGATAATGGGAACCTAACAAGAATCAGTATTCGAATCAATAGTGTACAACATCCAGAAAGAGAAGTAGAATGTAACTTCACTCCAGCTAATAGGAACTATAATAGATCGTACATGATGTTCATGGATGCCGTTAACAAATACCAAGATACCGATACTGGTAGTCAGCTTAGTGTTGAGGATTGGGCATCATTGTATCCAATACATCATTTTGACGTTAGTAAGCATTCAGAGCAGCTGAAAACAAGCATGGCTGATATTGAAGTCCGATTTACCCTAGGTGGAAACTTCAGAAACATAGCTAACAATGCTGATATACCTTATTATGTTTATGCCGTAATCCTATCCGATAGGCACTTACAACTACAAGGCTTGTCTGGTAGAATGAATGTAATCGTGTAAATTTTATCTAATTATACTACATATACGAAATGAGCTATATTAGAACAGGATTGAGTCTAAGCGAATCTCAAAAAGAATCAATTAAGAATGCTTACATCAATAAGAAAACAGTTAGCTTGAGATTGAACAACAATCAACTAACAGGAAGCGACTTTCTAGGACTGACTAAAGCGCAACGTAAGAAGGTGGTTGAAGCTAAAAGAGGAATGTCTGGAGTCCAACTAAAACTTAGTAAGACGCAAGTCTCAAAACAAGGCGGATTTTTAGGTGGATTGGGTAATTTAGTGAAAATGATTGCTCCTATGTTCTTGAAGAAAATCCTACCAGCTCTTGGAATGGCTGCAGCAACTGGAGCAATATCTGGTTCTGTCTCTAAGGCTGTACAAGGAAAAGGCATTAAGAAAAAGAGATGTAGACCAAAAAAGAAGGGCAAAGGCTTGATACTAGGACCAAATTCGCCTTTTAAGGGCATACCATTACTTGGAGCAATTCTCTAATCATATTCAAATTATTGTCTAACGATATCATATATAGAATGCCAACGAATTATGTAGAAACATCATTAAAGTTGTCTGAGGCACAGAAACGTAAGATAGCTTCAGCAGTTCAAAACAAGACATCGACTACCATTAGACTATCATCTAGCGACTATCATGGTAGCGATAAGATTAAATTGACTAAGCAGCAAATCGATAGAATCCATAAAGCTAAATCGAAAAACGTCGGAGTAGATATTAAACTCAGTAAGACGCAGTTAAGTAAGCAAGGCGGGTTCATTGGGGCTTTGCTTGGTGGCTTAGCGGCAAGCCTGCTTCCCAATCTCTTAGGCGGTATCTTCGGTAAAGGAATCGCTCTACCAGGTACTAATCCAAAGTCAAGTGGAAGAGGATTCAATCTTTCAGCCCTACGACCACCACCGTTTATTGGATCTTGGAATTCTGATGGTACGATTGGTTATGGAGTAAAAAAAAAGATCTCAAGAAAGAAAACAGCCAAAGGCCTCGTGCTTCCAGGGACAATCCTAAAGCGTCCATATTACGGAACGCGCTAAGACCACTGAGCAACATCGATATCGATAGCATTATGAAAAAACTAAAGATCGCCAACTACATAGGTGCTTACAGTAAAGATATACTACCTGATAGGATCAATAATGACGGGTGTGTAGTAATCAATATTCAAGACTATTTTAAAGGCGATGGTACTCACTGGGTTGCCGTATATAACAATCATGATAATAACTACATCGAACACTTCGATTCATTCGGCCTATTGCCAGCAGAAGAGGTAATAGAGCTTATGGAAACAAGCAACAAACAAATAGAGTACAATAGCTCGCAGATTCAAGATATGGATAGCATTATGTGTGGTTATTATTGCATATTCTACATTCTAGAACGCTCAAAGGGTAGAAAACCTATCGACATCTTGTTAGACTTTCAGTTCAAACCATCTATGTTCAATGAATTGCTTATACAGCACTTCGCTTACGATATTATGTAGCGATATTGTATACGAAATGACTAAGATATATTGTCTAAGACAAAAGAAACAAACTGAGACGAAAGATGAGCATATCGTAAAGACTCAAAATGGAAGGACTCGTCTGGTAGGTGCATGTGTAGAATGCGGAAGTCAAAAGTCGAAATTCGTGAAATCTACACAAGGCGGTAGTATGTTGCCAGGAGCACTAGCTATTTCAGCTGGAATCCCGCTTCTTGCTGGAGCCGCAGCATTGTCAATGGTTCCAGGTAGTGGAAAGCTATTTTCGACACTTGCTAAGGGCGCTATGGATTCAATAGGTAAGAAGATAAGAAGCAAAGCTGCTGATTTCATCCAAAAGGAAGGTCGAATACTATCGAATCTAGCATCTAAGAAGGTTCGTGGTGGTAAGCTAGATATTCATAAAGCAATATTGAAGATCGCACCAAAAAAGGGATTCACGCTACCAGGCCATCACTATACTGGACCTGGAAATCCTTTAGACAAGCAATTAACGTATGATCAAAACACTGGTCAAATATTAGAGATATACGATGAGCCTACAGGTAAGACCGATGCTGTGAGTATGCAACACGATGTCGATTATACGATTTGTAAGGATGACGTCAAATGCAAGAACGAAGCCGATCGAAAAATGGTCAAATCGTTAGATTCTATTCCATGGAAGGATCGTCAATGGGGTCATGCTTTAGCAAGGGACACTATCGCAACTAAAGCGAAGCTTGGAATGGGTGCTAAGAAGCCAAAAAACGGGAAAAGCCGTCGAGTGAAGAAAACTGGCAAGTAAAACTAGCAGATGAATTACATAGACCAATAAGACGTAAATTTACTCGGCGGCGTGTTATATCTAATCACATTGACGAAATATGGTGTTCAGATCTTGTCGAAATGCAACAGTTTAGTAAGTGGAATACAGGCTATCGATACCTTCTCATGGTTCTAGACGTTTTTAGCAAGTATGGCTGGATCTTACCATTAAAAGATAAGAAAGGTGAAACAGTTATGAAAGCTTTTCAAACTATATTCAAGGAAGGAAGAATACCAAAATACCTATGGGTTGATAAAGGCAAAGAGTACTATAATAAACATGTGAAAGAGCTATTGGACAAGCATAGTATACAAATGTATTCGACTGAGAATGAAGAAAAGTCTTCCGTTTGCGAGAGATGGAACCGTACAATAAAGACGAAAATGTGGAAACAATTTACTATCCAAGGTAATACACAGTATTTAGATATGCTGCCTAGAATATTGAAACAGTACAATATTACAAAACATAGTTCCATAAAAATGACTCCTATTGAAGCAAGCAAAAAGAAGAACGAAGGAACTGTGTACTTTAATCTATATGGCAATATGGAGTCATTACAATCGAAACCAAAATTTAAGGTTAGCGATAAGGTTCGAATAAGCAAGTACAAGCGCAAGGTATTCGACAAAGGTTATACTCCGAATTGGACTGAAGAAGTGTTTACGATTGATAAAATCCAGTATACGAACCCTATTACTTACAAATTGAAGGACTTGAATGGTGAAGAAATACAAGGTTCTTTCTATGAACCTGAACTATTAAAAGCGACTCAAGAAATCTTCAGAATCGATAAAGTCATTAGAAGGAACTACAAAAAGAAACAGGCTTTAGTATCATGGAAAGGATATAATGATGAATTCGATAGTTGGATACCATTTAAGAATCTAGATGCGATATGAAAATAATATAAGCATATGATATAGATGCATGCTAAATTAATCAAATTAATTGATAGCATAAGAAAAGTAATTGATACTTGCGAAGTACTAATGAAAAGATTTAAACATATATTGTCTTCTATACGTAGAACTGAATAACGATAAAACGAAAAGGAAGACTAGATGCGACAAAATATATGAATGTAGCAATGACCGAGTTAAGGCGTGGTTCAATACCCATAAATTATATTGCCTATTATGTGAGAAAGAGATGCATCCAGCTTCGAAATATACACATCTGAAATCTAAGAAGCACACAAACGCACATCGAAAATAAAAAACATATAGATTCGATTAAACGTATGATGACACTTAAACGTACGACAACACTTAAACGTATGACGACATATTGTAGTATGCCTGAAAATCAGATGAAAACGAATGAAATTATTATCTCAACTAATAGTAATATGAATGCTAGCGATCTTAAGAAATTGTCTAAATCGAAACTTATCGAATTACTATTGAAACGAAATACTATAAGACGTCCAAAAATTGAAATCGTAGATGACTACAAACCAGTCCCTACTCCACAAAGAAGCGTTAAGGACATGATCAAACGCTATGAGGAAAACATCATCCTACCACCAACTCAATTCAGAGATGACTACAAACCGATCCCAGCTCAGAGGACCATCAAGAATACAACCAAAAGACCGGTTCCTGCTCCAAGAACTAAGATCATACAACTAGATAGAGCTATGAAAGGTTCCATTAGATCATACGAAGTAGCCATTAAGAATCAAAAGGACCCACTAGTACAACTAACCACTACAAGAAGAGGCATTCAGACTCAATTCGAAAAGCTATTGATTGAGACCAAAGGTTACAAATTCGTTGAAATGATAAAGGTTACATTCGAAAAACAGCTAGACGAAGACAAGACAACAATCAAAACGGCTTATTTCAACAGCGCTGCATCTACGATAATAAATGAAAACGATATCATGGAAGGACTACAATTGGCCAAACAACAAATACTAAACAAAATAGCGCAATGGATCTCAGAGGGTTCAGGATGGACCATAGAGACAATCGACAAACATTATATCAACATAGTCAAGTATGAGCCTATGAAAGGAAGCAGCTACATCAAACTACCAGCAGAACTTCGAAATTCGGCTAAAGGGTTGATCAACATGAAAAACATCGACGATGAATGCTTCAGATGGTGCCACGTAAGGCACTCGAATCCACAGGAAAAATATCCTCAGAGAATCAAGAAGAGCGATAGAAAATCTGCGAAGGACCTAGACTATTCTAACATCGAATTTCCAGTAGCTACTAAACATTACAATAGAATCGAAAAGCAAAACAACATTAGTATTAGTGTCTTTGGATATGAAGAAAGGAAGCCATATCCCATATTCGTATCGAAAGAAAAGTACGATGATCATATGGATCTTCTACTAATCACTGAAGGTACTAATAAGCACTACGTTCTAATAAAGGACTTCAACAAGTTTATGTACAACCAAACGAAACACAAGGATAGAAAACACTTTTGTAGACATTGTTTACAATGCTTTGGATCTGAAAGAGTGCTGAATGCTCACAAAGAGAATTGCATCCAAGTAAATGGTACGCAAGCAATTAAGATGCCAACTAAGGAAAACAACATATTGAAATTCAAAAACCACAACAAACAGTTAGCAGTACCATTCGTGATCTATGCCGACTTTGAAGCTATAACTGAGAAGATCGATGGTTGCAAACCTAATAATGACAAGTCGTACACTGAAGCCTACCAAAAGCATACAGACTGTGGTTATGGCTACAAAGTAGTATGCTGCTACAATGACAAATATAGTAAACCAGTGCAGATCTATAGAGGTGAGAAATCCGTCTACAAATTCATGGAAAGAATGCTCGACGAAGTCAAATGGTGTCAAAAGACAATCAAGAAAAACTTCAACAAAGACATGGTAATGACTAAGGCTGATCGAATAGATTTTAAGACTTCCGATAAATGCCATATATGCAATGAAGAGTACACTAAAACCGACATAAGAGTTAGAGACCACTGCCACATAACAGGAAAATACAGAGGGTCAGCTCATCAAGATTGCAATCTCAACTTCAAAATAAAAGCTGAAGAAATCAAGATACCAGTTATCTTCCATAACCTACGTGGATACGACAGTCATCTTATCATGCAAGAGATAGGTAAAGTCGTTAATGATCATCCATATACTGACAAAAACGGTAACGAAAAACAGCACCAAATCAATGTGATTCCAAATAATATGGAAAAATACATGGCATTCATGCTAGGCAACAATTTAGTCTTCCTCGATAGCTTCCAATTCATGTCTCAATCACTTAGCAATCTAGCAAACAACCTCCCAGAAAATCGCTTCAAGTACACGTCAGAAGAATTTCGCGATGAGAAACTCGAATTAGTAAAACGAAAAGGAATATACCCTTACGACTTTATGGATAGCTTTGAGAAATTCGACAAGACACAACTACCAATGAAAGAAGAATTCCATAGCATCTTGAATGACGAACACATTACGGATGACCAATACCAACATGCCCAAAACGTATGGAACACATTTGAACTGGAAACGATGGGTGAGTACCACGATCTATATCTCAAAACCGATATCTTGTTGTTAGCAGATGTATTCGAAAACTTCAGAAGAACGTGCATGCAATACTACAAACTAGATCCATGCCACTACTTTACTAGCCCTGGTCTAAGCTGGGACGCTATGCTTAAGATGACTAACATTAAACTAGAGCTTATGACTAATGTCGACATGTTCCAGTTCATCGAAAAAGGAATGCGTGGAGGTATCTCGTATATCGCAAACAGATATGGAAAAGCAAACAACCAACACATGAAGAACTACAACGAGAATGCACCATCAAAACACATCATGTATTTAGATGCAAATAATCTCTATGGATGGGCTATGTCTCAATACTTACCGACTGGTGGTTTCAGATGGATGACAGAAAAGGAAATCAATAAAACCAACCTAGCTAAGTACAATGAAGACAGCAAGAAAGGACTAATCATAGAAGTCGATCTGAAGTACCCAGAAGAAATACATGACAATCACAACGACTATCCACTAGCTGCCGAAAAAGTTAAGGTAACTGAAGACATGCTATCGAATTATTGCAAAGAGATCCAGAAGAAATACAACATCTCGATTGGACAAGTCCATAAGTTGATTCCAAACCTGAATGACAAAACCAAGTACGTAATCCATTATAGAAATCTTCAACTATACCTCGATCTCGGCTTGAAAATAAAGAAAGTACATAGAGTGCTAGAATTCAATCAATCGCCATGGTTGAAGCAATACATCGATTTCAACACTCAGAAAAGGACCAATGCTAAAAATTCATTCGAAAAGGACTTCTTCAAGTTGATGAATAATTCAGTGTTTGGGAAGACGATGGAAAATCTCAGAAAGCGCGTAGACATTAGATTAGTAACCAACGAAAAGAAACTACTACAAATGGCGTCTAAACCAACTTACGTGAGTAGTAAAATATTCAACGAAAATTTAGTAGCAGTCCACAAGATCAAAGAAACACTTACACTCAATAGACCTGCATATATAGGTATGTGCATCCTCGACATTTCTAAGACGCTAATGTATGATTTCCATTACAACTACATCAAAAAGAAGTATAGCCAAGCTAAGTTGTTGTTCACAGACACCGACAGCCTAATGTATGAAATCGAAACTGAAAACGCTTATCAAGATTTTTGGTACGATAAACATAAATTCGATAACAGTGATTATCCAATAGACAACCAATTCCATGATACAACGAATAAAAAAGTCATAGGCAAATTCAAAGATGAGGCTGCTGGAATTCCTATCACAGAGTTCGTGGGTCTCCGTTCGAAAATGTACAGCTACATGAAAGACAACAACATAGGTGCTAAGACAGCTAAAGGCATCAAGAAGAACGTCATCAAGAAGAACATTAAACATGAAAACTACAAAGACGTGCTACTGAACAACAAACAGATGTCACACACTATGAAGACCATTAGAAGTCAAAACCACCAATTGGGAAGCTACGAAATCAACAAGATATCACTATCATGCTTCGACGACAAACGGTATCTACTGGAAGATGGGATCACGAGCTACGCTTATGGACACCATAAAATACGATAAACTAACAGTACATTTCAACTAAAATCGATCTCCATCTTTCCATGCACCAGCATCCATTACATAGAGAAGATGCAAGATACCTCGAACGCACTATGAAATAGAAAGAAAGGAAAATACTATAGAAGAAACTCGTAGAAGCCAATATATGGCAATAGCGGATAGCAGGCAAGGCAACGAAGCCATTAGAATGGATAGCCTAGAATGCAACTACGAAAAGTTGAATACTATAGTAAGAGAAGAATGAAGAGAAGAATTCGATATCCAAAGATTGAAACCGGTTATGGAGATTTCCAAAGATTGAACTGGTTAAACCGGTTATGAAGAATTTCAAGAATTCGACCACGCCCTAAATTGACCACGCCCTAAATAATTCCAAGGATAGTAGTACAGTAGTATCGAGGGTGGGGAGAGACCTTCTTTGAGGTCGACAACGGATTATTTTGATCTCGAAGAGATCGAAATGGTCCGGTGCCCCCACCCTCTATACTACTTGCACGCAAGGCCATTGGAAGTGCACCAAATTAGAATATATATTACACATAGTTCGAGCCTGGACAACACAACTGAACGATCAGAACAGGGATTGATAGACACATAAAGTTTGTGTGTCGTCTGCATACATCATGCAATTCAGGCCATGGGCAGAGATCACATCTTCTAGTGGTGCAAAGAAAAGTGAGAACAAAAGAGGTCCAAGCACGGAATATGAGGGACACCATATAACAGCTGTCTGTCAGACAAAGTTGTATCTGTAACCATAACCACCTGAGTTCGGTTAGTAAGATATGAGTGAAACCATTTCAACACGGTTCCGCGATCCATTCATCCCATACCGGTACCGGAATCTTTCAAACATTAGAGTATGGTCAATAGTGTCGAAAGCTGACGACAAGTCCAAAAGTACCAGAACCAGTTCTTGGTGTCTATCAATTGCATATAAGATGTCATTAAACACTCGTAACAGGGCTGTTTCAGTACTATGAAAGCGCCTATACGCGGATTGCAGCTTAGCTAAAAGATCGTTAGCAACAAGGTAGTTCATAGTCTGTGTAGCAACTACTCGTTCAAGAGTCTTGGAAAGCAAAGCAACGTTCGTGATAGGACGGTAACTTGGGAACTCATTGTGATCTAGGGTTTGCTTCTTGATAGATGGATGTATGACCCCTTTCTTGAGGGACGTAGGAAACACACCAGAACTCAGTGATGTGTTAATAATATTGGTAAGTGGATAAATTAGAACATCAGCGGATTGTTTTAAAAGATGGGTTGGTACTGGATCAAGAATGCAGGATTTGGGTTTCGAGTGTTCCACAACTTCACGGATATAGCTTTCAGATACCTCAGCGAATTCACTAAATGAGCATTGACATGGAGTGGAATTTATAGCTACAGACATGTCCATAGACGCCAAACTTGACATATGCAGATTGTCTCTCAGTTTTTGTATCTTGGTTGAGAAAAACTCACTGAAGTCCTCTGCCAGAGAATGAAGGGGCAAATGGGACGGTTAGGGAGAAACTTGTTTAACCTTAAAGAGGCCATCAATCATGCGGAACAGCTGGTTGTTATCAGAGCTTGATATTTGTGCCTTATAATAATTAGATTTAGCAGAGTTAAGTGCATCTGTATAATCACGACACTGTTCTCTGTACATCTGTTGATGGACCTCAAGGCCTGAGGCTAGATATTTCCGTTCAAGTCGACGTTTTTGCCTCTTTAGAGCTCTTAGGGTATCATTAAACCAAGGCGTATTTGGGCGTAAGGTGATTGCTTTCGTACGTTCAGGTGCATGCTTATCAATGAGCTCACGTAGGACACTGTTATATTGGTCCGTCAGGATGTTAACATCTGTAGAGATAGAGCCAGTTGAGGATGCATGGAGTGTTGAATTCATAATGTCACTACGCCATGACTGGATGTCCATGTGGCGCAAATCTCGATGACGAATTACCTTCTTGGTCGAGCGAGGCCTGAGCAAATCAACAGAACATATGATAGCGTTGTGATCTGATGGAACGTCGGAGTGAATTTCCACAGGACCACGTATTAAGGATTCATCTTGCCGAACAATGAGAAGGTCCAGTGTGTGACCTCGACTGTGAGTAGCACCAACAACCTTTTGCTGAAGGCCAGACGACTCTAGCAAATCGACGAACCTTGCCGTATGACTGTTACTGGAGTCATCCATATGAAAGTTGAAGTCCCCGGAGGTGATCAAATGTCCACTGACAACAGCAAGTTCTTCTAGCAAAGTAGAAAATTCATCGAAAAAGAGCTGGGCCCGGTTCCTGAAAGCCCGATTAGCGCTAATCCTGGATTAACTCTCAACAAAACATATTAGTTGTCATGGTAATTAACTCTGGATTAGCGCTAATCGGGCTTTCAGGAACCGGGCCCTGAACTGTAAGTATATTTTTCTTAGACGGCGGGGGCCTGTACACTGTGATGAGGCGGACGAGTTTGATGTAGTGATAGAAACATCGATAATTTCAAATGATGCAAATGACGTGGATACATTGCGTTTTACGTCAAAACCCTTGCGCAAAAGAACCCCAATACCACCCCCCTTCCTGTTAGATCTTGGGGAATGTATAAAGTCCAAGTCCTGTAGGGCATTTAACATTTCAGCAACAGCAGGTTCAAAGTTATTATTAACAGCGAGCCAAGTCTCAGTGATAGATAAGATGTCAATACGCTTAGAGATGACCAGATCACAAATAGAAGCCGCTTTCTTACTAAGCGAGTGTGCATTCCAAGTGGCAAAGCGTAAACGCGGCATGTAGTCCAAGGTCGATTTAACAGTGTTTATACTAGCAAGGTTCGTTAACTTCCTGGAATTATGAATGGACATGGCTGAATTCTCCGCATGGTGAGAAGTTCTTCGCACAGGAATGGATAGGTGTTGGTATCATCATTAGTATGCAAAGCTGGCCAACATGTAGAAATAACAATGCAGTTTTGTAAGTTCGCCGTATTCCGATGTCGGATAAATAAATTTCTCCTTTTAGCTGTAGCAATCCTAGTAGGGATTGAATTGCTGTCCCTGTTCAAATGGCCGAGGTATCTTGAGATGACTGGTGTCAATCCGGGTGATGTGTTGTAAATATCATTAAGCATGAGATAAGCACCTATTCTTGAGTCAAGCGTATATTTGGTTTCCGCAGAGTGAAGTGACTTTCCAATGTCTACAAGCTGGATCCTTGAATAAGCATGTATTTCCATTGAGTGACGAGGGTTGAGCTGTTCGGGGCCTGGATCAGATGAAACATCACAGCAGAGTGCAAAGTACGCTGTTAGAGTAACACTCGAGTCGAATGGTAGAACCACGACATGAGTTCCGTGTTTAGAATGTTTCAGTACAGGAACCTTCAGAAACGCTGCACAGCGGCGAGATAGCACTATACGAGAGCTGAAAACCAAGCACGGTTCACTTGGCAAGACAGCTTCAGTTAAAATGAAGGCAGATAGGAATAAATATACTACAAGATGGAGAGCGTACAACACACGTCCTTCCGCCATTATGTATATTATGTAATTGTTTCCCCATTAAAAATTGTTGTATTCGTTACTCGCTACTAAGCGTAGAAACGTTTCCAAACACGAGAGTATTCCTGTATTGTGCGCGCGCCTATCGCCTGACCTGGTAAATTCTGTGATATGCCATTACAGACAAGGATACCGACGACGCGCGAATCCAACGAGCGAGCCAGTGCTCCCAAAACCGCGTTAAATTATGTACGGACTTTTGAGAGATCCATCGTGACGGAGATATCTCGGAAAAAGCCGAACGCAAATGAAAAACAAGTATTTCGTTGTTTGCAAGGCACGTACTTCGAGGAGGAATGAAGAAATGAAGTTATACATCGCTTGAATTAAACATCGTCATAATCGCCACATCGTACCCAGGGGCATTTACGCGCTTACGACGCCATCTTGGATTAGGCGCATAATAACCCCGGTATAGGCCTTTTGCATTTAGTCTTTTAAAGAGAAACCAGTTATTTGTTAAAAACTAATATCTCTTTTCTTTCAAAGTTTACTCTAACTCCAACTTGCGAAATGTCCGCAAGAATCTTATTAAGTAAGCGACGTGAAACGAAGAACGTCTGAAATGGTAGTCAGTAATATATATGCAATATTAAGGAAAGGCGTTTAGATAGGTCTACCTCCAAAATGTGTTTATCACTGTGCTCATTGTTATCCTCTCCACCCCCCTTCGTAAGATCTTTCGACTTTAATCATTTTCACGGTAAAACGACTACGAATTAAACATGAAAGAAATAAGCAGTGAGACGAATAAATACTTTACTTTAAGGATTGTATGTATTTTGTATGAAGAAGAGAATCAGTGTCCATCAGTTGTTGATCTTCAGTGTTTAACATCAGTGAGACAAGAACAAGTTCAGGAGAAGAGAATGAATGAGTGTCCATCAGTTGTTGTTCTTCGGTATTACATCAGTAAGACAATAACAAGTTCAGAAGAAGAGAATGAATGCGCATCAGTTCTGATATTCAGTGTAACATCAGTAAGACAAGAACAAGTTCAGAAGGAGAGAATGAATGAGTGTCCATCAGTTGTTGATATTCAGTGTAACATCAGTAAGACAAGAACAAGTTCAGAAGGAGAGAATGAATGAGTGTCCATCAGTTGTTGATATTCAGTGTAACATCAGTAAGACAAGAACAAGTTCAGAAGGAGAGAATGAATGAGTGTCCATCAGTTGTTAATATTCAGTGTAACATCAGTAAGAGAAGAACGAGTTCAGAAGAAGAGAATGAATGCGCATCAGTTGTTGATATTCAGTGTAACATCAGTAAGACAAGAACAAGTCCAGAAGAAGAGAATGAATGCGCATCAGTTGTTGATATTCAGTGTAACATCAGTAAGACAAGAACAAGTTCAGAAGAAGAAAATGAATGAGTGTCCATCAGTTGTTGTTCTTCAGTATTACATCAGAAATTGAACAGCAATCTGTAAGACCGTGTTCATGTTGTTCCTGTTGTTGATTGTGTAATCAATTTCGTTCCAATGGCGTCCTAGCTGGTGTAAGTCGGTGTCCTTATTTTCTAAATGATATTTTATTTACTTTTAGTTTTAGTGATTCCTTTACTCTAACTTCACGTTTTTTTGTTTCCATTATTTCATCCGGTTATTCGTGTGGAATGTGCTTGGTCTCACATTTGTATCATTATATACGTTTGTTTTATCTCCTTTCTCAGCATTTTGTATCTCCGTTTTCTTGTATCTTTGTAGCTTTTAGATTATGTTCCTTTGGTAGATGTCCCTTATGTTATTGCTTGATTTGATATTCATTATTTCTTTGTCCGATCCTTGGTCATTGCCTTTACCGAAAGCCTTCTCCAAAGAGCATTTCTCAAACCCAGTTGGGCTCATCCTTCTCCTTCTTTTTCCGATTGAGTTCAGCGTTTTTTACCTGGTGGATATGCGAAGAAGGGGAACGAGTTATTGTGATAACTTTGTGATGAAGGAGTTTAGTCACTCGCCGGGACTCTAACATGTTTAGCACGGCCGAAATCCTGGGATGGAGGTTGGCGATATCATCAACCGATATTCGATATCCGGCTATTAAGTCGCTTTTATCACGCAGTTGACAACATGTTTCAGATATCTACCGCAATCTGTTTTTCTGGTAATTCCGTTCGGTTATGCTATCATTCTGCTTATTTTAAAAGCAACATTGTTTACACATTTTGACTTCCTGACCTTTTGGCGACATCGAGTCCAGTAAAAGCGCTCTACCAGCCATAAAGCAGATATATACACTCAGACAGACATGAGCTCATAAGACTAAACTTGATCATATATCAGGAGCCGACTGACAGCCCCTTCAAGTCTTGCTAAAAATACAATTAACCTCTTTAAGGAAATCTCGAATATGTTAATCTTGAAAACCGAATGTTCTGAGTGGACAGTATATTATTGGTAAATGTTATCAAGCGCTCCGATTAACATTTTATATTGCTCCGATTATATTGTTTACTCATTACGTCATAATCAAGGTGTGCGCGTGCCGTCCTTGCGCAAGTAAGGGGTCATGTATTCTACAAAGTAGCGAGCTCGCTTGGGTTTCTTGTGTTTGAAATTGCAAAGGCACTGCGATGAAATAATAACGAAACTGACAATATCTATTCCATCTTTATATGGGTCAAGGTTGGGCAAACCCTGATCAAAATTTACACCAGGAACATGCATGAACATGGTCGTGAGGCTTCCGCATTGAATGTAATACTTGTATACGTATCCACGAGTTCTCCATTGAGAGGCTCGCGCGATTAAGAAACGAAACAATAGTTGACATGATAAAATGTCTTGAAGAGGAAACTTGTACATGTTTTAAGGACCAACAGGAAGTAACTTTAGTAAAGATTTAGTAAATTGTGAAAGTGATTGTTTCCCCATTAAAAATTGTTGTATTCGTTACTCGCTTCTAAGCGTAGAAACGTTTCCAAATACCAGCCTATCGCCTGACCTGGTAATTTCTGTGATATGCCATTACAGACAAGGATACCGACGACGCAGGAATCCAATTAGTGCTCCCATCACGGCGTTAAATTATCTGCCGTCTTTTGAGAGATCCATCGTGACGGAGAGGTCTCGGAAAAAGCCGAACGTAATTTAAAACAAGTATTTCGTTGTTTGCAAGGCACGTACTTCAATGAGGAATGAAGAAATGAAGTTATACATCGCTTGAATTAAACATCGTCATAATCGTAATTAATTAATGAAATTAGAGTTTCCAAGCAACATCGTACAGAGGCCTTTACGTACTTACGGCGCCATCTTGTATTAGGCGCGTAATGACCCTGGTATAAGGCTTTTAGCATTTAATCTGTTAAAGGGAAACCAATTATTTGTCAACAACTAATATCTCTTTTCTTTCACCTTAGCTTCTTTCGTATTCTGCGAGCACAGTTTCCTCTAAATCTAACTTGCGAAATGTCCGCAAGAATCGTTTTAGCTAAGCGACGTGAGACATGGTGGTCAGTATTATCAGGAGCCATAACTAGTAGCATCCATCCCAGTCTAGTGGCCAAACCCGGAATTTGGCAAGTTGGCTGCACCCCCTGGGTGGCAAGCTGTTCTTGGTATCATTTTAAAGCTTAGAGCCCACTGATCACGAATCTGTTTGTTAACAGGCGGAAAAAGTGTCCAAAGGCCTTGGTAACCTGGCCTAAATAACCCATACTCCTTTGCGGTGAAATTTCACTATGCTACATGTTTTCCTTTTTTTTAAAGTTTTTACCAACAAAGCTTCACCCAAACCTAATTGGTTCTACGTTAATAGTAATCTTTAAGCAAATGAACTCGAAAGAAGCAGTACAAGTGCTTAATTTCATAAAATTTATTACATGTTATGCTAATTAGCAGTGATGGCAGCCAAAAAGGAAATAAACATTTACAATTACCTTATTAAGCATTCAAAATAGAAAGTTTTAATCACATATGCTATTTTCTTACTTTTTAAATAATTTCCTGCACAGAAACTGCGAAAACACGCACTGAGAAAGACAAAAAGCCCAGTTTTTGACAGCTGAGCGAAACCGGAAGTGACAACAAATCTACTTCTGGTTTGAGTATTTCATAATAACTATGTGTGGTATAAGGATTATTTCGAACTGAAACGATGCATTTAGCGTTAGAAATTACTGTTATAGATGGTTGGGTCATAAAACGGCACTCAAGTGGTACAATCGACAAGAAGGCCGTTTAATGACGCCATTTACTGTGAACAATAAGCAGGCAACTGAAGACTCGTTTATTTCCGGTTTCAGGATTTCTCAAAAACCATAGAATATCTAGCGATGCCCAGTAATCATTTCCCTCAGCATGTCTCACTATTCTTCATCCTCTTCGCTGTCCTCAACATTGTCTTCCCACATGTTGTGAGGATTATCGCATTTTTCACCGCACTGGCATGCATCTGTACAGGACAAACCATTCCTCTTGCACGTACAGTGGCCCGTTGAACAGATCCCAGTACATCCACACAGTATAAGCTCGAGTAATGCCTCGGGTGCAGGAGGTAGGGACATCCAGTCGATTTCAATATCAGATTCTGTGATTAGCCATCCGTGACCTTCGGCTGATGGAACCTCGGGATTTTCTTCCAGTGCACGTCGCCAGACAGCAGCTTGGTAGTTTGCTCGCTTTGTGTGATTTCGTAGTGCATCTTGACATTGTGGAAGACTCTGTGACTTACCTTGCTTTGCGCAAAACGTAGCATAGCGACACTCGTTGATGTCAGGCTGATCCGACCATCCATACATCTTGCAAACGAACTTCTTGCACTCAGAGAAAGGGACTCTATCCATTTCAAATGATTGTCCAAGCTCTGCCATCCCTTGGCATGCCACTGGGTCATTCTTACAAAGCTTTAGAGCGGTCTTCTTTCCTTTGCCCGCAAACGAGCTGGTGGAGTCGCAGCCAGTGAAAGCGTGCAAACCAGGCAGAGCATCGCACAGCTGGGGCCCAGCACTGTCGGCTATAGCGGAAATCTCAAGATAGATGTTCCTTGTTTTGCTTTTCTTCATGACAAGAAGCCGTGCCGGTATCTGACTGCGAAGATGACAAGCTAGGATTGCCACATCTGTATCTGGAGACTTTATTATGATAGTGGTCTCGCCGTTTTCTGACGCATGTTTGGCATGGAGAAGTATCTTTGTGTCAGCTTCTTCGTGGTTGCTATTTAGCTCATGAATCTCTTGACAAACAACCTTGCCATCATCGACAGACAAACGGAAGCACTTGCTTTCAACGGTAAAGTAGACGTGACGATTCCCGATTCCATCTACGTAGATATCTCCCGACCATTGCTTAAAAAGAAATTCCGTTAGTTTTGTCTTGTTCTCTCCACTGCTTAGGAACTTCTTCCACTGTTTTGGGCACTTTTGACCACCTCCAGTTATTTTTATCTTGACGGATCCTTGACTGGCACGCTTTGCTCTCTCTGGACTCTTGATGGACACATCGGGATATCTGTCTGTGACAAAGTCGACTCGCCTTGCCAAGGTTGCCCGAGGAACAACTGAATGAAAAACAGCAGTCGCCAATTCTTCAAATGTTGCTGGAATTTCTTTCATCGCTTGAAGTACAGCCATTCCATCAACAATCATTGCTGCGGTGGGTGGAACATCCTCTGCTGGTTCGACTTCTTTAACCAATGTCTCCAGTAACTTGGACTTGTCAGTATTTCCAAGAGATCCATCAACAGAAGCCAGAGACCACGGAAGAGGACCAAGGGAGTATTGTAAGACTTCTCGCAGGTCCATATCTCTTGTCTGGGCGACGACCAGCAGACGAGCGAACAGATCCCTATCTGCTTTAAGCATGACATCTCTTCCAGATATTTTGACAGACGAGAGACTCGCTGATGCAAAATTCGCCAGCTTCAATTTCGGTATGGGATCATAAAAGGGAACTTCTGTGGTCATCAATCGCTTCCTTATGAAAGTTGCCATTGCTTCCTCCCCCTTCTCATGGGCCATCAGAAGGTCTTCTTCAACCTTCTTTGGGGTTGTCAATCCTGATGCTAGGTGTGAAATATCATCGGAGTCTGATGGGAAAAATGGGTTGATCCAGTTGTTAAGAGTTGACTAGACGTTCTTAACATCGTTCTCATCGACTGACATTCTGGCTTTGCCCATCTCTTTGACCACACCCTCATCATTAGTCATGCACAATCCAGCCATCTCACGGCAAGCTTGGGTAATCGCTGCGCGTTCATGAGAGGTCAGTAGCCATCGCTGCACTGCACCTTTGTTCAGGCTAAAACCGATGATGCCGCCTTTAGATTTGGTGTCACGGTTGATGGTCTGCTCAATGGTCTGGTCAACGGCCACTTGACTGAATGCACTAGTAGAGCTGCGTTGAACCACAAAGTCGCCAGCTTGAAAGGCTTCATAGGCAGCGGGATGTCCGTCTTTCAGTGACATCATATCACACCAATAGACTGGTAGGTATCTAGAGTAATTAGTGCGATCATAAGCAAACATCCAAGGAAGCATATCACGGATACAGGCGAGATGCAAGTTCCAATCACCTTCTCTTGTTGGCCGTATGAATCGCAGCAGCAGACTAGCCATCTCGATGTATGATCGCCAGTACATACTCATCTTGTTGCTTGACGATTCATTGAATTCCTCAAACTTAACTTGGAGCTCTTCGAGTGCTGGCGTTTCTGTACTTTACTTGAGGCTGTCTCCACAGCCTCTCGAAGCAATAGCACGTCTGGAGCATCTTTTGTTGTGTTGACAAATGCCTGCCAGTTGAGTCGCAACAAGGCCTCCAGTACCACCTTATGCGTGCGCATTGCCCTGTTGTATTGCTTCCCCTGCAGTACTCCATTCAGTGAACCACTGCCTATTATTCTAGACTCGAGCAAAAGGTCTCTCAATCCACCATCTCCGAAGCGCTTTCCTATTACTGCGAGGAAGACGCAAGCAATATGGAAGCATCCCATTCGTAACACAATGCTGTTGAACTCCTCTTGCTGCTTCCATACAACCTCTAGGGCCTTCGCATATATTGCCTGATCTAGAACAACAACGGTGTCACTGAGGCCCAGCTGAGTCGCCATTTCAACAGACTTCCTCAGTAACGTATACACCGTGGAGAGCTCTGTTGGTGAAGCATCTATGAGTTGGCAATAGCCAACTACACTCTTGGGTGGAATTTCCTGTGTGCTGCATGGCCGCCGCATTAAACCCGCTCCATCCCGGAACAGTTTGATGAGAATCAACGACCTCTTCGGTTGGAATAGGAAGTCGTGATAAGAACCATGCAAAGTCCTTAATTATTGCTTGGCGATGATCGTCCGTTCTTCTAGTGAGTGCGGCATCTATGGCATATACTCCAGGGCCACATCGTTTACCTGCGTTATACTGGTGAATCTGTTAATTAAAATAGGTTACAAATTTAATCTTAAAATCAAAACTAATCGTATACCTAATTGCAGTACAGTAAATTCACTAAGAATTTGTGTTATTTTGGGACCATACCTGGCTGGGAGCTGCATGAAAAGTACGCCTTCGGACACCACTGTTTTATCGCGCTGTTGCGGGTGGTGGATCACATGCAGCGACTTGCCTTTGTATCACGATGCCATTCGTACAGTGGGTGGTACCTTTTCCTGATAGGGTTTCTTCAAGGAGGTCTATATTGTCGTGCTTTGGTGTTTTCTGCCTTCCTTTTGATACGTTGTACAGGAGGTCCTGACCAATTGACAAGACTAGCCGCTGAGTGGAGTGCTCCTTCACACTGACCTTCTCAACTTTCTCTTCTTCTGGCACGAGTTCACTGTCGTCAGTGAGTATCCATGCAAGTAAGTTGTATACAGCATTGGGAAGTAAGACATTTTCTGCCTTTATGTCAGTAGCATAGGGTGGCCACGGCATGTTAGACCCCTGATTCAATATGGCGGCACGCACAATCTTTGCAGCATAATAAATATGGTTCTTATAAGAAACGTCCTCTATATCATACATATCTTGTTCAACAGTACGATTAAGACCAGACTCAACCACCTGGCCCTTAGGCACGTCATCACAATAGACAAGTTCGGCCTCCGATCTATATCTGGGGTGCCAGAAGCTTATTCTACCCGGATAAGCTTTTTGTATTTTGATCTTCAGCTTTTCAGAGCGACACAGAGGGTTCTGTATGCTCTGGAGAGAGAGTAGTTCAACGTATCTTTGCCGTAGGTCCGACATACGTAGAACTTCCAAACGATCAAGAAGCTTCGGCTCTATCTCAGACTTGAGCACTTTAAAAGCATCATCATACAGAGATTCCAGCTCTCCTTGATTTTTCTTGATGGCTTCTATTTGCTTAACATTTGTGTACGAGCGGTAACAAGACCTATGATAGCACACTTCTATAGCAATAGGATCTTGTTCGTTTAGAGCTACAATAAGTCTATCGTCACCTTGGATCTTTGCTGCCTCGAGAAGAGTCCTTCCGGCTGTCACTGTCTGGCAAAGTGTTAGCTTCTCTTTTCTCCGTCTGTCTTTTGGATCCGTCTTTTCTTTTTGACATATTGCACAGTTCTTGATGTTTGTTGACTGTAGAGAAGAACGTGTCAGACGAGGCTCTTCCTCAGCTGTAACTGTATTTTTCTCCTCTGAAGATGGAGTCTCCTCTATCTTCCTCTTTTTCACAACGCGTCCAAGAAGGTTCTTGGCTGTGTACATTTGGTAGCATCTGCGGTTATACATACCAAATGGGCCGCTTTCCCATTTCCCCTCCATACTGGTAGAAATGCCATCCTTTCGAAAATCGGAGGCTTCTTTGAAGGTCTTCCAGATTACATCAGAGAAGTTAATTATTGGGCCCTGCGCATGCACTCCAGCTTTGTGACACAAGCAACTTGTTGAAGCAGTCGAAGATGATCTTGGATTTAGTGAAAACGCCATAAGGTGTGCCGCTAACGTAGAAACTGTAAATTAACAGAAGCTATCTCAAATTTAGATGCAATGATCGTTTCAGTGTCAGACAATCAATCAAAGAAAATTTGAAAAAGGCCATCCTGTGGGGGGGGGGGGGGGGGGGGAGGAGGGGGGAAGAGAGATCCTCACAAAACCTATATAAAATAAATACACTGTAATACAACAAAATTAGTGTTGTTGAGTTCACGCTATTGATGTCAACAAGATACAATCCCTTCTAATGGTTTGTCATGGTTTGTGAACACACAATTTCTAACGAGACCTGAAACAACCATCAAGGGCTGATCAAAGCTAGGACCCGGCTAAACTACAGATCGAAATGGAAATTTAACATGTTGGTTTTTGTGGAGGGAGGAACACTGTATAGTAAGCAATCGATGGGTCTATCATCTAGAAACATACTTTTATACAGGGTCGTTTACTGCTTTATCTATGTGCATGACAGATTAGTTATCCCCTTGTAATTATTGGGATCGATTTTGCTGCCCTTCTTGTGTACCGGAGTAATGTATCCGAAACACCACTCATCTGATAGTTTCCTGAGCTAAGAACCGAATTAAAGAGGTGTAGAGGAGATTGTCTTTAGCGGCCCTTGCAACATTTCAGGAACTCGTTATGTATCCCGTCCTTTTCGGTCGTTCGTATTTTTTTTATAACGTAAATGAGCTCTTTTTCGGTAATGATAGGATCGAGGGGCCAATTTCAAGATCGCATGAATGCACATAATACAGGCCTCGGTAAATGAAAAAGGATGCTAAAGAAAATTGCACGAAAATTGGCTTCATGAATAGAAATAACTATCAGATCTAGCAACTTTCAGTGAGTTCTGAAGCGAAATCAATATTTACAGTCAGTCTAGAAATGCCCATCATCTGTAACTATGAAGAAGGAAAGACCGATACAACGTAGAATTTTGAATTTAGTGGTACAATATTTCGGCTGGCCACACCAGCCTTCTTCAGGTATAATGAAGAAAATTTACATTGGCGTGTATTTTTGAACTTGATACTGAGCTGTCATAAAACAGATTACAATATGATAGATCGTGAAAAAATGTTAAGAAGGTGAAAACAGATATCTAGTATGACTCTTCCCGGATGTTAAGGCCATGAGGTTCGAGTGTTTTCGCCTGTGCGATTAAAAACGCTTCTCTGGCCTTACGTATAGAGTCTCTCTTAGAAAATATTTTTTTGATAGGAATAAGTTGCATGTCGTTGGCAGTGTGATTAGGAGAATTAAGAAAATGTTCGGCAACTGTTGTGGGTTTAGACTTGTTGTTAGAGTTATCTATCGTCCAGCGGTGTTCGTTAAATCTGTCTTTTAAGCGTCGTTTAGTCTCACCTATATATTGTAGATTGCAGCGGTTACATTGAATCATGTAGATTAGATTTTTGGTGTTACAGGTCAGGTTAAATTTGATAGAGCGCGTTTCACCGGTAGCAAAGAAAGTATAGTTAGTAAGTCCGTCAGAAATGTAAGGGCAAGTGGCGCAGTTCTTCCTACAACGGAACGAGCCAGGTGGGAGTTGGAGCTGGGAATTAGTCGAGTTAGAAGGGAGTGTAGCTTTAACGAGTAGGTCACGCAGGTTGGTGGTACGTCTAAAGGCTACCATGGGCAAGTGTTGAAAGGTTTTCTTACAGCGGTTAGAAGAGATCAGCAGGCTGTAATGTTTCCTAATGATGTTAGAGATATGTGGAAGGGATGGATTAAAAGTAATAACAAAAGGGATACGGTTAGAACTGTGTGCGTCTTTCGTTTGTAAAGTGAGAGTGCGAGGAATATCGGCAGCGCGTTGTATTTGTCTAGTAAGGAAGGTGCGGTTATAGCCTCGTTTAAGGAGGTATGTAGTTAATTCAGCAGTACGGGTCTTAAAAGATTCGTCGGTAGAACAGATACGTCGTAAACGGAGGGCTAAGCTAAAAGGAATAGCTTTTTTGGTATGTTGGGGATGGCAAGACGAATAGAGTAAATGTTGGTGTTTATCAGTAGGTTTAGTGTAAAGGTCAGTCTCAATATTACCATTGTTTAAAGAAACATTAACATCAAGGAAAGGTACGTTAGTGGAAGAGTGTGAGCTGGTGAATTTAATGGTAGGGTGAATGTTATTAAGATAATCGATGAATATTTTTAGGTTATCCAGTCCTTCTGTCCAGATCATAAAAATATCATCGATGTATCGTAGCCAGGTGTGAGGTTGAAATGGGGCTTTTTCAAGGGCATTAGCTTCGAAATAGCCAAGAAACAGGTTAGCAAAAGAAGGGGCCATTCTGGTACCCATGGCCGTACCGTGGATTTGAAGGTAATGGTTGTCATTAAAAGAAAAGTTATTCATGGTAAGAATCATGCGAATAAGGTCACAGAGTGTGCCAGTAGGAATGGTTGTATGAGCGCGAGTACGCAAAAATTTATCACAGGCGTTAATGCCTTCATTATGCGGAATGTTAGTATACAATGATGAGACATCAAGGGTAACTAATAAAGAGTTTGCGGGTAAATTATGGATAGCAAGGAGTTTATTAAGAAAGTCATTAGTGTCTTTAACGAAAGAAGGAAGTTTACTAACTAAAGGTTTAAGGTGGTAGTCCACGAAGTGGGATATGCGTTCAGTGGGATGGTTATTAGATGACACAATAGGGCGTCCTGGATTACCAGGTTTGTGTATTTTAGGTAGAATGTAGAAGCGTCCTGGTTTAACATCAGTTTGTATTAAGTATTGTCTCGTCTTGTCATTGATAGAGTTGTCAGTGTACATTCTGTTGACATACACTGTAATGCGTTCTTGTATGTTAGAAGTTATGTCTTCGTTTAGTTGTCGGTAAAATTTGGCGTTATTAAGCTGTCTTTTGCATTCGTCGATGTACCAAGATTTGTCCATAACTACAGTGCCGGAACCTTTGTCAGCGGGTTTAATAATTATGTCATGTCGTTGCTTCAGTCGGTGTACAGCTTGTCGTTCTGTGGCAGTAAGGTTATCACGAATTTTGTTAGGTTTACAAGTTGTTATGTCTAGTTTTACAGCGTCTAAAAAAGTATTAAGAGCCGGTTCTCTGTCGACTGGGGGGTTCCAAGTACTTTTGTTATAGAATGGAGTATTTTGTTCTGTGGCGTTGTTAGGGTTATTGCTGTTATTGTCATAAAAATATTCAGCTAGTCGCATGCGTCGTGAAAAGTCGTAGATGTCGGCTGACACTTCCGGCCACGTTTTTGCAGTACACGGCAGCCATCTTGGATGTAATGAGAACCGCTGGTCATGACAGCAGGCCCATAATAAAATCCTTATTGGCAAACACGTCTGTCCATCTAGTTGAGGGACTGTTTCGTTTTTTTTTGTAATATAGGTAGTATATCTCTACTTACTTGATGTAATTAAAATATTTTGCACCTTTGTATGATAACTTCTTTTGAATGACGTCATATTCATTTTTTGTCGATTGTACGGGAGCGACTTTTTGTGACCCAACACTCTATAATAGTCATTTCTAACGCTTAAATACATCTATTCATTTCAAAATAACCCAATACCATATAGTTATTATGAAATACTCAAACCGGAAGTAGATTTGTTGTCACTTCCGGTTTGGCTCATGTTGTCTAAAACTGGGCTTTTTGTCTTTCTCAGTGCGGGTTTTCGCAGTTTCTGTGCAAGAAATTATTTGAAAAGTAAGCAAATAGCATATTTGATTAAGTCTTTATTTTTGTGGCGCTTAAATAAGGTAATTGTAAATGTTTCTTTACGTTTTGGCTGCCATCATTGCTAATTTGCATGAAATTTACTAAAATTTGTGAAATTAAGCATTTTTACTGCTTCTGTCAAGTTTATTTGCCTGCAGATTACTATTAACGTAGAACCAATTAGGTTTGGGTGACGGTTTTCCAGTAAAAACATGAAGAAAAAAATAAAGAATGCAGCACACTGAGTGAAATTTCGATGCAAAGGAGTATGGGTTGTTTAGGCCAGGTTACCAAGGCCTTTGGACACTTTTTCCGCCTGTTAACAAACAGATTCGTGATCAGTGGGCTCTACGCTTTAAAATGATACCAAGAACAGCTTGCCACCCGGGGGGTGCAGCCAACTCTAAAAATAAGGCTCTTTTTGCATTTTTAGAATGGTTTCCCGCTATTGTCGAGTTGCAATTATTCCTAAGGGGATCAAATTACATAAGCGTAGCACCATGTTGTTTAGTATAACAAAAGTAGCTAAATGAGGCATCTTTTGTTCCGCCACCGGGGCAATCTACCAATTGGCGGGGAAAATAATCTAAAAATAGCCCAACTTATAAAAACGCTGTGACAACTATATAGGAGATATGGACGCTCCTAGTTATGGGCTCCTGGTGTTATATATGCAATATTAAGGAAAGACGTTTAGATAGGTCTACCTCCAAAATGTGTTCATTGCTAATTGTTATTCTCTCCCACCCCCCGTAAGATCTGTCAGTTTTAATCATTTTCATGGTAAAAAAACTATGAATTAAACATGAAAGAAATAAGTAGTGAGACAAATAAATACTTTACTTTAGGGACTGTATGTATGAAAAAATATTGTTTTACAAACATGTTACATTCCTTGTGGGTTTTGGCAATAATTAATACCGGTGACCGGTAGACCTTTCTCCAAAATGGCGGCCAAAGTTTTAATTTTGACACAGAGTAAAATGGCTTATAATATGAGTATACATGCCCATGATAATTTTTTGTTAATTTTTGATTGCGTTTGATCAAATCCTCTCCACTAAATTCAAGTTTTAATTCTGAAAAATTTAGACTTTGGTTACACTATACCTACAGTCAAACGCCTGTAAAATTGGCTGCATAACTTCAATAAAATTCCATAAAAGTTTGCACGATTACTAAATTAGGGATCCTCTTTAGGAGTTTGGGAATCATTTGACTTAATATATATCTGAAATATAAAATAAAATCATGCTAATGAGGGGCAGCTATTTTGATGAAAATACTGTTTTCTACTGACTTGGAGTGATCATGAAGCCGACTCGACCTCGTGGCATTTTTGAAGTTTTGCCGTTTGACGCCTAGCAGAAATTATATACTTCGCGAGAGTATACAACGTAGGCTTATGCACTTATCAATGTTTTCCCCCTGGGGGTTGGGGGAGGGCGGACAACCCAGGGGGTTTTGACTACCTTCCCGTTGTCCCCACCCTCGGAATTTTGACAGCTCTTTCCAGCCCATGGTCGGGAAACTTGACATATCCGCCATTTTGGATGTCCGCCATTTTGGATGTCCGCCATTTTGGATGTCCGCCATCTTGGATATCCGCCACCTTGGGAAACTTGAGAGAGCCTGAGCCGAGCATATGGCAAAGTAGGCGCTGGAGAACTTTACTTTTTTGTGGTAAAAAAGAGGGCCAATCAGAGTCTAGCCATATTTTTAAATTAAAAGTTCATACTGTCGCCAAAGTCCAGTGTTCGAAGACAACCACCATCAGTATGTCTATAAATCACATCACAAATAGCATAATTGATGTATTGTTTGGACCTGAAGTCCTGGCAGGAAGAGAAAGGATTGTGAGCTTCTTTCCTTAGGATTATATGGCGATGTTTTATCTTGTTATGTCTGCTTTTAAAATCAAGATTTATACTCAGAACTCGTCCTAGCAGTAAAGTTCTCCAGCGTCTCTTGTCTGGGCGACTTTATTGGACGACGGTCAAGCTCTCAGGGGTTGGGAAGCGAGGTCAATCTGCATGAATCTGTTATTTTTATGAGACCATCCTGCATTTAATTGTCTTTATGTGGTATTGTGTCACACAACTAAACGTATGCTATTATAACCCCTGGTTGGGGATTTTGACTTTTGGAGACTACCCCAGGGTGGGGAATTTGACCAGCTGCCTTTTAAAATGTCAAAACCCCCCGGGGTTGGTTTAACAAAAGTAGCTAATGGGTCATCGTTTGTTCCGCCACTGGTGCAACCCACCAATTGGCGGCAAAATAATCTAAAAATGGCCCAACTTGTGAAAACGCCGTGGACGCTCCTGGTTATGGGCTCCTAACTGACAATATTGACTAACAGATTGAACCAAAGCATCAATATCTGTATGAGCAAGGTTGGACAAACCCTGATCAATATTTACTTCAATATGACAATGATCGTGAGGCATCTGAATTTAACATATTACAAGTATATCTATATCCAAATCCAATATGTATGTCGAGATTCATATATAAATTGAAATTTACAATATAAATGTCGTATTTCAGTATTTAAATATTGTTTTTATTTCCGCTTCCGTTTTCGATATCTGTTTCCTTAATATGTGTTGTTTATTTCGTTATATAACTGCTGATTTAAACGGAGATTAGAAATATGTCGTATCCTAGTTACACACAAATCATAAATAATGGCAATTAAAATATACATGACATTACGGGATGTTTTGAAAGGCCTTACCCAATGGACATCTGCAAAAATACATTTTAGGCATGATAACACACAAGGAAATATATCTGTAGTATATATTTGGATATATTGGATATTCACAAAAACATCCTATGACAGGTTAATAATCCAGGAATTTGATATATGAACCAATAAACTGGCGATTAACAGGTTAAAATTTTACTTTTTTTTACTTTGGATATATTGCCATATATTAAGCCTTAAATGTACAAATATACACAAAAACATATTTCGTATAGATGGTTTGCACTCAATCCCCAGAGATTCAAATGACAAAGGGCATGGCGGCCATGTTGGTGTACAGAACAAAAGAAGCTAACGAAGAATATATTGTTAACTGTACACCAACATGGCGGCTATCACGTAACGTGCAAAGCGTTTATTGTGTGATCGCGGCTGGGTCAGGCCAAAATATATTTTCGAAGACAACCCATAATGACATGTACATTTTATTGCCATTATTTATGATTTATACTTACAGTACTTATATACTTTAACAATTATTCACTTAAGTCTCAGTCACTACTGCTGAATATTTACCTCCACTTCGTCTCGGTAAATATTCACCAATAGTACAATAACACCAACAACAATTTATTAAACGAGCACAAGAAAAATTACATCCTAATTTCACCCGCAAACAGGCAAGCTACTCGAGGCGGAGAAAGGGTACATATAAGGAACTTACACAGGTATAGCACAGAACTGACTGTCATATGAAAGTCATTGAAAAACTCACTTCGACTTCAGTGAATAATTGTGAAATATTGGATTTGTATATAGATATATTATTATTTATAATTGATAAAGCCAGTTTGACAAGCATAAGTATGTCTGTGCGTGCCTATGTCTAAAAAACAACCGATCACAGGAGGAAACCATACATTAATTGTACTGTGTGAAACACAGCTCCCAAGAGTGAATATTGTATCAGTTAATTCAAATTCTGCCCGTCCCCACAGTGTTTTTTTTCGAAAGAGTGTAAATCTTTTAAAAACATTGACGTAAAATTCTCTATCTTTGACAAACGTCCCAGCTCACCTATGCTGGCAAATGCCCTATCATCCCCGGGACTGATAAGTTGTCAAATGTCCCACGTATCGGGCAGGCTTGGAATTGAGTAATACATCTTCACATTCGATTAAAGTGTTTATAACCCTTTTGCAATTTTTATAGCTATGAACCTTCGAAATATTTTGAATACTTCTCTGAAGAACGTTTTGGTTTAGAGAGAAAACTCAGTGTTCTACGCTTGTTTGAAATCGTGTAAATTTGACCTTTCCTGACCCATGACCGCGTAAGTAAAAGCTTGGGTCGATACATAGGTAGACGTCATCTCATTAATGCATTATTCTCCATGGTGCCTTTCTATCACAACAACATCGATGCATAGAAAATATACACAGTTTGTGAGTCGTTAGTAAAGAAAAAAGTCATTTTAGTTAGCATGTTAAGTATTTCTTCAAATGATTGCAAAGTCGAATTAATTATATGACATCTACCCAGGAATCGACCCAGGCATTTACTTACGCGGTCATGGATCAGGAAAGGTCACATTTACACGATTTCAAACAAGCGTAGAACATAATATTCACTGTAATCCAAAACTTTCTTCACAGAAGTACTCAAAACTTTAAGGAGGCTTATAGCTATAAAAATTGCAAGAATGGTTATAGGCACTTTAAAACATCTCACTTCGTTGAGGTTTAGTTTAAGAAAATAGCTACTGCCTATAAAGTATAAATATTTATCAAATGCCTAACGTGTTTTGGAAAAATAAAACGTTGCGGCCGTCGCCATAAATACAGGTAAGCTACAAACTAGGCATTAGAAATATTCGCCCGTATTCCATAGAAACCATGAAATAACCAGTAATTATACAATACAAATACACAAGGGTTATTAGCCGGTTAAGAATACAATAACCAAAACCCTTGCGCGCACGCTCGAGAAATGAGATTTACCATATATGGTGACGAGAAGCCATTTTAACGTAACTACTCGCCGAAATACGGTATCATATTTGGCGCGTTATTGTGCATATTTCGTGCGTTCTTGGCAGAAATTTATAATAATAGGTGTTACCGTATGGAAGTGAAAGAAACACATATACCATTTTACTTAGTCTCTCTGGTGACGGGCTTCCTGTGGCAAAAGAAAAGTGGGACTCTCGTTCCCAGTCTCTCTTCAGCTTAACACAGGTAACCCGTTTTTAATAGCTGAATAACCCACTTCAGAGATATGCCTCACTTCCTACATACAAAGGAATCGATACGAGGCTCCGTGCATAACGCTCAGTCGTTCGTGACAAGACTATAGTTCTTCTGTAGTTTGTCACGAACGACTGAGCATTATGCACGGAGCGTCGTATTGATTCCTTTGTACGTAGAAAGTGAGGCATATCTTGGAAGTGGGCTATTGCGTACAGCTAAATGGGCTATGTCTGATGAGAGGCCTTTATTCACTATCATAACTGCTTATTCCCATTTCGATAGTTTATCCACACGCATAGAAAATATGACCATTACCATGTGAAAGAGCATGTCGATATTAGTGATCTTGAGAAATTTGAGTGTTGTAGCTTAAGCAATGAAGTTATAGAGATTTGTATGAGAAAAACAACGGAGGCCTTTATAGCATTAGAAACCAGACCATAACGTCTGCTATAACGCAACAGCAATTATCTACGTTTCTCTAAAACCAGGAGTATATTACACAGGAGTGTTCCTGGGCCCTTGTGTTGGCCCCTAACACAAGATGGTGTGTCTATTTATAGCCGCGAAGTTCTGGTATGCGATTACGTTGTCTTTTATTCTCTTGCGCTTTAGTATTTTTTAGCAGTTTGAACCGTGTTAATTACAATTTTTCAGTGCATCCTGATTGGTTAAAAGTGACGGCCTTTGTTTTTTCTCGCGGGAAACTCCATGCTAAAAATAACTCTACCGCCTACAGTGTTGTGTGACACTATAATGTGGGAAGAGGAACACTCCTCTGTAATATACTCCTGCTAAAACACAATTACTAGTTTTAAATTGATCTTTCATATGGTAGCATAAGTTTCCTTCTAAAGATTACTCTTTCAAATTATGCAAATTAGGAGGCGGCCATTATGAAAGTGGCGTATATGGCAGTCCAAGCTGGATAGTTATTTCAAGCGATTTTCAGATAAACCGACGAACTTTGCGCACATTTGGGATAGTTAAAATAAAAGTAAATATGCAAAAATGATTAACACACTATGTCTAGAAGAAGTCATCAAGGATAATATTGCGTATCATTTCGATCAGTCATTGAGGCATTAATCAATGATTAACCATTCAATGATCAATTCCTAACCCATTGAGGTATTAACAGCCACCAATCGCACTTTCCGCCATTTTTGTATACTTCGCTCTCGACCTTAGTTCCCATGCGTGACCTTGTTCAGCTGTCTACATGCGTGACACCGTGACATGGCTCCTTTAACGGAAAACTGCACTACAATTTCTGTTGTCATGCAAAGCAAAAATCTGCTTCAGGAATTTCTTCTCTTATCAGGGATTAATGTCTGCATTGGGACTCGAGGAAAGCAATAGCAACGAACCACAACGTACGTAGCGATCGAACTCTTTCAGAAAACACATTTCATTTTGCTCATTTTCATATTATCTATCGATATTTTTATATTTTTCAAAAAGAGCTTGTGGGAATAATCCAAAAGCAGTAAGAAACACTGAGGGAGTGACAGTTTCAAAAAGCAGAATTTCAATGCCTCGTATCTAAGAAAATATTTCCAAAAAGTCTACAGTACCAATCCTTACTTAACGTATAAAAGTTACTTACTATATCTGGCGTGCGAAAAAGTATAAAATACTCTGCAAGACAATGACGATGAAATATCTTGGAAGACAATGCAAAACTAATTTGTGGCGGTAATAAATTTTGTTTTTAAAAACGTAATAACATTTATTACTATTATTATTTGCGTATAAATTCTTCAAAATGTATCTAAAATACTTCACTTTTTATATTAATAAATATGTTTAATAAACTGGATACCTGGACTCCACTTGTTCATGCTCCGGGCATGAAACACTATACTTTACTTGTTGCAGTCTCCGATATGTTAGCTCGGATCACTCGTTAAAATCGCTGTTTTTTTTCGCGCGCGGGAAAATCAGTGCTATCTCGCGGTAGTCTCCTCCATATATGGTGATTCGCTTGGCGCGAAATTATACCACGGCTGGTGATTGGCTTTCTTGGTTAGCAGCTTGATGCAGTAATCTTCATGGCGACGTGGATGTCAGACTTGGCCACCAAGAACGAGAGATGTTCTCCCGCTTGTCGTATCTGCTGCATGGCACTGGAAAGTACATGGAGGGATGTTAGTTATCATCTTAGTTTATATAACAAGCGTTCTGATTGGCTGAAAGCTATGATAGGGAAATAACTACTCAAAATGTGCAACTGAGAATGCACTCGCCTTTTACTTGAGATTTCTCGAGTTTTGATCTTATTCTTTTGCAGTTGTAATGATTATAAAAAGGAGACATTCGCGGGTTAGACAAATTAGCCAGTGGTAGGTATTAAAGGGGAACTATTAATATAATTGAACCTTGAAGTTTCTTTTGAAACTACAAAAATAACAGCCTGATACCATTTGAATTTCCTGATATGTTTTTCAAACTATTTCGATAGAGGATTACAAAAGCTTATTTTAGAAACTTGATTTTAGTTACAGTGAACCGATTTGAATCTCTTAATAGGAGTACTTTTCATCCATTCGAATCTTTGCTATCCTTCATCGAAATTATGTCATATTTTCTCTAGTATACCTCCAAAGCATACTCTGCTAATCTGAGTAGTTATTTTTGTCGTTTGTCATGAGAAAGTGTATCATTTGGAGGTTGACAGTGTACTTTTAACCTTATCCACTGGATTATTTGGTGGATAACACGTTATTCTCTCTTTGAACAAAGAATGTGATGTAAAGTGGTAAGCTGTAGTGCTAAGTGTGCACGCCCTACGAGGGAAAGAGAAACAATCTCTGACCCAAGTGGGACTCGAACCCAACGACCTCCAGGTTACATGTCTGGCGCTCTATCAAGTCAGGTGAGAGCAATCGTGGGTATTGGTACGTTTTATGGGGTCACGGCGATTATATATGTATATGTAGTTATGATATAGAATCATGTTTGCCGCGTAGCACTATTAAGTGTAAAGAATGTGATGTAAAGTGGTAAGTTGTAGTGCTAAGTGTGCACGCCCTACGAGGGAAAGAGAAACTATCTCTGACCCAAGTGGGACTCGAACCCAACGACCTCCAGGTTACATGTCTGGCGCTCTACCAACTGAGCTATCAAGTCAGATGAGAGCAATCGTGGGTATTGGTGCGTTTTATTGGGTCACGGCGAACAACCGAGGCCTGTTGAAATACCTGATTAGTCAGGAGATCGGGAGCACATCTCTCTTACAATGTACTTTGTTTGCTACCATCAGTTTGGAAGTATAGCAATATTTAGCTCCAAATTTTCTCTCCGTGATTGCTTGGTTGCTAAACCTATTAACTTCATTCAGTGAGTTTTTTATTGCTGGTTTGCAATCAATCTCCAGGGATTCAGATAACAAAGACGTGGCCGCCATGTTGGTTGATCTATCAAGAGAAGCTAATATAACGAGCAATGTTTAATTAACGTGAACCAAAATGGCGGTGATGAGCGTGAAAACAAACAGTTCTAAAATTATCCATGGTTCCAAACCGATGGGAACAGATATGGTACTAGATGGACTCCTCCAGTAATCTTCCCCTGCGTTAGCTCAGAATATAACTAAGGATTTTCTATTTGTTAAATTCATATCGTCATCATCTTAATTCATCATTCTTCATTACTACCGTCATCGTCATCATCTTAATTCATCATTCATCATTACTACAACAACATAATCATACGGAATATTTAGTATGGCGGCTGTACATTTGACCACAATTCCTTGCGAACCTAACAAATTCCAAATAACATGTAGAAATCTATTCTCTTAAATAACATTGTCTTGGTAACAGCATTTGTTAAAATATTCAAAACCCCTCTACCTTGATTTTATAACTGATTTAAAGTTTTTCGCGCGCACGGGATTGTGGGTAAAGTACCAAGGCGCCATCAATTTCTGTCACTGCAGGGTCCTGGGGTCGAATCATGAAAATTAGGTCAGTCGATCCAGGATGGTAAATCTATCTGTTTTCGTGCTATTTTCGGCATTTTTAAAGGATCGCGCGTGCACCGAATACACCCACGGTTGGAAACTGAGCCTGGTAAGGAGGGAATTTATAGTGTCAAAAGCTCAGATATTTTGGTTTTGCGAAGATTAAAACAGTTAGACAGACAGACGTCGCTTTCATGATTATTCGACCCCAGAAAGCTACACTAGGGTTTGCATGTGGTCTATATGCCTCTTACAGGCTGGTTCAGGGGCTGTATACCTTTGATAGTCTGCGCCGACGAGACTGGTACCATTAACGGCCAGGATACGGTCACCTAATCGAAGACGCCCATCCTATGAGGGAATCAACGCTATCGTAAGCCCAGAGACTACAGCAATAAGACCTCAGTCAAAACATGGCTGCTGTTAATTAATCCAGACCTCAATGAAATTAAAATGTCAGGCTATTTTGGATTGCCTTCATTACCGTCACTCGTTCAGCTGGACCGAAAAGCTGAAACATATCATCGAACGACTCTGTTACGGATACATTTGGCTCGAAAACAGCTCAAACACAAATGAAACACCTATTGATTGGAAAAACCTACGTAGACAAGGCTTAGATATATAGAATTCCAGTCTTGGACTGAAGAAATTTATAACGATCAATGCAGAGATACAACACAGAGTAATAAACTTAGGACTTACCGATTATTTAAAATAGACTATAAACAAGAAGAATACCTCAATCACATTAGTAATATCAAGCACAGAATATCACTTACTAAGCTCCGTATCAGTAACCACTGCTTTCAAATCGAGAAAGGTAGGCATTTGAAGCCCTTTCAGAAATTAGAACATCGAATCTGCCAAAAATGCCATAGAGAAATTGAAGATGAAACACACTTTTTAATTCGATGCCCTTATTATAAACCAAAGCGTGATCGACTCTTCGACGCTCTAGAAAAAACTATAAAAAGAAAAATACAAGACTTGACGGAAGACGAGATATTCATCTTATTGATTAACCCGCCCTATAGTGTGCAACATTTAGTATCGAGATACATATATGAATGCATCAAAGAAAGGAACAAATGAAATTAGAGAGTCATTTATTATTATAATTTATTTGGATAAAAGCCGATGTATTTAGTTATGCAAGGTCCAAATAAAACAATGTCTATGTCATCAAAATGCTGGGGCAGATCCAGGGGGGTAAAAGGGGTGTGATCGAACCCCCCCCCCCCCCCCCCCCTTCTCTCAATCGAACCCCCATTTCTCTCCCTCCCTTTTATAAAGAAAAACAAAGCAGTTGCAATGGTCGAACCCTCCCTCAGAGAATCCTAGATCCGCCCCAGAAATAGAGGATACGTCACACTTTTGTGCCGCCGCGTGATTAGTGGAAGTGAAGGTCTTTCACTAAGATTTTTTTTTTTTGATGACCCTTTTATATTATGGATAGATTGTACAATACATATGTACAGATGTTTCTAACGTTGGTCAGTATATACGTACCTTCATGGCCGCTCCACCGGGTACCAATGTCTTCACGTAAATACCAGGTGACCTCAGGGGGGTGTACTGAGGAGTAAACGGGCGGTATTAATCCTTACGCACAAAATGTATTATTCTATATTTATCATATATGGAAATGTATTAGTGGTCATTGATGGAAGTATTGCCGTCTCAGTAGAGTTCCATTTAGGACACAATTCTTGATTAACTTTCAAAATGTTACTTTCTTTTACAGGTATGTCCTAGGGATACAAATAAATATATAATTAAGTAATTGTTGACATATTCGGGTGTAAAGGTAATGGTAAAGCGACCTAACGTCGGTAACTCGTGACAGTCTGGTGAGACTGATAAACTTGAGGCCGTTGTGGGACCTACGATTTTATATCCCTATCCGAGAAAACGGAAATGTCTAACTATTTACAGTTCGAGAGAGATTGTTTCACAAAGGCAACACCTTCTACTCAGTTATTTTAAGACCGGTAGTATCGTCGTGTACCGTTGAGATCCGTGGGGAATCACACCTCGCGCGCTCGGTGGGTTGTCGTACCGCTATTATAGTATATATTATACTTTAATGTTCAAATTTCGTGCATTGTACAAAATCCAAGCATGTGATTGGCTAATGAGCGTGCATTATTGGTGACCACAGCACTCGACCCAGACCCTCTCTTACCTATAGGGAAAGGGAGACCTAGTCCTTCGCTTAGTTACGTGTTTGGATGGCTTGGAAAACCTCATCGCATATTAAACAGTGAAAATGCAGACAATTACTAGAAAGGTAACGGCAGGATTGAACTCTGTTGCCTGTGTGACAGAAGATATATATTTTGAGGCGAACATTTGCCTAATCTCTCGTTGGAAATGGCTGATTTGCGAGTGCTGGAAGTACAACTTTACAAGTCAACATGTGTCCGAGTGAACAAAGGTTTCTACAACACTCTAGTAGTCTTACTTAAGAAATGGATTGTATTTCCGAGACCTTACTCTGTCGATAAGAGGAGAAAATTAAGCGAGAATTCAGTGGATGGTTCGTAAACCCAGGATATTTGATTTGGAAAATGTTTGCATCGGAGCCGAGCGCCGGTTTCGAGTCAAGATTTCAATTCACTGCCCCACTGGAATCTGCAGGTTAGTTATTTTCGAATGAAAGAAACTATTAAAGAAAGCACACTATCTAGGAGTTAAGCCGGCTAAATAATTGATATTTGAATACATGGCTCCAAGAGAAACGTTTTCGAGTTAAATGTACAATCATACTATTCGCCTCGCATTATGTTTTCAGGCAATATTTGCATAATCGCTCGTTAGAAATGGCTGATTTGCAAGCGCTGGAAGTACAACAACTAACTAGTCAACATGTGTCTGAGTAAACAAAAGTTTCTTCAACGCTCTAGCAGTCCAAACTGAAGAAATGGATCTTATTTCCGGCGAGACCTTACTCTGTCAATAAGAGGAGACAATGAAGCGACAATTCAGTGGAAGGTTCAAAAACCTAGGATATTTTTATTTGGAAAATGTTTGCATCAGAGCCGAGCACATGGGCCGGTTTCAAGATTTCAATTCACTGGAATCTGCAGGTTAGTTATTTTCGAATGAAAGAAACTATCAAAGAAAGTAGACTATCTAGGAGTTAAGCCGGCTAAATACTCGATATTTTAATACATGGCTCCAAGAGAAACGTTTTCGAGTTAAATGTACAAACATGTACTCGCAAGGCGTCAACTAAACTGACCGAACGCCAAAGTAAATTATTCTTTGCAAAGTTATCTACTTCTGTTTTTATTCATTGTCTATTGAAATGACTTTTCTTTGTGGAGATATTTACCGTAAAATGATTTAATTCATGCGAAATATTTGACTTCTTTATGAAATTGTTATTGACAACTGATTGAAATTGAAATTCACGGCTGACAGTGCACTCAGTTTGAATATTAAAAGGGTTAGAGACTTTATGTTTGTGCTTTATCGTCAAAATACAGTCACTTGCTGACTGTACGATGAACTCAAAATTTCTTCATACTGCATTCGGCCTTCGGCCTCATGCAGTATTCATTATTTTTCGTTCATCGTACAGTCAGCGCGTGCCTGTATTTGTCGATAAAGAACTCGCAAGCAGTCTCTAACCCTTACATAATAGAATATTTTATGAACATGCTAATGAAGTTGTAGTCCAGGTGCATATGTCTATAAAAAAACTCCCGTGGGAATTTTATGAAGAAAGCAAACCAATATTTTAGTTGTGTTCATTGGACCTCTAGAAACCCAAAAAATGTTGTTGACAATTCTGTAAAGTGTTAAGGGGGTATTTATGGGGGGTCTAAAAATAGTCCGCATAATCCAGCATGGAAACGAGGCTGAAAATCTATAAGTGGCTGTAACTTCCCTCCAAATCAAGGAAACACGCCCAAACTTACCAGATATACTCAGTTGGCGGTCTCCAATCCAGCAAAGTGTCATTACAGAATAAGGGGGTCACGTGATCAATCTAGCACCAAAATATTTGTACCTCGTCCAATGAAAATATAACCATAATAAAACTTGTTAGATTTGCTGTGTAAGTATTGTAAATAGGAACTATAATCTCTCTCTCGACAACATGCGCTCGGATCAACACGTATAATTTGTATGATTTCTAATAAACCATGAATCATTAGATGGTGTCAGAGGTGGGATCATGGTTCCAATTACAATATTTACATTACGTGGCTAATATTTACATTTATAATAAGAATAACCTGTTGCTGGATTGATTTCCTGTATGTAGGCAGATCACCTATTCTGATAACTGGTCTGTTATTCGCAAATTTGCTAATTTGCCCCTGTGGTTATTAAAATGAGGGAGACTGGGATTCAAGCTGTCAGTACTCACTGGTCAGCAGGCATTTTCATCAAAGTAGCAGTCCGCCATCTTTAACTTACAGTCATGTAGTTCTGTAATAGCAATGAAAGATAAGTTGGCGGATTTTAGTCTTTGTATGATTTGTCGAAAACAGAAAAACGAAAATCTAGTCGACAATCCATCTGCTCATGAAACGGTAGTGAAATATATTGAAGAATGGGCCAGATATGGCGATTTACGTTATTTCGAACTATGGTCGAAGCTGAAATCTGTTTCCATTGATGAATTGAAAGAGGAAAAGGCATCATGGCACAGAAGTTGCTATCAGGATACTGTTCACACTGTATTATTAAAGAGAGCAAAGGACAGGTATGTCAATATTACTATTGTTTATTGCAGAAACCTTTTTTAATCCATAACTGACATGGCTGATGCACCACCGTTTCTACTCTAATCTTGCTTACGATAAAATTTGCATCAAGGTACGAGAGACAGCTAGAAGGCCCGAATGAGACGAGAAGAAAAACGAAGGAGTCTCCACAATTAACACGCTCGAAAACGTCGCCATATGAGAAAAATGTATGTTTCTTTTGCGAAGGGGAGGGGGACACCAAGCAACCTCTTCACAGTGTCAGCACGGTTACTGCTGGGGAATCCCTCAATACTGCCATCGACTTATCAGGAAATGATATACTACGGGTCAAACTCAGTACATCAGTAGATCCGATAGATGCTCATGCTATAGATATTAAATATCACAAGAAATGTTGGCTTAGAAACGTGACCAATGTCATAAGGAAGGCACCACTATCAGAAGAATCTGGCTCCGATTTCGTAAACCAGGCAGCAGCGAAGATTGGGTTCCTTGCTGCTACGGAGAGCACATTAAGAGAGGGACAAATTCTAACAATGGCCGAGATTCAAACCTCGTATGAACAGTTCTGCTAACCAGCTTCCTATGACCGTGAATCTACAAGATTTTGCGTGGCTCTTTGCATGTTCCTTTACCAGATACCGACAGGTAAACGTCGTTGCACATGAAGACCAGAGAGATCAACCAGCTGAACCAGATGTTGAGAACCCCAGAAAGGTCGGAATGCCACCACTGATAGCCGCACCGGCCCATGAATGGCAAACCTTGTTGACCATCCTAATGCAAGCGCAGGATATATCCGCTAGAGTTGTTGGTCCTGGTAGAAAAACTGTCATCTCTCTAGACATGGGGCTGTATCAGCCAGCGAAGAAGCTTCAGATGGCCAGAAACGATCTTCAACATCTTAAGTTCCATTTTTTTTTTATAGGGACATCAAAATAAACGTATATATTTCAGACGTGTAACTTCTAGGCCAAACTATTATGTTACATTTGTATTGCCGTTTAAATAAACAAATAAACATGCTTCTAGGTGAACTTCACATTCTGATGGCAGAGTTGCGCAGTATTGGAGCGTTCATCGAAGACGGTGGTCTTGACATGTCCTGGATCGAGGCGGATATCTATGGCCCGTCGACAACGAAGCAGATACTCGATGGTAATCACGTTAAGAGAGGTCAGACCGCGCATATTCTTACACTTCAAGCATTGTTCATGCTGTACCAGAAGGCATTCTTTCAGTTCTCACAAGAGGATTCAAAGGTAATAGCTGATCTTTCAAAACAAGTTACTGACGCATGTACCCAAGCACCAAACGACGACCTGAAAGAAGCTAATACAAATCTGATGAAAGCTGCAGAGCGCCTTGTAAAGAAGATGGCAGAGTTTGACGCATCGCAAGATAAGCATCCCTTGTTTAAGGTGGCTCGCCTGGATTTTCCAGGGACGCACCATACCCACTTTGAACGGCTGATACTCCACTGTCAGAGCACGGTCTGACTAGCCACTTCACCCCTTTACTAGAAATAGAATAAACTTTCTAAAAATGTAGGTTTGTTTGACATCGGTGTTACCATAGCAACACAGCGTCGACGTCATGTATTTTACATATCATCAATTTTCTCGAAATCTAGACCTAAACTTTTAAAACGACCTATTGTTCCTTGTAGTCTGACTGTAGGCCTTCAAGACTGCAAAGTTTAAAAAAATTGTATGAGAGCGTTTTCGAAAAAAAATGGGTTGAATATTTTCATTCAAAAAATAAACAATTCGCCTTACTTCCTGTTTAGTCGTCGAGACCTGTGTTTTCCGGACCGATTCAAGCGACATTTTTAGCATATTTCATACCTGTGGCATAGGACTACTTCCCATGAAAATTTCATTCCATTTGCTTTATTCGATTTCGGTTTATAGAATCATAAGTAATGTCATAAATATGCTCAATTTACCCAAAATAGTAACGTATTTGCTAAGGAAGCTGTAATTCGAAAACTAGTCGATAAATATTTTTTTAAATCTTTTAACCTGAAATTCAACATGTACTACCCTGGCCCTGTAAATTTCAAGAGCATTGAATCATTTTAAGGGCGCGAAATAAAAACAAAAACAAAGGGAACTTTTACATTCATCCACACAAGCTTCATTGCTGTATCATTTTGTTTATAGCTTGTGTCTTTCCAAAATTTCTCTTTTGTCTAGATTCTACATACTGTACTTGTGTGCTTTAGAACTAACAAGTTTACCATGCACGCTTGCTACGCTTCGCTACTGCCGAAACGCTCGTGCAAATTCTGTTCTTAGTACAATGACATGCATGAAGCTTGGCAGCGCGGGATGATAATGTTGAATAAGTGTGTTTTTAGTAGACCACATTTTCTAAATATCAACTAAAAACGAGATTTTGTATTAGTGATATTATAAAACCTTTTGTAAATAAATATTATAAGTTATAGTATAACAGCGTTACAACTGGCAGCGTGACTACTAAGAACAGAATTTGCACGAGCGTTCCGGCAGTAGCGAAGCGTAGCAAGCGTGCATGGTAAACTTGTTAGTTCAAAAGCACACAAGTATGTAGAATCTAGACAAAAGATATATTTCGGAAAGACACAAGCTTTTAACAAAATGATACAGCAATGAAGCTTGTGTGGATGAATGTAAAAGTTCCCTTTGTTTTTGTTTTTATTTCGCGCCCTTAAAATGATTCAATGCTCTTGAAATTTACAGGGCCAGGGTAGTACATGTTGAATTTCAGGTTAAAAGATTTAAAAAAATATTTATCGACTAGTTTTCGAATTACAGCTTCCTTAGCAAATACATTACTATTTCGAGTAAAATGAGCATATTTATGACATTACTTATGATTCAATAAACCGAAATCGATTTGAAGCAAATGGAATAACATTTTCATGGGAAGTAGTCCTATGCCACAGGTATGAAATATGCTAAAAACATCGCTTGAATCGGTCCGGAAAACACAGTTCTCGACGACTAAACAGGAAGTAAGGCGAATTGTTTATTTTTTGAATGGTAATATTCAACCCATTTTTTTTCGGAAACGCTCTCATACAATTTTTTTAAACTTTGCAGTCTTGAAGGCCTACAGTTAGACTACAAGGGACACTAGGTCGTTTTAAAAGTTTAGGTCTAGATTTCTAGAAAATTGATGATATGTAAAACACATGACGTCGACGCTGTGTTGCTATGGTAACACCGATGTCAAACAAATCTACATTTTTAGAAAGTTTATTCTATTTCTAGTAAATGGGTGAAGTGGCTAGTCCGACCGTGCTCTGACAGTGGAGTATCAGCCGTTCAAAGTGGGTATGGTGCGTCCCTGGAAAATCCAGGCGAGCCACCTTAAGGTGACGAGGCAGTACATGCAGATGGTCATAGAGATGCTACAGTTTATAAGAGCAGTGCGCACAGGAGACTGGAAGCTACACCTCCAAGCCCTTCAGGTCTTCACTAAATACTTCTTTGCCCATGATCGTTTGAACTATGCGCGTAATGATCCCGCTGTATCTTGCCGAGATGAACTCTCTGGAAACATCAGATCCAGAAGTCTATGCTGAGTTCCTTGGAGGAAACTGGATTGTAAATAAGAACTAGAGCGTACCATTTTGTGCGCTTGGTGCAGATCACGGACTGGAGCATGTGAATCGCTCGATGAAAGTTAAGGGTGGGCTGGTAGGAATTACCCTCAACCAAACTGCTCGGATCAAGTTTTTCCTGACTGCCCCAGAAATGGTAAGACTTGCTGAACAAGCTAAGGGATATGGCTGGTGTCACATCCAAGATCCAGACGCGGCATCATGACATGACACCTGCAGTTCTATCTAGAGAAGATAAGAATGTCCAAGCATTAATGGAGACCATTGAATCCTTCTCTAACCCGTTTACAGAGGAAAGCTCCGATCTCTTCAACTTGGTAACCAAAGTGGTAATGCCAGATAACATCAAGGAAGACCTCTGTAATCAGAGTGCCATAGGACAGACCCTGTTTGATACGTTGGTTAAGGATCGCATTCAGACAGGGAAGGTCAACATCTGGTCTACCATGAAGAAACGAAAGCTGCTTAACTGGAGGAGTAACGCCAAGAAGGTGAAGGTGTTGACGAAGGAGAAGATGATTGAGCTGCGAGAGGACAGATCTCTATTTGCGCGGATGATGATGGTATGTAGAAGTCGCCCTGAGATCGATATCAAGGAGACAATAGGCCTGTATGAGTTTGCCTTAGTTCCCAGGTCGTTGTTTGTACCAGACGGGGCCATGTTACGCTGTTCCACTAAAAGTGCGCTTATGGCCATTTTGGAGAAGATGCCATCTACATCGTCAGAATCAAGCAGTGACACTACCACTTCAACACTCTCCACTAGACCATCACTAGCAGTTAACATCATTGACGGTATGGCAGAGCTGCAGTCTCTTGACAAACCTGAATGGGTCCATAACTGCGCACACCTAGCTGATCACTTTATTGCCACCCTTGACCTGAAGTATGAAACGACGAAGGAAGTACGTCTGGTATTCGACAGATATGACATAGCGACGTCATTGAAAGAAGCAACGAGAGAGAAGCGACAAGCAGGACAGGATCCTATCTACTATCGCATCGCAGATTCAACACTCATCACAAAGGTACCGATGAAGAGGCTTTTGTCGCACCCAAAGACAAAGATGGAGCTCACCATCTACTTAGCAGGCAAGACTCTCGAGCACGCACTACAGAGTACACGGCCTTTCGTTGTAGCATGGGGAAGTCAGTGCAGGGCAACACACAAGGATGTAGAACATCTCCAGAGCAACCAGGAAGAAGCTGACACAAAGATGATTCTTCATGCTGTGGATGCCACATCAGACGGTGCAACGGAGATCAAGATACATTCGCCTGACACTGACGTCTTGGTCCTTGCCCTAAGACGGTATCCAATGTTATGTGTCGATGCGTCATTTATAACAGGAAGAGGGCGCAACCACAGAGAAATCAAGATGGGACCAATTGTCCAAGCCCTTGGACCCACCAGGACGGCTGCTCTTCCTGCTTTCCATGCCTTCAGTGGAGCAGACAACACTGGGTCATTTGCAGGCAAGGGGAAACTTGGATGTTGGAAGGCATTTCTTGAGGCGGACGAAGAGGTTCTGGCAGCAATGGCGAGGCTTGGTACAACCCACACCCCATCTGACGACACTATGGAGGCGCTCGAGAAGTTTGTTTGTCAGGTTTACCTTGCAAACACACCTCTGACAACGGTAAAAGACCTTCGATGGCATATATTTCGTAAGAAACAAGCTCAATCAGAAAGGCTACCACCAACCCAAGGAGCGTTACGTCAGGCAGTTTTGCGCACTCTGTCTCTAACCCAGAGGTAACATCTCCTGAAGGCTATGGCTGGCAAATGAAAGACAACAGGTGGATGCCAGTGATGACAGAGCTACCGCCAGCGCCAGCAGCTATCGTTGAATTGGTGAAATGCGGCTGTAAGAAGCAGTGCTCCACTAATAGATGCCAGTGCCGCAAAGCTGGCCTGCCATGCACTGACCTCTGTGCTTGTTCAGACGACGATGAGCCATGCCAGAACATGTCCAGTCAAAACGAAGAATATGATGAAAGTGGGACAGATTCGGATGAGTAAGGTAGGATTAATGATATCAAAAATGTACTTCTTGAATGCAGAGTTATTGGTATAAATTAAATGCTTCGTTTTGGTGACGAACTACTTTCGGCCTATAGTTACCAATATTTAAACTGTTTTATTTCAACAGCTTATCACCACAGGAAACCCAACCTGAGATTCCAGGCATGTAGAACAATCCCATATGGTGGATGTAGACGTAGAATCAGATGTGCGGTTCCCGGAACGGTTTCCAAACTATTTTATATCACTTTGTGCTCAGCATTAAGCTCGTAATAGTATCGCTTAGTCGGATATTAGCCACGTAATGTAAATATTGTAATTGAAACCATGATCCCACCTCTGACACCATCTAATGATTCGTGGTTTATTAGAAATCATACAAATTATACGTGTTGATCCGAGCGCATGTTGTCGAGAGAGAGATTATAGTTCCTATTTACAATACTTACACAGCAAATCTAACAAGTTTTATTATGGTTATATTTTCATTGGATGAGGTACAAATATCGTATTCTATAAGCCTCGTTTCCATACTGCAATGATCACACACCCCGGATATTCAATAAATGAACTCTTTGTAGAATAAAGAAGCCTTACCTATTAAAATATGGAGAGATTGGCGTCAATTCATATTTATTTGAAGTTCATTGAAGCACGCAGTTGTCAAGCCTCGTTTTGGTGCTAGATTGATCACGTGACCCCCATTATTCTGTAATGACACATTGGAGACCGCCTACTGAGTATATCTGGTAAGTTTGGGCGTGTTTCCTTGATTTGGAGGGAAGTTACAGCCACTTATAGATTTTCAGCCTCGTTTCCATGCTGGATTATGCGGACTATATTTAGACCCCCCATAAATACCCTCTTAACACTTTACAGAATTGTCAACAACATTTTTTGGGTTCCTAGAGGTCCAATGAACACAACTAAAATATTGGTTTCCTTTCTTCATAAAATTCCCACGGGAAAACATTAGCTCCTTGACTATTGATATAAATCTTGTAAAAGAAACGACTCCAATCAGCGAATTCTCTCGTGGTCTAATGGTTAGGGTTTGGGTTGGTGGTGGGTAAGTCATTGCATTGATTCTTAACCGGCCCGGGTTCGAATCCCGGTTCAGGCGGTATTTTTTTTAATAGTGAGGATAACATATAATCGTTCTAAAATTTCTAAGTGTCGATTCCGATGTTCATATAAAATTTCTGAGTCTCAAATTATTCATAGCGAACGTGGGTAACAAAGGGAATTTTTTGACGCAGTTGGTTAAACGGTACACGACGATACTACCCCGCGACCTCCCGCACGACAGACCGGAGCTTAACCACAGAGCTCACCGGAAGGGAGTTCGAGATGCTTTGAAAATATCTACCCAATTTATGATTATAATAATCATCATTACCACAACCATTATCATGATGATGATGAATGTGGTCTATAAGTTTGACACTCAAAGTGAAATATTTGCGTATTACCACTCACCAGGCCGTCGATAAGTCCCAGCCCAATACTCTCCTCCGTTCGCTCCAACTCTACAATAAACACGTCATCCTGAGCGTCATCACCATCCCGCATACCCTCCAACTTGTACTCCAAACCAGTCCCCCCGTCCACATCATCACTCAGGCGACTCCGCTGACTCTCGTTTCGCTGCAGCTGTCTCATGAATTTCGCTTTTTCTAAAACTCTGGCATCGTCAAGGTCGATTTCGTTCTGTAGTAAAATGAACGAGAAAACGTTGAGCGGAATTATTACCTTTACGTTTTTCCATAAAATGTTCTTTAATTTTATTAACATATTTATAGTGGTGCACAGACATATGAAGCATGTTAACAGGAAAGGGGTCTTCCTATCTGAAGCCCTTTTCGTGTTAACGTGCCTCAACTTGTGTAACCTAAAGTTCAAAGTGGCGGTGTTTCTCGACTTAAAGGATTTCAATGCGCTACACGGCAAAACAACGTTCTCTTCATTAAAATTCATATGAGCATCGATAAGGGCTACTTATTTTGACCAGAAATAGCCGAAAATGCCTTTGTTTCTAACCTAACTCTAACCTCGGCCTCTCAAATAAAGAAATTATGGGATCGATGTCAAACAAAGGAATTATGGGATAGATAGGCCAGAAAGGTCAGAGACTGTCATATACACTTGAAATAAACTGAACACTGAAAAGTGTGTTTATATTACCTCTTAAAGCGAACAAGCACACAAGATGAAGCATTTTAACACGAAAGGGATCTTTCTATCTAAAGCCCTTTTCGTGTTAACGTGCCTCATATGCTAATAATCAACAGATCCTTTCACTTTATATGTTTGTTAGGCCCATCTCAAATCCTTTGGGGTAAAAATTCTCTCTACAAGAGCTCGAGTTTCATTAAATGGCCTCGGGTTTATTGTCATATATACCAAATACACTCTAACACTCATAATATTTTGTCAAAGAAGAATCATTCACTTAAATCTGAGATGCTGTGTAACGTTAGCAATGTTAGATCGTATTTCGGTGAATAGGAACAATGCAGTTTCCCGCCGAATTCGAACCTAAAAGAAAACAGAGGTAATCACCCCTGTTTCTGATATTTGTTACGAATGTGCGATGTTTCGCAAAAAAAAGAAGAAGAAAACTACGTATACTTAAAAGCTAAGCCTAAGACTTTAACAGATTGAAGTTTTCTTAATTTGTAATTCACTGTGAGTTTACTAAGTTATAAAATTGTTTACTAAAAAAGTTAAAGCCCTCGGAAATTTGTATTTGAAACCAGAGCCTTCGTTCTTTCGGCGAGCGGTGCACACCGTTTTGCCGCGGTGTGGCCAAGACCATGTGAAAAGGTTGTCTGGGCCCGCCTATTTGGAGTGCCGTGCCCAACTTAGGAGTGCCGTGCCCAAGTTATGAGTGCCGTGCCCAAGTTATGAGTGCCGTGTCGAAGTTAGGAGTGCCGCACCCCAAACGCTTGTTGTATAAATCGGGCTAAATTCTACGTTAATTCTTGAGTCCACCCTCAAGATCATTCCGTTCAAGGAATATCTGTTCTTTTGGAATTAGTATCCTATATATTCTGTTATTCCAATGCTGAGAATAGTCCCAAAAGAATGCGGCCATGCATAATAACTAAAGCCACGTATTAAGGGAATAACAACTTTACCTCAAGATTCGTCTCCATAATAGGAATACCTCTTTCCTCAACTGGTAGTACGGACAACCCGTTCAATGACTCCACCATACCAGACCCATTGATCTCCACCCACTTAGTCCCGTCATCCACGTATGACTCACTCTCCGCACGAACCCGGTTATCGCGAACATTTTGATTCTCATCCCGCATCCCGCTACTCGAGAAGCTCGACGTAGAAGATCCCGCAGATCCAGACCTCCCACGGGAGCCGGTAGGACTATCCCGTGGTGACCCTGTAGGCGTTGAACCATTGGAAATACGTTCCCTTGGGGTCATTTCTACTTGGGATCCTCCAGCTGAGGGCCGCATTTGTGGTCTTGGTTTACGAACCTTCTCTAAGGGATCCTCTTTTTTATGTCCCCGTGGAGTTGGCTGAGGATATTTTAATGGTCTACCAGAGTTAGTTTTCTCCAGGACGGGTGAGTCCCGTTTTCGTCTTAATTCTGGGCTTCTCGGTGCAGGGACGGGGTGCTCCGGTCGAACTTCTTGTCTTGGAGAAACGACGGTACGCTGGGGGGTGGTGATGGGTTGTTTTGGCAAAACAACTGAAGGAACAATAAAAATCTTTTTTTAAATGCAAAAAATCTTAAACAAAACTTTATGCGAGCTAAGATACACACGTAATTTTGCAAACACCTTATACAAATACACACCTTTGCCTTCGTCATCTGTTGCATCAAAAAACTTTCTCCGTTCATTTTCCTCATCGCTGATTGGTCGAGGTGTGGCAGGTGAAACGATGACAGACGGGACGTCGATGTCATCAATGTCTCCCAAGAAGCCTGGTGCAGAGTGAACGGGAAGTTCTTCTGTTTGGCCTACTTCCGGTTCCGGTCGTTGAGCTCTGGAAGAATTGTTTCAAAATGTATTAGATGTCGTGGCAAATATTGCTTAGCTGGCTATTTAACGTCACCTTTTATGAGAATACCGATGAGAAACAGATTGGTGTTTATTCACAGGAGGTTACGAAACATGTAAAGTGACTGGTCTTAGTTTTCAGAAATGAATTAAAAGAGAAGGGGAGAGGGACTGTTACCAGTCGCTTGTCTTCTCTCCCCATTTTTGTGCTACTTTACGCCCACAGGCTTCCCGGTCAGTTATGCCTGATGGAGCTGCGTCGGGGAAAGGCCTGGGTGTAACGATGACATACCTGTTAAACGATTTAAAACTGCTCCATTCAGCATTCTTGAAACCTAATTATATGATGGAAATACGCTGTTATAAGCTGAACGTTATAGTGATGCCATACGGACAACAGTGGTATCCAATGTACCATAGTAAGGTTGTTTTTCACTAGACACCGCGGAAGCAGAAGCATAAGGAACTTTATGTTCTAGTGAAAATCAAGATCCGGAGACGTAAGCAGAAGCGTAAGCTCGATGGAAGCAGAAGGAACGGAATGTTTCCTTCTTCTTACGTTTCTGCTTCAGTCGAGCGTCCGTCGCTTCCGTTCCAGTGAAAACTGACTAGTTAAACATCAGCAGAAGAATAAGCCAATCAAGATGTTCATTCTCAGGCCCTTAGCAAGCTAAATAAATATAACTTGCAAGCAAGGCTTCCACTTTTGAAATAGGCCAGTACTAATGCTCCCGTCGCGTTCATTTTCACTAGAACCGCTTCTCTTTTCGCTTGTGCTTCCGTCGCTTCCGTCACTAGTGTAAGCCAGGCATTACAACTCATCGATTTGTAAAAGCTCACATTGCCGACACACTATGTTTTTCTACGTGTGGACGAGATTAGTGAAGGCTAAGCAAAAGCTGTGCAAATTAATCAAGCGCAGTTATAATTACTGGACTGGTTCTAAATGTTACCGTCCATTACGTCTTTCCGTACGTCTGTGCATAGTATTAAATACCCCTTTCACACCAACTAAAATTGATCGTTTTCAGATCGATTCGATCTTTCCATGTCCTCTATCTTGTGTGTTTTTAACAGTCCAGATTCGTAATCGAAAATTACCGCTGAAACCGATGACTACAGACGCATTTGTAGAGGGTTAGCCTCGTTCTTGAGTTAAACATTCATAAATACCAGCAAGAAGGTGGACTTCAGAACTCTGCATATTGTTGTAGTTTCGCGTTTTGCACCTTCTATTTTTAATCAATTTCCGAATACGAAACTGGACTGTTAAAAACATCCAAGATAGAGGACATGCATGGAAAGGTCGAATAGATCTGAAAACGATCGGAAACCGATGCCCCGTCCACGTGAATACGCTTTCGGCAAATGTTTGTGTTTTCAGTAAGTAGTTTGTCTGTCCACACGAAAAGGTAGCATTGCGTTTTCAAATCTTTGAAAAGCGTTTTCAAAAGTTTGCGTTGTGATATCGTTTCTGGGTGGACGGAGATAAAAACGGAATAAAATGTTTCCGTTTTCAAATGAAAACATATATATGTGGACGAAGCATAAAACAGGGCTCCACACACCTAAGCTCGTAGCCTCCCTCACGGCGGCTAAGTAGTTGTAAAACGTTTCGTTCTTTGGACCATTCTGCATGTCCAACACAAACCCACTTGTTGGGAGAGACAAAGGAGGATGGTCCCCAAAACTCAACAGAATATCGGCTGTAACAAATCAAAGTAATTTACTCGATTAAGGTACTTGGCCGGCATGCCTGGTTTTTGTTTTGGTTCAGGCTTCCAAAAAACACAGTGCTCGTTTCGCTCAAAACAACATTATATATAGGGAGGGGGGGGGGGGGGGGGGGGTGGCGTGGCGTTCGATCGACCGTATTCAGGAATGATAATAGATGGAATAGTCTCTGGGAATCATTGGTTCAGTCACATTTTGCACTGTAAGCTACAAAGTTTTGCTGATATATCAGTAAAATAGCAAGCAAAAGTGTCGTTTTGAACTTCCCGCGGCTTCTTCCACATTAGGAAAATTACGTATTCCATATTTGGAAGAGCTGCCAGGACATTCATAATGGCGGTTTCTAGGTCCCAGACCTCTAAATTGACACTCGTTGTTTGATATGCATACGATATTCAGGATACATCGGTATAATTCCAGGAGCTAAAAAATCCCGATATAAGCGATTTGCGCCGGTAATCGTTTTGTGTATTGTTATACGGCAATCAAACGCATCCTTAAGCGCGAAAGCGAGAGCGATCGCGGTCGAGAGCAAACATTCTTAATCACAGGCAACCCATGCACCCGTCTAAAAAAAAACACTTTAAAAAAACTAAAACGGATTCTCGGTATCATGAAAAATAAATATAAATGGGTTCCCCGTTCCTAATGCTTGGGCCTAGTTCTCTTCGGTACTTAGATCATTTATACACAGAAAACACGTATTGTTTTGCATGATCGTAAGAGATGTTTGCGCTGGAGGCCTCAGAGGAAGATAGGAATCAGTTACCTGTTCTAAGAGCGGGCTCGACTTCCTCCGGTGGCGGGAACCAGCCACGTGGTCGCGTTTTTCCCGCGCCGAGTTGGTACTCGCCAAGAATCTGCTGCACCTGTGCGTCGTTTAAGGCGGGAAAATCTCGACGAATGGTCATCCAGTCGGCCTTTTGTCAAAAAAGGTAAAGAAGAGAAGTTAATAATAATAATAAACTTTATTTAAGTGTCGATTAAAATCTAGCTGACAAAGGTGAAACTAATTGGGACAATATTTAAAAAAATAATAACTAATCTAATCTAATTTGGGTTAAAATATTAAAAGATATAATATATAAATATGTAAAAACAAATAAAGGATATGTAGAAACCTATGTACTATATACTCTCATTGATAAAATTGTTAAAAATATATAAAGTCTTAATATGGATTGAATTTAGAAAGACTAATTTAGTCTAATTAGTGCAAAGAAAACAGTCATTGCACTTGTCTGTTAACTGGTCAGCGACATCTAGCTTTCTTATACACTTACGGAAGTTTTTTAAACTAGGTAGTACCTTAATTTTAGTGTCCACTGTAGACCATACATAACATGGGTTCTAAATATGATGCTATTTCCAGCGTTTTCGATGCATGCAATATTTCCTTTTAAGAGGCTACCAAAAATCGGACCGTTTTCCGTAAAACGTTGGAAACGGTCTGGATTAGGCTTTTGTAGATTGTGCTAGCACAATTTTTGTCATAATTTAGCAAACCGAGCATAATTTTTAGCTTTTATCTAAATTTAGCACTGCTAGCATAATCTGGCTTTTTTGACTTTCACGAAATGAAAAAGTAACGTAATTTCGTTTTGAATATACTTCTTTTTACTTATTCTGTTTCTAAAACTTTTGTTGACAGTTGGCTCCGGGCTACCTGTGGTCGATGTGATGTTTCTTGGTCTCAGGCCCCGCGCGCCGCGCGTACGGCTCGGTAGTGAACTGACTGAGATCTAAGATGGCGTCGTCGATCACTTCTTCCAGTTCAGATAATTCCGCAGCTGACAATGTCGTACAGAGAGCTTCAATCTCTCGGGAGCGTTTATTGAAACCGACCAAAGGAAAATATAGCGAAAGCGGTACCTCAGATACAAAAAAAGTATGTCTTTATGAGCGAATCAAACAATTCCCAGAGGAAAGTTTGTGTCTGCGATGCTTGCAAGGAGCCTTTAGGCTCTAAAAAGAGCATACTCAAAAATCACATTACATCCAGAAAGCACGTCTCAGGCAAGGAGAAGTTGAAAAAATCGAAGAAGCGAGATCAAACTATCATAGAGGCGCTAGATAAGGGTGTGTTCCTTGTTTTGTCTTTATTCGCCCTGTTCTGTCTTTATTTTGCTTAAAAACCAAGTAGCATAATTTTGATGGTAGGAAGCATAATTTAGAGAAACTAGCATAATTTTGGCATAATTTCCAAAATTCTGAGCACTGCTAGAAGCATAATATGCCATTTTTACTAGCACAATCTACAAAAGCCTAGTCTGGATCCGCGCCTGAATAAACCCGCTGAAAATGCGGTGATAACGGAACCATGCCAGGGATCGAAACTAACTCGCAAACTGTTAGGAGATTTTGTAATTTGCGAGTGAAAACATCTTCCCTAGCAAGATCTTCCTTTAAGGTACAAACTTTGATCTTGAAAACCCCGAACAAACGTAGCATATTTACAAGAGTTTACAAGACTAATTCCTACCCAATGCACGATAAAAGTTAATATATAAAGTGATATTGTGAATGTATAAAATATGAGTATGAGAGGACTGATGGTCCAAAATATGGCAATCGATCCCCACAGAAATTAAGTGTCTAAGTTACTCTCAGTTTAAGAAACATTATAAAATCTATCTTCTCAAATCACAACTGCCCTAGTCATGTATTAGATGTATGTGTTTGTTGATAATATTATTAGTTGATTTGTTTAATATATTAGCAAATTAGTCTGATATTTTCACTTTAATAATTTGGTTCCTATCCTTACCTAGATATTTTCTAATCCAAATCCTATAGGAGCTATCGAGGCTTAAGTCAACCGCAGTTTTATATACCTTAAACCTGTATTTTACGTTGTCCTGTGGCAGTGGTTAACTCGAAAGCTTCGGCTCCTTTAACCACTGCACACTCTCCCCGTGTTACTACCATATTTAATACTGTCTTTTATGTATCCTCCTCCTAAATGTCTATCATACTCTTTAACTTGTAATTATCCGTGTAGTACATAGAGTGGAAATAAAGAAAACTGAATGGTCTTGGGAGGAGGAAGAACGGCTAAAAATAACTATAGGGAGTCGGGAGAAATGTCCAGAAAAACTATGGAGGCAGGAGAATCTAGCATTCAGGTAGGAGGGAGAAAATGGGATGTACATTCATGCTCTAGGGAGAAATGTTTACAATTCACTAGGGAGGAGGGAGAAACATTCGAGAAAAACTAGGGAGGAAGGAAATTTCACTACCCGTTCCTTTCCGCTCTGGCATGGTATTTAGAAGCTCAGTTCGAGCCCTGCATGCAGGTAAAAGTACCAAGATTGCTATTAAGCAACCGTTTTGCCTACCTGCTGTAAGGGAACTAAGGCTGAGAACAATTTTAAATCCAAGTTATAAAATGGTACGTGGCGCGCGGAAAAATCGATGAGTTTTATGGACATGAAAATCGGCCCATAAATGACATCTGGACCAAAGAAACTGTAACTGTAACTTTGTCCCTAGGATCGATAGTGCTAAATACGTATCCGGCCCTGTAATTTGAATCTCGTGTTAGCGAATTAACCCCGGGGTATACGGGTATCGTTCATCGGCTTTCTTTGAACAACCGGGTCACGAAGAACAACTTAGTGCCGGTTAACTCGAAAGCTCTTTGCTACTTTAACTACTGTGCGCAATCTCATTTTCTTCCTCTAAAGTTATATGTACTTGTCATTTATTTTCATTTTTACATATATAGTGATCTTTTTATAAAAATATGTCATTTGTAACTTTAAGAAATGTGCAAATAAAGCTAAAGTCTAAAGTTATAGATGAGAAACACATGCAAAGATTTAGGCATCCATTAGGAACATTTGGGCAATCCCTTTATGTAGGACGACACGAATTTTTACCAAAAATACAATAGAATACAATACAATTCAATACAACAATAGAACGCAACACAATACAATACAATAGAATACAATTTGGTAGCAATTCGTGTCGTCCTACATGAAGGGATGGCCAACATTTGAGAGCAAACATTGTTTTTTTCAGTTATGGTTGTCTTAAAAAAACACTGAATTTTAACGGGAACCTGAAACAACCATAGGGGCCGATCAAAGTCAGGACCCGCTAAACCATAGATCGAATTGGAATTTAGTGTGTTCGTTTTCGTGGAGGGAGGAACCGGAGGACCCGGAGAAAAACTCTCGGAGCAAGGGCAAGTTACCAGCAAATTCAACTCAACAATATGGCGCGGCCGCGATCGGGAATCGAACCCGAGTCACAGAGGTGAGAGGCGACGCGCTTGCTACTAGGCCAGCCCGGCTCCACACTAAAATACAAACCTGAAGTAGTTGGACTTTAGGGGTGGCCAGTAGGTCGGCCGCAGTCGAAAGTCTCTTCAAATAATGAGCATACTCTTCTTGCAATCCAGCCTGCGACGCCCATCCTTCCAGAGCATCCAAATTCCCACGGATCTGCGCTCCTTTGGCCCATCTGTAGAACTTTCCCCCGGCTCCTCTTTCCATTAGAGTATTGAAAAGCGAGGCGTTGGTGAAGAAGAACAGATAGGCAAACAATTGGTGGATGATTTCTTCGTTGACGTTGAATTTGTGGACGATATCATATGTAGCATTGAATATGTTAACGACCATGTCGATTTCCTGTGGTCGCTTTTCATCTTTATCATCGTCGTCGTCGTACTGGAAGGGGTTTGTGTCGAGTATGATGGGAAGTGCCACGTACAACACCTGGAATATGCCGCATAATTAGCTGCACCCCTTAGTCACTGTTTCTATGTCTCGCTAGCCGTCGACACTTACCCAGGGCATTTTAAAATAAACATGGAAGAAAAGGCTGAGTTCGGCGATAAACTTTGCAACATTTATATCGTTGGGCAATATTTACTGAATTTCTTAAATATTTGTGACTAACTCATTTCATTCTGACGACCTTGAGGGGCAAGACATTGCTTCATATAGATTGGTCAGAATTGTTTTTAATTGACAGGTATGGAGCTATGACTGGTCAGAATTGTTATTTAATTGACAGGTGTGGAATTATGATTGGTCAGAATTGTCTTTAATTGACAGACTTTGAGCTATGAATCCCTACCTTGGTCAGATGAAAAACAGTCTGCTGAAAGCTGTACATGACGACTTCCTCGAGACAGAATAAGAGTTCTACGTCAGCGTTTGCTAAAGCCTCATCGTTCAGAGACGCCACCTCAGCCGCACGCCCCACATACTGCGAGATGTTGGGCTGTAGGAAGTGAAATACTTCAAACACATTGGCCATCCAGAAGATGACAGGCGTTAGTTGAGGCAAGAGTTCGCTAAATGCCTTTCTTGGGGCTGTGTCTCTATAGTGGAGAATAGAAAACCGGGTGAGAAACACGGAAGAGCGAAGATCAAAAGCAAACTTGATATATCTTCAAGCACGATGCGTAAGAATAAATTACTTTGTATGTTGGTAAAAGTCAATAAACCAGTTTACGGTTCATGCGTAACTAGTTGTTCAAGTCTGGCCGGTAACAAAACGAGCAGGGGACTGGGACCGAGTTTATCAGAATTACTCTAATTCTAAAATGAAGTTCATCACATGATAGAGCATGTTTAAATTAGCATGTGTGCCAATGAATGTATGGTATAAGAGAGTTTGTATGGGAAAATTGACATATTTGATGCCATCTAGCATCGTCAATATTCAGCCAAAGTTCACCAAACTTTCCAGACTAGCTAAGTTTGATCTGTTCTTTTGGAAAATAATGCTCACTTTGACTAGTTATTAATTGAATTAGTTTTACTGACTCGGTTCCAGTCCCCCGCTCGTTTTGTTACAAAGGTGCTCGTTTTGTTACAAAACTGCGCATGAATCGTAAACCGGTCTATTGGCAAACCTAGATGAAAATTATATCATCAAACTCATTAATAATTCATGAAGGGAAAACAAAGGAAATACATTTAATGACTAGTTTGTAAATCTGATGCGGATTCGCACTGATTTACATAAAGCTTTGCTTCGATTTTCTCGGCCGAAATATAAGTCATATCGCCAAAATAACTGAAAAACATGACTCTAACATCTAGACGTTTGATAAGCCATATACGAAATTCATGACCGCCTCCGGCTCGAGGTTATAAATCCGATAAAACACGGACACTCATATTGCATCTTTAATTATGGACCGATTTTTTTCCTACTCTTATCAGTAAAAAGGGAAAATAACGAGGCCTTATGGTACATATAACTTACGGTACGGACCGACGAAACGAGTTTATAACATGTTTATTATATGGTTCAAATATATGCAAACCCAGCTTTGCTTTGATTTTACAGTGTATAAGGGAAGACCAATCACAAAAAAAACTCTGAATTTTTAACGGGACCTGAAACAACCATGGGGACTGATCAAAGCATGCAGGACCCGGCTAAACCACAGATCGAATTGAAATTTTGTGGAGGGAGGAAAACCGGAGGACCCGGAGTAAAACCCTCGGAGCAAGGGTGAGATACCAACAAACTCAATTCACATATGGCGCCGCGTCCGGAGAAAGAACTTAGTTGGGCCACAGAGGTGGGAGGCGAAACGCGAAACGCGAAACCACTGCGCTACCACGGCTCACAGCTCGCAAAGTTACCGTAGCCATATAATAATATCGCTTATCGCATGTGAACTTCACGTGGTATACTTACTTTTCGATAGTGTTGGACATGTCACTGGTCCTCTCCTTAGAAAATAAGTGCAAATACAATTATCACACTTGCTACAAGAAACTGAAAAGGGTCAGACAAATAGAAGATGAAGAGTACATTCTTACCCTGGATTCCAGAGGCCCAAGAGAAAATAAGAGGCGAAGAGAAAATAAGAGGCGAAGAGAGAAGAAGGGGAGAGAAAAGAAGGGGAGAGAGAAGAAGGGGGGAGAGAGAAGAAGGGGGGAGAGAAGAAGAGGAGAGAGAAGAAGAGGAGAGAGAAGAATGGGAAAGAGAAGAAAAGGAGAGAGAAGAAGGGGAAGAGAAGAGGGGGACAGAGAAGAGAAGGACCTCTGGTCGAACCTGTTGAGGATCTCACTTCCATGCGTTCAGTTTCAAATCAATATAACAGGTCTAACTGTTTTTTCATGGCAGTGGTAACCAATAAGGAATGAGGTTCATATTGAGAACCTAACATTTTCAGTAAAGTGAGATTCTAGACGGACTGGACCAGAGGCTCTTCTCTCTCCTTTCTCCTCTGATCTCTTCCCCTGTTTTTAAATTATACTTCCTCGGGTCTCTGGAACAAACGTAGCGCATCCTATACTTAAAATTAGATCTCATTTGGATCGATGTTTGGCAACTTCAGAAAGCATGAAGTTCAGTAGAACTAGCCTCAGCTAGCTATCTGCCCTTCTGGGTTTATATATTCTTTCCTGTCAACTTTGACTTTAGGTTCCGTGTAGTACGCGGTCATGGGAATCACCCGGTTCGCACAATGGAAATGGGCACAAGCCATCAGTAGTAATTTAAAGGAAACAGTCACGTGCATATATATCACTTCAATAACCAATTAATTGCGCTCTTGATCCCATGGGAAATGCTTTACTGGACGGCAAACAAACTGTTTTATAAAATAGCATTTACAAATAGGTTTTGCCTATAAACACTATCAACCTCGTACAAGTGCCGTTAAATAAATGAAGTCAGATGTTTTGCCAGTCCAGTACAACCACGTGATTGCACTCCTGCAAAAGACTCATTGCAGGTTGAACTCAACTAGCAATATATTCTACGCAATCTCAGAACAATAGTGCAATTAATGTACATGCTAATGACAATTTGATATGAATGTGAAAAAAAAAACGAATCCAGGCAGCGAATTCCGGCTTTCGTAGTCTAATGGTTAGGGCAGTTAATAGCGGGGAATTGAAGGGGAACGGTTAGGAAACCCGAAAAAACTTCAAAGGGGCTAAGAAAGGCGCTGCGATTTAGGTTGGAAAGGGGTAAGACAAAAGATTGTGCACGGTCATAGCTCATAAGCGTCCCCTGAACGACTGACCCCACATAATGGCTGATTGATTAACATACTGGAATTTCTATTGTTTGTGCACGGTCACGGTTTGAAACAGCGAATACAGACCTATAACAAAGAAGGTCGCTGGATTTCATAACCATAGACCCATTCGAAAAATGGCGTCCAATTTAATTAACTATTGTTTAGGACTGACTAGTCTCGCTTACACGTTCAAAAGTTTTTGTGTGGACTGACTAGCCTCGTGTTCACGTTACCAGGCCAATAGCTTTTTAAATTGGACGCCATTTTTCGAATGGGTCTATTCCACTCTCTAACTATGGTTAGGGTTACGCCGGTCAAATGGTTTCAACATCGGTACAACATTTCAGTGTTGAAACCGATGTCGAAACCGTTGGACATGGTCTGAAAACATTTCAGAGAACAATAGAAGTTAATTAGTCAAGAACGTTGAACAGATGTTGAAACCGCCTTTGACATGGCAAGAAAACATTTCAGAGAACAATAGAAGTTAATTAGTCAAGAACGTTGAACAGATGTTGAAACCGCCTTTGACATGGCAAGAAAACATTTCAGAGAACAATAGAAGTTAATTAGTCAAGAACGTTGAACAGATGTTGAAACTGCCTTTGACATGGCCAGAAAACATTTCAGAGAACAATAGAAGTTAATTATTCAAGAACGTTGAACAGATGTTGAAACTGCCTTTGACATGGCCAGAAAACATTTCAGAGAACAACACAAGTTAATTAGTCAAGAACGTTGAACAGATGTTGAAACCGCCTTTGACATGGCCAGAAAACATTTCTGAGAACAATAGAAGTTAATTAGTCAAGAACGTTGAATCGATGTTGAAACCGTTTGACATGATGCATGCTTTCAACATCTTTCAACAAAATCGATGTTATGACCGAGGCTTTTAGTGTTAGTAGTGGGTAAGCCATGCATTGTTTACCGTTGCTTAGATTATATTCCCAGTTGGTTTCAACCTGCAATTGGAAGTTTCCAGCTGATGGCTTGATCAACTGAGCCCATTTCCATTGTGAGAGCCGCCTGAGGGAATAGAAAAACACGTCTCCCTCCCCCCTAGCCTCAGTTCCAATAATGGTTCTATTATCCAGTAAACAATTTGTGTTTTTGCTACTTTGGGCATCCAAAATGCTCGCAATTTCCTCCTCTGAACGCTCTGGAAACCGAGCAGCCATGTTGTTGGGATTTGTTGTTGAACAGCACTGCGCATGCTCACAACAATATCTGCAGCTTATTTGCGCGCAATTATCTGCAGGTGAATCAACCAATGAAAATTCGGGATACTTAGGAACTGAAGAATAATATTAACTTAGTTTAACAAAAACCCAAAACCAGATATAATTACTTATCACTTACCTGTGCAACACTTTGAATAGAGTTGCAGATCTTTAACAACAACTGTCTAGTCTGTATTTCCGTGTGAAATTTAGCCGAGTGCTCAATAATCATAATCATAAGATACGCAGGAGTTAACTCATATACAGTATCATGCAACTCTACGACGCCCATCATCATGTCCAATAGGCTATCCTCATCCTCCACCTTGTATGATAGCTTCAGCTTGTTCCTGCTGTCCTCTTCTCGCTGACAGGAATCATCGCGAACTTTAGCCACGCATACAGCCTCTGGTTCAGAGGAGATTGTATCAGTTTCCGATACACTCCTATGCATGTGCTTAGAAATCTCATGGAAATTCTGCAGCGCTGTCATCCACTGAAACTGTAAAGATCTGTCCAGAACCTGCGTAGGATCCTTGAACATGAAAATGTAGTGACTACCTAGAGAAATTAGATCACCCGGAATAAGCTTAATGGGTGTATTAACACCAACGCCATTCACACATATATATGCGTTTTTATAAGGTTCAAGATAAACCACAAAATTGACATCGCAGTCGTCCATGTCCAGAACATTGGTTGTTTCAACTTTCTTGCTCAGTACGCAATGTTGAGCCAGCACGTCCGGCGCAAATAATGAAACGTCAGGATGGTGATCATCATGTGTGTCGTTGACAATGCTTACGTGGGCCCCAATCAACGCCATCTGTTCATCAAGTCTGTGATACAAGAAGTCATTAGCAATATCATAGCCTCTTAGTAGTAACAAGTATGGTGTATCAGTAAATGGAACGAACGGAGCGACAATAACAGAGGGTCGACTTGAGCTGCTTCCTTCTTCAGTCCCAAAACTCTCAAAGTGGCTAAAAGACCCGCCAGTTCGCTCTGGAATCCAAACTTCCTTCACGGCTGATGGAATTCTTACTTCGCGCACAGAGGCAGCCTTGACAACCGCAACGCTCCCTCGCGGCTTAAAGAACGTCGAATCCTGTGTTTCTAATCGTTTCCGTAACTCGAATCTCCGAGAGAAGCCAGTGATTGGTTTCCAAAGTTGTTGGAGTACAAGAGGCTTCTCCTTGTCGCCGATGACCCTTGCATATTCCGTAATCCATTGTTCAGAATCAGACGGATCGTGCTCTACTGAAACCCTTTTATTATTGTCAGTACTCGTGAAATACCCAATGACGTCACATAAGACATACTCGGTATAATCATGACTCTTCAAGGAATATCGTTCAAGCGCTTCTTTCACAATGTCGGCAGCTGGTGTTAGTTCTGTAGCTCTCACACTCTTATAGTTAGCACCAGGTGAAACATGTCCACCAAACACCTTTAGAATCCCAGGCGCAAGTATATCCGTCGAGAGCTCCACTGTTTTCTTCGGGGAACCATTTTTCTTTAGTTTGAGTAATGACCCAAAGGAGCGCTTTCTCTGGCGCTTGCCGCGCATGGCCTTTTGCGTGTGATGCACACTTTGATCCTGTTGATTGGGTCCCACGCCGTCGAAGAACATCCCGAGAGCTGCTCGAGGCGATGTCGCATTCTTAAAAAAAATCCTCCCTCGATCACTACCCGAACCAGTCGGTCGTTCGGATTGAATTGTTCTATTGACTGGAGGGGTACTCATAGCCCCCTTGATAGGCGAAAACTTACTACCACGAGGGCTGTCTTTACCCATGTGGGAGGAGCCACTGGTTGAACTGCCGTCGCTTCCTGCGCTACGGATGCTCGCTGCAGAGGAGTTCAAAGAGCTTTTGCGGTGCTCGGGCTGCCTTGAGGTCCCATCATGATTAGGTAAGGACTGGCTTGATGTTGGCTTGTCGGGGATTCTTTCAATATCGAGGCGCAACACAAACCTGGGGGGTCTCTTGGCGTTGAGAGCAATATCCAACGGGTAATCTGAGGGATCTAGGCAGATCTCGTCAGCTGGAAGGTAAAATAATAGGTCAAAACCGGAATCAGATGAGAGCCGTTTCGAACAAGACCTGGAGAAACAGTGCGATCGCTTGATGTTTCCAAATAATGCGAAGAAGAGCGTATAGTTTAAAGTTCTAATCAAACGGGTTTAACATTTCAATCGAAGTCTTTTAACTTTGCCCGGAATAATCGTTGTACGAGGCGGTCAAATTAATTCGACAACATTCAACTGGTTGCATGATTTTAAATGGCTTACTATTTTTCAAAGAGAGGTTGGTCAAACGAAACAACAAGGTCCAACATCATCGGCGAGAACAATGGAAGTGCTGAATGCATGATCTTGAACGAATCTCTAATGGCGCTCAAGCTTTCTTCAACAGCATCCAATATTTTTCAGCATCGTTGAAAAGGGGTGATCAAACGGCCGAACACTGTTGAAGTCAACCATATAATCGGTTGAATGCTATCGAATGGAATCCGTAGAACCCATTTGACCGGCCGGCAGGGCTTTTAAGTATAGCGTGCGGGAATTGTCTCTAAATAGCCTTAGCTACTTTGATCCGCCGGCACATTCTCCTTATGTTTGAACTATTAATTTAAACTACATATATTCTTTTTAAGCACATTATCTTGTAATTCCTTTCTTTGATTTCTATCTGCAAAAAAAGGTGTAAATAAACTAAGTCTAAAGTCTGATTAAGACATCTTGACGGAATGAAAACCTTCATTCAAATAATGTAAAGTGGTACGTTTTTACATCCAGTGTTAAATTAAGAGGAGACCATTTATAGTTTATATAGCATCAACATTCTCTCTATTTATAACAAATACCATACATTATTCAATAAACCTGGTTTCCATGTAACCGAGTATTTCTCGACTCGTTTTTTGTTGCGGAGATAGGATCAGTTGTATCTGAGAACCAGGCTTGTATATAATTACTGGAAAACTTCAGTCTCAGTTGTTAATAGGCCAGTTCGCGGTTAATTTCGACGTTTTGAAAGGGTGCAAATTAACATGGCGCGAAATACAGTGTTTGTATGTGAATCCGATGCCAAATAATTTCCGTAAAATCGAATTTCTGAAATATTCACTGTCTGCAAACTTAAGACACGAGGTAAAATATGATGTAGCTGTGCTAGGAAGCGTGCAATCGTGTTTTCAGTTTTCCATACATTTGTCTGTAGCAATTAACGAGTCAAAGTCCGCGGGAAAATTTACACGCCATGTTTGCACCCTTTCAAAATGTCGGAATTAAAAGCGTAAATTAAAAAAGTATGGACCTCTAGTTTGGTCATGCAGGTATCTTTTTAAAGTAATTAATATTCCTTAATTGTGGATAGTAGGTTTTATTTACGGAAAGAGAGGAATTTATGCTGCCGGGAGTCATATAAGCTGTCCGCAATATAAACAAGGTTCCGTACTTATTGTGTAAATGAAATAGACGTTTTAATACATGTTCGCTTTTAGCGGGGAAAAGATTCGACAAGAAAGTAGCTGTACTGATTGGATCAGTCAGACAAATGCAACTGGGAAGCCATTTAATTTCAATGTAAACACTCATACAAAATCCGCTCAATAGTCACACTTTACATGAAATATATACGTCTGCTTTACTGTAGCCCTGCCTTTTTATAGAAGCTTTTCATATAATTCGTACAAAATGATTAGGCGTTTGAAATGAAATGGGAGGTGAAAATTTGAAATTCTCGTTGGATTAAAAAAAAAAGCTGACCGAGATATGTTACTTTTAATGACTAATACCTTCAATTTCGCCATTTGTCTATAATTTAATTTGAAAGTTCGAAGATTATTCCCTTCTGTTACAAATCTTTAACAGTCTTAGAATCGTGTTACCACAGGCATCCCAATTCATAATTTTCTGCAAATTTAAAATAGTCTTTTTTATAACTGTTAAAAAACCTAAGTTATTGCCTTCAAAACTGGTGAATGTTAATCTCTTTGTGTAAATACATTTTGAAGTTACAACTGCCTTGCGCTTTTCAAAAGGTGCGGCTCTTTGTGCATTAAATCAGAAAATTATATTAACAACAGATTAAGTAGGATTACTCTAAAACCTCGTTAATTGAACTGATAGAGAAACTTGATCTTATCGAATGAGTAATCACATTTTATGAAGTCAAAATATTTTTAATGAGGGCTTAGTTTTAACCTTCTTGAGGTTAAGTATTTCTGATAAAAGTTTCCCTTGTGTGATAAGGAATTATTTTTTAATCTAGATTCCTTCAATATCAGACACTTTCATTCTATAAATTTCTATCCTTAAAAGACATCTCTTTTGTAATTAAGATGCCTAAATTATTCAAAGCACTGAAGTGATATATTACTGATGCAGTGTTGACAGGATTAATTTAACCTGTAATTTCTCCTTAATACACCAAAAACAAAAACAAGTAAGCAGGTTTTGAGAATATGACAGCTGATCTTCTTAATTGATCACATAATTTACTCAATCAATTTGGTATGAATGAATAGAGTCTAGTAGGAGGGTTGAAATGCGTTATTTGGAACTGAAAGAGTTAAGGACAACTGAATATTACCGCTTGATTGATATGAGGATAAGCAAACTCTTCCCCTTCCTAATTAAGTGTTAGATATCAAATGGACATAAGATTTTCTTACAACAGCTAGTGCAAAAAAAAAGGGTTTATAACTATTTCTTTGAATACCTACTCAGCTATCACATACTTGCCATATGTCCTGTATGTATGAACAGTCCCACATTTTAGCAGATTATATTATTCTGCCATCCTGCATAACCACAAAATGTCCTGCATTTTCAGAATTTCCTTCAAAATGTCACATATGTGTCCTGTATTATTGGAAGTTTCTACAAAATGACGTCTTGCACTTCTGGAATTTTCGTTTTTCCAAGTTAAACATTTTTTGCTGAGTGTTTCTTTTTTGTTGGGGGGGAGGGAGGGGGTGGGGAGAATCTGCAATGTTTGTAAGTATGCTGTTATATTATTAATGATGTAATAAAGAAAAAACACCATTCCCCAAGTATTTGTATTTTGAGCAACTTGGCACTTTACCATAAACTTGCTGAGACAAACTTTTAAAGAAAAAAATATGAAAATGGTAAAATTTAAACAATTATATTTAGAAATGAAGCCCCTCCCCACCCCACCTAAAAATTCTGAATTGGTCCAAGAGCTGGATCAAAAATATATATATATACATAAAACCAGGATTGTGAAATATGCTTAATGGTCTACCATTTTTGGCCCACATCTCCTTTTAATAAACTGAAGTCAGCAGCATTATGATGGACATCACTGGGCAGACAGTTAGTTGGTGTCCATGGTCATGCATGGTTGTAAAAGGCCATTGAAACAGGATTAAGTTTCAGTCAATCTGAAAGGAATGTCAACAAGATGACATAAAAACATGTGTCTCCCAAGAGTAACCAAATGTGTGTCCTCTGATTATAGTACGTGTCTACCAGGTTTTTGTGTTGGTCATGATTTTATAGGCCCCTTCAGTAAGATAATACTTTTTTCCATAATAAAGTAACACTTCCTTGGAATCCATAACAGAAATAATATTTAATGAAATGGGGAATCTACTTTTTCCATGGCTTGATCCCTTCAATGTTGCCTTCTCGTTATAATTATTAAGATGTAAGCCTTGTCACTGAATGTTGTAGTCCTAAAATGGACAAGGTAAGCACTTTTAGCCTTACACTGTCAAAACTGGAGGAGAGGCACTCCTACCTCTCAACTTTTTGAAAATCTTTAGTTGTTAAAAAAAACAGCCACGAACACAAATAGAAGATCGCCGGAGTAACAAAAACACAGTCGACAATATCTGAACTTAATATATATACTTCATGTGCACTGAATAATGTTAAATAAATAATTATAAAGACACAGTTAATAATTTATCAGTCAGCAAAATTATGTCTATGATTAGAAACACTTTTTGCATTTAAGTTTAACTATCAATTTTGTAGAGTAAATGAATTTATTGATAAATCTCCATGTTCACAGTAAAGATGTTTTGGTCATTGTCTAGGTTAAAGTACCGTAAACCATCTTTTGTACATGTGCTGTGCTCTTTGTTCCGGAATACATCAACCTGACAACACGCTGAAACTCAGGAACGATGTGTGTTAAATCCAGACTAAACACTGTACAGAAGAAATTAAAAAATAATCGTGTGAAATGAAAGCGGTGATATATAAGTTATGTTTTGATATAGAAAAGTAAAACAATAAGTAAACTAACCAGTCTAGTTGCTTCAGTTTTTGTTTTCTTAGCACTTCAATGGTTTTCTTGTTTCACTAACTTCCTTCTTGACTAAAATTATTGAACTGCGAAATTGAAAACCTTTTCATTCGTTACACGAGACCGGAAATTAGGTCAGTTCTTTCGCGGGGGTTGGTATAGGCTAATGGCTGACGTTATAGCTTGACAATTTGATCGCTTTGTGAAGATCACAACACAAGTAATTTTTAAAACGAGCTACCGTGACGAAAGCATCCAAACATACGTATTGTTTTACTCTAAAGAACCCAAGTTGAATTAAAGCTCTCTGACACTTTAAAGAGTACATTTTAATGCTCTCAGCAACGCTTCAACTCCACTCGCCTTTGGTTGTCAAGACTCTTTTCAACCAAGCTATGGTTGGAATGAAAAGTTGGTAAACATTGCGATACCAACTTCTACAGCGGCAACTTAAATCGTCGGACTGCGAGCAGTCTGTGCGATAAATCTCGACATAAAACACTCATCTGAGTTAGTAGAACTTCTTTTCTAGAAAACTCCACCTTTTCTTTGAAATGGGAACATCGTGTTGTGCTAAAAAATCCTGTAAACACAAGCTGAGCTTTGAAATAGCCATAAACATAATTACAAAGTGTGTATTGATATTTATAAGGACTTAAAGCACCGTAAGACAAATGTTACCTTCTCTGTCAAATTCGTCGTGGACTTCATACAACTTGGCCTTTCGTACAAGCGAGGATTGATCTAGATCAGGCTTGAATTTCTCGATCAAAGTGGGTAGAAGTTCCGACACTAAGGTATGGTTTGTCAGTCGTACAGCTTTTGTGAGCTTCTCGTTGCCATCCTCAAAGTAAAACCGAAGAGCTCCCTCGAAGTTCAGATCCTGAAATCATTGAAGAATTGGCAAAGTTTACTTGGTCGCGAAAGCACAAATTAAATTATCTTGGTAAATTGAAAATCAATTTTACAGCCTGTTTAGAATGTTAATAATAATAGCCCATAAATATGGTAAGTATTTTTAATTCTCGTGTGGTTGCCTTGAACACAATTGATACATTTTGGAAGCTTTTTAAATGAATATTGTGCCTTCTTTAGACATTTTAACGGAAATGCCACCAGCATTCCCGAATATTTCTTACTCAGAAAACTCAAAATTGTAGAGAGATTTTAATTGAAGTAAGCTCTCAAGTCAAAACTTAGACCGGTTTGTAATTATGAGCTTAGAAACTATTGAAAGGCTTGGAAGACAAATTCCTGGCTTAATTATTAAAAACTAACCTCCTTTGATATTAAGCGAAAGGCGCCAAGTTGATTCCGTTTGTTGTAACCCGCAATTTTCTCAGCGAGTTCGCGTTTGTTGACAACGAGCTCTGCAACTGCATCTTGCTCTTCGTTTTTCTCCAGACTTTGTGCTTCCTCGGCGACAATCCTCAGATGCTCAAGAATCCGTGGATCTGATAAAATATTGGACGAAGACCGCTTTGAAAACAGCCCTTCTCCCTCTGGATCTACAGTTATGTCATCCATCGGTACTCAGAACCCATTTCAGTGCACCGAAACCATTTCAATGTATCCTGTACAAAACGGAAAAATCCGCTGAATTACGAAGCGGCCGTATGCAACGTTTCTCCACGCTGGATGATTGATGTTTTCGACACTTTCAATTAGGGGCCACGTATATCACAACGATGATTGGCTATTGTCTAATTAGGGTTAAAAGATATCCGTAGGGCTATTGGCTGAGACCGTGCAAGGAGTTTGCAGAAACAAAAGGAAGCTGTAGAACTCATAGTTAATTTAACATCAGCTCACTTACTGCTCAAAAGTCAGTAAACAAAACAGAGATGAAAATACTATTCATAAAGGTGTTAACTTACATAATTACGATCCGGACTCCCGGGAGACTTTTTTTTTATTGCTCGTCAGCTTTTGTAACCTCTTTTAAATCTAAGAACTTAATTATTGTAGTGGATTTCATAATATTGTCCGTCTCTCAAACAGTCTCAGGAAAGAAAAGAGTGATTATAATTTTCAACTGAAACTGATTTTGACTTATCCGTCGAATACCCTGCCGCTTCAAAAGATCATGCACTTGAAAACGTACTCCATTATAATATAGCTCATGCCTTTCAGTTGAGTCGTTCCATGTTCTATGGATCGGAGTTGGTTAGGTTTTTTTTTTGGGGGGGGGGGGGGGTAGGTTAGTACGTATTATTCCTGATTTTGTTAGTACTGGTATTATTCCTGATTTTTTATTCCTTCAGTACTAGTTCAGTTCAAAGTATACGATCCTCGATTTATAAGCAAGGAATTGGACGGAAAGTTAGGAAACTCTGCTTTCTTCCAGTATTCAAACCAACATTAAAATTAACACAGCAGTTTATGGATTAAAGTTTGTCGTCAAATGAACAATCAAAGGAGAAAGAAAATTAGAACTAATTCTCGATTAAAATTATTACAATTGATTTGCCTTTGTTTATTACATTTAATTAAATTGGTAAATAAAGTCGTGATATTTTACCTGCGTGTCGAGAAGTTGTTCGTCTTCGTCCATAATGTGTTTATTTTTGGTTTGAGGCAATTCTGGATTTCGTTTACCCTAGCTCTTTGTTCTTTTTGTCCTCTAACATACACACATACAGTAATCACCACAACTACTACTAATAATATAATAATAATAAGACTTTATTTACTGAGACTAAACAATTACAAACTGATAAACTTGTGGCTCTTTGAAGGCTTAACTAGGTATAAATATATCAAATATTACATATGGATACAAAGTATATATTATAGTTACAATACAAAGTTCTACTAATAATCGAGCCTAAGATTATACACACTAAAATAATCTAATTTGCTAAATGTACAATGATCTAATTAATAAAACCTATTTTAGAATTTAAGATGGAAACTACACATGTAGATATAAAATATAATAACGATGTAAATTTATACAAGGGTTAAAAATGGCCTATCTAAGACTGGTCTTCAATAGCTTTTTTAAAAAAGAGAAAATTTGAGAGAGTTGACGGACGGCATTTTTTTAACTTCTCAAGGCAGGGAGTTCCATTCTTTTATGCTTCGTCCTGATCGACCAGCTTCTGTTTCAAACTTATACCGCCGGAGGACATATGAAATTGACTTCGTTATATATCGAGTAGTCCGTCTTACAAACACACGGAAATGATTTCAAGGTTATAGAACAGTTTACTAAACGACACAATATGGTCGAGCTATTGCTGCACCAGCCAATTTTAGCAACTTAGCTGAAATGTTATCTGTGCCAGTAGCCTTGTTCGCAGGAATGACAAGAAGGATTTCAGCAATGTCTTTCACAGAAGCCGGCAGGGGAATGGAAAAAGGCTCTGTGCTGATTTTATTCGATTGGACAAAAGATCTAAGTTTGTCAACCCTTACTGCTGGTATTTTCTACAGTGATAAATGACATTTTCTACAGTGATAGAATATTTTTCCGCAATGCTTGTGAAGTGAGTACTAAAAACCCTTCTGTTCTAATCCTGTGGTGCACACGTATCTTGCAAGTTGCAGCATTTCTGGCCAGCTTATATTGACACCAATCAGTCGCAGAGTTTGTCTTGTGTGCTCCGCCGTTTTAATAATCTATCCCGCTCATTTAGAAGACGCAGGACCTCAGGGAACATCCACTCCTGTTGCCTTTGTCTCCGCACACGCCTGGACTCATGGGAACATGTTCATCATCTGCAGAAATTAACAGCTTCTGCCACGTGTCCAAAATATCGTCAAAACTGTCAAAAACAAAAGCTGAATCCCATGGTAGCTGTTCAACTGTTTGACAAAGACCTTTTTATCAAAACGCTTCATGTCACTATAGTGAATGTGTATTTTGAAGTCATGAACGCCAAACGGCACATGAAAGTACCCACTCCACCTACTCAACTTATGCAATGTACAGAACCACCACAACAAACCTTTCTAACTGTGACCACAAAACCTCATCCGCAATTTCGTCCCACCAATACTAACCACTCCTCCAACATTCCAAACTCTCAAATGTTTGGTTAGGCTTGCCACAAGTCGACCACAAATTTGTTTTCAGTTAGCGAAGCGATTTTTTGGCAATCCCTTTATGTAGGACGACACGAATTTTTACCAAAAATACAATAGAATACAACACAATACAATTCAATACAACAATAGAACGCAACGCAATACAATACAATAGAATACAATTTGGTAGCAATTCGTGTCGTCCTACATGAAGGGACAGCCGATTTTTTTATCCTGGTAAAACTGAAAGCTGAAACTGAAAACTGAAAGTATAGTGTTTGGTGTGTTTAAATTAAATTTGTTTCTGTTGTTTTTCATCTCGCTCCTTGGATGGCGCAAAATCTATAACGGGATTAACTACTTTGTGGAATCGGGGAAAACTTATGTGTTCACCTGTGAACTCTAGCCCTAACCAGTAGTGAGCACTCGTCGTTTAATTTACCAGTGACTTATGTCGAAGATGATTAGGGTTTTAACATTTTGAGTTAGCTGTTGCATTATGATAGTAGGGACTTTGAGCAACCACGACGGCAACGTCTACGACGACGGCATAAAACAATAGCCTTGATTACAAAATACAATAGCTGCACCTGAAAATGCACGTAGTCGCCTACATTTCCACCGTTCTCTGCAAAAACATAACGTGAAAACCCCAAATTGTACGTTTTAAAGAGAACGCGAACGTATAACTAAGTAAATCAATCCGTTTTTCGTTCGGCGTGAACGGAACTCTATACTCGTCACATTTTTCGAAAATCTGGTTGTGAAAAACAATTCAAGGCGAACAAGGGAAATAGTAGACACCAAATTTCGGGAGAAAACAGTTTTCTACGTCCCGTCGTCATTGCCGTCGCCGTCCTGGTTGCTTAAAGCGTGTCGATTATCATTTGTATTGCGCGTTCTAAGACAGAAATGCATTAATTTTATGCCGTGTCTGTTTTTTTTAAGTCCTAGCTCGTGTGTGTTATAAGTATTCATCCCAATCATAACAATATGAGGCTTTTATGCATTTAATGAACCCTGTCTTTGAATGCACAACGCGACATACAACAGGCACGTAACAACCTTTTTGAAATAGCTGTATACCTTGTAAGCATTCAGTTCCGGACAGACCACAACCAGAACAAACATTCTGTGTGTTAATGGGTCAACACATGGTGGTCATCAATCAGTTCCAATATGGCTGCTCTAATTGGCATATAATGCAAAAAAAACGTAGAATCGGCCGCCTGTATTAAAGCATGCCAAAGACATAGTAAGTAATACTTAGCCTCCTATGCAGCCGTCCGTTAGTGTCGTCACGCAACGGGAAGCGTTGCGTGACGATACTAAGGACGGCTGCATACGGAGGCTAGTAATACTGAGCTGTTTGAGAGTTTAATCTTTCATTGCAGCAAAAGTATTGACATTTAAATACCTATATAAAACTCTCTATATTGAAATATCGATAACCCCGGGTCGATACCATTTTATGCTATCACCCCTAAAATTCGGAATATTCAGTGCTAATCTTGGCATGCTCTTTAACAAGATAGCATCCAGCTGTTATTGCCCTGCTCCCTACTATACTATTCAAAGAACTGATTGCGGAATAGGTCTATAAGAATTCATACAACTATGTGTTACTTTGTTACATAGCCATAAGCTTTCCAGATATAATGCACGCTCTCATTGGTTGATCTGGGTTCACGTTGCAGTTGTCAAAAACCATTAAAAAATAATTTTGATAGTACGCGCGTTCTGATTGGCTGATAGCCATGTTTTCATTAGCCTGTGCAAACATGGAAATGACGTCACACCGTAAGACAAGCGCCGCGCCGTAAGTGCTTCTTTATCAAAATAATTAATTTATAAAAGAAATTAAACATATTTTCCGTATTTGCACAGGCTCGTGCAAACCTCGGTAAGTTTCTGGAATAATACTGGCTATCCAAACAATGCCTAACCCTGAAACAATACAAACCCTAACTCTAAAACAATGGAATTCTTTGTCAGTGCAGTCCAAATGGGGTCCAATAAAATGCAAGGTTTTGAGAGGCGAAGGCCTCCTGGTACGGCAAACACTCGAACTGATGTCTCGTGCCTAGTTGTTCTGCTCAGTCTCGAATTCTCCCAAACTTACCTCGGTTTGCATGAGCCGTACGCAAACACAGAAGAGCTGTTTCGTTTCTTAACTTTATCCCGCGCTGGATACAATTGAAATGTATCCCGCCACGTGATCACATCGTGACCGAAGATGGTTTATTAGTTAAAGGCGGGAAAAGAAAAATGATATGTACTTACCAAAACTCAGATAAAAGGAATTTTATAAGTGTTGCTATATAGCAAATCACTTAATAACTGTCCCTTCGGAAATCAGTGAGTTTTGTTTCTCCTCGAACCTCGCTGTTCACCTCGGGGAACATCGAGAATCTCGGGGGAACAAAACTCACTGTTTCCCTCGGGGCAAGTCATTAAGTTTGTAATATTCACCGCGTAGCGCGGTAAATATGAGGTCTGCTAGCCTGCTTACCGGCTCTTCCGTAATTTTTTTTTTGCTCAAGTTTTTTATCGGATAGGGTTACCTGTGGGCGCCACAGGTAACCCCATCTCGAAAAAACTTGACCGAAAAAAATACAGAAGAGCCGGGGTCCGCTTAGCCTCCTATAGCAGCCGTTGTGTAGCGCTTCCGTTTCACTCCATTCCGGAAGCGCTACACAACGGCTGCTATAGGGGGCTAGGGTCCGCTGATTTCAGCTGAAGTTTAAAAATCGCTGCTAGGGGATTTGACCAAATGTTGGCCTCAGAAAGGCATTAAGTTCCTAAGCAAATAAAGTTACGAAGTTCGGTTTCAAAGTATTAAATAAATTTAAAAATTGATTTTTATGATAATGTCAGGATCGATCGTGTTGGCTCCGCGCGCTGTCTTCCAATGACGCACCGCATGTCCAGAAATAAATATAATTTCGGAAATATATTATATAACAACTATTCACCGAAGTGGAGGTAAATATTACTGGTGGTAGCCAGGAGCCCATTACCAGGAGCGTCCATCTTCCCCATTGGATCTGTACCCAGCACAGGAGTAGATGTGGCTATATTTAGAATTGCATTTCGCGCGAAATAAACAAAGGCCATGTTGTCTTAGCCAATCAGATAGCTAATTCACTTCTCATTATTATTCATTATCATTCTTCTCACTTTCAACGCGGGAATTCGAATTGCTGGTTTTCACTCAATCCCCAGAGATTCAAATGACAAAGAGCATATCATGGCGGCCATGTTTGTGCCCCAACAAAAGAAGCTAACGAGGAATCTATTGTTTAAGGGCACCAACATGGCGGCTATGACGTCAAGTGAAAACCAGCAATTCTAAATATAGCCACATCTACTCCTGTGCTGGGGGCCCAGCCCATGACATAGGAACGCTCCTGGTAATGGGCTCCTGTGATAGTGTAGTGTATCCACCACTATTCGCCGACACTGAGGTGATAATAATTGTTTTAGTATATACCACACTGCAGGTGAATAGCCAGCACCAAATTTAAATAGTTATTTTATTTTCTGTCAAATGGACAAAAGCGAGGTGACCGCTGCCGTTCGGAGGTGAATATGAAATGATATTCACTGTTTAAGTACGTAGCCAATCAGAGCGCGAGAAAAGTTATATTCACTGGTGATGTATCAGTACTAATTACCGATATGCACTGAGCCGCTGAAGTGAATAATTGTTAAATATAATCGATCTTTGGACCTGAATATTTCGAGAAAAACTTGACGATAGCGCTAGCGGGGCATTTAATTTAATATTTCCCCTCAGTTGTTAAATAGCAGTTATTTCCCCCGTCAACAACACTTAGGTTAATAGACCATTTTCTCAAGTATGCGCACGCAACAGGCTTGACGGGCCGGTAAATACTTCACGTGGGCAATCACGTAGTGGTTTCCTATAACCCTCCCTATTATTTCAACCAATACTAAATATCCAAGCTGCGTACATGAAGTATTTCTTGGCGGGCCGTGAGTTTTGTTAGCTTTTGTTAGACTCGTTCTGATGCGTCAGCCTTTGTTATTCAAATTATCGGCTATTGTTCAAAAATTGGCGGGCCAATATTGCGTGCGCATACCTGAGAAAATGGTCTATTCCTGCCCCTGGGGACCCTAGCATGGATAACCATGTATATGCTATTAATAATACTAATTTCGAACGATGATCATAGAAATATGTAATACAATCATTAAAAATTAAATAATTAATTAATTAAATAATTAATGTTCGGTACATAGCGAATAGTTAAAGAAAAAAATCCATCCTATCTTATGTAATTTCGTCAAACTAGATTGAGTTTTTGGATAAATATTCGCGCAAATGAAGTTCAAGAGGTTAACTGAGCCGTTTTGAAATTGTGTTTTAGCTTACATTTTATCCCTGACAGGCCTGCCCGTGAACGTAGACTTCAACCAAATTAAGAAGACCCCCTGCAGTTTTCTACGGGCAACATTTTGGTGAAAACCCCATGTCTCTACGACGTTGCTTTCTACCCGTAAAAATTCATCGCCCTTTTCGTTTTTACCGCAAAGCATGCTGGGAAGAACTGGATTAAATAAAGTCATAGTTGATCGACGAACACAACATATTGTTTGCAAATTTGGGGTAAGGTCTACGATCCTGGCAAAAATGAGGGGGAGGGGTGGATAATCATATGCATTTCCTGTTAATAACAGTACCCTCCCCCACAAGGAATGGTTTGAATGAAGTCACAGTTTTGGTACTAAACACGACAAATTTAACATATTTGGTTGCAAATATGGGGTAAGAGCTGAGAGCCTTACAAAACTGAGGGGGGAGGGGTGGAAAATAATTAGCATTTGTAGGCTGTTAACAACAGCAAATTTCTGAGTTATTACTCGCACAAACTGACCTTCAGGGGGGTTAAGGGGATTACAGTTGAATTGAGAGGAAAAGAGTTAGAATTGAGGATGAATAAAAGAGCTAGAAAAACGGGATTTAATAATTAAGTACAAAACTTCTTCCATATCCACTTGAGATCATATCGGATTGATAGCAAACAAATTGGATGTCCATCTATTAAATGCCTCACACGGAAGATTGAAGCCTCCCATTTCAACTATAAAAGCGCAGTCGACAGGGATAACTGATATTATATGAGAACCTCATACGGGTGGACTGTATCTATATCATGCTTGATTATCTTTTGCGGTTTCGACTTTTAATAATAATAATATCAAATTTATATAGCGCTTATTCATAAAACCACCCTAAACGCTTTACAATATACATTGTCTAATAACAGTGATAATAGTTAAACATTGATTAAATAGAAATATATCAATATACAAAAACAAATTGATAATTATGTAATATAAACAAATTAAAAATGGAGAACATCAACTTGTACGCTAATTAAAAAATATACATTTTTAACTTCGAGACAGCAAGATCAGTAGAGCAAGTCTTAATTTCCAGTGGAAGCTGGAATAGCTCGATAACGATATGACTTTGGGTCAAGATTATTAAACAGATTAATAGCTGAGATTTCGGGTAGTCGGGGTACGTGGCATCTTGTAAAGTAAATATAATATATTTTGAGGAGTTTGCATGCAGTGTATTACTCCAGTTTCGTATTCGAAAATTACCGCTGAATGCAATGACTACAGACGCATGTACTCAGGCTTAGCCTCATTCTGAAGTTAAACATTCATAAATACCAGCGAGAAGGTACCGCACTGAAGTGTGCGATTTAAAAATTCACGATCGCCGGATAGCCCAATCCAAGCGATCATATGGAAAGCAACTTTTGATAATTATGGCGAATTTGCATGATGAATCATACCACATGACCTTCTGTTTTTCTAATTTCACAATTGTTGCACTATACCTGTTTATTTTTAGGTGGACACGGAAAAGAAATTCGAACAAATTCAATCAGGTGGCCTGGACACGGAAAAGAAATTCGAAAAAATTAAATCGACTTTAGTTGATATACACATGTTTTATTGGCTTTCAGGACTTCAGTTGCTGGAAGTCAAACAAGTATTGAATCATATTAGATCTATTAGACATAGAGAACTGTAGAACCATTCTTTAATAAGTAAATGAAACGTTAACAGAGGCGTTGGAGGGTTTTGGTGTCTTTGCTCGGAAAATGTGAAAATCGAATATCCGTACTATATTTTTGCTGAATTTTCCCGCGCACAAAACTGAGTGCTGTTAAAGCACCGAATTCAAAACGAAAAGTATAAATCCTAACTTAGGGGTGGACCATTAGAAATCCTGGGAGGGGGGGTGGAAAACTTTTTGTGCACGATATTTTTTTTAGCAGTGTGAGTTCTGCAAGAATGTTTTTTTAAAGGCGATAGCTCTGCACGATTTTTTTTTTCGCTGCATATTCTATAGGTACAACGCTTAAATGTTCATAATAGGTTATGATTATCGTAAACTGAAGTATGTATAGAACCCATTCTAATATAATTCACATAACAAAGAAAATATCAGTTTAAACCTTGAGTTTAAATTAAATGAATGTGTAAATGTATATAATAGACTTAGTGATAATAAATTTAAGCCATACTGTAATATATGCAACTTAACCATAGCATTAGACTGTTCCCTAGCATATTCTTGCAAATTTGGCATTTTGGAATAACCTTTGTATGCCTTTGACTTCAATAGGGTTTGAGGATGAAATTGTCGAATTATTTAGTACATATTTACAGCCTGTGAATACAACCATAATATCATATAATAATAATAATGTTATTAATGTTATAAAAAATGAGTCAAATTCCGCGTGAAAATTTACAGACAATGTATGGAAAACTGAAAACACGATTGTACGCTTCACAGCACAGCTACATCCATTAAATTTCGATATGTTAATCTTTTACCTGGTATCTTAAGTTTGTATCTGAAGAACATTTCAGAAATTTATGTGGCATCGGATTCCCATCGATTCCCATGCACCCCTTTCAACATGTCGGAATTTACCGCGAACTGGTCTATTAAGCTTGATTCTTGGAAGTCTAAAATCATTATTTCTCCTTATATTATACATGTGAATGTCACTGTTCTTTAAGATATTAAAATCATAATCAATGAGTCCATTGACATACTTATATATTAAAATATGACGATGTACAATACGACGTTTGGAAAGAGTAGGCCAATTGAGATTTCACAAGGCTTGTGCCGCCGAAGAACTATAACTAGGTAAATTCAAGAATTATATTGGCCGCCTTATTTTGCAAAATCTGCAGATCGTCCATGAGGGTTGAGTTGTATTTGTCACCCCATATTGCATCAGCGTAGTCAAAACGTGGACATACCACGGTGGGCACAAATGACCCTCAAATCGCTCACGTTGCTATAATTTCAAAATCATTAAATTACATATTTCTGAATGCCATCATCTTGATAACAAAGAAATCGAAAACCCGAGTTCGATTACTATGAAGAGGGAGACAAGTTATTAAATGTAATGTTTTTGTAATTTCCCGCCAAATTTGTAGGGAAATATTCAACGTGAAACCACTTACAAAATAACTTCTTAATTCATCTTTTAGAGTTTAGAATAGTTGTTCATGAAAATCTAGCAACTTAAAGAATACATCCAATTTTTGAGAGGAATTGCTTTACCATTCACCGTGAACAAGAGTATACGTCATTATGACGCCATATATTTTTGAAAACGTCTCTTAGAAAATAAATATGAGTATTGTTCGGGTTTTAACGAATAAATGTACTTATTGTACACTGAATAAGCTCAATATGGTCATTTTTATATTTCTTCAATGTAGAAAGTATAATTTAAGTCGTACTCATGGACTTAAGTTCTTAATAACTCTGCAAATATTTATCGTGGAGACTTCAAAATTGCGGCATTCAAAAATAAATATTTATGTTGTTGTGATAACATGCTTTGTTGCAAATGTATACATAACGAAGAATTTGACCTTAAAAGGAGTCGTTCATCGTGACGTCACACAACGTCAATATACAAATCCGATTGAATTTGAAGACATAATTTCATATTAATATTAACCCACCAAAATTTCGTTAAATTTGAGGTCGAATTAAATTTGTTTTTCTAGTTTAAATATTTTTGGCACGCTCAATGTGAGCGATTTCAGGGTCATTTATGCCCACCATGTACTAAACTATTATACAAAGTAAGGCGTGTCTCGAGGGGTAATAAGTCGGCCTGATACGCTTGACCAGACCAAGCCTTGGGTTTACTTTAATAGGTAGAAGGCGTCTACCTGGTCATGCCAAGTCATATGCTTATTAATAATAATACCGAGGTGCTTGATATTGTCAGAGCATTCGAGGGGCACCGACGTTGTCTATAATGACATCGATGCTAGAGCAAGATTTCAGTTTATGTGGACTACCTATTAAGATAAACTTAGATTTAGAAGTATTCAAAGTCAGGCGATTTATACGAAACCAAGAGGCCAATTTTGCCAAGTCATGATTTAAGCAATGTTCGATGTCATTGATAGAAGAACGGCTACAGTATATCACGGTGTCATCAGCGTACATGGTCACTTGGCAATGATCTACAGTAATAGGAAGGTCATTGACGTAAACCAAGAACAAGAGAGGACCGAGAATACACTGTGGCACGCCAACTCGCACTGAGTACGAAAAGGACTAACAGTCGCCTATTGCAGTTATCTGGTGTCGGTTATCAAGGTAGGAGGTAAACCAATTGAAATTACAACTTCACTGCAAGCACCAATGGCCTTGAGCTTAGTCAGCAAAAGGTTGTGGTCCACAGTCGCAAAGGCCTTGGATAGGTCTAAGAATACTACACCAGTCACCTTGCCATTGTCCATGTGTTGTAGAATGTTGTCAGTGAAGTGTGCTAAACCAATTTCAGTAGATAACCTCGGATGGAAACCAAACTGATTAGGTGTGAGGATTTTCTCTTTCGAGAGATGATGTACAGCCCTTTCAAGAATCTTACTTACAGCAGGTAGAATACCCAAGGGGTACTCCTGTTTGTGACGTATTATGTATGTGCCGCGGGGGTGGGTCAGGGTTAGGTAGGGTCAGGGTTTCGACCTAATTTGGGCAGATCAGGGTCAGGATTTGAGTTTAATTCCTTTTCAGGTGAATAATTTATTTCACAGGGCCTATTTGTTTTTATTTAAAGAACGGGGGCAATCAGGATTTTTTTTTCCCGAAAAAGGGGGCAATCAGGGTTTTGGAGCTCGGATTTTGGGTCAAACAGGGTCAGGGTTTGAGATTGAAACTTTGCTGCTAACAAAGGTCCGATCGATGTGAAGTGGTTGTTAAGAGCACAAGCGATCGACGTTGGCTCTGTTAACTGTTTTCCATCAGATTGGATAAAGGTCGGCTGGGAGCCATCATTAGATCTTACAAATGTATTACTGCAAGTCAATCAGTCATTTATAGTTTTCCATAGAGCACCTGAATTTCCTTTGTTTTGTCTAATCAGATCTTTATAGTAATTTGCTTTACATTCCTTGACTTGTTTATTTACTTTGAGCCGCAGTTTTTTGTAACGAGCCCAGTGATGTGAGGAATTTTTAAATTTGATCGCCTTAGAATTCATACAGTCCCGGTCTTTCATTGCTTGGCTCTATTCAGGCCAAATAAAAAATGCATACCCCAATATTTCATTGTCCATGATGTTTTGCACAAGACTATACATGAAAATATTTCCATGTGTTCGAAATTACTGGCACAGACTCAGTAATCTTTGAGAATGTGCACATCAGTTGAAGTTTACTCAATGAAACCAGACGTTAAACGCGGTTGCAAAAACTAATGGCATCAGAGAATAATTTGAGCCTTCAGTAATTAACGCCAGTTGATATTTCCATGATAACAGTGACTAAACTATTTTTATGAAGGTTGGGGAGGTTGTTTTCATCTGGAAATACCTGAAAATTAGTTACACAGACTGTGTGGGTAATCTTTAGAACTATATTTGGTAAAACCGAATTGCTAGTATTTTTTCAAAACAAAAATTTAACAATGCATCAGTTATGTTCCTTTGCAAGAATATTTTTTTTGTGCCTTACTGCTTGCAGGAATATTTTTTTGGGACATTTAGCCTTGCACGAATTATTTTTTTGGACTACCCACCCCCCCTCCCAGGATTTCTAATGGTCCACCCCTTATATCTTCTAACAGGTAATCGACACTGATTGGCTCAAGTAACCGTATGCTTTGTTTTCGTTCTGCAATGTGATTGGTTCTCATAGATTAGGAGTTTGCTACGCGCGGCCGATTAATCATATCAGTAATTGTTTAGAACTAGGAACATATGAGAAGACCACTCGATTATAAGACTGAGAATGTTATAACTACCCATAGATTGCTTTTTGAAAATCGGCGGTAAACTGAAAAGATCAGTCGACAGTCATAAAAGTCCCCACCCTTCCCCACTAACTAGAAATGTTTCCATAAGCTCCAAGGGCAACGCGCGCTCATTCGATTTCCAAGATGGCGTCTGAGTTGTGCAGGAATTTCTAAAACAAATTGAACAAAATGAGCTGTTACTATTCCCGCTACTCACAAATAACTCCAGCCTAATTACCAAAATGAGTCTCTGAGAATTGCCAACATGAAGAAGATACTAAAAGTGTTCAAGAAGTCATCCAGTTCGAGTTCTAGCTCTTCAAGTTCGAGTTCTGAATCCGAAGGCGAAGGCGAACTAGAAGAAAAGCCCAAACAAGCACCGGTTGAATCAAAAGAGAGGTAATATTATAGTGATCCAGGAGCCTTATCTACGAAGAATTTAATATGTCTAACTTGACTTTTTGTCTTCCTATTCAGCCCTCCTGGGAAACCGTGGAGAATAACTCACTCAGACATTGACGTAAAACCACCGACAAATCAGAGGTAAGTGTTTTGTCTGTAAAAGACTGTAGCAAACCATAAAGGCATTTATAGTTTACATTTGAACTACCAACCAGTGTTGTCGATTTTTATCATTTAAACAATGTTAGCTGTTTGTTTTATTCAGAGCTTCAATATAATAATTTAAAAATGAACGTTGTAATAACTAAAACATCGAAAATTTAAACTTTAAGGTACACAACCTATTATCGGACAGTTTATTTTGATCGCTTCCAAGTCGTACACAATGTATAACGAAGAGGGCTATTGCCAATGTTTATCTACCTTCGTGATCTTTAATAGTTGTGACAAAGTTTTCATAACCTGATTCTTTTCGAATTTCATTATTCTCCCTGAAAATCGACTGAAGATATCCCTTTTTGACAAACCTATTATCGGACAGATTAACCTATTATCGGACAAGCAATACCCATTATCGGACACTCGATGTGTGCGCTTTGTAATCATGGAAAAAAACTTTAAAAAATGTTTGGATTGAGGCTAGAGTTTATTCAGTGACTATATATTTAGGCCTATAAAACGTTGTTGTTGTCTTGTTGCATTTAGTTGTTTTATAGCTTCTTCGCTGTGCTATAAAAAAGTATTCATTTAAATATAGAATATGAATATATATTCAAATGCACTTTACAAGGTTATTTTTTGTGATATGGACTGCTATTGTGGTGCAATGTGCTGCTATAAAGTAATGCCTCGAGTTTTCACATTCTTATAATAAACTGTTTCTTTGTAATGACTTACCTTTCCTTTGCCTTTTTCACTAATAATTTGTTCATTTAATTACACACTGGGCAAAAAGGAATTCCCACCAGAAGCAATTCCCACCATGGCCATGCTTGCATGCCAGTTTGTCATGTTTCATTGACAGGGTGTCCAAGGTTTACAGAGTTGTACATCGTTGAGAATTTACTGACTCTCAGCAATGGAAAATTGTCACAGCAGATGCGATATCTAAAGTATATGTTACAGGTCTAATTTATGTTCTGACTATTTTTGTCAACCTAGGTAATTTTTAACAATCTGGGTTACTTTTTTCAACCTAGGTTTTTTTTACCTACTGTACATGTAGGTCATTTTTTTTACCCAGGTCATTTTTGTTTACTAAAAATAACTTCACCCTCCCCCTCTGCTTTCCTAAAATCCTCTACCCTTATCACTTCCTTCCCCTACCCCTCTCCCTATCTCCTTACAGTGCTACATTGTACCCATAGCTAGTGTATTTATATATAATCAATATACAAACTACATTGTATATTGCTGGTAATTACCATATTTATTTATGGTCAACTGTCATTTCCCTCTGATCTGAGGACCATTAACAAGTTAGTTTACTCTAGTATACAATTAAATATTGTAAGCATGGAAATAATGTACATGTAGCACAGTTTGTGATTTTTTTCCCGAATACCACAGGCAACCATTGAGGCCAAAGTCAGCCAAACTCAGCATTAGTGTAAAAGATTATGCTGGCAGTTCTGCAGAAGAAGAGAGGCCAACACCTGTGGTGCGTCGGTCTCCACCCAAACAACGTGTTACTGTAAAGAGAGATGATGACATTAGTAGCTATTCGGAGGAGAAGAGGAAGCCTATTGTACAACCACCATGGGAAATGCTGCCAACTATTGACGCCCTGCCACCAAGGGCCCTGACTGTCACGTCAGTCAGACAGTCCAAGGAGTTACAGGTAAGGTAATTATAGGCAAGATTCTCGCAGATGAGCTGGAACAAGACCGTTATAGATCAGAAGCTGATTATGGGGATTAATATTACAGGGCTGGAAATAACTGCCAGACATTGGACATGTCTGACCAAATTCGGCAGATGTCTGATAAATTTTACTACTATGTCCGAACCCTTTTTTTCATCATGTCCGAGCAAAAAAATGACTCGGCTCTAACCAATAACATGTTTCCCAGAATATAAAATAATTGAATCCATAGTTTTGTTTCGGTTTTCTTCTAGATTATGATAGTAAACTTAAAAAAAGACAATATTTTGAAAATCACCCTATAATGCATTGCAAACCATTATTATTATTATTATTATTTGTTTGCTAATTAATGTTCGATTAATTTTGATATGTGTCCGACCGATTTTGATATATGTCCGATCAAAAGAAGAAATGTTTTGAGGGACACATGCCAATTAAGAAAAAATCTGTTATTTATTTATGTTCTGTATTATAACTGTGTTTCTACCATAAATTTATTCCAGATTGTATATGTTTTAGTTCAAATATAATTTTATGCATTAATTGGTTTAAATATATTTAAACCAGTTCAAAAATAATTAAACTTGTTAAATTTTTTGAACATATGTACATTGTACCTTTAAACCAATGTACATGTATATATTTGAACTACGGTACAACATATTATATATTAGTTGAAAAAAATGTATAATAAAAATGAAATATGTACATGATTCACCCTTTTCACCTGGTGGCCATTTTAGATTCAAAGTGAGGCAACCCTTTGTTTTTGCTAGGCTCAACTCGTTCTGATATAATCATCAGTGTGAGAACAAAGGATTGCCTCGCTTTAAATCCAAGATGGCCACATCTACCAGTAGTTAATATTTAATAATAATTATATCTCAAGATTTGTCATAACCCACAGTATCTCAATGCTCTTAATAGTTAAGGCCAGTTGTGCAGCCAACAAAAATTATCAGCCTACGATTATCATCTGCTACTGCATGGTGATAAAGCTATTGAAAAAAAAGTAAAATACAGCCACCTGCATGCTTTTTATTCACACTCAACCACTTACATGTACTCCAACATGTATTGAATGCCCTGAGTATCTCACCCAATCTTTTCACAATTCAGTAATTTTAGTTCTACATGATCAGTTTGAACAGGTGTAGTTTTGTTAGATCACTGTCAGTGAATTGTGTGACTATTTAATTAGTGATGTATGCAAATTAGATTAGCCTACCTTCAAATTATGCTCTTTGAGTGATACTAACAATGAGTGATACTAACAATGAATATTTAATGTGCATGGTTACAGAATGAGTTCAAAACCCCTTAGAAACCAGTTATTCATTATGTGCTTTCCATATACAGTTACTGCCAAATAGTTTATCATTCTTGTCTTTATGTAAGCAATTCTAAGGTGTTTCTGATACTGCAAGAGCATACATTTCTAAGTGATTTTTCAAAAAATATCTGAGATCTCTACATTTAATGTATTGAGATGATAAATTTAATCTATTCAGTTTTACTTCAATGTGAACTGTCTGGCTTTAATTGTCTTTAGTTAGAAACTAAGTCTTTCAATCTATAACTAAATTATTTGAGATGAGAGTTCAGTATATTATTGTGGATGATAAACTCAAGCCATTTAACCCTGATGATTACCAAGAGGTGAGAATATTTATGAAATACAGGAATACTAGAATGATTGTCAAGTCTTGAGCTCTATATAGTTGCTGTGGTTATACTATTTAGATCATACTATTTAGATCATACTATTTACTATAGTTATACAGTCAATAACTTAAACTCATACTGTTTATTTAATCTTCTACAGAGTATGTACCAAACATTATCTTTTTCTGCCAGTATCCAATATTATTGCAATGATTATCATTTAATTTGGAATTTGCAAGCATTGTGGACGGTTAGGGTGTTTTTATATGTAGGGTTAGGTTTTGCATTGGTTCACAATATTGCAGGACCATTGAAGAAGCATATTTCTCTGTTGTTTAGTGACTTATATTACCGGTAGCTCTAAACACCCAGAATTAGTGAGCAATTGGGTTTACTGAGACCTGTTACTGTTAGGGTTTGGATTAGTTCACAGATCAATTAAATTGATTTATAATAGTGTTAGGAATGATTTTGGTTGGAGTGGGGTGTTAACTGGCTTTAATAAATCTGCTTGTTATTACTGGCCCTGTGCATGGAAACGGCAAAGTGAAATATAACTGTTGATAACGTTTTGAGTTACATGTACAATGTATCTATGTGTAAGTTCTCGAACATTTATCTATTCCTGCGTCTTTTCACACCTCTGTGGGCGATTGTTTGATGAGAGACCAAGACAATAATTATAATACAGCATTTCTTTGAGTCACTTTCCAATTGTGTTTTATTCCATATGAAAAGCTGAGTCTAAAGAATACGAGCCGGTAATACTCCAAGATCCTCTGCACTTGTTACTTTTACTGAGATACTGTTTAGCTCTTGAATCGTAGAAATCTTCTTCTAGACACAATGTTAGAGGTCAGATTCGCTTTCTTTTCCCTTTACTTTATCTGTCAGTGATCTGAGTGATTACTCAGACTGCAAAAGTCGGTGTGGAGCTGTAATGAAGTACACCTGATCATCTATAAACGATGTATTTTTCCTGTATTTTTCTGGATTTAGCTGTCTTACTTCCCTTGAATTGCTACAGTTTTCATGAAAGAACGCAGAGTCAACACAAACTTTACAGTTTGGTCCGAGTTTAATATCGTCCATGGATGTTTTTCGAAAGATGTTTCCAAGTCCGATTTTGTTAGCAGTACGCATGCATGCATGCATAACGAGAGGGACTGGGTTCCACGATTACTCACATGGAGAATAAATGATGTGTTCAAATCAACAAGCACTTTCGTGACGCAGTGCGATAATCCACTGGATTAATATCTACCAGGCGTTCCTCGTGATTCAGCCAAGTTAAGCCCGATTGGGTGAGGTAAATAAATGGATGGGTGACTTGAATGTAAGTGGTCAGGCATGACATCAAGGGGGTTAAGAAAGGGATAGAAGTAAGGGGTGGTAGTAGGAAGGGAAGGGGGGAGGGGGACGTAGGAAGAAGAGGGGAGGGGTGGGTGATTTTTCTTTTTCTTTTTAGTACTCCCCCCTAAAAAACTAAAACCCCCTTTTTTTATGAATCCCCAAAAATAATAAATCCCCTTTTAGAATCATTGATAGCCAAACCTGGGTCAATTTGACCTAGGTTAAATTGACTCTGGGTCAATTTGACCTGCAACATATACACAGATTGATATACATGTATGATTCACGTACACTGCAGTTATATTAAGTATATATAATTATTTTTGAAAAAAAAAATAGTGTTGTCATTTTAAATCAGTACAATTAATAGCTATATAGAGTACAAAGAAACAAGCTTAATTTAAATGTTATTTTTTTAAATATGTATGCAAATTGAAACTGTTAAATAAGCTATTAAATTTAGGCATGTTAATTGTCCTAGCTTTTTAATATACCTATACCTGTACTTTTTAAAAATCTGTTAAATGTTGGTAAGGATAAGGTAATGCATACTCAAGAATGTCACATTAATGTCACTCCTGGCTGTTTTAGTTCAGACAGGTTAAGCTCCCGGGTCTGTTGTGTGGGAGGTCGTGGGTTCAAACCCTGGCCGGACAAACACTCAGGGCCTTAAAATAACTGAGACAGAGTATATGTTGTAGGTTGTTTCTCAATTCAGGTTGTTTCAGCACCTAGGTTGTTTCTCAATGATTCTAAAAAGGGATTTTTAAATTTTTGGGGATTCATAAAAAAAAAAAAAAAGATGTTTAGTTTTTTTGGGGGGGGGAATTTAAAAAGAAAAAGAAAATCACCCACCCCTCCCCTACAAAATATTTTTTGACAACCCACCCCTCCCCTCTACTTCCTTCCCCTTCCTTCTCACTGCCTCTCAATTTTCTCCTTGTCCCCCCTGACACACCTTACTGTACTGTACCACTTACCTCCACTTACTTACCCTCCACTTACTAACCTTGCCCGGTCGGGCTTAACTTGGCCGAATCACGAGGAACGCCTGGTAGATATTAATCCAGTGGATTATCGCACTGCGCCACGAAAGCGCTTGTTTTTATTGAATACATCATTTATTCTCCAAGTGACTAATCTTCGAACCCAGTCCCTCTCGTTATGTGCGCATGCGTACTACTAACAAAATCGGACTTTGAAACATCTTTCGAAAACATTGTATGGTCGACATTAAACCGGGACGAAACTGTAACACAGTTGAAGTTTGTGTTGACTCTGCGTTGTTTTATGAAAGCTGCAGCAACTCAAGGGAAGTAAGGAAGCTAAATCCAGAAAAAATACTTTGTTTCTTGGCTTTATTACGGCTCCACTCGTACTTCGAAACAAACTGTGTCAACCGAACCGACTTAGAGTAATCACTGACCTAAAATAAAGACAAAAGAAAGCGCATCACCTCTAACAATGTATCTAGAAGAAGATTTTTACGATTCAAGAGCTTAATAGTATCTCAGTATTAAAGTAACGAGTGCAGAGGATCTTGGAGTTAAGCTGGCTCCTACTCGTTAGACTCAGCTTTTCCAATGGAATAAAACACTGACCACTGTGTCTAGAAAAAGATTGAAGTGGATCAAAGAAACACTGTATTATAATATTGTCTTGTTCTATAATCAAAGAATTCCTCAGAGAATGTGAAAAGACGTAAAAAATGGATAAATGATCGAGAACTTACACAGAAATAACTCAAAACGTTATTAACAGTTATGTTTTCACTTTCCAGTTTCCATGCAGAACGTGCCAATAACAAGCAGATTTATTAAAGCCAGTTAACATCCCACTCCAAGCAAACTCATTCCTAACACTGTTACCGAACTAATTAATCCAAAACCTAACCCTGCATTTAAAAAAAAAACTAACCGTCAACAAGGGCTGCTCACTTACTTTGAAGTCAATAATTTTGAGTGTTTTGAGCTTAAACTTACTAAACAACAGACAAGTATAATGCTTCTTCAATAGTCCTGTCAACTAATTAATCCAAATCCTAACCCTACATAAAAAAAAACCCTAACCGTCAACATTGGGCTGCTCACTTTGGGTATTTTAAGAGCTACAATCAATAATTTTGGTTGTTTAGGTTTAAGTCACTAAATAACAGACAAATGTAATGCTTAATCCAACATTTAAAAGACTCTAAAAATGTCGAAATGACCTAGCTAATTTTTAAAAATAAAAATGACCTACCGGTAGGTTGTTTCAAAATAACCTACCTCACTGACAGTAGGTTGTTTAAAAAAATTAATGACCAAAAATGAGAAACAACCTAGGTTGTTTTAAAAATGACCTACAGTAGGTTGTTTTAAAATGACCTACTAGGTTGTTTCAAAAATGATCAGAAATGAGAAACAACCTAGGTTGTTTTAAAAACAACCTGAATTGAGAAACAACCTACAACATATACATTGTAAGTTGCTGCCTTTGTGAAACAATCTCGTTCTTGAACTGCAAATGGTTAGGCATTCACGTTGTCTCTGGTAAGGATGTAAAATTGTAGGTTGCACGTTGGCCTCTAGTTTATCAGTCTCACCAGACTGTCACGAGTTTAACCGAGGTTAAATAAAGTTGCTTTTACTTTTATACCATACTTAATTTACAAGGAAGGTTGACTCCTGTCAAAACCCTAACATGTCATGTTCACAAGTAGTCTCTTGGTACTGTACATGTATATAGAGACTACATGTCATTTAATTTGACATACATGTAAAGTGTGGCTTATCTTGCAGGCAAAGAAGAAATATGAGAAGGAATCTGTTAGTACAATGTATATAATATTTATTTGGTGTCATATTTTTTAGAGTTGCTCCAATGTCATTGTTGATAACTTAGGTAAATTTAAATAAATTAGTGTTAAAACTGGACTTAGTACATGTACAGTTGACATCACTTAAATCAGCGTACATGTACTACATTTGTAGCTACAATACCAATGGTCACAGGGACATTAAATCAGGGGGCTGAATGTAACAGGGTGGCCACAGTCAGACAAAAGTCAGGGAAAAACTATATATTTTCAAGGTCAGGGTAAAGTCAGGGAATTTTACATCTGATCAGGGATATTCTACATTTCTTGTCAAAGTCAGGGAATTTTATTTTCAGGTTGCCACAACAGCCCCTCATGCCTCAAAGCGTCAGCGACAGGAGGCTACAGGTTTTGAAAATGACTGGTTTGGACAGGGGAATGTCCTTTACTTCGCTAACAGTCTTATTATGATCAGTGAAAAGTTAGTTTTTTTTTTTTCTGATGGATATTTTTTTTCTGATGGGTGGTTATTATTAAACTGACTGTGTAAACTACAGTTTGAAATTAAAACCATTTATTCATACAGTCAAATATATAATACACTACACTTAAATAGTCAAACAGCAAGTTGACATCTTCCCAAGATCCAAGGACCATTATTAGTATGTGACATTTCAAGTTCCTTAAGCCAGGTGACATCAATTAAAATACTAACAGCTACATATTAATGAGCAAATTTAGTACTGCATTTTACAGTGAAGGTATAAAGTCTAACAGAAACAATTGTTGCAAGGGAGTTGAAATATGTAACGCCATGCTCTGGATTATTCAGCAAATAGAAATGACTGTATATGGAATAAAATGGAATCCATGTCTGTAACTAGACTAAACTGTCATGCTAGACTAGACTATTTTTCAAATATGGTACTTTTTATTCACTGAATAATCCAGAGGACGAGGCTGTCATTACATGTTTCAACTCCCTTATATGTTTTTGTTCTAAATTAACCATCAACACCAATGTTGGAGCAACTTTAATTTCAAATTATTTAAATATGATTAGCCCTTCATCTTTAGTAGTACCATAATTATCAAACTTCCCTTTGAAATACATTGCCTGCAGGGCTCGAAATTGCACCCAGTATGGCCACCAATGTGACTAAAACATTACATGTATGTTTGCAGGCAACTTACTTAGTAATACATACATGTACTGATTAGACACCAACTTGGCTACTAACATTTGGGCTGGCAATTAAATTTTATTTGCTAGTCACCATTTGTGACAACCAAGGATTTTTTATTTTATTTTGAGGCCTTATAATCTACTTCATGCATGTACAAGTATGTATAATGACAAGTTTCCCTTTGTTATCGCAGGCAGTTCTTGGTTTTGAGGCTGCACACGCTGAGGGCCAGTCATCAAATGATTGGTTAGCCAGGCACAGTGTGGATGCCGAGGCTCTATCTTATGATGAAATCCTCAAATGTGGCATCCCAATCAAGTAAGGAATTTCTGGTCATTATATATGAATAAGCAAATTTATTTATTACAAGCACCTGGGTTTCATTCTAAAGAAGCTGACTTAGCTGCCGGAGTTCCGTCGGCTGCTTGTCTTTATACTGTCGCCTACTCTGTCATTCACTCCTGATTAGGCTATTGATAAGAAACAAATACAGACACCTACTTTCATTCATGGCTGCTCACAAGGTTGCGTACAGTACACATGATCCCAGCATCCAGCTGCTAACCTGAAAGTTTATTGTTCATTACATGTTTGTAAATAGTCAGTCACATTATATTCCATCAGTTTTCCAATTGCTATTTCAATCCCTGCATTTGTAAATAGCCAGTCGATTTACCTCTTCATCAACTGGGATTCTTATTCTGTTTAGTTTGATTTATATATGACCCCACAAGCTGTCAGCTTTAAACATTGTTGTATTAAAATTAGGATCTTTTATATTTTTATTATTATAATTTTTAGTTGGCTTGATAAAATTTATTCATCATTTTTAACTTGTGGATATTGCGATAGCAATCCACGAGTATTGGTGTGGGGGAAATCATGTCTCTTGCTCACTCACTCACTCACTTCGTAAATCGATATTATTGATTTTGTGATCTGGTTCCACATTATTCAATCGATATTCCCCAAGTTTTTGTTACCACTTCTACATGTGTACGTCCATTGGAATATATATTACTCACTCACACATCTGTCTCACACATGTGGGAGATCTATATGTAATTATTAAATGAAATTAACTTTTGAGACTGACTGTACATAAAGTATGTTTATAGGGGCCGTCTCACCCACAGTGCTTAGCACGCTCACATAGCATAGCGGCCATTTTCGATGCCATTGAAATCCAGAGTTTTATGGTAGTGGTTTTAATCTTCTCTACATCTCTGCCATCCTTCCAGCTATCGTCAAAAAAACCATACTTGGTTTCAAGAACCTTTTTTATTGCTCTTCCTATTGAGCCTCTTATTTAAGTGTTTTAAATTATTTGGTCATGTAAATTTTAGTTTTATTTCAGGTGGCCGTAGTTCTCTGATAGATGCCAGTCTTGTTCGTCCTCAATGAAAGGAAACAATTGTCCATTTGTGTTCACGATTTCCACCTACAACATGGAGAAGCTATTCTGACCATTAATCTTTATATGTAAAGATATATTAGCGCTTAGTTCGAGTATCTACTATCTTTGAGCCGATTTGTGTTTTTTAACACTGTGGCTGGCTTACATGACCACAATTTGCAACAAAACTCCACTTGAAGAACAGTTTCCTAAAATCATTTTCAGGGCTTTGGCATTTAACTTGTGGAAACAGGTCTCTCTCTGGTTTCGAAGGGCGGAATCCAGGCTTTTAGACAGTGATTTTGCCGAGATTTTCGGATTCACCGGGTTGATCATTTGAAGTTTATAGTCGCACGAAATTTGACTGTATAATAATAATTTCCTATTCAAGTGATCATGAGCTGTTATTCGTTCACTGTTCTCTCTTGAACTGGTTCTCTGGCACCAGCAACGAGACTGCCTGCCAGCAGATGATCTCTCTCTCTCTCTCTGCAGGGAAAAATAAAACCGAGGGGACAAACCTCTCTTTTCATAATTATTAGTATTCTCTGTTTATAGTACTGATGACAGGGTTCGGAAGCAACAGGTGAGCAGTAAATATTATAGTCAACAAAATATTATAGGCAACGAAACTCTGCTTGGTCGACCCGAAAAGAATTGAGCAATTTCCTAAAATAATTTTGAGGTTTTCGCCGTTAACTTGTGGAAACAGGAGTGATTTCACCGAGATTTTCGGATTCACCGGATCAATCAAAGTTTATACTCGCACAAAATTTGACATCAGAGCCGCCGAGATAATAATTTCCCATTGAAACGAGTTGTAATTCGTTCACTGTTCTCTCTTGATCTCTCTCGCTCTCTCTGTCTCCAAGTAAAAATAAAACCGAGGAGAGAAACCCCAGAGAAACCTCTTGCTTTCATAATTATTAGTATTACCCGGAGAGAGTGTTCTCTGTTTATAGCAGCAACGGGTGAGCGGTAAATGTTATAGTACAGCCAAGTACTGCTGTATAACACTTTGTTGGCTTCACATTCAACTAAATAAATGTAAGGTACTATTAGTCATCCATGTTCAAATCAAAATTATCATGTCACCAACATAAAGAATATGCCTAGTTCGTGACGTTCCACCGTGAATAAGGGTCAAACAATAACAAACAATAACAAAAGCATGCTAAGCACTGTGGGTGAGATTACCCCTTTAACAAGTTTGAAGATGTTTGAGTAAAATAAGAAAAAAATCGCAAAAATAAGAGTTCGATCAGTATGGTTTTGGGGAATGCCATCCCCCTGAATTTTAAAACACTTCCAGTCAGTTCCTATTTACTCAAATGTCTTCAAACTTGGTAAACATAATTTCCATGTAGTCTTTCTTGTGGTTGGGTTAATTTTTATTAAATAAAATACAATTAATTTTGAATTCATTTAAATTTGAACATTATTTTGGTCCCAGTCCTTTTGTAGTTTATGGAAGGCTAATAGAGTTTGAAGATGTTTGAGTAAATAAGAAAAAAATCGCAAAAATAAGAGTTCAGTGTGGTTTTGGGGAATGCCATCCCCCTGAATTTTAAAACACTTCCAGTCAGTTCCTATTTACTCAAATGTCTTCAAACTTGGTAAACATAATTTCCATTTCTTGTGGTTGGGTTAATTTTTATTAAATAAAATACAATTAATTTTGAATTCATTTAAATTTGAACATTATTTTGGTCCCAGTCCTTTTGTAGTTTATGGAATGGCTAATAGAGGTGCTGAGGTGCTGCAGAGTACATGTAGTCTAGCCATTGTGATCAATGACACTAGTTGTCTACTCTCTTTTTGTGGTCAATTCAAACAAAAGTCATTTAATGTATTTACTAATTATTATATTAATTTATTTAGTAATTTAAAAGTAGGTGGAAAAAAGGCCTAAACACAAAGCTACAGCAATGTTTAAGGTCTTAAACGATATTGCTCCAATATGGAGTCTAAAAGCCTTATTTTGCCCTCTTAGTAATGAAGTTTCCACTTATAGCCTCTGTGGTTCTTCCACCAAGCTCTTTCTACCCAGACCCCAAACGAAATCTCTGAAAAAAGTCTACAGTGGGGTTGAGTCTTCGAACTGACATTGCTACAATGTCTGCACAATTCAATGTCTCCAGGGCACAACAAAACTAAAAAAAAGGGCAAGCTGTTGCCTGGGTTTAGTAGCCTGAAGCACAACCTTTGAGCAGGAATCACTAACCCAATAAGCTGAACTACTAGCCCCAGGCTATCGGACAGCACTTACGTCGCACCCTGGTCTCTATCAAATTTCAAAGCTAATGTATTACTCCCCTTTAGTTGTCTAACAAATTTCATAGTTGTTTATCAAACTTAAAGTGCCTATGAACCTTATTTTTTTATTTTAGATATCAATTCTACATCAAGTGAATAGTAGAATGGTACAATATATCTTGCATTGAATGCTGTGCTGCTGAGTTACATGTAGGAGGTTTTAATATCCAAAATGCTAATTACATGATGTCAGGGGAGGCATCAATTATAATTATACAATTTTTTTTGTTAGAATGAAACAAATTTTTAAAATTATCAGACGAGTGTTATACCCATGGTTGAAATAAAATGATGTTAGAAATTTGTTTTCCTATATCAGTAGAAATGCCCATTCACAACCACTAAGAAGTGATTGCAGATACCTCCCCTGACGTCATGTAATTAGCATTTTGGATAATTATTAAAACCTCCTTAACTCAGCAGCACAGCATTCAAAGCAAAATATATTTTACCATTCTACTATTCACTTGATTTAGAATTGATATCTAAAATAAAAAAAAGTTGTTCATAGGCACTTTAACATCACATTTCAAAGCTAAACTAAGGAATGTAATTTTCCTTTAATTAGTTGTATATTTTTAGAATTAGATAAAAAATTAGTATTACTATTATGATTATATTATTTTGTATTTTACATTGTGTATTTTTATCTAAAAAGTATTTATATTTTAATATTACTTATAATATTTGTTAATAATAAATTATTCATAAGGGTACTAGCCAATCCAGACCCAGCATTTGGGTCATGTGGATACCCTGTAAACCCCATACAAAATTCTAGTTAGCTATTAGTATTCTGTATCTATGCTAGCGTTAGTACGAGGAGGTCTCATGACTGATCACAGACTTCCCCTATCATGGGCCGGGTGAAATGACAAAGTACATCTGCTCTCTTATTGTGTACACACCATCTCTTCCATGTGGGACCTGTTTTTCTGCACACTACATTGTACGTCGCTCTGCTCTCTTATTGCATACACACTGTCTCTTCAATGGGGGACATGTTTTTGTGAGAAACTAATTCATCCCACATTGATAGCAATTAGGTGGGAGAAATCGAAGCTTAAAATCTTATGTGGTGCATATCATAAGTATTCGTGGCAATGTTGTATTGGATATACAATGGCTCGCCAAAGCGGATCGCCATTGTATATCCGGTACAACAACGCCACTCATATTGTAAATACAAATGTAGTACTTAATATCATGGCTTGCATGAAAACCAACCATGTAGTTGATGTGAATACCATGGTTATAAATATAAAGGTTTTGACTTAACTATAAATATTGTAATCTTCATTATTATGATGTTTGCAGACCTCCTTCTGGCTCAGATCCTGACACAGCATACATCAAGTATGATGCTGCAAAGCTACAAGAATATGAGTTTAAAATCAATAATGTAATTGACCTGTGTCAAGAGAGAATTAATTGGCTTCTGAGGGGCAGCAGAAGGGTAAGGGAAGTCTACAAAAGTCATGTATTTCAACTATTTACTAAAGGCTCTATTACTTAGTACATTGTACTTAATTCAAGCGTGTTAAATATTTAACAAATAAAGAAGCCTTAGCCATGTTTTATACTATCATAAAACATGATGGGCATTTGAGAGTTAACATGAGAGAAATGTTAAAGCACAAGCCGAAGGCGCAGGCTTTCAACATTTCTCGAGTCTTCTCAAATGACCAGAGTGTTTTATGACAGTATAACACATGGATTTAAGGCTTCTTTATCTGTTTTATAATATAGATCTACATGCGCTTTGATAGGAAACTGCCAGTTGAAAACAATAAAACATGGCAAACCATGTTATATACTCTCATAAAACATGGCTTTTTAGCCAATTAGAGCGTGCATACTATTGTATCTATATTATAAAACATTATATTATACATTGTATGTAATGTTAAATAAATTTTGTTTCTAAACTTATTTTCCAGGCATTTGGTATGGTTAAAGGTGGCAGTGTAGCACTATTGGTTGATACATCAGATGCTAACTGTGGCTATGGCAGACTGCAGTTATTTCAAGAATCCTTAGTGGTATGCCCCTCTGTATTGTATACTGTACAGGGCCGGGTTGTTCAAAGCCCGATTAGTGTTAATCCTGGATTAACTCTGCACACAACCTATTGGTTGTCATGGAAATTAACCCTGGATTAGCAGTAATCGGGCTTTGAACAACCCGGCCCAGTTGTTTATATTAATTTATGACTGGTATAAATTTAGAGTATGATACATTTATAATGTACAGGAGCATCCTAAGAATGTGTGATTTCATTGGCTGAAAGACGAGTTCAGTGTGCTTGATTTTGTCATAAATACACACTTGAGCAATAGAACCATGTTTTTATTATGAGGCAAATACAAGATGGTTCTCCATAATATGTCCTTTAAAATATATGCACTTTTGAGGTCTTGAAGAGCTGCTGATTTTGAAGTCCAAAAATAGAACAGCATGGAAAATTATCTTCTATTGTATTTGTTAAGTAGGTACATAATAATTATATTATATCATAATTTGGTGCTGAATCTTAAACTCTCTCTGGTAGGATACCAGAATAGGATATTTGCACGATGACGCCACATACTACAACTACCAGAACTCTTTGTCCAGATCCTTTGTTCCTCTAATTTGTACCATTGTCTTGGAATTCTCAAAGGAGTTGATAAATTTGAACGAGAAAAGAATTTGAAAAGGATTCTGGTACACTGTAGTTGTACTAAAATGACGCTATACACGACTTTCATAATGGCCGCCTCCTAATTTGCATATGTGATTTTCCGTTTCGGTTGTTTATCCACATTTATAGAAAATATGAACATTGCCATGTGAAAGAGCATGTCGACATTAGTGAACTTGCGAAAGTTGAGTGCTGTAGCTTATAAAGCAACGAAGTTACAGCCAGTTGAAATTAGAGAGATTTGTATGAGAAAAACAACGGACGCCTTTTTAGCCTCGCTTTCATGTTTTTCTGCATTAGAAATGCTCGTAGCTCAACAGCAATTCTCCACATTGCTCTAAAACTCAAAACTATTACTAGTTTTAATGTGATCTTTCATGTGGTAGCATTGGTTTCCCTTTACAGATTTATCTTCCAAATTATGCAAATTAGGAGGCGGCCATTATGAAAGTCGTGTATAATGCAATAATTATCATCTTATGAAAATTGCTCTCTGTTTTGTATAGTGTTTTGCTTGTTGTACAATTAGAATCTGCATTACAAGTACCACATTGTGGTACTAACATGTAGTGTTGATTTCACGAAATTGGCAAGTAAAATGGAAGATGAAATTTCCGATGTTTTACATGGGTTTGATTGGGGTTTTAGTAGATGCAAATGACTGCCTATCATCAGACGATTAGTTTGAGGTATTACTTGTAAAGTCTTGCTAAATCTTGCTAAAATCATATGAGCTACATGTACATGTACAAGGGGCAGAATGACTGCAGAATAGGCATTTTTTTGACCAAAAAGTGATACTGTTGTTCATTGTCATTAATGTTTTACTCTTTAACACCAGCTGAGGTGTAAATGAATGTCATACATTAGAATCGTCTCCAATGATAGGATTCCTAATCCTGGTAGCCAATTATCTGTAATCGGGCATTGAAATCAAAATCACATTAATTTCTGAATTTCGTTGTCAATTTCTAGAAACTGACATTTAACTTTAGAAGTGAAATGTATAGTGCTCTATGTCAATATCATGACAACATCTTCAATTTGTTATAATGAACAACATTACACATGCATGCACCGATAATATAAATTATGTGACTTGAATGTCATCTTTCCCTTTTTGCGTGATGCAGCCCATAATGCGTTAATATAATTATATAGGATTTCATTCTGTTACTTAGTCTAGTAGTAACATGGTTATGATAATTTATTCTAATTGCCAGGAGCTGATCAATGAACAGTTAGTTAACAAGGAGAAGCTCTTCCTCGTTGGATTTGGTACAAAGGCAGTGCCTCTGTGGACAGTTGTCAGAGATGTCAACTGTAGAATGTGAGTGTGCCTCATTTGCGATTATCGTAGTACATGTATTTTAGTACATGTATGCAGCTACTTTAAAAAAGTTGTCAGTGAATTTGACTTTAATAATCCAATATCACGATACCGAAAAGCAGCATGGGTAGAAGGTCCAATTTGCTATCTATTATAACTGCAAATGATAAAACAATTTACACATTTTACATTGTGCATTTTAAATCAAGCAAGCAATAATAGATGACAGGGCTTCACTTGACGATTTCAGAATTTACGACTGATTTCAGTGTTACAATGTAGGTGCATAGGGCAATCATTCAACAAGCTTTTTAACCAGGCTCACTGGTTTATCATCATGGTCTTACGAACATATGCATTGCCGATAAGAAGCGGTGGGAATCTTGAGGGGAGGTAAAGATGCGCAAGAGGAGGGTGAACTAACCCTTGCCTTCTCCATCTCCTCTTGGTCTTCTTCACTTCCTCTTCTCCTCTTGATCCCCTTGGGCTGCTCTGCAGGCCATTTAACAAATTTACGATAGTTTCCCGTGGTATTTACGATAGTTTCCCGTGGTATTTACGATAGTTTCCCGTGGTATTTACGATAGTTTCCCGTGGTATTTACGATAGTCTACCGTGGTATTTACGATAGTTTACCGTGGTATTTACGATAGTTTACCGTGGTATTTACGATAGTTCACCGTGGTATTTACGATAGTTTACCGTGGTATTTACGATAGTTCACCGTGGTATTTACGATAGTTTACCGTGGTATTTACGATAGTTTCCCGTGGTATTTACGATAGTCTACCGTGGTATTTACGATAGTTTACCGTGGTATTTACGATAGTTTACCGTGGTATTTACGATAGTTTACCGTGGTATTTACGATAGTTCACCGTGGTATTTACGATAGTTCACCGTGGTATTTACGATAGTTCACCGTGGTATTTACGATAGTTTACCGTGGTATTTACGATAGTTTACCGTGGTATTTACGATAGTTTACCGTGGTATTTACGATAGTTTACCGTGGTATTTACGATAGTTTCCCGTGGTATTTACGATAGTTTCCCGTGGTATTTACGATAGTTTCCCGTGGTATTTACGATAGTTTCCCGTGGTATTTACGATAGTCTACCGTGGTATTTACGATAGTTTCCCGTGGTATTTACGATAGTTTCCCGTGGTATTTACGATAGTCTACCGTGGTATTTACGATAGTTTACCGTGGTATTTACGATAGTTTACCGTGGTATTTACGATAGTTTACCGTGGTATTTACGATAGTTCACCGTGGTATTTACGATAGTTTACCGTGGTATTTACGATAGTTCACCGTGGTATTTACGATAGTTTACCGTGGTATTTACGATAGTTTACCGTGGTATTTACGATAGTTTACCGTGGTATTTACGATAGTTTACCGTGGTATTTACGATAGTTTACCGTGGTATTTACGATAGTTTCCCGTGGTATTTACGATAGTTTCCCGTGGTATTTACGATAGTTTCCCGAGGTATTTACGATAGTTTCCCGTGGTATTTACGATAGTCTACCGTGGTATTTACGATAGTTTCCCGTGGTATTTACGATAGTCTACCGTGGTATTTACGATAGTTTACCGTGGTATTTACGATAGTTTACCGTGGTATTTACGATAGTTTACCGTGGTATTTACGATAGTTTACCGTGGTATTTACGATAGTTTACCGTGGTATTTAATACGATAGTCTACCGTGGTATTTACGATAGTTTACCGTGGTATTTACGATAGTTTACCGTGGTATTTACGATAGTTTACCGTGGTATTTACGATATAGAGATTACTTAATGGGAAGTGCTGGCGTATGGTATTTACGCACGAGATTGTTTTCACAAAACGAACGAGCGAGGTACGAGCGAGTGAGTTTTGTGAAAACAAACAAGTGTGTAAATACCATACAAAAGCACTTTCCATCTTGTAATTTGTTTATTATATACATACTGAGATTTTTCTCCAATATCAAACAGGTTTTATTTAGGTCTTGTCATTGAACACGTATACATTTGTAGCTTTCAATTTTTTGTTTTGCATTTCGAATCCGACTCAACGTAGACTAAAATTTATGCTCGATACAATCAAAATGGAAAGAAAATCTTACTTTCTAAACTGACATAAGCCATGAAATAGTTTTCAACATCAATATGAAACTGTCTTTGATTCAACAAATAAAGTTTACAAGTTTACATCGTTAATAGATTAGTATACCTGCTTTAATTGTCCAAGTTGTTTGCTACGAGTTTTCAGACATCTCCACGGCTTGTAGGTTTTCTCTGCTCACAGAATATTTACGATTTTTCAAATGTCGATGGTCTATGGAAGTTGAAATCACTCCACGAAGGATTGAAAGCTCGTAATCTTCGCCGTATTTTCTTTTGACACTAAGAATGATTTCACATAGATTATCTCAATATCTGTTGAGTTCTTTCGGTAGAATTTCGCTTCTTCTTTGTCGCTTTAAGTCACTTTACGTCTGTTTCTCTTAGTTTTTGTTCTTGCGATTTTGTTTTCTTGGTCGATAATATACTCCTCAATTGACTTGGAAGTTTTAACATCGTTATATAGTTGGCTGTTTACAGATCAATATTACATTATAAAAAAAAAGTCAACTCCAACTTTCGTACTCGTAGTGAATGAAAGTGGTGCCTCCGATGTCAAGTCCAGTTTGAAAATCCCGATATTTTTTGGGAGGTGTTTTCTGATTGGACGAAACGCTTTTCGCACGTGTGAAAAATTCGTTTCGCGATTCTGATTGGCTAAGGAAAATTGTGAAGTGGGTTTTCGCATGAATGATTCCATTCGTAAATCTCAGTATGTATGTGATAAAGTGGTATTTACGATAGTTTACCGTGGTATTTGCGATAGTTTACCGTGGTATTTACGATAGTGGTATTGACGATAGTGGTATTGACGATAGTGGTATTGACGATAGTGGTATTGACGATAGTGGTATTGACGATAGTGGTATTGACGATAGTGGTATTGACGATAGTGGTATTGACGATAGTGGTATTGACGATAGTGGTATTGACGATAGTGGTATTGACGATAGTGGTATTGACGATAGTGGTATTGACGATAGTGGTATTGACGATAGTGGTATTGACGATAGTGGTATTGACGATAGTGGTATTGACGATAGTGGTATTGACGATAGTGGTATTGACGATAGTGGTATTGACGATAGTGGTATTGACGATAGTGGTATTGACGATAGTGGTATTGACGATAGTGGTATTGACGATAGTGGTATTGACGATAGTGGTATTGACGACAGTGGTATTGACGACAGTGGTATTGACGACAGTGGTATTGACGACAGTGGTATTGACGATAGTGGTATTGACGATAGTGGTATTGACGATAGTGGTATTGACGATAGTGGTATTGACGATAGTGGTATTGACGATAGTGGTATTGACGATAGTGGTATTGACGATAGTGGTATTGACGATAGTGGTATTGACGATAGTGGTATTGACGATAGTGGTATTGACGATAGTGGTATTGACGATAGTGGTATTGACGATAGTGGTATTGACGATAGTGGTATTGACGATAGTGGTATTGACGATAGTGGTATTGACGATAGTGGTATTGACGATAGTGGTATTGACGATAGTGGTATTGACGATAGTGGTATTGACGATAGTGGTATTGACGATAGTGGTATTGACGATAGTGGTATTGACGATAGTGGTATTGACGATAGTGGTATTGACGATAGTGGTATTGACGATAGTGGTATTGACGATAGTGGTATTGACGATAGTGGTATTGACGATAGTGGTATTGACGATAGTGGTATTGACGATAGTGGTATTGACGATAGTGGTATTGACGATAGTGGTATTGACGATAGTGGTATTGACGATAGTGGTATTGACGATAGTGGTATTGACGATAGTGGTATTGACGATAGTGGTATTGACGATAGTGGTATTGACGATAGTGGTATTGACGATAGTGGTATTGACGATAGTGGTATTGACGATAGTGGTATTGACGATAGTGGTATTGACGATAGTGGTATTGACGATAGTGGTATTGACGATAGTGGTATTGACGATAGTGGTATTGACGATAGTGGTATTGACGATAGTGGTATTGACGATAGTGGTATTGACGATAGTGGTATTGACGATAGTGGTATTGACGATAGTGGTATTGACGATAGTGGTATTGACGATAGTGGTATTGACGATAGTGGTATTGACGATAGTGGTATTGACGATAGTGGTATTGACGATAGTGGTATTGACGATAGTGGTATTGACGATAGTGGTATTGACGATAGTGGTATTGACGATAGTGGTATTGACGATAGTGGTATTGACGATAGTGGTATTGACGATAGTGGTATTGACGATAGTGGTATTGACGATAGTGGTATTGACGATAGTGGTATTGACGATAGTGGTATTGACGATAGTGGTATTGACGATAGTGGTATTGACGATAGTGGTATTGACGATAGTGGTATTGACGATAGTGGTATTGACGATAGTGGTATTGACGATAGTGGTATTGACGATAGTGGTATTGACGATAGTGGTATTGACGATAGTGGTATTGACGATAGTGGTATTGACGATAGTGGTATTGACGATAGTGGTATTGACGATAGTGGTATTGACGATAGTGGTATTGACGATAGTGGTATTGACGATAGTGGTATTGACGATAGTGGTATTGACGATAGTGGTATTGACGATAGTGGTATTGACGATAGTGGTATTGACGATAGTGGTATTGACGATAGTGGTATTGACGATAGTGGTATTGACGATAGTGGTATTGACGATAGTGGTATTGACGATAGTGGTATTGACGATAGTGGTATTGACGATAGTGGTATTGACGATAGTGGTATTGACGATAGTGGTATTGACGATAGTGGTATTGACGATAGTGGTATTGACGATAGTGGTATTGACGATAGTGGTATTGACGATAGTGGTATTGACGATAGTTTCCCGTGGTATGTCCTCTTATTTACCATGTTTTGCGTCATCGCATGGCCAAAATTGTTGTGGATTTCACGAGGCGCCAGCCGAGTTTTTTACAACAAACGAGAAATATTCAAGCGGAAGAGCCTTGCAAACAATGGAAATTGTGTGGGAAAGTGATTCTAGCGCGCTATCACATAATCCGTGACGTGAGCAATCACGCAATTCGTAGTATGTCCTTATTTCCAATGGCAATAAGCCAATCAGAACGCGAGAAACTGAGCAGTTGTGAAAATATGAACAGTAATATACTTGTGGCATTGAAATATAAAGAAAATAACCTATTTGTGATGTCGAAATATGCCCTGATATTTCGTCCGCGGACATGATCTGATCCGAGTAGAGAACAGTTTCCGAGAGCAAAGCACGAGGGAAACTGTGAGCTTCGATGATCAGATAATGTCCAAGGACAAATCTCAGGGCATATGTCGATGCCACAATGTAGGTTATTGTTGTTATCGATCATCCTTCAAATATTTTCTTTGACGCGCACTTATACGCTCACAGGGGGTTGTATTCGCTGATATTTCCCGTTCACGGAGAGAAAATATCGGGTCACGTGACGCATTCAACCAATCACGCGCGCGAGAAAATATTTGATGGATAAATAATCAGTTATTATTCTGTTCCTCAGTATCCTGAATTCTGATTGGTTGATTCACCTGCAAATAACTGCGCGCAAATAAGCGTTTGCCTGCAGATATTGTTGTGAGCATGCGCAGTGCTGTTCAACAACAAATCCAACATGGGCGCTCGGTTTCCAGAGTGTTCAGAGGAGGAAATTGCGATCATTTTGGATGCCAAAGGTAACAAAAACACTGAATAATAAAACAATTATTGGAACTCCGACTACCTTCGACATCGGCAAATAACTGGTAGCTCGCCACAGACAATTCATCGTATTTTGCTCAGCCTCGTCCAATAACTGCTTAATATTTGTTAGCGGATATTAGCTGTTCAGAGAAGAGAACTGTTCAACAGTTTCCGATGATGAAGCGCGAGGGAAATTGTGAGTTTAGAGGAACAGATAATGTCCAAGGACAAATATCAGTTCATTTCAACGCCACAAGTAGGTTATTCTCTTTATAATCCTTCACATTTTCTCTTTTACGGAAGCTCTTGTGCGCGCTTATAATGCTTATAATGCTGTTAATTGTCATGTGGCGGAGATCAAATATTGGGTACGTAATGCATACTACCAATCACGCAGTAGAGAGCATATTTGATAGATTATAAATGCATATAATGTGATCTTTTAACTCTACTGGTTTCATTGGTTGTATCCTTTTCATAGAGGTGACGAGGCTCTGTGGTGGGTGAACACTATTAAACCTTCAGGAGGGTGTAATCTACTCAGTGCATTAAAGCAAGTGCTGAAGAGAAAAGAGCTGGACTCTATCATACTGGTCTTAGGAAACACGTAAGTCGTTACAGTGAGACTGCTGTAAGCGGCGCCACTTAGACAATGAGGACTAAACACATTGCAAATCCACGTGATTCGGAGAAATTGTCTCATTTGCCACAACAATTGTCCCCAAATTTATAAAGCAAATGGATCCATGAAAGTAAAGTAAAGTAACTTTAAAGTCGTCAACTCGTGACGTCTCTCGACGTCTGGTGAGACTGATAAACTTGAGGCCGATGTTGGACCTACGATGTTACGTCCGTAACCGAGGAGACGCGAAGGTCTAATCATTTGCAGTCCGAGAACGAGATTGTTTCACAAAGGCAGCACCAACTCCGTTATTTTAAACCCTGAGTGTTGTTCCGGCCGGGGTTTGAACCCGCGACCTGCCGCACGACAGACCAGAGCTTAACCACTGAGCTAAGTCATCCGTGTCCCATGTCCCATTTCTAGAACGAACACTGAAAAATACTTTCAATTGTTTCTTTCAGACCTGACCAAAATCCTAAACACATCTGTGAGTATGTGAGAGAGTCCATTGCTGGTCGTAATGTGCCGCTCCACACAGTCGCCTATGACTGTACTGTGTCTGCTACCAATGTAAGTACTTACAGTTCGTGTAGTACATATTGTGTGGTTTGTATTTAAACGTTTTTGTAAAAACTACAGCACAGTTTGTTTGACATGCAGATTTTTCTGAAAGAACTTGCTGAACAAACCAATGGTCGATATCATTGTTACGCTTCTACAAGTGACGTAAGTATATACAAACTTATTATATTTAAAATCTACAGTTATACTACATACCAACCACTTTGCGACTAGGTACCGATCACGTACCGATCACGTACCGATCACGTACCGATCGCGTACCGATCGCGTACCGATCACGTACCGATCACGTACCGATCACGTACCGATCACGTACCGATCGCGTACCGATCGCGTACCGATCGCGTACCGATCACGTACCGATCACGTACCGATCACGTACCGATCACGTACCGATCACGTACCGATCACGTACCGATCACGTACCGATCACGTACCGATCACGTACCGATCACGTACCGACCATTTTACGGCACATCTTGTTCGCTATAGCCTATTTGTTATCCAGTGTGTTAACCGCTGAATATGTACTTAAAGACCCTGTGTCCGAGCCCATGGTGCTTTGCGCCAATGTTATGATTAGTTTGTTTATCAACGGCCGCATAAATTAAAGGCCAGCTTTTAGGCGAACTAATGCTCTCGATTGTTTATAAGTTTCATAAAAGAAGTACACATACATGTACACTTTGGATAACGAATTTCATAATTTCTACCGGATTAAAAATTAAATCGAGCCCACGAATTTTCCCCGGATGCTTCGAATATGATTTTAACAGTAATAATAATAATAATAATAAGAAATTTATATAGCGCCATATCCACTAACTGCACTATGGCGCTTTACAATACTACAGTTAAAAATATAAAATAATAATTATAAAAATGTTTGTTTAAAAAGATAAGTCTTAAGACTAGATTTAAAAATGGTAAGGGTATTGCTTGTCCTTATTTGAATGGGCAGAGCGTTCCACAGCCTCGGCGCAGCCACCGAGAATGCCCTGTCACCATAGGTCTTTTGGTTAGACCTCGGGGCGACCAGAAGGCGTTTGCCAGCTGATCTAAGACTACGACAGGGATGATATGAATTCAATAAACTACTAATGTAAAGAGGTGCTAAATTGTTAAGGGATTTAAAAACTAATAATAATAACTTAAAAACAATCCGTTTTTCTACTGGCAGCCAATGGAGCTCCATCAGTAGCGGCATAGCACGAGCATACCTCGACTTGCGCGATACAAGCCGGGCGGCACAATTTTGAACGGATTGCAGTCTCTGCGTAAGATATTTTGGCAGACTATACAGAAGTGCGTTACCATTATCCAATCTACAAGTTATAAATGCATGTACAAGAGCTTCAGTAGAGTCCTCGGAGAGATAATCCCTAATTCCCTAACTCGGCAGGAAGCCAGTTGTTCTGTCTTTAGATTCTAATTCGATTTACGAGTGCGACTTTTCACAACTCTACAAGCAAACACATACTCTTGTTACCTTGTTTTCATGTCTCCAGTATTGCTTAGCTGTATTTGAAGATCTCTACTTTCCTTGCAAATGATATATTTTGAGTGCAAAATGAAATGTCGTACTCGCACTCGAGTCAAACTCACAGCGAAGTAACAGCTGAACTCGGCAGATTGGAGTTTGACCCGCGATCGTAGTTTTGTTAGCAAGACTTTCTGGACGTACTGGAGGATGAAAAAAAAGGTTAAGGACATTGCTTTCTCTGCTAATAAAAATGCAAAACATATACAGATACGTCGTAGCACCTCAATGGGGCTTAGCCGAAATTATAATTACGAATGTTCTTGATGCCAGAAGTGGTTGCTTTGTGTTTTGTATTTCCAACGAAGCCCGCCGGTCCCTTAGTGCAGCAAATCCCCGGGAAACTCACGTAGTAGTCCTTTCAGTTGAACCACAAGTGTTCTCTTGCAGACCTAGAGAAAGGAAAATGTGGACTGCTGAAGGAAGGATTATTTGTCGAGCCGTTTCGCCTCGCTGTCTCGGTCCTTTCTCCAGCATTCCTCTACTCGCCACTCTAGACTGGGATTCGAAGAAATATTCGAACTAAAGTTTCATTTAAAAAAGTATATATACAAAAGTTAAGATAAAAGAAAGTCAGTTAAGCATATATACCTATCAATAATTACACGATGGCCCAAACTAGGGTTGGATTTAGAAAGATTCGGGAGTCACATAACAACAAGAACGATCTTTCTGATTTTCGTAGCCTACGAAAATGATTTGCGCGCGCAAAGCACCATGGGCTCGGACACAAGGTATTTAAAGTTGCACGGTCAACCCTCGAATGATAAACGACAAAAATAACAACTCAGATTAGCAGAGTATGCTTTCCTTTTGAGACAATTTTGGTGAAGGATTCACCAAAGATTCGAGTGGATGAAAGAATATTGCTTTTAAGAGACAGTTAGAGCATCTTGAAATCAGTTTATTGTGACCGAAATCAAGTTTCTAGAATAAGCTTTTTTATTACATAGCTAAGGAATTGCGCGAACTATGATTGGTCAATTGGAATGCATAACTTCCCGTACAGACCTTCCTCCTACTTCCACCTTATTATTTGCTCGGTCCATTACGTAAGGTATGGATCCTGATTTGCCCCTTTTCATGGCCCGTGTGCTTGACACTTGGTCCACAAAAAGTGGAAAAACCTGGTCCATAACTTAAAGTACGGACCGAGCAAATGAGGTTAATAAGAGATATATCCGGACGTTCACATGGTATTTCTCTTCTATCTCAGGGCATTATTCTTGATCTATCTTCTATTTGTTTTATAAAATAGAATATTCAACCTGATCTATGCGGTTCTCCTGCGCATGCGTGCATTGGTAAATAATCATCAGCATGCTGAGCTCAAGTCTTTTAGCCAATGAAACGGGCCCTTTGCAGGATACAATCACGTGGTTGTACTGGATGGCAATACGTTTGTACGAGATCGGTAGTGTTATTAGCAAAACCTGTTTGTAAATGCTGTTCCACCTCCAATCGATTGTCGATCTTTCTGAAACAGCATTTTGAAGTTTGTTTACCATTCAGTACAGCATTTTCCATGGGATCACATGCTCAATTTATTGGTTATTGAAGTGATATATCAGCACGTGATCACTTCCAGTAAAGCCTTACCCATGGGATCACAAGCTCAATTCATTGGTTATTGAAGTGATATATCAACACGTGATTGTTTCCAGTAAAGCCTTTCCCATGTGATCACGAGCGCAGTTCATTGGCTATTGAAGTGATATATCAACACATGACTGTTTCCAGTAAAGCCTTTGCCATGGGATCACAAGCTCAATTCATTGGTTATTGAATTGATATATCAGTATGTGACTGTTTCCTGCAAAAAAAGTGGCTTTCCCCGCTTTCGTGGATGTTTTCCGATCGCGAATGAATTTCAGACGAGTAGGAATGGAGCGAGGACGAAAAAGCGAGAGAAGGGGGAGGGGAAGAGGGGAAGAGGGGAAAAGAAAAGAAGGGGGGAGGGGGAAGAAGGAAACGCCTGCTCGCAAGGCCTATGATTTTGAAAAAGGCTTCTGATTGGTGTGGTGCTGACAATTTTGATTGGCACCAATCATTCGTTCGTCCATATCGCATTTCGAGGAAAACTTCAGCGTAATCAGCGAAAAGTTATAGTTTGGCGAAGCAGACTTAGAATATTTCTTTATACAGCGGGTCTCTAAAGCTAAATCTCTAAAGAAGGCTGGAACAGAAATAAGGTTTGCAACAACTTGCCTTTCGGTTGGAAGAATGGTGAGGAAGTCTCAACACCCGGGTTTTGGGAAAAAGTTTGTTTTTCAACTCCTTGTTCGTGTGAAGGAAACTGATGACGAAGCCGTTGTTTCCCTCTAAAATCAAGTGACTTCATTGGAATCGAAGGCTAGATTTACAACACAAACAACAATCCAAATTGCTTGACATTATACAGAAGTTATGTTGATGATTTTTATATTAGCCTGACTGATTTTGGAGAAAAGATACGTTTTCCCCGACCATCATATTCAAGCGCATATAAATAAAAAATATTTCAAGCACTTGTATTAAAACTATGAACTTCCTGTTACATATGTAAGAACTACGATGGTGCTTGATTCTATTTTTGAATTTATTTCGAAAGTAAAGTGCTGTTTTCAGATTCTTTCGAGTTATATTCCCATCTCATGATGTGCAAACAATGCTGCATGTGAACGAACCCAACATACCCTGCGAGCATAGGTTTCTCATCTCTTTGCCTTGCCTGTCGCCGAAAGAAACCTCTGCCACCTTCAAAATCTTGGAGGTAAACCACGTGATAAACCAGTTACCAAACCGGTTTTACCTGTTTGATATCACTCGGGCATGACTTTTTGGTGATCTTCGCTGGTTTTGCAAGAGCCCACAGTATCCTTCGCAGCCGTTATTTATGTCGTCACGCGTTTGTTGTTTGCCGACGATTGATACGAACGGGCTTCAAACTCCGGCTTTGTCTTCTTCTTACTTTACTGAACTGCACAGAAGACCTTGAAATTACCGTTCAATAAATCTACCTTAATTTATCCTAAAGAAAGCTTTGATTTATACCTTCGAAGAAGGACACTAATTTTATTTTCTCCACTGCCGTTTATAACAATAGGAAATGGACAATTTGAAATCTACATACAATGAATCTACAATGTTTACCGTCTCGTTTTTTTTTCGGCCAATGGCAATCCAGATACCGTGGCGCATGCTCAACGCGAAAAGCAATCGTTTCGTGGCACTTTCGGCGACAGGAAAGGCAAGGAGATGAGAAACCTCTGCTCGCAGGGTAACCCAGCACTGCGGTTACATCGCATCAGATTGTTTACCAAATTGAAATCTTGGTGGCGGCCAAATGGCTATAGAAAACTTGTTACAAAAACACTAATTAAAATCGCTTGATATCATAGAAGTTACGTTGATGATTTAGAGGTTGATAACCCGGTTAATTTTGGAGGAAATGTACATTTTCTGAGGCGTACAATCAGCAAGGAAAATTGCACTGGTAATTTTTGACAGATCAGACATGCATAACTAATTAGGAGGCGTTTTTCAAAATCACAGGCGTTGCGGGCAGGCGTTCCCTTCCCTTCTCCTCCCCTCCCCCCTACTTCCTTTTTGTCCTCGCGCCATTCTTCCCTCGTCCAAATATATTTCGGTTTCCCAAATAAGGCTAGCAAAAAAGGCCTATCCTTCGTTTGCAAATGACGTCATGGCGGCCATGTTGGATGACAATAACAAAAGATTCGGCAAACAATTCTTTTGTTATTGTCATCCAACATGGAAGCCACGTCTTTGTCTCTTAAATCTCCGGAGATTGCTTGCAAACCAAGATTTGCGTGTTCTTAGAATGCTTCCATAAGTTATATAATACATGCACCTCATAGCCTGCTTGCAGGCTCTGGTTGATTTGGGGTTCCTGTGGTGGGGGAGAGGAGGGGGAAGGAGGCGAAAGAGAAAGGAGAGCCTGCAACAAGACCCTGTGTATTTGAAATTTCCCGTTCGTCCACAAACGGGATTATCTGATTGGTTGAACCTAGAAGAGGCGCGCGCACTTTGTTCGAAAATGGCGTGTATTATGGTGTAAGCAGCACGCGCGAGATACAATTGAAAACTTTTCACTCGTGATCAAATCATTTTCTGCTGTTTTCTCTCGTTTTCTCATGTTTTTATTATCAAACATGCAGTAGATATGCAAGGGGTTCAATGCTAGGGTACATTTATAACAGAATCTCGTCGAAATTTTTTTTTTTTTTTTTTGTGAAACGTGTAACTTGCAATGGTATGTGACGTCATGGGGGGCGAATTTCAAAAACACAAGGTCTTGTCGCAGGCTCTCCTTTCTCTATATCCTCCTTCCCCCTCCTCTCTCCCACCACAGGAACCCCAAATTAACCAGAACCTACAAGCAGGCTATGCACCTCATGGTTACAGTCATTTTGTCATAGACCTTGAAACGAAACAAAAATAAGATTTTAACAGGACCTGAAGAAAATTAAAACATGATGAAAGCCATAAGCTAACTAAACTACACTGGTTAGCTCAGTTGATAGAGCACGGTCTAGAGTGCGGGAGGTCAGGGGTTCACTGTTTGCTCAGTTGATAGAGCACGGTCTAGAGTGCGGGAGGTCAGGGGTTCACTGGTTAGCTCAGTTGGTAGAGCACGGTCTAGAGTGCGAGAGGTCGGGAGTTCACTGTTTGCTCAGTTGGTAGAGCACGGTCTAGAGTGCGGGAGGTCAGGGGTTCACTGGTTAGCTCAGTTGGTAGAGCACGATCTAGAGTGCGGGAGGTCAGGGGTTCGAATCCCGGCCGCATCCTTGGGCAGGACGTATAAGTCGTTGGCCTTGTCTCCTTCCTCTTCTAATCTATACGAGGGGGACGTGAAAGAACCTGTTGTGTTATTTCGAGAAAGAGTAGGGCATTGTCTCCCGATACAACAGCCTGGAGGTACATGTACCAACAATCACTCATGATTGTAAACTGTACGCCAGTACATTGCGCCACAATAGCAGTCTGTATCACAAAAATAACCTTGTGAAGCGCATTTGAATATATCCATATATAATTTGCATTATAATATTACCTTTATATGGAGCTATTTCGTTTTTGACCCCTCCCCCCCCCCCTATTTTTTCTTTATCAGGAGCAGATCATGACTAGTACAGATCTGAGTCTCCTTGGTAACGAGGTTGCTAAGGCCAAGGATGTACTGCGCAGGATCCAGGAAATGCGAGGAGGATCAACAGGCAGCAAGAAGATCACTATTGGAGATCAGGTCAGTGGGCAGTCACCAGGCTACAAATACACAGTTTCGGGTTACCTATGTTGAGCATATGGCCGAGTAGCACTAGAGCTAAGGGCGTGTTCAAGGCTACAGTACAGTACAGTCGCACCGCGGTAAAACGTCATGCGCATGCGCTTTTGATGAGCCGGTCACGCGCGAGGCTCCCCAGTTTCCCGCCGAAACTAAAAGGAAACAGACGCAATCACCCCTGTCTCTAGTTTTAAGTACACTTATTATATGGAAAGAGCTACTTCCGGTAAAACCACGCGTTATGATTGGCTGTTTAGCGGTCGAGATTTCCCGTAATGCCCACGAGATATGTTAATGCCCGGCAAACTTTGATAGCCCGAAAAACAGTTGAACTGTCATAGTTTTAGAGAAAAACGGAGAGAAAGTGCAAAATGAGCAACGAAGAATATTCCGAAAGTGAAATTTATTACCCTACTGAAATAGAAAGCAACGTTATAGTGAGGCCAACGGCAAAGGCCGGTGCAGGCTCTTAACAGCCAGCAAGGAATCGAGAGGTTCGTAAATAAACAGAAGAGTTCCGTGAAGAAAATAGCTGGTGACATAAAAACATTCTGTCGGTTCCTGCAGTCGATAAACAAGGAAAACGTAACAACCTTACCTCCAGCTGACTTCGACCACCTGTTAACCAAGTTCTTCATCGGACATTCCCAAAGTTAGCGGCGAAGTAAACGACTTTACGAGCCTGGAACACCGGCTTTCGTGTTTTCAAAGAGAATATTCAAAGATTCCTCTCTGATGAAAATTCCGCAAGGCTAGTCGATATCCTTTGGAATAAGAGCTTCGAAAAGTCACGTCCATTTTTTGCTGCAAAACGAAAATATCTTGTACACCAACTGACAAAGCTCCAACTCGTCCCACGTTAATAATATAATAATAATATATAGAGCATTACACTAAGTCTCAATGCTTTACAATAATGAAAAACTACACTTAAATATATTAAAAAGCTAACCAATATACAATATGTTATAAAATAAGAAAATATTCACGAAAAAGGTGGGTCTTGAGAGAGGACTTAAATAAACTAAGAGTATCTGCACATCTAATGTGTGATGGCAGGGAGTTCCAGAGTTTGGGAGCAGCAACTGAAAAAGATCTATCACCATAGGACTTAGTGTTCGATGTTGGTACTGTGAGAAGGTTTTGTGAAGCAGATCTGAGAGAACGTCGAGGTTGGTATACGATTAAGAGTTCTGATATATATGCAGGAGCTTGATTGTGAAGAGCCTTATATGTGAGTAGTAAAGTCTTAAAGTCAATCCTAGCTCGTACAGGTAGCCAATGAAGGCTCTGCAGAACAGGAGTTATGTGATCATTCTTCTTTACACCTAAGATTAGCCTTGCAGCAGCATTTTGAACTCGTTGAAGCTTGTCAATTTGCGTGTCTGGTAGTCCAAAGAGAAGGCTATTACAGGAGTCTAGCTTGGATGTGATGAATGCGTGCACAAGCCTTTCACAGTTTTCTTGGTTGAGATGTTTTCGTATTCTGCCAATGTTCCTAATAGAGAAGAAGGCTGACTTACAAATATTATTTACGTGATTCGTCATCTGTAGATGACAATCCACCGCAACGCCAAGGTTGCGTGCAACCTGTTGTCTGCGGCAGTTCCTTTCCCGGTACTTCTGAGGAAAACAGCCAAGCGAGATTTGCTGGCTGCAAACATTGGCAGTGTCTCAGGATGCCACTTACAGATTTTCCAGTGATAGCCAGGTACAAATTGTTTAAGGTTAGCAAGACAGGTGACGAGTGTTGATTGAGAAATTATCGATGAAGACAGACATTTTTTCGTCCTTTTGCCCATATGTTTTCTTTAAAAAAACTTATCTGTCTCAATTCATCAACAAAAAAATGAGTGTTGCCTTCAGAAATTAAATTTAGTTCTAATCATACGGATAAATTCTTCAAAATAACATTGATTTGAGCCTTAGACAAGACTAAGTTCAGTTTGTGGCGTGAAACAAAACTCAAAAGGGCACGAAAACAATGAAGACGCGCGGCGCCAACCGGATGTAAAATATTAACTTCCGGCTTTATATTTTGTTTTTGTTTACCAACTAAAAAACTGCCATATAATAAATATCTTATTAACCTCGTCCGCTCGGTCTTTACGGGAAATATCAGACCTCTGTCTTTTACGTATGAACCTTGCTATCGCTCGGTCCGTACTGCCAAGACCTCGGTCTGATATTTTCCCGTAAAGACCTCACTCTCGGTTAATAAGAAAAACAAGAAAACTACTTAAAAGCTAAACCTTAGAGTAGACTTTAACAGGTTGAAGTTTTCTTCATTTGTAATTCACTGTGAGTTTACTAAGTTATGAAATTATTTACAAAAAAAGTTTAAGACCTCAGAAACTTGTATTTGAACTCCAGAGACTTCGTTCTTTCGGCCAGCGGAGCATAACGTTTTGCCATGCGGTGCACAGTACAGTACAAAGTTCGTACAGTCTTTGAATGCAAAACTGTCAATGAAAAGTCCTTGAATTCAGGGGAAAGATCTTGAAAAGTCCTTGAATTTCTTAATAAGGTGGTTTTCGATTGAGTGTTGTAAAACCAAAACCAAGGTACACTGTAATTTCAGAGCCAATCACGGTAGCAAGTGAAAACTCAATGAGCCAATCACGGTAGCAAGTGAAAACTCAATGAGCCAATCACGGTAGCAAGTGAAAACTCAATGAGCCAATCACGAACTGAAGTAATTCACGATTGATTTTACTTGAACTAATCACGAGGAAAAGTAAACGTAATAGTGGTAACTCTCGCAAAGACAAAACCTGATTGCGTGATTGCGTTTGGTTTTAGTTTAGAACTTGATTGGCTGATACAGTTGAAGCTCTTTGTGCGACCACTCTCGTAGGCGACCAGCTCCCCACAGCAACCACCCTCATGAATCCCCGTTTGAAGTATCAGTAAAAGTCTGTAATAAGAAGCTCCTGTGGGCAATCCCTTTATGTAGGACGACACAAATTTTTACTAAAAATACAATAGAATACAACACAATACAATACAATAGAATACAATTTGGTAGCAATTCGTGTCGTCCTACATGAAGGGACGGCCCTCCTGTGAGAATTGGATTTTTTCTTTGTTTTTAGCTCTCGTAAGCGACTTTGTTTTCTTTTTGTATGCAACGTAAATGACATTCACGCTGTTATAGTACAGTAGTACTGTATACTGTGATATCAGTCACACTGTATACGCCCTCCCATGGGCGTGGTGTGTGCAAGCTCTCGCAAGTGACCAACCAGTGCTCGACCTTAACTTTTTTAATCACTGGTTCTGGGACTAGTAGAGCTGAACATTTACTATTCCGGAGAAAATCCCTGGTAGTCCCGACTCCGGCATGCCAATATTTGCTGATAAAGTGAACAAGTCAAAACAAAGATGGCGGCGATAGCGGCCTTCACGGGAGCTCCTGGGGCTGACTAGTGCCCAGTCCTCGCCTCAGCCTTGTTCAGTCTTCTCTGCCTTTTGTTTTCGGAACATTTGCGAAGAAACGCGTTCAAACAACAATCACAGGACAACATGTTTTTTTTTTTTTTTTTTTGTTAAACATTACAAATTATAGGATAGTTACTAGTCCTGTGACTAGTGGCTCTATTTTTTTGCTAGTCCAGAAGCATTTCGTACTAGTCCAGGACTAGTGGACTACCGCTAAGGTCGAGCACTGCCAACTACTCCTGATTCCACGGGTGATCGCTTAGACGAGAAGCCGACTGATTTTCGCGATATAAAAGGGACTGTTTACAGTCAAATGTTCATTGCATAAGATGACTGGTTGACACATGTTCTATCATTTTAAAGATGTCGCAGAGCCAGGCACTAGTCAGGCTTCCCTTTGAGGGCGATGAACTGCTCGTTTCTGTTATGCCATTCACGGACAGTTCACCCCTAGTGGTGGAACACCCGTCATTTCCTGCCAGGACATCTGCTGACTGGTTACGACAGCATGGACTGAAAGGTATGTTCTACACACAAGTGCCATTAATACGGCTGTGTCACGGCGAGGGCCATTCTATTCGCAGTACGGGCCGGGCCGGACATTGTTGTTTTCAGTGAATTTCATAAAAACTGAAGAACCTCGCGCACATGTGAGATGGTTAAAATCGAAGCAAATATGCCACAACGACTAACAAACTGCGTATAGACAGGACAATATATCCTCGTTCTAGAATTACCAATAATCAATAATAATCAGTAATTTTCGTTCTAGAATTAGCGATTATTGATAATTGAAGAGCAAAAGCCAATTACTGATTATTGGTAATTCTAGAGCGAGGATATACGTTGGCTAGGAAGCCTGGATTTTGAGAGGTCTATGGAATATACGTGTGAAACCTAAATCGAAATTGCCCGCCGTAAGTACTTTACGTAAGTCAAAACATACAGAGACTAAACAAAATACACATATTTTCCTTTGCGAGACTTAACGCCGAAGGTTTTGCCAGGCTGCTTACTCGGGAGTCAAAACGGCCGCCATTTTGAAACAAAAACGCTTGCCGACTGCATGATGGGAGGACTGAGTAGATGCCTGACGACCAGGCTAACTGCGATATATTGTTGGTGTGAGCCTCCTCATAAACCTTCTATGCTTTTGAGGCAAATAAAAAAAAAAAAATTCGTTTCCCCCTTTCGCCCGTTCAAACTAAAACTCAAAAATGAGTTTCTAAGCAAATATTAGCTTTTATGCATTTTTTAAAAGTAAAATCCTATTACCCTAGAGAAAATAAGACTGAGTTTGTACTTTCTCGTCATATTTATTAACACTGTATTAATCGTACCGTATGTATTGTAAACAACTAGACAAAATAGAATAGTTTGTATATGTGTATGCATTTGTGTCATGTCCTCCGACCTAGTAATTTAATCTCAATTTCATGTAAACTGGCATTTTTAACTTTCCAGTTATTTCAGGAAGCCAGTACCCTTTAAATATGTATTTTTCTTACAATTAATAGTTCGTCACATTTGTAAACTTTGTAAGGGTATAATAAATTGTTGTTGTCGTTGTTGTAGATTGTTAAATAAAAGAGAATATCAAATATAACTCGAGTTATAGGAGACGGAAACATTAAACAGTTTTCCTGATTATTGTGTATTCGTTGGCACTGAATTTTAGGAGCTTATATATGGACTTTTATTAAAGAAAAAAGTACAAAATGAAAGAAGGAAAAGAAAAACTGATATTCTCTTTCATACTCTTTTCAGCCAAAGGTCTTAACTTGTATCAGGTACTCTCGCCCAATGCCTACTCGTACGTGGATGGCTATATCTCCTCTATCAATAAGACAGTCCAGTCAAGAGTTCACGAGATGGTAAGAGAACAGAATGCACCTACTGCATATTCAGGTTGAGCATTTAACGGTGTCTGATTTTGTGTTCGTTGCAACGATTGCTCGTGTTTCTGGACACAATTAAACATGTTGCTACCCCAAAACGTAGATGTTCTCAGTTTCCCGTGCTTTGTGTTTCTTTCATTTAATCTGTATTTAACCGAAATTCAAGTAGGTAGAATACTTTTGCTATTATGGGCAAATAATTGCATCGTTTTTAATGGCGAGAAAGTTGTAAAATGTAGAGTGTTTCGCTTCAAATCATATTTTGCTTACTCGCGCGACCGCCATAACGTGGAATGCCAAGCCGCCAACAGATGACAATGTACTTAGCAACGTGACCGATCAACAGTTGCAACTAATATTCAACATATTCATGCAGACACCGTTCAAACCTGAATCCTCAGTATATTTACTGAGGGTATTACGTACGGATTTCAAAACCTGACAGGAAAGGCACTGCTTTGATGAACAAAGTGGCTGCTGTTGTACGTGGTTCTGTGTCCTCCCAATCCAGTAATACAGCAGCAAGTCTGACCGAAACTCTGCACGGCTTTGCTTGTTTCGTAGTTTAACACAAATATAATCTTCTCAAGGGCTGATTTCAGAAAGTATGGACAACGTCGAATCGTAGGAAAGTACAATTTTTGGAAAGGCATACTTCAACTTAGACAGTATAGTGGCCTTCAGGTAACGGCCCTTTCATCCAATAAAATTACGGAGTTTCTCTACACCGAGGTCACGTGACGTTTGTGTAGTGCTACTACTACTACTACGATGTTGCCATATTTTCATGTTGTAATTTGAAATAGTTAAATTGATATTTAAATGATGTAATTTTAGTTTTGGGATTCTCCATCATTGGTGCCATGGTTTCTCCACCATATCTAGGATTCTCCACCATATCGTAGCATGTGTAAGAGTGGAACATCTTTACATAGTTGATTGAAATGTGTTTTGTTGACTACACAATTCACTTTAACGTAGGTACTTTTTCTGTGCTGTATAATAACTTTCTCTACTCTACCATTTTGTTACCACAGAGCATGGCACAGTTTAGATGGCATGATGGGACGGTCAAGAATGTTCACGTGGACCCCACGCTTCTGTTCGACTATCAGGTGTGTGTGCATATAATTTCAAGGCATCTCAACGTGAGAGACTAATGCATTAACTAGAAGTTCTCAATGAGAAGATCGCATCTTATTTTATCGCGGTAGATTAGACTAGTGTCGCTGTCTTGCTACGCTCGACAGCATTTAGCAAATAGGAGATGGCTCTCCATGTTTTATTTACCCAATATATGTTGTTTTGCCGTGCGTCCAAGGTAAACCTTTCCGTGCGTCTGTTCTCCTGATGCACGGATGACGTCATAATCTGAAGAGAACAAAGAATTACGAAAATCATTATTGCACGCTTAGCTCAAGTCTTTTAACCAGTGATATCGCGCGTTCTTGGGTTGCTCCCGTAATTTATATTATAACGTAATTTATATTATAACGTAATTTAGGCTGTACATTTTCTGTATTGCAAAGATTCTCGATCTTTGCATTCTCATTCCACAGAAAAAAGAAGAAGAAGCGACCTTGAAGGCTCGTGTTTCTCCCTAAACTCCTCATTAATATTGCGGTACAGAAACACGGGCAGCCTTGTATTAAAGAAAATTGTGACCAATTTTAATAAGCAGAGGAGCGCGATAGCAGTAGACTGCAAAACAGTTCCTTTGATATCGCGAATATCATTTGAGAAACATGGCCCGGCAGAAGAATGAGCACGCTTGTATTTTATCGACTGATCTTCGCAATATGAAAGGGACTGTTATACAGTCTACGACAGGAGATCATCGATGCGGCTCATATGAATCTGAAACACGAGGAACAGTGAAACCCTAAATCATTTCAACCCAAGCAAACATAATGGCAATATATTTCCTTTTTAGCGTCATCTAGAGGCCACAGTTCACCTCTACAAGAGAAGGGTAGAGTGGCTATCTGTTGGCTGTCGGAAGATATTTGGCACAGTGGTCGAAAAGAGGTTTGTACATAACCTTTATTGCTACAGCCTACTTTCTTCGGCGGGTTGAAATGGGTTATTTAGATTTGAGAATTCGAGGTATACAAAATTAAACCGAAGATATGACAGAAGTGAAAATTATATTCGATTTGGACAGTTATATCTGTCAATTCAGCAGCAAAAAACAACTTTCGGTAGTTCTCACTGAGGTCACCTCCGTCAAAATCATTAAGTTTTTTGGAATATCCGCTGTTCTATTCCATGTATTCCGTTATTCCTGTAGCGATGTTTCATGCACATCATCTATTATTATTAATGTGCCAACCAGACAGGCATTTGTTGCTGACACAAAGTGGCCTTTTGAAATCTTGGTTGGTACATTAGCATAACTATTGTGATATTTGTAAACAAGAACTATCGCTATACCGGTATAGCAATAGTTAGAATAGTCCCATAAGAATGATCCCTTAGTCTTAACGTTTTGTTTATAAACGAGCAGTAGTGTTGTTAGACCTGATAAAACACTTACTGCGAGTTTATTGAAAGGCTTCAAAAACCTTCACGTTTAGACCTAATTTGCTCCCCTCAATGCTACCCCAATACAGATCGCCGGACCAAACCCTTGAGAACTGTTTCTTTGTTTTTTTGTTTTTTATCCCACGGGAAAATGCATAAATTACTCGAACTCCAACACAAAGCCCTAAATTCCTTAGAGACATCACGTCATCTGTATTGGGGCAACAATGAATTAGGTCTACTCTGGTCAAAGGAATACAGCATAATGAGCCAACTGATTAATTCTTTGTAAATTGTTATTCATTATATATAAGGAATTTTCATGAGGATAAAACCTTTATATAAAAACATTCAATTAGGAAAACTTTAAAGTGCACCTAACGTTGATTTATTTTTAATCATAAATATCGATTCTACATCATGTTTTGAGTACTTCTGTGAAGAAAGTTTGGTTTACAGAGAATACTCATAATTATGTTCTACGCTTGTTTGAAATAATGAATAATTGACCTTTCCTGGATTTGAATAGCCTGAATTTCAGCCGTCTCCTCTGGGTTCGTTCCTCCCGAGAGAGACGTCTGAATCCAATAGCCGCTAATGCCGTCCAGTGACGTCAAGGCGGATTAACAATTTAACTTATGCAAATAAAACTGTCACGGCGGTAGTAAAAGTTCGTGAGAAATATTTATTTGAGATTATGCCGACCAAAATAAAAGTCTTACCTATATTATATATCTCCATCCATTTGCTTCTCAAGTGCCTCTTATGTTGTGAAAGCCTTTCCGAAGCAACAAATCGTTATATTATATTTGGAGGCAAAGTACAGTTGATCTTTGTCTTTCCGTTGATCTTTGTACATGTCTCGCGATCTGCCGTTCGAATCGACACAGCTACGAGATATTACCTATGTAAATGATGCAACAGAAAAGTAGAAAAACATGAAAGGGTAATGGTGAATTTTCGAAGAAATACGAAGACTCATTTACGGGAAAGAACAGTTCCTTGAATAGAGTAGCGACATTCTTTACCACTGCGAGTGTGAACAAATAATCGATTGTCAACAACCCCGAGGACGCGACGCGATAAAATGTACATGTTTACAGTTAGTCGGCCGGTTATTGTGCAGGACACTTTCAATCCATTTCCAGATGTTTTCCTTACTAATTCAAGGTCTTTGCCAAAGACAATCACTCCACTGAAACTCGACGATCAACAATCGCGAGTCCAAAGTGAATCCTGCCGTCTCCTCGGCTGATAATTATGATAATTATGCGAAATTATAGAATATGAACCAATCAAAAATCACTACCAGGTTTTCTGGTAGTGACGTCACTGGACGGCATTAGCGGCTATTGAATTCAGACGTCTCTCTCGGGAGGAACGAACCCAGAGGAGACGGCTGAAATTCAGGCTAGGATTTGAATAAATACTTAACATGTTGACTAAAATTACTTTTTTCTTTACTAACAACTCTTGTATATTCTGTATAAATCGATGTTGTGATAGAAAGGCGCCATGGAGAATAATACATTAATGACATAACGTCTACCCAGGGATCGACCCAGGCTTTTACTTACGCGGTCATGGATCAGGAAAGGTCAAATTTTCACGATTTCAAACAAGCGTAGAACATAGAGTTTTCTCTGAAAACCAAAACTGTATTCACAGAAGTACTCATAACTTGATGTAGAATTGATATTTGTGATACAATAAACGTTAGGTGCACTTTAAGAGGCATGAACATGATGCACGTGACTGAGTTGCTAGATCTGATTGGATTACATGTTTATTCAAGAGTTTTTGCAGTAGTAGCTGTTTAATAAACGAGCAGCAGTGTTTTATCAGTTTTAAAAACACGACGGCGTAATCAGGAGTGTTTTCAGATCTGATAAAACACGTGCTGCGAGTTTATTGAACGGCTTCAAAAACATTACTTCTAAACGATTTTTTTTAGAAATTTAGATGAAAAGCGAAGAATTAAATGTTTATAGTTACGTTGTCCGTCACTGACATGCGCAGTTGGAATATGGAGCGAAAATTTGGTTCCAATACATTCTCGACCCCAGACCCTTCTCATATTTCTTACTGCGCATGCTCGACGAAATCGTAAGGCTCTGGGAAGCTCCAGAATTTAGAGAGCCCTGATTGGTGTTTTATAAAACAATAGAGATGACGACATAGCACGTGCGTGCGTAATTATTTTTTTTGCATTTGAAAGGAAGAAAGCAAAATGTCGGACGAACACAAGCGTGTCTGAAGTTAGGTCAAATAATTTCGCCAAGTAATCGGAGAATTTCAATATTTAATACCATAGAGGACAAATTAATCCCTAATTTCAACTTGAAAATTCACGCGTAATTTGTAATTTCACATGTGAAATTACAAACGCCGCCTACTCGCGCTTAAAATAATGTTTTCTGGATCGTAATTTGCTCTCCATAATATTAATGGGTAATCAAATAGTGACTCGTGAAATTATGGATAAATTTCACTTGTGTTTGTCAAAATCTACGTAATTTCATTATTTCGATTTTGACTAACACGCATGAAATTTATCCCTAATTTCACTCGTCACCATTTGATTACCTTAGTATACTAACTATTGAAAATACAGTCTTTCCCTGTCTTCTAACGCGAGTTCAAACATCGAGTTGTCTGCCATTTTGTTTCTGGAGTTTTGAGCATGCGCTGTGAGGACTGTAACCAGATTTTGGCTATAACCCTCATTTGCATATGTGGAGTTTCCCAGAGCCTTACGATTTCGTCGAGCATGCGCAGTAAGAAATAAGAGAAGGGTCTGGGGTCGAGAATGGGTCCAATAATGTTAGGCTGTTTGGTATGAATAACTATGAGCCAAGGGGCCTTTGTTTTCGAGCTCCTTGAGTCATTGCACTTAGGCCTTTGTTGAATAAAGGAAAAAGTCCTCAACCATGAAGTCTTATATAGGGCCACACTCGTACAGTGAAAAGTTGTATTAAGACCCTTTTGTTTTATCGGGTATAAAGGAGCATGCAGTTGCACGTGAGTGATTTGCTTCATCTGATTGGACAAAATGGGCATTAATTATGCATGAGTTTTTGAATGATTGATGATGGTGTTTGCAGGGTGGTTATCATCGTAGACATGTCTATCTGTATGTCATCTGCCATGCCCAGACTACAAGAACACATCAGACTACTGTTAGAACAACAGATGGCTAACAAGACTACATACAACTTCATATGGTGAGTGAGGAGCCTTGTGGTACTTTTAAGATTATCTGGAAGAACCTCATTCAGGAATGGGCCCCTTGTAGGATACAGTCTCGTGGTTGTACTGGTTGGCAAACATATCTTGAGTTCATTTATGTCAGTGAAGGCACTTGTACGAGATTGGTAGTGTTATTAGCAATACCTGTTCGGTTTGTAAATGCTATTTTTCATCTTTAATCGATTGTCGATCTTTCTAAACCTGCTCCCCCGAAGATTGTTTGCCATGGGATCACATGGGATCACAAGCTCAATTCATTGGTTATTGAAGTGATATATCAGCACGTGATTGTTTCCAGTAAAGCCTTTCCCATGGGATCACAAGCTCAATTCATTGGTTATTGAAGTGATATATCAGCACGTGATTGTTTCCAGTAAAGCCTTTCTCATGGGATCACGAGCGCAATAAATTGGTTATTGAAGTGATATATCAGTACGTGACTGTTTCCAGGACAGCCTATAATTCTAAAATCTGGGAAGCTGTTTAATTTGACATATTGTAAAGGTTTGTAAAAGTTTTCATTAAAAAAATCACATCGATAGAGTGTTTATTTTTTGAGTTATGGAGTTTTTAATCATTTGACAGCTGGGCTTACATGTAGCTTGATTTCTAAATGACGTCAAAATCCATGTACTTGTGCCATTTTCATTTTTTAAACTTCAAGTTGATGAATCGAAAAAAGTTGAATCCAAAGGGTTTCGAAGTGTTTCCCATTGATCATAATGGGAAATTCAGCACCATTTGTATTGTAGTCTTATGGCCGCCATGTTGGTGTCCCAAAGAGGTACATACAGTGTAAACCAATATGGCGGCTGCATACTAATTTGTCAAGTGTTATTTTCCCAATAACTCAGTAGAGATGTACACTGTTGCTTCGAAATTTTGGCCATGCGTGTGTTTCTGCCTGATTTACACGCTCTTGTATATATTATGGTATTTAATAATGCAATTGCTTTGGCTATTTCTGTGCAAACGATCTATTGGAAGAATCATTCCTCGTATTATACGCATTGTTGTTTTGTTGTAGTTTTGGTGACAAAGTTGATATGTTCAGGCCATGTATGGTGGAACCCTCGCCAGAGTACCTGGAGGCCACGTGGAAGTAAGACAACACTTTTTCCTTTCATTATACAATGCATACAAGCCTCAATTTTTTAACATTAATATCGATGCTACTCAAGTAAATAGGTGAATAGGAAAATATTTCTTGATTTGAGTGTTGAGTCCATGAGTTATAGAGGTTTCTATTTCCAATATGCTAATTATGTCATAGTAGTCCTCATTTATTTTACAAAAACGTGCTGGCCGAGATAAATATTCTTTTCTAAACATCCATGCATGTTATGACATTGATTTACCAAATATTTCGTATAAATCAGAAACAGTTTCCTTTACAAGAAGAAAGAAATGACCTTTTGTTGACACTTGATGTAGAATCGATATTAATGATAACAAATTGTGCTAATGGCATTTTAAACTATAACAGCCATGAACTCGCATTACCATGATGACTTATAGAGGGAATAGTGCCACACGTGTTCTCAGTTTAGTATGCTACGGTGCTTGTTTGCGTTCAAAGATGAAATAACGTTTCTTGTTACACAGCCATATGTTTTCCAGATACAACGCACGCTCATTAATGCGAGGTCACGTGGCAATCCAATGTATCTGGCGCGGGGTACAATTCAGATGTATCACATCGTGACAGAAGATGGTGTGATGTGTTGCGCACACCACTGGCTAGCTAAAGGCTAGAGGAATTTTTAATTGTTGGTATATAACTGGCCCCTCGGGAATCAGCGAGTTATGTTTCCCTCCATTCTCGATGTTCACCTCGACTCCATGTCGAAGAACATCAAGGATCTTGGGGAAAGAAAACTCACTGTTTTCCTCGGTGCCTGTCATTAAGTATTTGTTATTCGTTACAATGAAAATAGAGTAGTTAATCAATACTTTGGGTCCAACCATTCAGATGGCTTCTTCAGCGGGGTTGTACGGGAAGTAGAAACTTTCTGGATGCCTTCAGACTCGCTGTGGAAAACGAGGAAGAGCTCAAGCATGGAATAGGTAGGGCTACTAACACGGCAGTGATGACTGGGGATTTTTAGAAGATATTTTCGCGTAAGCGTGATAGAAATATGCAAAAAGTCAGAACGTAGAAAAACGTATTTCACTCATCACAAGATAGCAGAGAAAACATGTTATGGTGCAAAATACTACCAAACTATTTAAATGTTACAAAAAACCGGAGAAAAACCAAATGAACAAAATGCTAAACAGAGCCAATATTTGAATTTTTCGAAATGCTGGAAAACGCTGTTTTAGTGTTACAGTAGAATATATACCGTTTCGCATTGGAAGAGCTTCTTACATTGATTTCCCACTATAGTCGTTCTTTCTCCTACTTAGACATATAGTTCCCTCTTAGATTTTTAATTGGAGAATTAAACATTAAACTTGTCCTGTGTTATCGTGCGTTTCAGAAGTGGAAGGAATCTATCTCATTACAAGTGGTGTTCCAGACGAATCCAAGGTACATCCAAAGTAAAATTGGAAACTGAACCTGCTAGTTTCGCTCCTCCCTCCAATATTGATACTCTCTTAGGTTCCCTTGCATCTCAGGATACATTAAAACGAAAGGGGGCTGAATTGTTATCGCTGCCACGGAACTAGCATGCCGGTTACGCTGTTTCGGTTATCCTAGAACACTCTATAGGACTAGCCTGGGTACAGAGGTTCTTCTCGCTCAGTTCACGGGCATAAGAGCTCCAAAGGGGCACTCGGTGATCGCGCCTTCGACGCTCATATGTCCATGAACTGAGCAAGAAGGACCTCTGGCACCAAGAGTATGGCTACCCTCTTTCCCACGTAAACATGTATACCTGGCAAACGTTGTAACCGGATACCAGCAACGTGCCGATGGCCGATACGCAACCGGTCTACCGATAACTGAACGACGACTTACCGAAAATTTCCCGAGAATCTGCCTTGGTTTATCTCCCAATCATAACACCCTATTAAGTAGAGACCATTTAAAAATGGCTATATGAAGATTCAAATGTCATTTTACGGGAATTCGCTTGGCATGTGTGAACAATGTTTCAAAAAATAATGTTGTTCGTAATCGGTTTCATTTGTGTTGTCAAAATTCAGGAAGTTGTTTGTGGGTTCATGAGTGAAGCGCTGGCAGGTCGTAATGTGTCTGTACATACGATCTACTATGAGGTGGATGATGAAGACGGTCTGGTAGCCATACCTGGTCGGTTTGCTGACAGGGAGGGGACAGCGCGCACCCTACAGCACATGGCACACGCCGTGCGGGGACGATTCCACTGGTACAGAAATGGAGGTAGGTTAATTATTCCCCGAAGTGGAGGTAACTAGTAGTGGGTATTCCTCTTTTGCTCTGACGAAGGGCTAACGCGCGAAACGTCAGCTGCTACTCGCATCTCACGGTGGTTAGCATACCTTAATCGACTTTAGTTGATTATACTAGTGGATATTAGGGACCTTATGCAACCAGGACGGTGACGGCAGTGACGACGGGATGTAAAAAACCTGTTTTCACCAGAACTTTAGTGTTTACTAGTTCCTTTATTGGTTTCAAATCCAGATCTTCGAAAAGCATAATGTTTTGTTCATACGTTTACGTTCTGCTGTAGACGTAAACTGCATGCATTTTTACGTGCAGTTATTCTATTTTGTAATTAAAGGCTACTGTTTTACGGCCCTTAAAATCCTCTAACACTGAACTTTAAGATTTAAAGCTAAATAGTTCTGATAAATTTGGGCTGAAAACGAATAACAAAGGAACCGGCAGAACTTCTAGTATGGAGGTTTCACGCTGGCGTCTCTCACGCTCTCTCTGTTGTCAAGGAATGTTGGAATAGCTTGCCCTCCACACAGGCGTTGCTATGGGAAAATCGTCACGTGATCAATTGATGCAAAAGGCCTATTATGTGCGTTTTCCCTAATACCATGCAGGTGTAAAGTTTCGATTGTTTTTACAGACTATTTGCAGAGATATTCTTCATTTGTTATTTGTCCTCATGGCTGTGTCCACCCAATGACGTCACAGATCATCTAATTTGCATATTCTAAAAACCTTAATATCTCTGGAACGAGATTTCGTTTCATAGGCACTTTAAGTTCCACTTCTGCAAAAAGGGAAAGAAAGGAATTGTAATCATTTAAAGACGAGACTCTGGGATTGTGATTTATGAAAACATGTTCGTCTTCGTGAAGGGCCTACAATTCAATGTCCGTATATCATCAGGGAGATGAAGTGAATATAGCAAATACCGAGCACCAATTTAGCCAACAAAAAGCACTTCAGACCTGCTATTGCTGTCAACAGAAATGGCCGCCGTTCTCACTTTCTGAGAATTAGCAAAAATCGTTTAAGCCCGATCAAACGGTTTCAACATCGGTTCAACATTTCCTGAAGCCGATCTTGAAACCGTTTCAAATGGTCTGAAAACATTGCTGAAAGGTGTTGAAAGATATTGAAAGCATGTTGGAGAGAGTTTGAATTCGTTTAAGGCCACTATGATTTCAAATGGTTTCAAGATCGGTTTCAACAAATGTTGTACTGATATTGAACCGATGTTGAAACCGTTTGACCGAGGCTTTACAGCTACCGTGATTGCCTTTGCGTGTACCGTAATCACGTCATGCGTATGCAAACCGTAAATCACAGCGGCTGATACGGAACCGTAATCACGTTATGCGTATGCAAACCGTGAATCACAGCGGCTCATACGGAACCGTAATCACGCCATTCGTGTGCAAACCGTGAAACACAGCGGCTCATACGGAATCCGCTCTGTTCTGATTCACAGCACTTATTGAGAGCGATGACTTGAGGGCTGTGATCAACGAGATGGACAAGGCGTTCAACTACTCACAAAAGGTACTAACCACGAAATGTTTAGCTGTGAATGGCCGTTTTTATCTTAGATACGCATAATGCGTCTAGACGTATTTTGGCAAAGAAAACTTAGTTCGTCCAGTCGCATTATGCGTCTTGTGCCCGTTTTTATACTAGACGAACTAAGAACACACACTAAGTTTATGAGGCATTACTAGAGGCATTATGCGTCTCTGGGCTAATGTTATGACCCGTACTATATTCCAGCTCGCCACGTTCTGATACAGTGATTCACATTGTTGTCGGACAGCTCACTGGGCTCAATTCCGGTTTCTGGGAAACTACCTACCCACCCCTCCCTTGGATATGCATCGTTCTATTAATGATTAACATTAAAGGTTTGGGTGAAGTGTGGGGGAGGGGTGGGGGTTTCCCAGAAACCAAGATTGATCCGCTGACTGTGACCAATCCGGCATTTTTCAAAAATGTCTTACAGATGTTCAACATGACAGGACGTTGGTCTGATTGCGTTATCAGTCATTGCGTTCGAGGATTTTGTAGCCTGTGTGAGCAGCGGCTGTAGACAGGCTAGGTTTTCGCGTAAACACTGAATTACTGTCCACACTCATTACTGTCCTCCGAAATTATTGTCCTACTGATCTAAGCCTAGCTAGGACAATTTACAGATAGTCTATCCCTGCTGTTGTGGCTTGATGCTAAATGTTATGAGCGTCATCTTTCCATTCAGTCATAACAATAACAGACTCTTTAACATAGACCTAATCTACCGTAGCAAATCAATGCTCAATTTTTCAAAGGGTTGATTGCCTTAAAGGGACACTGTCAACACCAAAATGATAAACTTTCTCCTGACGAAAGACAAAAATAACTGCTCAGATTGGCAGAGTATGCGTATGTTTTCCAGGACGAAAGACAAAAATAACTGCTCAGATTGGGAGAGTAAGTTTTTCAGGTATACTGGAGAAAATATGAGACGATTTTGATGAAGGATGGCGAAGATTCGAGTGGATGAAAAATAACGCATTTAAGAGAAGTTTAGAGCAACTTGAACTTGGTTCACTCATGTAACCGAAATTATGTTTCTAGAACTGATAGGCTTTCATAATCCACTTTAATCTTTGCCATCCTCTATGGAAAACGTTTGAAAAACATATCAGGATAATTCAAATGGTACTTCTAACTAAATGTGTTATTTTTCTAGTTTTCTTTAAAATAAGTTTCAAGGTGCAATTCGATTGACACAGTACCTTTGAGCTAAAAGTAGTTCAGCTTCCGATTATTAGTTCTAACATGTTGAACGTATTACACATTGCTTTCGTCGACTGAGCGATGTGATTGCGAGCTTGGACAACAGTCTTCCTTTATTTTAGTGAAACAGTCAAGTTTTTAAACCTGAACCGGTGGACCTGTGTAATTTGAATATTTTGACGCCTACTTTTGCAATTTGAATCCCCTCCCCCCTCCCTTTAGGCTCATTCCATCAGCCGCTTTCTTTTTCTTTAGTTCCCCATACTTTAAGAGTTATTGAAATCTCAGGGTTTCGTGACTTTAATTCGTAACAATTACAAGGTACAGTAACCGCCCGCTCACGGCTTAGCTCAGTTGGTAGAGCACGGTCTAGAGTGCGGGAGGTCGCGGGTTCGAATCCAGGCCGCGTCCTTGGGCACGGACGTATAATCGTTGGCCTTATCTCCATCCTCTTCTAATCTAAACGAGGGGGACGTAAAAGGACCTGTTGTGGTATATCGAGAACGAGTAAGGGATTGTCTCCCTACACAATAGTCTGGTATTCCGACTGAGGTACTAACACTAAATCACTCATGATTTTAGACTGCACGGCAGCACATTGCGCCACAATAGCAGTCCGTATCATACAAATAACCTTGTGAAGCGCATTTGAATATATCCATATAGACTTTGCGCTATATAAATGAATACCTTTACCTTTAAAGTACTATAACGTACAGACAGTAAATTTAGTCCGCTGATATGTAGTGTTTACAACATGAGCGAGAGTGTTGTATCGACCTATGCTAACTCGAGCATAGGTCAGAACTACGGAAGTACAATGCTCTTCTTCGGTAAAAGAACTGAGAAAGTGATGCAAACATAATTATCGTGGTAAACGAGTAAGAAAGAAAGGTAATCATTGTGACGGAAAGTGCCCGTTAGTAACCCGGCTGCCATGTGATTGATATTAGATCCTTACATAGATCCGTGGCATCTGAATTTACCCAGCGTATGATAACCACGTTCTCGAGCTTGACCAGTATCGCCAAACCTCAACTGAGAGACAGGTAGAGTGGACTTGTCAGTCAGTAGACCGCTGTCACTGTGCCACTCACTGTGAGCACTGCTATCGATACAATTACAGCCTGCTCCCCGCTGACATGTGTTGGTCATACCACAGGCGCACTTGCCACTTCCAGGTGTGGCCCCACCCCAGTAATTCTGTTGTACATTGTCACGTGATACCCACCATCCATACCTGTCGGCAACAAATGCAACATCTCCCTGACATTCAAACTTAACGAACTGCTCACAGTTTGTGGATACTCGAGTCAGTGCTGCCAACTGTGCCATCGTTGTACCAGTGTATCGAACATCTTTACTGTACGAACCAGCATCTTCAAAACCATCTACAAGAGTTCTAGCTTCGCTATCATGACTAATCACCGTCACCCCCACCCCTTCCCTGTCAGTCATGTCACAATACAACCTAAACTGTGCCTGTCCTGACTGACCGTCAGGATCGATGACGTAATTGCCAGATGGCGTAGAGGGAGAGATTCTCTTTAATTCACTACAAGATTTAGGTTGTCTTACACGTAGTGTTGTCGTGGCCTTTATGGATCGAGGAACGTTACTTGCAGTACAAGAATAGACTCCCGCGTCTTTTGAAGTACTTCTTGATATCACAAGAGTTCCATTTGATAAAATATTCACAGAGACTGGTAGCGGTTTTCTATTTTTTTGCCATGTTATTTCCGTGGCACCAGTTGCTTTGCAGTGAAGAGCAATACGCTGACCTAGCGTGATAATACTCTCTATTGGTGGTTTAACAACAAATTTCAAGGGAGTTATTACCGTTATCTGAACACGAGATGTTACTTTACCGAGGAGATTTACCGCATGACAGAAGTAATCACCGCCTTCATCCATTCGTATTCTTGTTATCATCAAGCTACCTGTTCTAATATTGGTTCTTAATGTTGGTAGTTCCCCAAAGCTCATGGACCATTTTATAATGGGGCTTGGAAGACCAGAGGCTTGACATGTGAGGGTGACGTTGGTCCCTTGTTCAACTATGATGGACCTTGGCTTGTGAACGAAATGTGGTGGCACTGAAAAGTAGAATAGTCTGTTTAGAAATGTCAATGGGTTTGTTGTGTTTATACTTTAAATAGGAGAACAAACTTTAGAGAGTCCATGTCGACCGTTATGCTTTGAGTGTAGATATCGTTACATATCTTCTTGGAATACTAAAAACGAGACTAAATTATATCCGTATTGTTTCTACGCTTTCAAGCTCGGAATTTCATATCATACGAAATTTGCTCGAGTCGCGTAAAGCATAACGGCCGTCAGAGAGACTTTAACAAACAGTTCAGTTTTGTACGCTGCTTGCTTGTGGTAAATATATTTTGTGAACTTACCTTGTACGGCAAGAGTAGTCCATTCCTGTACCACCCCCCAGAATACTACTTGCCAAACAACCGTACTCCCCCTGATCGCTTGACGTCACATATTTGATTGACAGTCCTCCACTTGAATGCACCACGTGACGTCCTACTGGAAGTGTGGAGTTCCTACGTGACCATGTGACCTTTGGTTTTGGGTTTCCCTTGGCAACACACTTGAACCAAGCAGTATTACTGTTATTGACAACAAGAGGCTTTGGTAGAATCACAATTGTAGGGGCTGAAATGGGTTCTGCTGGATCTCCTTTAAGAGCAGGTGGACCTCTTGGACCCAGTGGCCCTGGTGGTCCTTTAGGACCATGATTCCCTTGAGTCCCTGGAGGCCCCTGCTTGCCAATTGGACCATGTTTTCCAATAGGGCCATGGTTCCCCATGGGACCTTGTGGTCCTCTTTTACCAGGTGGTCCTCGTGGTCCTTGTCGTCCTCTCCTGCCCCTGCTGCCTCTTGGTCCTCGTAGACACAGTTTGTGGTTCTTGGCGCATACTTCATTCTTGAGAATGTTTAGTAGCTCTTGTCTGATTAGAGGGCGAATGAGAGGAATGTTTCCTGATGATATGTTAGTTGATAATGTGTTGATACTCCGAGGTGCTCTCATAGGTAAACCTGGAAATAAGTGATGAAACGCATGCAGTGTAAGTAAATAATAGACAAGTATTGTAATACTAGAGTAATATATCCCAGATTATGTCATAGATGAAAAGGTTGAGGTGGAAAATCAGTATGTTTTTTAATACTTTTTATTTCGATGCCAGATATTGTTCTTAGTTTATGCCGAATTTACAAATAGTATGTATCCTGCAGAGAAAACTATTTGATTGGCATTTGCTACTTTTTGTTGTTGAAGAGATAAGCCGGTTATCACCGAATAGTAATTGTTCATAATAATAATAATGCCTATATTTATATAGCGCCATATTTCCACAGTTGTCCAGGAATATTATCTTAAGTTTGTTTAGATCGTTTGGTTAATCACGCATCAGTGAATTTAGTCACGCTTGGTAACATGTCACATGATATTCAGTACATGCAAACTGTAGCGTGTGTTTCTGGCTAGCAAGCTCTGAAGAATAGTGCATTGTATTATTAAGTCATAGTGACGTACAGGAAATATTTTGCATACCAGGGGATTAAGAGACAAAGAGATGATTGTATTGTAGTGAACCATGAATGCGTTTGGTAAGAAAGGAGACAAGAGTCTGGACATGTAGGATAAGTATTGTAACGAGTGTAAGGCGGACGGTGCTTGGCAGAATAAATGAAGATAGATACAGTCCCTTGAGTGAATTGAGTCCAGCGCAGGCAAAAGCAGGAGGCCTTTTGCAACAACAGTCTCATGGCGCTTTACAATTACACTAACTGACATCCTGACAGTTAAGTTACAGTTCATAGAGTGTGCCTGGTAATTAATACTTTTAATCTGCCTTTTCATGTCACTCAGTAGAGTGGAGCGAGTGACCTTCGAGTTAGAATATCAAGAGCAAGACAAGTCCTGCATACAGTTCAGTATAAAATGCCAACTTCATTAAACAATACAATGAGTAGTTTCAATAAAGGCGTATGGCCTTTAAGCTGGTGGGCCTGCTTTTGTTCCTCACACACTCCCCACTACATTAACTGTTGGACACGCTACACTCGACTCACGGTTGATTTTTACGGAGGGAGGAAAACCGGAGAATCCGGAGAAAAACCCTCGAGTGCAGATAACGAATCGACAACAAACCTAACTCACATACGGTGCCCGAGTCATGAATCCAACCCGGAACCGCAGAGATGAGAGGCGAGTGTTTTACCACTGCGCCAACCTGCATCCCCTTACAAGAATACGAATAACTAATTTTCTTCCGTTGTCATTCCTTCATAAAGTATAATCGAATTGTTGTTGTGCCTACCTTCAGAGTGTAAGGTTTCGTTGTCATTCCTTGTCTCTCTGTTGTGTTCAGGTTTGGGAAGTATTCCTTTGTTTACCGTCTCGTGACTGGTAGCAGCTTGGTTGCCATTTGTGTGGAGTTGTTCGTGTACATAGAGCCTGTACTCCACATGTATTACACCGACTAAACACACCAGCGATACAACCAAACCTACACTAGACAACACATTACTGTTATGTGTCTTCATTGCGTTGTTATAAACACCGCAGTAAGTTGTGATTACGTTTGATGTCTTTAGGCGGAAGATAGAGACAGGAACTACGCGTGATGATTGTGGTGAGGTTAGTGTGAGGGTTAATGTCACAAACTTTTCGATGTCCCTCGTGAATCACTTCATACAGTCGAACAGTAACCATTGATTCTTTTGGCTTCGGTGCCTTGATGTCGGCATGGCAAACTGACAAGGTGTGAACATGAACCAGATTTAATTGCCAAAAATAGAACGACTACATAAGAAATTTCAAATTCGCCTTAGCCTTAGGGCTGCCATGCTAGGTAAAGACAGCCACCTTTCCCTTTCCCCTGATAAACGAATACCTTCCATCTTTTCACCCGCACCGGCAAATTTGCTATTTTTGCTTTTTGTTAATCGATTATCTTGTATCTGTTTACCCACAGTTTGATGTCGGTATGGCAAACTGACAGGGTGTGAACATGAACCAGATTTAATTTGAACGACTGCATAAAAATAATTAAATTCCCAATTTTTTCTTTTCTCTCTCGAATACATTGCATATCTTTACTTGCACCCGCACCTTTTTACCCGCACCCGCACCTTTTTACCCGCACCCGCACCGTCTACCCGCACCCGCACCCGCACCGTCTACCCGCACCCGCACCGTCTACCCGCGACACGCGACCCGCGACCATTAGTCAAACTCCTTTAGGCGGAAGATAGAGACAGGAAGTACGCGTGATGATTGTGGTGAAATCCAAGAAAGCTTGAATAACATGAAGTATCAAATAACGTTGTGATTCTACGCAGAATGCGATGAAAGAGAGACCCGTCGTATCCTCATTTGCATGTCAGTGAACACCGCAATAGTCTTGAATAGAGGCTAGTTTACGATAGAGATGTGGTTGTGTTTTATGTATTCGGCATAATATAGAGCAGAATAAATAGATAGGAGGTATGTCTAATAACAGAGTGAGCGAGAGAACACTCGAAAAACAGGAAGTATCAGATTACGTTGTTATGAGAAGAAGCTTATGAAAAATGAATTATATCGCAAATAACATTGGGATTGAAAGAGTGTGTGTAAAACTAGTAAGGGAAACGAAAGACGACATTAGGTTACATGAAACAATAGTATTTTAAGTATATTGTGCTTGTCTTATTATTAACAAGAGCCCATCTGGGCTTTCACTCGAGCCACATGAGATTGAAGATGAAATACACTTTCATTTGAAATCCTTTTAGTAGTAACCGAAGGGAAGCATTATTAGCTGAATTTAGCAGTGGCGGTAGCACGGTGACATGCATTCTCTGCTCCCCTAGTATATATATGTAATTTAATATTTTTGTTTTTCTCGTGTATGTAAATTAAAGAAGTTGACCTCTACTTATTCATGTAACGCACGCTTACAATTTAGTCTGCTGTTCTCCAGGTTCAGAGTACTAATAGATGAGTGTCTCAAATGTATGTTTATATTTGTCCCATATTATAAGTTGTATCCTGTCCACCTATGATGGAGCTATCACTATATTTCTCTACTGTTCATTCTACCCTGCGGCTCTTTATCGCAGCTCGCGTCCATATTGGTAGTTATTAACTGAAATGCCTGTTGGTTATCTATATTTAAAAGCTTTAACCCTCCTTCCCAAAACTGCAGTCTGCTCATTATATTACAGAACTATAAAGGGAACTGTTGGAAGCCTTTAATTTCTCGAACCAAAACCTCGGCCGTGAGAGGATTCTTGTTTAAGTTTACCTTGAGAGTTAAATAGTGCTTCGCTCATCATAAATTATTCTGTACTGAGTGTTTATTTCCCCGGGGTATTTCTGGCTTCGTTTTGGCGAGCGACAGCCAAAAACACGCTCAAAATTATTTTAGTGTTGGCCTACAGATCACGGTGTTTGCACTGGTATGTATTATAATACCCTGGATACCAGAGGCTCGAAATCGTCGGGGCGAGCGAAGCGAGACCAGCTGAAATCAAGATTTCAGTACGAGGCGCGAAGCGACGAGCCTCTGGCCGCCCGAGTAGAGATTTTCGTTTCTTCCGGTACAGAATCTGTACCTCGTCCCTGATTGGTTGATTGAGTTGTGGCCATGGAAACTGAGGCATTCGGATCAAGGAACATTTTTATTGGCTTTCATCTTGAGATCGTGTTACAAACCGGTTCACGAGTCTTGACAGATTATACACAAACGTTAATGTTTCACAGTGCTGTACAATTTGAGTTAGCCTCGAAATAAACGAGTTGAAGTCTGTTCATGTTCTTGAAGCGGCGTGATGTCTTCTCAGTACGGCCTACTGGCCTGATTTTCCAACTCATACCTGGTATTTGCTTCTTCCTTCACGTTCGATTATTGTACTGGTGGTTTGCCCTGATTTACTCCCACATAACAGAGCTAGAACAACGAGGAATCAAAGCATGCTCATTGGGAGATCCAAACATATCAAACCCGACGAAGTAAATCGAGGAGAAGTTTCCTTTATCTTCACAAATCCCGACAACGGCATGTTTTATGTTTTGAATCACACACGACTTCACCACGTGAAAGTGACATGCAAATTAACCGCTAAGTCGAAACCAGTTTGACTAGACTTGTAAACATAAAAGCGAGGCTATGGGCATGAGATTGAGGTTGGCTATTCGAACGGCCAGAGGGGCTCAACGGTCGTAATAATAATAATAATAATAATAACTTTATTTAAACTGTAAAGACCGATCAGTTAATCGAAAATGATTAGCTGGTATCAACCGGTGACCAGTATTATAGATAATGTATCTAAAAAATCTCAATATATAATAGTATAATAATAAATGTATGAATGAATAATATTATAATAATAAAAAATACATATAACTGTACAAAGCTTAAAAAGGATATCTAAAAATTTTTCGTAAACTACATTGATGATTGTTGTCATCAAGTTCTAAAAAATGCTTGAAAATGCCAGCCTTAAAAGTTGATAGTGTTTGTAACTCCCGCAGCTCTCTAGGTAAGTCATTCCATTCTCGTCACGCAAAACAAAACTTCTTCGGGGAATCAAAACTCTTTCGATCGCGGCACATTACAGTATATTCGTACCTGAGCCCCTCTGGAACCAGGGTAGTAATCTGACCGAGAGTAAAATGAAATGTGGCATAAAACCTACGAAACGTACCTCAAACAAGAATACCGTCCGATGGCAAAATCTATCAGCGCCACGAGGTCAACAAATCGACAAAGAAATGCAGATATAAACACGCAATAATTTCAACCTCACCGTACCTTAATTCATGACCTGACAAGACACTGTTCAGTTTCACTTTCCCTCTCAGCTTTGCTCTTGAGTTGAAGTTGAGTTTGGCTTCGTTAAAGACGTCTTATTCAGTTGTATGGTATAATTTGTGCAGTATATTTGAGTATACCAACCCACAGAGATTCAAATAACAAAGCCGTGGCGAAATAGAAGCCTAAACGAGAAATATTTTTTACCCCTACAAAAACACAACATCTTGCCATTTCTATCTAAGAAGCCTTTGGTTTCAGCAGCAAAGCAACACGCTAAATTCCAATTCGATATGTGTGGATTAGCCGGATCCTGGCTTTGAGTTTGAGTTTGATCATGCAGCCCCTTCAGGTCGTCGCGTTGTATATAAAATCACTGGCCATCTGGGTAAAAAACGCGGTCCTTCGGCTCCGACAAGAGCGCCAGTTGAAGTATCCTGAGCCTGTTGGAAGGCTTTCGCACGGTGAAGTTAAATAAAACATTAAACTGCTTAATTTTTTTGAGAGATGGAACTCCAAATTTGAGAGAAATTTCCTCGCGGGTCGACCATCTTGATTTACTGTATTAAATTGTGTAAATAAATTAACCTGGAGAGTGTTACGTGACCAGCACAGTGCAAGCTGATTGGTGGTGTACCTGAAATTTAATACATGGGAACAAAGAAAAAATAACCGCATGGGTCAAAAGTCAAAATTTAGTTGCATGAAACAAAAAAAACAAAAAAATAACCGCTTGCATTTTAAGACTCGGTGCTGCCACAGGCAGCCCGAGTAACAAGAGCCCATCTGGGCTTTCACTCGGGCCACATGAGATTGAAGATGAAATACACTTTCATGTGAAATCCTCCTAGTAATAACAAAAGGGAATAATTATTAGCTGAATTTAGCAGTCTTTAGGAGTGGCCGGTAGCGCGGTGACTTTCATTCTCTGCTACCCTAGGATATATGTAATTTAATATTTTTGTTTTTCTCGTATGTAAATTAAAGAAGTTGACCTTTTAATTTAAACACTACTTATTCATGTCACACACGTGTACAATTTAGTCTGCTGTTCTGTTATACTGCAGGTTTCGAGTACTAATACATGATTGTCTCAAATGTATGTTTATATTTGTACCATATTATAAGTTGTATCCTGTCCATCCTGTGATGGAGCTATCAGTGTCAATTTGTGTGCCTCTGTGTAACTTTATCTGCTGTTGTTGCTAAACATGATGAGCCATTATTGTCCATATTGGTATTTGTTGGATTAAAGATTATTAACTGAAATGCTTTACCCTCATTCCCAAAACTTCAGTCTGCTCATTATATTAAAGAACTATAAAGGGAATTGTTGGAAGCCTTTAATTTCTCGAACCAAAACCTCGACCGTGAGAGGTTTCTTGTTTAAGTTTACCTTGAGAGTTGAATATTGCTTGGCTCATCATAAATTATTATGTGCTGAGTGTGTATTTGTACGTGGCTTCGTGTTGGCGAGCGACAGTGTTGCTCTCACAGTTCAGGAGTTAGATGCCTTCAGACTTCGATAGAGGATAGTAACCCATAACTGCTCAACCACAGTATATATATTTGCTAGTAAATCGCTATATTTCGCTATAAATCAGCTATTCAGTATACCTGTATAACGTACACAGAGAGATCGTACGAGATCGGTAAACCAGCCAAAAACGCGGTCAAAATTATTTTAGTGTTGGCCTACCGATCACGGTGTTTGCGCTGGTACGTATTATGACCGAGAGTAAAATGAAATGTGGCATAAAACCTACGAAACGTACCTCAAACAAGCTGATAGTGTCCGCAGAAGATGGCGACTGGACTGGAAATAAATCTATTAGCGCCAACAATTAATGCATAATTTAACGCATGCGCAGAAATGTTGCTGCATGAAACAAAAACGATAACGGCCTGAAGATTTAGACTCGTGCCTGCCACAGGCAGCCCGAGTAATAAGCAGATGTTCGCATCATTTTGTATGAGAGGTCAGTGTCAAGGCACAGCAGCTTAAATTGCCATCGTACCGTTATTTCCTTCCTTGTAGAAAGCAGATCACTGGAAAATGAAACATGTACAGAACTATGTAAAAAGACTGTCAAATGCTGACATTTTATAAACACTTTACAGACTGTTTAACGTAGTTGTTCAAATCTGTTAATGCTTCGATTATTCCAATGATATGTATTACAACTCTGGTATTTTTTGCTAATTAGTTTTTTGTTCTTTTTCAGACTGCAATGCTTCTTGAAACTGTACGTAGAAAAAAGTTCGATACGGTAAGTAGATGGCAAAACCAACAGAAAACAATGGAAGGCACAACCATAACAAGATGCGATTTGTGCAAAGAAATCTAGATTGGCGTGAGCATAATCAGATAATGATTTTGATCCCATACACACATAATCGGTTTTACTTGGTCTTGTTCCAGTATTAATTTCATGGTGTTATTCGATGCTTATTGACTGAGGGAGGGCCGAACGGGATATTATTTGACTCGACGTCAACCTACGGACCGAGCACAGCATATACAAATTGACCGAGAGCCAAATATTTTCCCGCTCGACCCGACCTTATAAAGTTAAAAGTGTTTATCATGTGACCACTTTCAAATGGCAAATCAACAAGCAAATAATTCGAGCAAAGCCGACGGCTATAGTTCCGGCCTCCCCTCGTTGGATACATACGGTCGCCATCACGTGACTTTTGTAAAAGGTTTCGCAAGGAAAGCGCGCCGGAGCCGTATGGGAAATATGATTATTTAACAATTAGACCCGCAGCCCGAATGGGCTACGAGTCAATCGCCGAATGGGCTATTTAACTCGTAGCCCATGAGGGCGAGAGGTCTAATTGTTTTAGTATAAACTAACTAGTCGGACAGTAGAAAAAAATAGAAAGAAACAAATTGAAGTTGAATTTTTTTTATTATGTCGTGAAAATGCGTGCGGTTTTTCTCTACCATGGGCTATCACTAATAGACCTATAGTAGCGTAGCCAATCAGAACGCAGGATTTGTAATAGTCCACTAGTTGGTTTATACTAATTAACGATTAAACCCGCAGCCCGAATGGGCTACGAGTCAATAGCCCATGAGGCGCAGCCGAATGGGCTATTTAACTCGTAGCCCATGAGGGCGAGAGGTCTAATTGTTTTAGTATAAACTAACTAGTCGGACAGTAGAAATAATAGAAAGAAACAAATTGAAGTTGAAAAAATGTTATTATGTCGTGAAAATGCGTGCGGTTTTTCTCTGCCATGGGCTATCACAAATAGACCTATAGTAGCGTAGCCAATCAGAATGCAGGATTTGTAATAGCCCACTAGTTGGTTTATACTAATAACAATTAGACTATGAGCTCGAAGTTTCTATCGGCTGATAGTTGACGGGATAAAAAAAAACTGAAACAACCATAGGGGATGATCAAAGTCAGGTCCCGGCTCAACCTCAGATCGAATTGGAATTTAACCCGGAGAAAAGCTCTCGGAACAAGGGTGAGATACCAACGAACTCAACTCACATGTTAACGGGACTCAAACACTCCTTGCCACCCGACTCCTCACCGAGTCAACCATAGAAACTGAGAGCTAGTAGTCTAATTGTTGTAGTAGAAATCAACTAGTTGCTAAATCTCAACGTTGAATCTCAAACTGAAACACAAAAACTTATTTGTAATTTGACGACTTGGTGTTTGAAAACCGTCTTTCTCGTTACATTATCTATCACAGAATAGATCTAGTGAGTAGCTTAGCCAATCACATTGCATAGAACCGGTTATTGTCCATTTTAGCCACTTGATTCTGATTGGCTGAGAGTTGTGTGCGAATGCGTGCGCATCTAGTCATGGCGGACGAGTCACTCAACCATCTGATGTGTTGTTGGCGGTCGTGACTAAGCCACCGCATTTTTGAATGTAGAATTTCTCGAAGTTAAAAAATGAGTAATAAAACGATTTTTTTATTGGCCTAATCTGTTTTTAGAACGAATTGTAAACTAACCAGTTTAACGTGATTTGAATAGGTCGAGTCAACGGACAGTGAAAATCAACTAGTACCCAGGCCTCCCACGGCTGGTAAGGTCAAGATGGCGCTGACTCCACCACGACACACGGCGCTCACTAAAGCACGAATGGTAAGCAAAACAAGAACATCCTTTCATAACAAAACCCAGATTTCTCGCTTTCTGATTGGCTCCTGGTCAGATCAGTAAAGTACTAACGATGATAGTGACGTCATGTGTAGTGACGTCACCTTACACTCTATTTAAATGAGACAATAAGACCAGCGAAGTCATGACATAAATTACTCAAGGAGAAAGCTGCTCTAGTACATGATAACATTTCTCTTACGAATTAGGTATAAAGTGTTTATAACTCTTAAGTTATCCTTTTTAAAATGTTATTTTACTTATTTAATTGTCAGTTTATTTATTTTCTCGTTTTTTTTTTTACTTAAATACGAGGGCCATTATACAAACTACCTGGTCTATATACAGGTCAAACGGAGTCCAATATTCGCCTACCGGGAACTTGTACAGTAACTCATCAGTATGAATACAAATTTTATACATCTGCTTTATTAAATTTTCTCTTTAATTTTGTACAGTTAAATATAATCATTTGTAGGTGTTATGTAAAGATAACCTTCTAAACTAAGTAAATAAAGTTTCATTTATTTTCTTAATAAGGTGGTTTTCTATATTTTTTGAACTTTCGAACAATAATGTGGAACTTGTGCATCAAAAACAGATATGCAGTTTCGCATTTATGAATAACACGAAATTGAAAAGTAAAGTTTAGCGTCTGTGATTTGTGCATTTTAACGTAGGTTTAATCGTTCCAAAAAAAAAAAAGTTCAATAGTGTTATTCACTTGTTTTTTTATTGCTCAGAAACAGGTCCACTTCTTACCCAACATAAACGAAACATCAACCGAAACTATTGTAAGACAAAATTTCTTTATACTTTTCACTGCACTGTCAAATGTTTTTTACACTTGAGAGCTCACTGGTCAGTTCATCTCAACAACACTTCTACTGTCACTCTTAAGAGAAGAAAGTCGCTAGCTCTTGTACCACGAATGTGAACCCTATAAAAATGAGATTTATACATGTTCACTTGAGCGTTACAGTGGCTTTCCTAGCGTACACTGGAAAAATCGAACCATTTACAGACCATTTTTAGATACTCTGTAAAAGGACTGTAAAATATTTGTAAAATGTGAGCATTGTAGACATTTAACAGAATATTTGCCAAATGTCTGTGAATGTACAAATTTAATTTCTCTAAATTTACTACTCTGTTATATGTTTGTAAAAAAACATACTTTTTACATACTTTGTACAACTTTTTACATAATTTACATACTTTTACACACTTTTTACATACTGTGTACATACTTTGTACATACTTTGTACATACTTTGTACATACCTTTTACATACTTTGTACATACCTTTTACATACTTTGTACATACTTTGTACATACTTTGTACAGACCTTTTACAAACTTTTTATATACTTTATACATACTTTGTACATACTTTTTATGTATAGTTTAATAAACGAGCAGCAGTGTTTATCAGATCTACAAACAGGAGGGCGCAGCCTGAGTTTTTGTAGATGTGATAAAGCACTGCTGCGAGGTTTTTAAACGGCTTCAAAACGTCGATGAATAGAGTCACGTAATTCGGTTATTTTGGTGATACGACCTATTTCGCCGGAGAAAATCCAAGTTATAGTTTATGTAATTGAGGATGAAATCTCTATCACATTTTAGATTCCTTCTCGCTCAGTGATTTCCTTTGTTTTTGCCGTGATACCTGTATAGGAGATATGCACGCTCCTGGTTATGGGCCCCTGCCATGCCGAACCAGTCCCAGATTTAATTGGCTTCATGTCTCAACTAATAAAATTCTTTAACTCGTGTGATTTTTCTCTTAACCCTCGGTCTTTTCTATGATGTGTCGAGTTTCTATACAAAAACCGTTTACGGCTGCTCCCGCGATTTCTACCGCTGACTGGACATGCGCAACAGTTTACAGACCTGTCGACTCATTCAAGATGTGGCATTTCTTACCCAGGGCACTCGGCCACAAACAGCAGCCTCTCAAGGTCGCCCCAGCTCCGCCACGACTGTAAAGAAGACCAGGCCCCACAGTGCGTCATCCCAGACTAAGGAATCGTCACTGAAGGCTCTGTGTTGGAAACCATCCACAGCTTACAGCTCCACGTCCCTAATACCTGCACGTGAGTTGTTTGTCGTGCTCCACAAGTGTGTCCAACATCACCTTAACTGCAGGGCTTTTCAGATTCACGCCATGCAACTGTCATGTGTCTTTCCTAATTTTCAACATAGCCCTAGTCTGCATTGCAGGCGTTTTCCTCCTCACCCCTCCTCTTTTTCCTTCTCCTCCGATCCCTTCACCCCCCTTTCTTTTTTGCCCTCGCTCCATTCTTCCATCGTCCAAATACGGAGTATATGAAATATGGGGCTCCCGTAATAGAGCGCCTGCATTGCTAAAATAGCCCAGATATCTCTGATGCAAAATCACATTTAGATCTTTATTGATCAGTATTCATTTTAACCTTCCACAGCTTGGAACCAGTGTAGTAATAACAATAATGTTAATTCATTTGTGTTTTAGCACCGTCTTCCAAGAATAACGTAAACATCGTCAAGGACAAGAAACCTGGCGCCGTTAGAACAACTCAACAGGCTTTCTATACTGAATTCAAAAACGAAACAGGTAAGCGATGAAAGTAAATGTATTTTACCTATAAAGGAATGGAAAAATATGAGAACGTTTACCGTAACAGTTACTTGTTTTTTATCACTTAATGAGAGAAAATGAAATATACCAAAAGAGCAGGCTTTTAAAAATTATAATCATACTCTTTAAAGTGCATATCACCCTTTTGCAATTTTGATAGCTTATGAACCTCCGAAACGTACTTCTGTGAAGAAAGGTTTGGTTTAAAGTGAATAATTTATGCTCTACGCTTGTTTGAAATCGTGTAAATGTGACCTTTCCTAACCCATGACCGCGTAAGTAAAAGCCTGGGTCGATACCTGTATAGACGTTATCTCATTAATGCATTATTCTCTATGGCGCCTTTTTATCACAACAACATCGATGTATAGAAAATATACACAGTTTTTGAGTTGTTAGTAAAGAAAAAAGTCATTTTAGTCAACATGTTAAGTATTTTTTCAAATGATTGCAAAGCCGAATTAATTATATGACGCCAAGATGACGTCTACCCAAGTTTCGACCCAGGCATTTACTTACGCGGTCATGGGTCAGGAAAGGTCACATTTACACGATTTCAAACAAGCGTAGAACATAAAGTATTCACTTTAAACCAAAACTTTCTTCACAGAAGTACTCAAAACTTTTCGGAGGTTCGTAAGCTATCAAAATTGCAGAAGGGTGATAGGCACTTTAAGTAATGATTCGCGTAAGAACTATGGCAAAATCCATTGTTCTGCGGCATTGAGCCTCCCTCACATAGGATTCTCGTGTCTTGTAGAATATAGATACACTGGGCGATAGGGATAAATATTCTGAAATAAAGTTTGTAGAAAGTGCTTGATTCATTCCCTTTTAATGAGGAAATCCTTTTCCAACCAATATAGGAATTGCCGAACACAAAAGCTACGCGGAAACTGGCACATTTGATCCTCACATACGATTTCCTTTATAAACGACATATGGAACCACCATGTAAATCATTTCATCAAACTTTAATAAAATCAGAGAAAATTATACTTCTCTCTTACTTTTTGGACGATTTTTATGTTTAAACCAATGAAATCAAAGAGTTTTAACAATACACAATTAACCCCTCACTGCATTCCTTTGCCGTTGGTGCTATCGTTCTTAATGAAACATTGCTAAAAAAGAAATAGGAAATCACTTCTAATGCGGAACTTCTGCACGTGCGAAGTAAATCATATACTACTCGCTATGCAGTCATGCGTAACTATGACTATATAATAGAGCGGTTCGCGCTCATCGTTGCATGATGGGTAATCGGGTCAACCATGGCGGGAAATAGTGTTTGTATGAGATTTCAATGTTGAATTTTTACCCAAAAAATTGCGAACTAGAGAAATCTAGTATCCCAAATCAAAAGAAGGGCTGTATGTCTTTTCACTATTGATTTGTTAGGTTAGAAGAAGTAGTCTATGCTCGACAATCTTACAGATTTGTCCATATCAGTATTCACTGTAAAGAGCCGCGATCAAATTATGAGTGAAACATATTGGCAAAACTAAGTAAGATTGTCGAGTGTAGACTACTTATTCTAACCTAAAAAAATCAATAGTGAAAACACATACAGCCCTTCTACAGCTACAAGATAGTCGGTTAAGCTGCTGGCGCTGCAGGATAGAGATTAAACCATCGGCATCTGGGCCGCGGGGACGGCTGAGAAGGTTTTGCGTTAGGGAGTTTTATTTGCGCCTTTGCCCCTCCCTATCCCTCCCTCGTTCTTCGGCCATGCATGGCCTTCTGCTTCTTTGGCCTGCGGACGCTCATTTCCCATATCTCTATCCTAGTCTGTAGGCCATTGTGAAGCAGGAATGCAGTGGGATTAGAATACTGCTGGAAGAGATAATAAATTCGCTGATTCATGCCCTGTTTGCGGTGTACCTGAAAAGTGCTTCAGCGTCTCTACATATAGCGTATTTTCGAGTCGACAATTGCACACTTTCTATATATGCTTCACTTCTCACGCACAAAGGTTTCAATTCGAGACTTGGGGTAAATTAAATTAGTTCTATTTTCCGAGAAAATAAATTTACTTCGCGGCGTCATACTGAAACGTTTATGCGTGACAAGTGAAGCATATATCGAATGTGGGATTTTGGTCACATTTGAGGATTCGGGCATGAATCAGCACATGTTTACTCTCTTCTTGTATCGATGGTGCTCTGATCGCGCGCGCCTACGAACCAATTGAAAATATATTTTGAACGTTCCATAGAGAGAGTTAACCATGTGGTAGACTCATTGCATAAATGGCTTCTAATTTAAATAACCATCGTTTTGGAATCTTTAGTCTCACATTCATGTGAAACCGCTTTTGTGAGGCCCTGTTAGGAGTGAATTGTACCAAGTGACACGGCGTTGAAACAGCGACATGAAGGAAATGAAATAACGACGAACGTCTGGAATTGTGAGAGCGACAGAGAAATAAGAAAATAATAGACGAAATTCCGACAGCGACATGCCCACCTTCCGAGACTGTGACACGACTAGTTTTGAAACTCAGACAGGGTCACAGGGGACATGCATACCCCCACCCCACCCCCCTGAAAGTGCCTCTTTTGTGTGGCAACGTGAACACGAGGCCAGACTCTCCAGGACGATACCTATTTAAATTGGACGCCATTTCTGCAATGAGTCTATACATCACTTTGTTTCAGGTGCCGTGTTCACGCAGTACCCAACTATTACAACAAAGAAGCCGAGGAAACCCATCACGCATGCGTACATACCAGACAAAGAGGAAGTGGTTACCACGAGAGAGGTAGCTAACTACGTCACAGCTATTAATAGAGCAGATTTCGTATGAGTGGGACAAACTACAGCACTCACTACAGCACGGTTACCGTACGGTATGCCGTGACATTGAAATGGTTTCCCATTGTTTTTGTCCTGCTGATCCAATCAAATCACTGAATTACGGTACAGCACGGTTGCGGACATGCCGTAGTTTGTCCCACTCATACGAAATCTGCTTTAATTAGTTGTGTGTTTATTACAACATACATATTCATGTCTTCATTTAAATATGGATAATCATCAGTTACATAAATATGAGAATGTAGTAAATTACATATGCAAGTGTTTTGCATCATTGAAAGTCTTGTTGCAGGGCACTAAAAGTTAATGCGGTAATGATTCGATTTAGCGCCCGGGGCGCTTATTTCATTTTTGGAGCTGAAGGGGGGCGCTTCTTTTTTTGAACACGTGAACATCTTGGAAAAAAATATACACCAGTATATTATTTATGTTATCAAATGTAAACAGTTTTAAGTCCTTTTTTCTGTATTTATTTCATTAACCGTGTGTACTACTTATTCACGGAATGTTTTTTTTTTTTTTGGGGGGGGCGCTTATTATTAAGGGGGCGCTTATTAACAAACACACATTCAAAGGGTGGCGCTTATTAGAGAGGGGGCGTTTATTAGAAGGAGGGCGCTAAATCGAATAATTACGGTATATAAAATATTTTCATTTTAATAACCCTGCTATACATAAGCATACATAATCTGGGTTGTCTTTCGAGAGTAATAACATGCTAAAGACTTATCAAATGTTAACTGAAGTAAAGTCGTCTTGATCAAATGGAACCACCTAAATAGAGAGTCGTGAATACGCACTGATTGGCTAACATTAATACTTGACAGCTTCAGTAAGGTAGTGATATTTGTATGTTCATTTGCAGTGGATGCGTCATTACAGTTTGTCGAAGCTCAAACTAGACTTGAATAACATCGTGGGTACGTCCGAGTGTTCACACGCCAAGGGTAAAGTGCAGTCCCTGGGACAGTCAGTGCCTGCAAGGTAGGAAGTATTACGATTGGTTGTCTTACTGACTCGTCACGCAACACGCATCATACATCACATGACACGCTTCGCACACGTCATATATCACACACAAACATACGCACGAGAAGAGCATGTTTTTCACAATACCGAGGTAGATTGTGTGACAGCACGCGAAGGCCCAACCCGCTTAACTATATATACTTCGCTGTTGTAAAACATAGTTTACCACGGTATGTACTCTGACTTACCACGTTTTCGTAATGGTCAAAACTGTTGTGTATTCAATCCCATCGCCTCGTGAATCCACAATAATTTCAACCATGCAATGCCGCAAAACGTGCATGATTACATCTGTTTTTAATGTACCGGTACATTACTGAAACACTGCAAAGAATCGTGTTGCGTGTTCCCGTGAGAGAGGCTGTCACTGGGATTTGGTCCTTCTTGATGGATACTGATTAGATACTCAATCTAGTATTTCTGTGCCACGCCTTTATGTTCCGGGCGGAACATTATTTTCAGTGATTTTCATATAAACTGACGACTCTAGGACACGTGTGGGATGGTTGAAGTGAAAGTAAATATAAAAAAATGATTAACAGTATGTGCGTATATCTAGTCTTCAATGAAAATATTGCATACCTTTTCAATCAAGCGTTAAGGGAAGGACTTCAACTGTTTGAAGCCAATTAACAGCCACCAATCGAACATTGATTCCAGACATGCGCAAAACTATGACACAGCACCTTTAAGCACTAAGAACAACGTAGTGTTATTTTTAAATGCACAACATTTCTAATGTATGCAAAATTTCTTTTAGATTTTTCGTGATCGCAGTTTATTTCCTTGTAATACATAACTTATTACCGTTTTCATTGAAGTGCGACCCTGCTGGTTTCAAGTCGCGTTCCCATAACAGACCGTCCATCAAACGCGGAGTGTAGTCTCAAACAAAGCTTTCAAAGGCGTACCGCCTAGACTTCAGTAAATATAGGCAGTATTAAATCTAGGTGGTACTAGTTTGATTGACAATCGGATAAAAAACTCAGCTTGAAACTTTTACAGTCGCACTTCAATAAAGACATTAATAATGTGTTTGTTCGAATGTACACGACCAGGGAGGTGACCGGTAGCCTACATAAACAGCGAAATCTTAGCGCTCTCTCCAACGCTATTTTCGCAGCCTAGGTGACTTGGAGGTTTAAAAATTGGAAAATACTTTGGCTGAGAAAGTCCAGCGGTTTGGCTGCTGTCACTCAACCCAGCTTGATTCTGATTGGCTGCTCCAGCGACTAAACCATTCAACTGCCGAAGAAATCTACAGTTTGTCTCGTCTCGATTCACTTTTTTTTTCAATGAGAATCGCGGTAGAGTATAAAGACACGTGTGATTGATGGACGACAAAACTCCATCTGAGGAAAGTCTGGAAAGCAGCGTAAGACGGCACTTCTCGATAGTTTAATTTCATTTGCCATTCTTTAAGTCGTCATAGGTATAAATATGTTTCAGTCTCACCAAGCCTTATAGGCCGCTTAGCTGAAATAGACAGTACCGCTCGAAACGAGCCACAGCATTGGCTTACCCAACAAAACACCCTAGAGATACAGTATAATAGTCCAATCAGAATACAGGTATGGAAGTGGTACTGTATTTCTCGCTTGGCTTGTTGCCTTGTGTAATTTAGTGTGTTTTACCAATAGGTACTGCACAATCTTCCCCAGTGTAGAGGTGAAAGGAGTCGTTAAACACCTCCATCTGTTACCGCATGAGCTGCAGGAGTACGAGGAACAGGTGCAGAAAGTCATGAGAAGATACGTCAAGAGGATGCAATGGCTCATGAGTGGTAAGAAGAAACACAAACTTTGTGTAGCTGTTATACAGCCACAAAACAAAAATAATGTTATAACTGAATTTCGTGCATCTATAACTGATATGTTGTTGCTTGTGTTTATGTTCAGGTAGCAGACGAGTGTTTGGGACTGTTGTCGAGAAAAAGGTGAGATCTGTCAATTGATACATGACCAATGTTTCGTTGTATTCCTTCCTGCGTTCTTCACTAAACGTGAATTTTTACCTTCAACGTTAAAAGGTATAACCACCGTAAGCGGCCAGAAACAGTCGTTCCTTTACTTCGGTAATAAGAGCTTTCGGCATGAAATCTCTTGGTACAAAACATACAGAGAACAGCAAACCCAACAAGTATATTGCGTGACATCATTCGTTGTGTTACGTTACCAGGTTGTAGTCTTGATTGACACGTCCGGTTCCATGGTGTCCAGCATGGAGGAGCTCAAGCGAGAACTGGCTGCTCTCATCTGGGACCAAATAAGGAAGTCTACTACAAAGTGAGTCACGTTCCTTTTGCATAATAAGAGATTCACAGTTAGTAAGTCTGGGACAAGGGTTAAAACCTGATGACGTCATAGGAAACCAAGTTCGAAAAGAATCCTGGGAGTTCATAAAACGTCGATCACTTGGACAATTTGAGGGGGTATGGGAATAGGACAGCAGATTTAAATTCTGAAATCCTCAAGCGAAGCCCTGGTATCTGTTTATGCTTGCTTGATTTAAAATGCACAAATGTGTAATTTTTGTATCTTTTGTCAATGTATATAACATGGAAAAATTGACTTTCTACTCTTGCGCCCGTTCGTTCTAATTACGTAGATTTAAGCCAAATTCACCGGAATCCTTTTTTGAATTAGCTATATGTGATTGAAAGAAAAAAATAAAGCCGTAATGTGACAGCATTATATCGAAATCGTATCAATCCTAACCATGCATTCTGATTTGAAGAGTGGCCTACAGAAGATCTCGTATGAATCGGAAAGAAATACGGAAAGACTATAGCTTTATCGTAACCGTAAAGTAACTTGACGTACTTCACAAAAACAATGTCGACGTCATTTCAAGTTGTAAATGTTACGTATTTACCAATTCCACTGTATCGACCACTTGTGTGACGGACTATTGTACGGCTTCGGCCGTGTGTAGCCACTTGTGTGACGGACTATTGTACGGCCTCGGCCGTGTCTAGCCACTTGTGTGACAGACTATTGTACGGTCTTAGCCGTGTCTAGCCACTTGTGTGACAGACTATTGTACGGCCTCTACCATGTCTAGCCACTTGTGTGACGGACTATTGTACGGCCACGGCCTTGTCTAGCCACTTGTGTGACAGACTATTGTTTTGCCTCGGCCGTGTCTAGCCACAATCTGATGTGTCTATTCTTTTTTTAATTTTATTTGGCCTTGCAGTTCCTTCTGATGTGTCTATTCTTTTTTTAATTTTATTTGGCCTTGCAGTTCCTCAACATTTAATGTGGACGAAAATAAAACAAAAGTCCGATGTCTCACAAATACCACTTCCAAACAGGTTTAACCTGATTCGATTCTCAACGGAAGCTGTCCAATGGAAACTCAGTTTAGTGTCATCTGATGACGAGAGCTGTCAAGATGCAGTTGAATGGGTTTCTGACTTTGAGGCCAATGGTGGTACATGTACCCTTGATGCGCTACAGAGAGGTTTTGAGGATCCCGAAGTACAAGGAGTCTATTTACTCACGGATGGAAAACCGGTATGTATAGTATAGTGCACAAGAATAGAGCATATTGCGTATGACTATGAGTGCGACAAACTACGGCATGTCCGTAACGTGCTGTACTGTAACTCTGTGATTTGATTGGATCAGCAGGACAAAAGCAATGGGAAACCATTTCAATGTCACGGCATGCCGTACGGTAACTGTGCTGTAGTCAGTGCTGTAGTTTGTCCCACTCATACAAAATCTGCTCTATATAAAAATATTCCTTACTGATGACTGAGTGGGAGGACCGAACAGGAAATTATTAGGTTCGAGGTCATGACGTACGGACCGAGAGCCGTACAAATTGAGCTAACCAGTTTCCTTTCTGGCCCGACCTAACTCAGTTAATACGTTTTCGTGTCAGAAGAGCTTCAAAAGGACGCGAAGACGTTTGCATTGACAGTACGGTAACAGGTATAAAATAGAGCGGTTTAATTGTCCATATAATAAAAAGAACATTACACGGTGGTTTTAATATATGAAGTTATATTGACGTTATTGTATGTATAATCAATTAGTAGAAACCAACCAGTGTTCTATTGCGAATCTTGCAATTTGATTGGCTAAGCTACTCACTATCTATTGAGCGATAGACGGTTTCAAACAATTCGTCAAAATCTTGCTTCCGTTTAAGGTTGGACCACAAGTTGTTTTCCACTAAAACGATTAGACTACCCGCTCTGATAGTTAACACGGATCTATGCTCCTCGTCAACTATCAGCCGTTCACCACAAAATTTTGGCGCGTCCTCATTGGCTAAAAGCGATCACGTGACATGATAGTTGTCGTCCGCCCAGGCAAACTATCAGACGTTATAGTTTATCACAAAATTTAGCGTGCTCATTGGCCAAAATCGATCACGTGACGTGATAGTTGTCCTCCGTGGATGTAGACTATCAGGCGATAGTGCCCGCTGAGAGTGGAAGACAATTTTGTGATGAACAATAACGACAAATAGACTGTCTTTGTCTCGGACCAATCGGCTGATAGTTTTCCTTGGAAATTTGATGTTCTTAAAACTAGCATATAAGCCCCCGAACTTCGTTCTCGGGCTTATATTTGTTTTAAGAACATCAAATTTCCGCGGGCAACTATCAGCCGATAGTTCCTGGACGGACACAGTCTATTTGTATAATAGTGCCTGCTGAGATTTGTGATGAACTGAATTACGACAAGTAGAGTTTGCTTGTCTCGGAACTATTATAGAGCTATCACGTCACATGATCGCTTTTAGTCAACGAGCGCGCGCCAAAATTTTGTGGTGAACTATTAATAATATACAAATAGAGTGCGTTCGTCGAGGAACTATCGGCTGATAGTTGCCCACGGAAATTTGATGTTCTTAAAACAAATATAAGCCCAAGAACGCAGTTCGAGGGCTTATATGCTAGTTTTAAGAACATCAAATTTCCAAGGGAAACTATCAGCCGATAGGTGCGGGACAAACACAGTCTATTTGCGTTATTGTTCAACATACAATAGGCAATATTCGTATTCTCACGGACGAGCTGGAACGAGCACTCAATGGAGGCTCATGCGGGGGAATCTTTTCTAATGCTAAATAGTTTTTAGCGAATTCCCCCGCACGAGCCTCCATTGAGTGTTCGTTCCAGCTCGTCCGTGAGAATACGAATATTGCCTATTGTCTTTCGTGCTCAGCGGGCACTATCGCCTGATAGTTTGCCTCCGCGGATGACAACTATCACGTCACGTGATCGCTTTTGGCCAATGAGCGCGCGCCAAAATTTTGTGGTGAACTATAATATACAAATAGACTGTGTCCGTCGAGGAACTTTCGGGTGATAGTTGCCCGCGGAAATTTAATGTTCTTAAAACTAGCATGTAAGCCCTCGAACTGCGCTCTCGGGTTTATATTTGTTTTAAGAACATCAAATTGCCGCGGGCAACTATCAGCCCGGCGATAGTTCCTCGAGGGACACACGCGATTTGTATAACAGAACCTTCGAGCTTGTAGTCTAATTGTTAATTAGTGACTCTGGACAGAACAATTGATGCATGACATTTTACGATTTTACACAAAAACTACAAATTATTTTTTGGCATTAATTTTTTATTAAAAACCTTATTAAAAATAACCTATATCATTATGACGTCACGGCTTGTTTATGAGGGGGACAGAATCGACACGAACAATAGAATTTTGAACTAAGTCTGCTCTGCTGAGGAAAATTCAACTTCGAATTGTCTGGTTCCCAGATATCAGCTATATCAATGTTTATCCCACAATATTTACCGTATTTGGTGGCTGTTACCGCTATTCTACTTTCTACAAAATGCATTTGATAGCGATTTCCTTTGTGTTGTTGCTGTTTTGTCCCCCTCCCACGACCGTGATCCTTAGCGTTTAAACAATGGATTGTTTTGATTTGACGTCATAATGATATAGGGCAATTCCATACATGGAATTTTATTATTGTCGAAAACAATGTTACGGTTTTTGTTTTACAGCCTTTCTAAATATGGAAACTCGAATGACGTAAAACCTAAAATCACGTGATTTCTACGAAAATCAACATGGCCTCAATTCGAATTGACGTTCGTTGCGAAACAGGGAAATCATGTCACTTTTTTAGCTATGCATGGTTTGAATCTGGAAAATAAACCTTAGTAAGTAAAAGTTAAGCTACTCATAGTTTCTGTGGCCAAAGGAAAACTTGTGATTCCTCATTTTCACGCCATCTGAGGACTCTTTTCCCCATGCGATCCTTGGCCCAGCGACACAGAAGATGGCGGCCGGTGGCTCGTGCCTCGTACCAACCATGGAAGGCATTAGTGTTAAACCTCAGCCTTCCAAGAACATCAGATACGGCTTGCTGTGCTTCTTTAAAGTTTCTTGGCTCACATTCGTCAAATGAGTGATTGGGAGCTCTCCAGGACTTCACATTCGCCTGGATTATAGCTTGGAATAGCTCTGTCGGGTTAGCCTCGTGGCCCTTTGGAGGTAGCATGACTACCTGCACTTCAGCCTGGCGAAAGCGCTCGTGGATTTCCGGGTTGTAATGTTGCTTGGATGGGTTCATACATCTCCCAGCTCTACCAAGACGATTCCAAATAAAATAGCTATGGGGTGGAATAGTCACTGGCAGTGGAGGACCTCCAAGATGTGTTGCACGTACTGGCGATTCGATGTTATCGAGCACAAAATGTTTGACCTCACTGTCATTGGCGTTGTTCTCAGAAAGCCATACTTTGCAGTCTCCACGAGGGCCAATTGCAGAGTGAAGTGTGAACTTCTGAGGTCGGTATGGTGTTCTGCCATACAGTTGTTCTACTTTTCTACAGCGACCCTTTCTGGGAAGGACGCCAATCAAGATTGGACATTCATTGGGGAAATGAATAGAATTCACCAGGAGTACATTTTCCCTCCTCGATCGCGCTTTTCAAGCCTTCTAGATAGCCATCTGCATATCGAGAATTCTCTCGAGGTTGGCTTCACTACAAGACTTATTCGGGACTTTAAAAGTGAACTTATCTTCTGTTCTATGATATAACTGGCGACGAACATTTCGGCTACTAATGTCAATCCCGGTGTCACAGCGATTTCGCCCCCCTAGAAATCGCTAGTGAATTCGCCCCCCCGGGGCGAGATCTCTAGTGAATTCGCCCTCCCCGGGGCGAGATCGCTAGTGAATTCGCCCCCCTTCAGTGAATTCGCCCCCCCTAGGGGGGCGAAATCGCTAGTGAATTGTACTCGTAATTCTTATTGAAATCGCCCCGCTCAGAAAATAGAGGCAGTAGATGTCAACGCACTGAATAAAAAGTGTTTTTTTTTATAAATCTAAAGTATTTTTTTAATAAAATGAAGTGTAAGACCCCTACTACTACTGACTACAAAAATACGCGAGTCGGTAACACTCCTTTTCTTCGGAAAGTCGTTTCAAATTCTTCCCGGATTTGAATTAATTGTACTGCTAGAACTGTACTGCAAAACTTACCGCCGTTTTATCTTCTCATTAGTTAATAAGCTGTTTATCCAGAAAGGTTTTCCTAGTTAGAACTGATCTAATTACCGAATTAACAAGCGCCGTTAGCTCAATTGAAATAGAATAAAGCACGCGAGTCGGTAACGCTCCTCACAAAGTTCTTTCGAAATAGATGGATCGACGCGAGCATTAACGGGTTATCAAAATCTTACATAGCAAGATAATTACGACAACTTCATTATGGTTTTCATGCATGAAAAAATCATCAGACTATTTGGCAGTTGTTTCCAAATATGAGTTCCACTGGCTACAAGCTAAAGTAAGTTTAAAAACTTCCCGCCGTTTAAGATCCTGATTAGTTCATTGCTGCTTGTTTATTCAGGACGTTTTCACGCGAGTCGGTAACACTTTTAAAAGGTTGAAGGGGAGGGGGGCGAAATCGCTAGAGGGGGACGAGGAAGGGGGGGCGAATTCACTAGCGATTTCGCCCCCCGGGGGGCGAATTCACGGGGGGGGCGAAATCGCTGGTACACCGGTTCTATTTCGTAGACGCGGCAAGCGATTGTTTATGTGTTTGTGTAAGGGTCTCGTTCACCCAAGCGCTCGAGTGTTTTCTCCTCGGGTAAGCATTTATTTACCTTTCTTTGACTCCCACCAGATATTTTTAGTGGATTAACATCTCCTGTACTTCTTTTCACACCTCTCCACCGATTGGCGGCATTTCTATCTAAAACTCCGGCGTCCCCCAGTGCAGTTTGCACTTAAACTCCAGACTCGATTCTCTTTAACACGGCCCGTCTCAATCTCGGAGAGAATGGTTTGCCTCTACTTTCTTGGACACGATTGTTTTTCTTTTTCCGTCCTTTTTACTTAAAGGAGGGATTATTGAAATCGCCCTTTTTGAAAGGCATATATATTTTAAACTTGAGTCAGTGTAATCGACAGTGTTTAGATTTAAACGCTAGAAAGTTGTCATGTACCTTTAAAAATGTATCGAAATGAGTTGTAAACAAAGCCAAAATAAAGGAGTTTTTTTCAAAATGTTGACAATTTTGGCGCGAAAATGCTGGAGCGCGCGTGTTTTCCCGCCTTTTTTTTAGCCATTTTTCCCATGTATAGAACTTCTTACTTTATTATTGGTATGATTTTCAACTTCTTGGGATTAATTTTGTTGCTGTTATAGGAGAATATGTCATGCATCAATTGTTCTGTCCAGAGTACTAGAAAGCTTTGAAAGTTAAAATTTGGCATGCAGAAAGCTTCTCCGAGAAGGATTTCATGAGTATAAATGTTTGTCATTTTTGCTTTACCAGGATCACAGTACGACGATGGTTCTTCGGGAGATTGCTAAACTGAACTCGGCACGAAGCGTGAAGATTCACTGCACCTCCTTCAATTGTGATGATAGGTTGGTACATACATCAATGTATTGCATCACTTCTTCCATCCTATTAAAAATTGTGCTCCTTATGGAATGCGATAAGGATTATTTTATATACCTACTTTGGTGAACCAATCTACTTTTACTTCTTAAAAAAAACTTATCACTGCAGTATGCTCAATATAAACTAAAACACAGTCTAAGGGTGCATTTGATTAACTATATTCTTGAATAAGAATAGACAGAAGTGCGTCATTATATTCTAATATTAGGGCCATTTATACGAGAGCAAGTTAGTCGCGACTTTCCTAAGGTGCGAAGTTCACAAAAATGTGCTATGTATACAAGGGCTTCAATTCAAGGAGCTGTGTCACGGTGAGGGCCATGCCTTTATGTCCCGGGCATGAACACAATTATCTTAAGTGATTTTCATATAAACTGACGACTCTAGCACACGTGTGGGATGGTTGAAATCAAAGTAAATGTGCAAAAATAACTAACAAACTGTGCGTAGAACTAGTCTTCATGGGAAATATTGCATATCCTTTCAATCAAGCATTAAGGGAGGGGACTTCAACTATTTGAAACCAATTAACAGCCACCAATCACATATTGATTCCAGACATGCGCAAAACCATGACACAGCGCCTTTAAGCTTCGGCTTGAGTTAGTTGCGAACTTCAGTTTTTGACCCATTCATACAATCGTTCGCGGTTAACTTTCTCTCGTACACATGGCCCTAATATATACAATAATTGTCTAGCTAACCGTTCTTTGAACGCCGAGCCTGCACTCGGTAGTTGTTGGAAGGCTATTTGTATCAAACTTATCACAATTTTATGTTGTCACTCGTGTATTTTGACACGTATTACGTAGTTGTTGTGTTGAAGCAATCCCGCTTTTATTTCAATTGCAGCTCAGCTAACAAGTTTCTTCAACTTTTGGCTTCACAAACGGGAGGACGGTAAATGACGACTTGGAATTTAATTATTTCCCTTTAAATAACGCCGCCGATATGTTCTCGATTTCGATATAGCTGAGCTGTTTAATGTTAAGCACACAAAGTTCAACCTCAGGGATAGTTGTAGTAAATTTATCCAGCCCGCACCTAACACTAAATGTACGCAGAGATCATTCTCATACATTACTTGCTGCCTCTGCAATAATTTACCGTAGCACGTCAGGAATTCCAGTAGTGTTCACTGCTTTTTTGGTGGACCCAACAAGTTAACTCTAACGCCAGAGGCCTCTTGTAAATGCACTATCTGTAAATAAGATTACCTAGCTATGTATTATTCAGCATAGTTTTACCGTTTTATATTTTTACAGTAATTAGAGAATTTTACACTCTATCACATATATCATATTTCTATATTTATTCGATAGATATTATTATTAGTATAATTATTATAATGTCATGTTGGTGGACGTTAACACCGCCACGGCTTTGTTATTTGAATCTCTTGGGATTGGTTGCAAGTCAGCAATAGCTCCATGTCATGTTGTTGTGGAATACATATTTTGCAAGAGTTCATACAAATTTATTGGAATTAAAAACTTGCTGTTCTTTTACAGCGATTACAAAATGTTACATTCCCTTTCACGTGATAACTTGATTGTACTATAGAGCGGATTTCAATTGAGTGTCGGAAGTGTTTTGGTTTTGCGTTTACTAAGCTCTCCTATTGGCTGAGAAAGTAAACCAACCAGTCAGAATCCAAAGTAAAACCAAACGCAAATTGGTTTTGGTTTTGCTTTGGTTTGTCATTGGCTCACAGGGAAGCCATTTATGAGTTACTTGTGATTACTTGCTCTTATGATTGGCTGGCTGTGGGTAATTTGCGTTTGGTTTTACTACACTCAACTGAAAACCGCTCTATCCACTGAACACAACAAAAAACATAGGAGAGAGACAAGGTCTCTTGACGTTCTCCACGCATGCTCACTTGTTTCTACTCCTGTTCAGGTTTCATCGTTGTCAAGGAGACTCAGATGGTCACGTGTTTGCTCACAGACTCCTAACAGAAGGTTTCAGGGATGACGAGGTAGATATGCTAATGCTATTCTAGGTGCAACTTTTTCCAAGATTAAAATGGATTACAAATGCTTTTTCGAGAAACTTGATTTCGAATACTGTGAACTGATTTTAAGTTACTCTATAAATTTCTCTTAAAAGCAGTATTTTTGTATCCAGTATTTGCTGGCTAGATAGCCTGGGAAGACAGTCGACTCTTATCCGCTCCACACGAAAGAGACGTCTGGGCAACGAGCCAGAAAATTCCATACTGATGACGAAGCAGATAGCCGTTTCACGATGCATAAATTAAGTGCAAGCTCAGAAGCCGAATGCGAACAACGGAGTTATTTCAAGGTATATAACTATCGAGGCTGCTCGTTTGCTTGGCAGTGGATCACCGTCATGAACAACCATGAAATTCAAGCCTATTTAGCGTGTTTCGGTGCTGTTCGTGGCTCCTTTGCATTGTCTTTGAGTGGCTAGTATTTGCGAAATGTCGTACTGCATGTCAAAAAAATTATAAGTAAGTGATCAAAAAGGATACTGTAATAGTTGTTTATAAATTCATATAAACCTACACACACTGAGCTATCACAGAACATAGGGCCACTTTTCAAGCCGGGTCTTTTGCTAGGCAGTGAATATCAACTGTGAATAAATATTACATGTAAGTGCGCTATGAATCACGAACGTGATGGCCGTTCTTTCACCCAAGCAAACGGGAAGCCTCGGTAGTATACCTTGCAAATAACTGCATTCTGTACAACTGTAGCTAACCTCTTCGGCTACTGATCTGGCTGAAATTATAAACAACTACGTTTTGACAGTCATAGGACAAAATTATTCGCTTTACCGGGCCGAGCCGCAGAAAGAACGAAGCAAATTGGCTACCGACACATGCTAAATATGCTTGAATTTCATGGTTGTGCATGACGGTTATCCGCTGCCAAGCAAATGAGCAGCCTAGGTAGTTATATTCCTTGAAAATAACTCTGTTGTTCGCATTCGGCTTCTGAGCTTGCACTTAATTTATGCATCGTGAAACGGCTATTATCTGCTACGTCATCAGTATGGATTTTTTGCCTCGTTGCCCAGACGTCTCTTTAACGGGAAGCGATACGAGTCGGCTGTCTTCCCAGGCTACTGGCCAGATAACTATTTAATTACAGTGAATATCGTGGGCTAAATAGCTGAGTTCCCATTTCGTTATTGCACTCATAACCTTGTCCAGTTGTCCAGACGGCTTAGATTGTTAAAACCTGGTAATATACGTGTGTTAATTATGTGATGATGTAATTTGTGTGTATATATAAACCTATTCTTCGTTTGCACGTGACATCACTATGTATCCTTTAAGTAATGGTCCAGATAAGAACTGTAGTATCTACGGCAAGGAATGTTAAAAGGTGTTAATTTTCTATTATTCTTTCTCGTAATTTCATTGGTTGATACTTATAAATTCAATAGAAACCCATTTGAAGTTATTTTTGATCAGACTAACTATGGTTTAATTTCGAAGAATATCGTGTGTGGGGAAAGTTCTCAAATTTGCGATTGAAAAATCCTTTGTTTTCTCTATATCCCATTGGCTGGATGGTGGCTTCTCTGCGTTTTCACAGAAAACGAGCCAATAGCATAAAAAAATACTTTATTTTCGAGACGTAGTTTGGAATATAGATACCTCCTAAAGCACTTAAGACATATTCAAGCAAAATCGTATGTGGGGGGAGGCTCATTGCCGCAGAACAATGGATTCTACTATAGTTCTTATCTGGACCATTACTTAAAGCGGTCTATTTACCATTTTGTAGACAACATTTTAGGTCGATACGATGTTTTGCTTACGAGTTACTGATGTTTGAATTGTGTCCTAACAAACCGTCACGTGTTTCAGACTATAAGTAATGAAAATCAACACATTTATAAATGTGTAATAGAGCGGATTTGATTGAGTGTCGAAAGCAACAAGTGATTGCTTTGGTTGTGCGTTTGCTTAGATTTTCTATTGGCTGACAAAAATGTTTTGTAATTATCAGCCAATCAAATTCTAAACTAAAACCAAACGCAATCACGAAATCAATTGTTGTTCTTGACGATTGCGTTTTCTTTTCCTCGTGATTGGTCCAAGTAAAACCAATCGTGAATTACTCCAGTTCGTGATTGGCTCATTGTGTTTTCACTTGCTACCGTGATTGGCTCTGTAATTACTTTGGTTTTGGTTTTACGACACTCAATCGAAACTCGCTCTATGAATCTTAGTGAAACCAAATGAAATGGATGAAGTATTCGCTTTAGATAAGACTGAAGTTTTGGCGGCCATATTGGTGGTTCACGGCTATTCACCAAGATGGCTGACCCATACATTTTACAGTAACAACTTCTCATATTTTTGTTCGCCCATAACTCAGAAACGAAATGCTCCTCTGCTTCAAAGTTTTGCCCAGAGTTTTGATTTCATTTTATTTGGAAATAAAACATTATGTATGACGTCATTGCAAACCAAGAATGAGTGCGTCAGCATTCATTAACTGGTGACGTCATTTTTTTTCTTTTTACAGCCAATGAGTATGCCCATATTTGAAGGTGATGATCTGCGTCGTCTTGCCAGCGAGATTGCCTCGTGTAGAAAGTTCTTGATGCAGGCCACGTCATACAGGTATTGTTTACCTATCGTTAAATCCCAATTGATAGTTCCGACGCCTCATAGTCAATGTAGCTACGTCTCACATGCCATCAGATGTTACCAGTCTTGTTTAAAATTTAGGTATTCTAATCATATATCATCATTAAACTCGTGACATGCTAAAAACCTTTCTAGAAATAGCTAGTCTGTGTTTATGTTTGTGGGATATGATATATTACTGTGGGGAAACTGCTACGCTCTGATTGGTCGCTGTTGTTTGAGTCAGAACTATGAATAGCGATGTTACGTGTTTATAAACATTACAATTGTTATGCTAACCTTGATTTCAAAAGGCCACTTTTTGTCTGGAACCAATAGATCTCTGGTTGGCACATTAATAATAATAGATGAAACATCGCAATAGCATGATGACAAATACTCGGTGCACCTACTAGAATTGTCTGCATGATGACACATACTCAGTACACCTACTAGAATTGTCTGCATGATGACACATACTCAGTACACCTACTAGAATTGTCTGCATGATGACACATACTCAGTACACCTACTAGAATTGTCTGCATGATGACACATACTCAGTACACCTACTAGAATTGTCTGCATGATGACACATACTCAGTACACCTACTAGAATTGTCTGCATGATAACACATACTCAGTACAACTACTAGAATTGTCTGCATGATGACACATACTCAGTACACCTACTAGAATTGTCTGCATGATGACACATACTCAGTACACCTACTAGAATTGTCTGCATGATGACACATACTCAGTACACCTACTAGAATTGTCTGCACGGATTTTTGTTGGTCCTCAAGTTTAGTCTATTATCTTGGTATTCTCAGGAGTGTAATAATCTGAATAAAACCATTACGTCATCATGTTTCATTGACACAAACAAGAGCTTGAAGGAGCCAACTTCATGAGCTTTGTTGAAGAAGATGGGTTTTAAGTTCACGTGCTCCATGTAATTTAATACTGAAAGTTAAGACGTTTTCGTGTCTCTTTTTATTGTATACTTCATGCATACTCTTGGACAATGATTACGTATTGCAATCGGTCTAAAGGTGCGGACACATGCTGCAACGTTCAACAAAACATTACCGGCAATTGATTTGAGAAGGGGTTGACACACGCTACAACATTGCACACATTGCCATCTAATTGATTTGAGATGTGGTTGACACACGATGTAACATTGCACACAACATTGCCATCAATTGATTTGAGACGTGGTTGACACACGCTGAAACATTGTGCGCAACATTGCCGGCAATTGATTTGAAAAGGGGTTGACACACGCTGCAACATTGCACACAACATTGCCATCAATTGATTTGAGACGGGGTTGACACACGCTGCAACATTGCACATAACATTGCTGGCAATTGATTTGAGAAGGGTTGTGGTCATTGTACAATATTTCTGCAATATTGCGTGCAAGATAGAAAGAGCGGCAATCACGTCACAGTAATTTGGTCAGCGGTGAGCAAAAGCATGGCATTCATTGGCAGAAAGCCTCACACCAATGCCAGCAATGTTGCAGGTGCAATTTGTTGCGCGCAAAGTTGCACAAGTCGAACTCGATTCTGAGCAATGTTGCACAAGTCGAACTCGATTCTGAGTAATGTTCCACAAGTCGAACTCGATTCTGAGAAATGTTGCACAAGTCGAACTCGATTCTGAGCGATGTTGCACAAGTCGAACTCGATTCTGTGCAATGTTGCAGAGGTGGACATACATTGCAATTTCACCATTGTCGGCAATATTGCGCGCAATGTTTCAGCGTGTGTCTGTACCTTGTTATCATTGAAGTGCAGCCCTGGAACTTACAAGTCTCGTCTGTAAAATTCGATTTAGCCGACCGTCAATCAAACGCGCAGCGCCCTGAATTAATTAAGTCTAGGCCGCACGCGTTTGAAAGCTTTGTTTGAGACAAGACTCCACGTATGGTTGACGGTCGGCTCAAATGAATTTTACAGACGAGACTTAAAGTTCCAGGATCGCACTTCAACGAAAACGGTACTGATAATGGTATCGCGTTTTCGTCATACACGTGGCCGTTGTTTTGCTAAAAGTCTCGTCAACCTCATCAGGACATCACACTGATTGAGTCAAATGTGTACTTCTTCTTGCCTTTCAGAGCACTATTCCCAGACCAGACGAGAGAGGACAAACACACGAGATCCAAGTCAGTCGATGGGTTCCAAGGTAATTATGCTTCTTACTTGTTTCGTTGAATTTTTCACATGGGATCGACTCATAATGGCATTTGACACAAGATATCGAAATAATTACGGTTTATTGTCGAAGTAACAATACAGACGCTAGAATTTCGCTTGTTTCAAATTTTAAAAACCGCTCTTTTCTCTTATTTACGTAAGTTGTCATAAGCCGCCACTTTTTGCGTGACGCGGCTTGTAGGATTTCCCATCCTCGCCGCCAGTTGTATAGGATTTCCACCAGGATGAAACTCGGATTGAACCTGATTGTATACACTTTACTGTCTGAGTGTAATACAGCTCTGCATGGCACCCGATCAGCCCATGTGCTCTCTATCCCATAATATACATTTCACACAGGTAACCCGAAAACGCTACATGGCCCATGTAAGACTACGTCCATCAAAGTTTTTTGCCAGGGTAACGTTTAATTATTATCCAGTCAAGTAACAAAAAATAAATCCTGTTGAAGGCAGAACAATAAACAGAGTGAAACGCGCGCTGTGATTGGTTGATAGCCATGTGTTACGGGAATCACAGATGACGTCACGTTTTTCACGAAATCATTTCGCAACCACCATGTTTCGCTAACTACAGTATCTATCAAATATATGCCATCTTGCCATGGGTCTGTCCTCCTATACGTCATAACGTGAAGAGAACATCAGTTATGCCACTCGACTACGTCTCGTGTCGTACTTTGTTCTCTTCACGTTGTGACATCATCTATAATTCTATAAGAGGACAGCCGCATGACAGTGCAATCTATTGATTAATTACCCTCAGTAGCTCTTCTCCTTACAACGAATCGTATTTTAGATATGATTTTTATATATGATTTTTAGTTATGTCATATATTTTATCGTAATTAATCAGTACCGCCATCAGTAAATGCAAGAGCCTTCATTTGTCTTACCTTTTAAGCTTATGCTCCTTTCCATTTTCTTTCCTGTCTTATTATTCTGTACTTTATTATTTTGTGCAGCGGATAAATAAATGAATCTGAAATCTCTTGTTTCTTCAGGAAAAGGTCTCTCGTCTGGCCATCACAGGAGCCCGTCCGGGGTACTCGTCAGATAGTTACTGAATATCAAAGTAGGACAGTCTCGGATACGTGTTTGTACATATACCATATATTGATATCTTCGAAAAAAAATTCTACAATGGCGACACAAGATCATTAGCATATTAGCAAACTTGATTTGTTCCACAGTCCCGCTTAGGATATGACAGATCAGTAGGACGAGGTGGAATTGACAAAGTAATATCTGAACTCCTGTGCTACTACTGTAAACGGATCCCTTTGACAACAAGAGCAAATCGCATTGCAGAACGAAAACAGAACATTACAACTTATAAATCCTAACATATCCACGCGATTTTCATCTCCAAATATGCCTTTGACCGGATCAAAGCTCGAGCAAGTGGAATTACTATTGTATTGTACTCGACACTGATTGGCTCAAATAACCGTAAGTTGGAAGGCTTTGTTTTCGTTCTGCAATGTGATTGGTTCTCGTTGTATAAGTGGCCCCGGTTACAGTAGTCTCACTGTAAATATTAAATATTAATTTTAAAACTAACGAAGAAGGTACCACTCTAATGTTACTCACTCATACGCACTTACGGCTTTTTCACGATTCTATTTATTCAAGGACATTTGAGTGTCGCGACTGGTTATTTATTTCAAACATTTCTATTAGACATGTTGCCGCGTAAAAATAATTTTGATTCTGAAATACAAAAACTCAGGATTTCTTAAATCACACGATGACAATACAAGGTTTTATTACGCACAACAAAGACTTCATCAAGATATTTAGCATCACTCCGTAAAGCTCAAAATCACATTCAAACTAAAAGAAGCTTAACAAATATGGCGCAACCATGATGCCTTGCGGCCTTTTGTTTTGTTTATTTCGCTTCATGAAACTATCAAACTAAACAGGAAAACTACAAAAGAACATTTTCAAAAACAACAGGACTGTAACGATTTTCAAAAGATTGGAAGACAACTTTTTATTTTGATTTTTTCTTAAGCTTCGCCAAAGTGATAGTCCAAACAATTAGAAATACAACTTACTAGTAAAGGTAATAGATACATCGTACAAATAGAATGGATAACGAAACGAGTAATTTATAGGAAGGCTGGGATACCACAACAGCTTTCGCCAATTACTTTGGACCCGTGGATTAAGAAAAAAAAAACACGTATACAATATTATCAAGTTATTTACAGGAATAAATCATACGATAAACATCTAAAAACAACAAGATGGGTCGTGGACTAGGCCGCGGGCAGCATTACACTTGACTTCCACGTCCGTGGGTCGTCTTGGTCGTATACATTATTTAAGGCGCAGTAATAATAGTCTAACAACAATTTTCTAAAAGAGTTCAGAGTAACACAGTTCTATGTCTTAAGCTTTCAGAAAGTACATTCCATATTCTGCATGTTCTAATAAAAAAGGAGCGCTGACACGTAACAGTTTTGTATTTCTTTGGTATTAAAGTATATACATCGTTACTAGATGATGATCGGGTTGCCCTACCTATGTTCCTAAGAGGGATAGAGTGTCAATGGCTTATGTCAATCACGCCACTAATGGCCTTAAAGAAAATTAGGTCGTGGAATTCGTGCTAGTACGAGATTGGCAGCAGGTTAGTCAGTCTCTCAGCTGGAAAACCGACTTTTAAACTGTGACAAAATTGCCGCCTAACCGCGCAAAGCATGATGGTATTTTAAAATATAGTGTAGTTTTATTAAAAGCTTCTTCGTAAGTGAAATGAAACTACGGAAAAGTTTATCTGGAAATGGATTATGATTATGACAAACTCAGCTTGAAAATGTTAAGCCAGAGTTTTCAAGTTGACTGGTGTCTTTGATGTTATGCTTTAATTTTAATTCAGCTTACCGCTAATAGCCTGCTATGCAGACGTATTTTTACACTCTCATAATAAATTCGAAGAAAAAAGTAACGTCTCCTTACTCAGGGGCGTTAAGGCATGGGTCTCCAATATGGCCGCCGCAAATCAAGAGGGGGTGGTCTATCACTTTGTGCTTATGAGATATAGTCTTGACACTTTGACAGATTTGATAAAGTCACAACCTTATCACATTTTTGTGACAGTTTCCATGGAAACGTGTAATGTGACCTTTGAACTTTAATTTTAAGGAAAATTGGGAAAAGCCTCCTGGAGAACGGTAAAAGTTGTTGATATAGTATATATTAGTTAGTGCACACTTCGGTGCTCCAATTTGAAAATTTGGTTATTATTGGAATGTTTGTTAATTCGGTGAAAACTTGAGGATATCAAATTTCACACTTGCCTTAAATTGCCTTCTCCTTAAAATAACCAACTTTTCAAATTGGAACAGGAACATGTGCAGTAACCTTTATTTACTTGCATGAAAATACCCACTATATTAACAACTTTTACCGACCTCCAGGAGGCGTTTTCCAATTTTCCTTAAAATTAGAGTTCAAAGGTCACATAACACGTTTCCATGGAAACTGACACAGCAAGGTATTAAGGTTGTAACTTTATGTGCCGAGACTATATCTAACAAGCACGAAGAAATAGACCACCCCCTCTTGATTTGGGGCAGCCATATTGGAATAGTTTGAGACCCATGCCTTGATGCCCCTAAGTTACCCGAGCACTTAAAGTGCCCCTACGATCAAATTTTGACATATCAATGTTTTTGCATATTCATAAAGTAGAGTTCATATATTATTACCAGTTCAAATTGTTTTTCGATACAACGACAGGAAGTCTTATTTTTTTAGCTCCGAATATTGAATCTACACGTCCGCCATTACTGGAAGCCGTGCCCTTTGTTCAGCTTTAAACAAAGGTTTATTCACCGGAAATGATGTCATACACTTAACGCTCGCCTGCAGAACACAACGCCTGGAGGCATATTTCTACTAAAAATGTCTTCACGTACATAAGAAGAAAGTTATATTTATCTTTGCGAGGTTGGCTACTTTTTTATGCACGCTATTTCGCGCCATGAGGTTGTCGTGTTAAGTGTATGACATCACTTCCGGTGAATAAACCTTTGTTTAAAGCTGAACAAAGGGCACGGCTTCCAGCAATGGCGGACAGGATTTTACCGGTAAACTCTCCTAAAATTTGTGGTTTAAGATGCCCATTTGGGAATATTTTTTACTATTTCGGATATTTCTAATACTGATTGACCTATAGACACTGAAAAAGTGGCAAATCGAAATGGTAAATTTTCGTCGTAGTGGCACTTTAATAGTTTCCAATATGCAAGCACGACGTCAGTTTTATTTTTCTGCCCAATCAAAGCCATTGTTAGAATTTTAGTGAATTGGCGCGCAGTGAACACTCTCCTATGACTGGTCAATGGCAAATGTATTGTCTGAATCTTTTTAAATGCAACATTACGTCACTTTCCAGGATATGGAAGTTAAAGTCTGATTGGGCCATAACACAATGAGGTATGCATATTGGAAACTACTTAAGAGCGGCCGTCTGTAAATATCGCCTAAAGTGTTTACGATGAGAAAAAATGAAATTCCTCAAACTTTCTCAGAATAATGGCCTGGGTGAGTGAGGCATATAAATATAACTTTTAGTTGAATCTGATTTTTATTTTAGCCAAACGGCGACAAAATCGGTTTTACGGCTCTCAGACCGGTTTTTAGGAGCTCGATACCACACATCGTTAACGGCTCGCCTAAAAATGAAAATAGAAATTTATAGCAATACTGTGCAGCTAAATACAAAAAAAAGATAATGATTTCTCTTTTCATGGGTTGTTTATTTAATTTGTAATTAGCGATTTTTCATTATTACTCGGACTGCCGGTGGCAGCACCGAGTCTAAAAATGTAAGTCGTTATTTTATTATTTTATTTTTTATTCCGTGTAGCAAGCGTTCTGCGCATGAGTTAAAGGTCAAATTCACACCAATCAGATTGCACTGTGCTGATCACGCAACAATCGCCAGGTTAAGTTATTTACAGAATTGAATACAGTAAATCAAGATGGTCGTCCCGCGAGGGCGAAAGCCTTCCAACAGGCTCAGGATATTTCAACTGGCGCTCTTGTTGACCATAAAAATACATGAACAACCAGGAGCCGTAATACATCTGTCTGGACAGATCCAATGTACATTTAGAAACGTAAGCGAAATACAATATCCAAACACGTTTGGATATCAACGGTATCGAATTATAATCAAAGGTTAGATTTCGTCAGGCGCGCTCAGATAAGAAAGTTCAAAGCTCTCAGACTAGGCGAGACAAGAAGATATCAATTTCAATGAGTCATTGTCAGAAATCTATTCCATCGTGGGCAATTATGCAATACAACCTAAGTTTGGGTCAGGTCTTGTACAGCTAAGGCATGTTTTACGACAGAATAACCAGAGTCTTTCTACTGGATTGAGAGTTCGAGACATTAACATGTCTGCTAATATGGGGAAAACTGAAACAAAAAATGAACTTTGACGGCAGAAACCCTCATTGAGCTAAGCGGAATATTTACATGATCCGCTAAGATTTTTACAAATCTTAAGCAGATGTTTTCAGTGTATGCCAACTGAAATGCTGTGCTCGTTTTCTGGTTACGGCTCAGTGGGGCAACTACACGAACAAGAAGCATGAACTGCCAGCAAAGAGAGAGGAAAAGTACTTGGAATGCACAGCGCTAGCTGAAGTAGGGCATATATATAATATCTGAGACGTTAAATTACGTTACTGTGAAGAGGATCAAAATTCAAGTTTTGTAGCTTGAGACTGTCTTCTGCCGTGACTCGTGAGAGAAATTGGAAAAGATCTAGCTGTTTCATTCAGACACTGGCAAATTTATTGAAAGCTACGGGCTTACTTTATGAGATTATTATTCATTGTGGAATGAAAGGAAACAGGTTAGCTGAAAGTTAAGTTCGAGGTAGGCTTCGACTTTCATTCCGATTCAGTGCATATGTGCACGAAGGTGGGATGCTGTCGACAACACTACCAAAAGATCCAAAACGAAAGATTCAGTTACGTAAGTACTGTAAGTAAACTCTTTTTGATTTGAATAAATTTCCTCTCAGTTTGTCTGTTAATGTACTTTTTCTTCTAATTATCGCTTTATTTAACATCTCTGTGATCTAGAGTATGCGTACCTCAGAATAAATTATTTGAAAGGTCAACTTAACTCTTGTGTCGATAAGCGCAAATGTTTTTGTAAAACAGTCTGTCAATTTGAGAAGCGGACTTAGAAGAGCTTTCTCATTAGGAATTACAATTTTTTTCTTGCTGTGAAATTTATGTTTCATTTCACATTTATTCATACAGTTTTAGCCGGACATTTCCCCGAGTTTTTTATCTATTTTCAATCAAATTCAAAGTCTGATTATGTCATTGTATTGCATTTATACACTTGAATTGCCAGTATTCTGTTGTTCAAATCCTGCGTTATCAGTCATGCATGTCATAAAAGCAATTAATAGACCAGACGTTTTTATGACGTTCTCACTGGCGAATTAAAGCACGACTTGTTACTAAGAGGATTTCAAATGAAAGTGTATTTCATCTTCAATCTCATGTGGCCCGAGTGAAAGCCCAGATGGGCTCTTGTTTTGTTAATTTTAGACATTTTTGGTACGCAAAATAATGACCAAGTCGAGAAGCCAAAATCTCCAATGATACATGACATAGCTATATTAGAGTATAACCTAGCGAAAGAGCAATGTTTCTTCTTCAAATACATGCAATAACATTTTTGGGCAATTAAAACTACGAATTTTCAGGGCACCAAACGCAAGTGACACCGACGTAAGAATACTCTCTTTTCTCACAGCGTTCGAATGCACAGAATCTAAGATGAACATATTAAAAAAAATATTATATCAACTTCTACCAGGTTAAATTTAATACTAAAGAAGCCTGAGTACTTTCAGATAGATTATATATCGGTTTCTACCAATTATGTACAAAATCAGTGGCTTTTAGCGGTATTTTTGCGATGACATATTGTTGAATCTTTACTCATGCCGGAGCGCCGACAACTTTCAATTGATAGACTACCTTTATGAGACTTCTAAGTCAATCCGAATGATCTACAGTTGAACTATTCACTGTTAGGAATGTTAAAAAGTAATTGTAATGGATTAATATGTACCTTTCATGTGGTTTCGTAGAGAATCGGTAGCTTTATAAACAGGTCTGCCGTAGTTCAACTGTCAACAGCTGAGATTGCGTTACACACAGGAAGCCCGCTTTATCAGGAAATATGAACGCGTAATATTTAACAATTATTCACTGAAGTCGAAGTGACTATTGGTGAATATTTACCGAGACGAAGTCGAGGTAAATATTCACCAATAGTCACTGAGACTGAAGTGAATAATTGTTTTAGTATAATTTCATCAGTGAATATCAGAGAAATTAAAACTAGAAATTATTATTCTGACTTCCGACCCTTTTATAAGCTTTACAAGCGCGCGTGACAGGATAGTTTTGTGACAACATTTGCATAATCACATGCCGCTACGGTTCACTGCACAAACCGACTCGACAGGAGACTTGCAGGGACTACAAGAATGGATTTGCTAAAGACAGAGAAATACCGAAAAGCAGTCCAAATGCACACTAGAATTCAAGTTGAAGCAGCAGTCCTCACTTTTGAGTCCTCGAACCGTGTTACAAAGAGAGGAAATGCAGCGAAAATGAGTGGAAGTGGGCAAACTCGGCTGACTGAAAATCTGCCACGGCGAGTGCAAATTTATCGAAAGGAACCGCTTTCATGAGTTCACTTCAAAGGACAAATTTGCTGGAAACTACAAACTAGTTTGTAGTTTTGTGGATTATAGCCATCACAGAATCAAAGACAATGGTAAATCAAGAGACAAATGATTTCGGTATGAGATAAAACTTGAAAACACACCGAGAGCGGCGAGAGAAGAGCATAACAGCAACCGGCTTCCTGAATGAAAACTAGAACTTGTTGTTTTTCTATCAAGAACCACGGGGAAAATAACTCAAGTAAGTACACTCTTTTTAATTCGAACAGTTCCAAAGTCTCGTTGTGTTATTTATTGCTCTAAGTAGACGTTATTTCAGTTGTGATTCACGAGGACCGAATAAACTCAACCCCGGCCAAAACTCGTAAGTAAACTTTGTTTGTGACGGCTTATGGGTTAAAATAAGCTTCAAGTTTAGCCATACTTATTTAGTTGCTTCTTTAGTGGGTTTTGGAAAAGCTTTTTCTTTCATATTATTTATTTATTCGTGAGAAACATCAGTAAATATGCGAGCGGCCATTTTGGTAAATGCCTTGTATGTTATATTCACCTCCAGGCGCTCTGGAGGTGAATATAGCGACGTATGACGTAATTCTCGACCAATCAGAGCACGGGAATCTCTATATTCACTGATGAAATTATACTAAAACTATATATGGACTTCTGGTTTACGTTCCGATCCGGGGAACTAGTTATATTTTATATAGGATCTCAGTATCACTGGATTTGTTTTTAATTTTTGTCTTTGAGTTTGGTTGCCAATTGAAATCAAAGCTACACGTAACCTTATCTCCCTCAGGGGGGAGACGGGGTACTTATGTTATGCTCTTTTGGTATGACCAGTTGGCGAGCCCGACCGATTATTATAATTCGCAACCCAAGTACGGTTCTGAAAAAAGTGTTTTATAGCTACTTTCCGCACACCTGGTCAGGTTCTGGAGCTGACGCCGGCCGCATAATAATCTCTCGGGAGTTCTAAAACGGCAATTACGTATATTCAATCTTTTCACCCAGTGGCCATCTTGGATTCAAAGCGAGAAAATCAGTTTTGTTTTTAGCAACGCTATAACCTCGTACTGAGGGATATTAGAACGAGTTTAGCGAAGAAAAACCTCGCATCGGATGCAATATGGCCACAGTTATTTATGGTGCGGTTTCCGTGAGTTTAGTTTTCGCTTGCCTATCACAAGCGTAATTTTATGATTAGATGGTGTTGCAGCCATGGCCATGTAGGTTGACCAAACAAGAGAAGTTAATGTATCTATCAATTCCAAATCTGCCCCCCGGCATACGTGTAGCATTTGGCCGCGCAGTCTGTCCCAGGGTGGGGCATTTTACCAGCAAATAATAGTTGGGGTGGTGAATAGCCCACGTTCGATATATGTTTCACTTGTCACGCACAAAGGCTTCCACATGTGTCTCCGGGGTAAATTAAATATATTATATTATTTGAACAAAGAATAAAATTAATTTAAATTACCCTGGAGCATCATCATGCTGAAGCCTTTGTGTGTGACGAGTGGAGCATATATTGAAAGTGGTGTATTGGTGAAAGAGAGTCAAGGTTGCGGATTTACATCAATATTTATTAGAGATTTGCAGTCGTTCCTAAGCCCCACGGTTAGGTATTTGCAACGCTCTGATTCCAAAAAGTCAAATGCTCCACAAATTGGGGGGGGGGGGGGGGGGGGGGAGTGGAGTGGGCAGGTTGGGAATTGCTAGAGACATAACGAGTCATACTTTATAAAGCCCGGTTTACCATAGGATCGTTACGATCGCAGTGACCGCAGCAATCATAGATAGCGATCGTAACCATCTACATATGGAAACCGATCTATAGTTCTATCCTGCCGATTGTACAATCCATGGAGCCCGTGGGAGGAGGACTGTGTGGCGGTTATGATTTCCGGGTACGAGTTTTTCACAAAAAGACAGGTTATGGACGACTCGGAATAATAAAACATACATCCGGGTTCGTTTTCACAATAACTTGGAAAATCGGGTTTTGGAACTATACTTTCTCTGAAAACCGGGTCTGGATCCCATGGCGGCACATACGTACGTACCCATATTGTGACGAATATCTTGTTCACATATCACTGATTTATCAGTTTAGCTTCGAATTTTATACCATGGCCAGTTGAGCCACCATATTGCATGCATGAAGATCGAAGGTCTAGTTGTTGTCGATGCCATCATACAAAATGTCTCTAAAATTAAACTACATCTGAATGCTACAATTTCTATTAAATAGAAAATGGGAAGAACTAAATATCCTAAAACAATATATAGATTCGAGAGCACTAAACTGAGCATAAAACAGACTGAATGAATCAAGTTGTGACAACCCCTGAGTTCGTACCCGACTAGTTATTCTTCATCAATAGTAGATACATTACTTCGCTATTTTAAAAAGGGACGCTTATTTATGTTTAGACTCTGCCAAAATGGTATAGATAGCAGCAAAGGCTAAATCGCCCGATGTCTTCAGACATTCTTCTGAGCCTATTATTCTCAGTCTTCTGAGCCTTACACGGATTACTATTGTGGTCAACTTCATTCTTATGTTGTCCCCTTAAATTATTTTAATTATAATTCAATAAAAAGGGTACAGTCATGGCCACATAACGGACTCTCATGCTCTATACCAACGCGTATACCGTACAGTTATGGTGTCAGTTATTTCTAGCCAACACAGCTACGTTTTTCACACACCTCTACCATTTAATTAATTTTGCAAGTGCTACCCTTCCCCCATCCGGGATATTTCCATGCCTGGTATTAAAACAGCTCATTGATAGTAAACTTGCTGAATTTGATAATCTCTCGCGAACCCAAAAGACTCAATATTGATGGAAACTTGCAAGAATATTGACTTACATTGTAGGTAAGATACCAAAGAACTACACTTAAACAGATACATGTCGCATTTATGATTGGTAAATGAGAGATGACATACAGTGGCGGATCCAGGGAGTGGGTTCCCCCTTACTACTGGATATCACTCAGAAATGAATAGCTAAATACATATTTCAATGTATGCCTACTCAGACATGAAAAATTATCATAGAAATATCATATGAAACCTGTTACATATTGTAAGTATAGTTCTCTAGTATGACACTATTATTTTGCAAAAATCCTGGAGCCGTCCCTGAATGAGTTGTCTTCTTCATCAGTAGTGGGTGACTCTAGATCGGCTAAAAAAAACGCAAAACGATCCCACAAGCGCCTAGATAGAACGAAGAACAGAATACTAAGTCCTAAGCGCCTGTGGATACTTTTTTGCGGTCTTTTTGGGCAGAACTTGAACATAAATCAACATCTCTTTAACATCAAAGTAATATATCCACTGCTGATAAAGACTGCCGAGTAGCTACTTCCAGAAAAATACTTCTATACTACTACTAGTATTGCTTGGCACATGATACACTTTCCCGCCAGTCGGTGCCTGCATTCTCCAGCGTGTTTAGCGAAACAAATCATCCTTTAGACATAAACAGGAGACCATTACCCGGAGCGTTATCGTTTATTTTTAGATTTTATATATAATGCCATACGTATTGTTTGCTTTCATCGCGAATGTAGGCTGCTTTTCATTTGGTCGTTCGCTGCGATCACTGTAAAGGTGAGTCGGCTTTTAATAGTGACCGGACATTATTTAGCGGTAGTTCTCTGGTCTCACAAAATAATTACCCTCCTCTTAGATAAGCCTATAAATATATTTAACCTATAAAAGAGGAGCATATAAGAATTTGACCCCCCCCCCCCCCTCCCTTAAATGGGAGCATAAAAAATCGTGACCCCCCCCCCCCCCCCCCCCCCAACTACAAATCTAGTAGTCCCCCTCCCCCACCGCTAAATAATGTCCGGTCCCTTATAGCGATCGTAGTGGTAACATGGAATCTACTCTCAAGTGGTCATAGCGATTACTATCGCCAGGATAGAATTTATTGTTGTACCCGATAGCTCGGTTTAGTTCCATTTGATAGCAATATATAATCGCTACGATTGACAAGTACTTTTTTTCAGCGGTCGCTGCGATCGGGGAAACGGGCATATGGGATATAATTTAGCATGGGGAGTGTCATACTTTTTCAAAGCCCTCAAAATAGATAGCCTGGGAAACCAGCCGACTCTTATCGCTCCCCACTCGCGAAAGAGACGTCTGGGAAGTGAGGCAGAAAATGCCATACTGATGACGTACCAGATAGCCGTTTCACGATGCATAAATTAGTTGCAATTCTCAGAAGCCGAATTATGCGAACAACAGTTCTTTTCAAGGAATATAACTACCGTGGCTCTTCGTTTGCTTGGCAGTTGATCACCGTCACGAACAACTCATGAAATTCAAGCCTATTTAGCGTGTGCCGGTGCTGTTGTTGGCTCCTTTGCAGACTGAGTTCTTTCAGCGGCTAGTAAAGCGAAATGTCGTACTGTCAAAACATTTACAAGAAAGGTACTGACTACTGTCATAGTTGTTTATAATTTCATATCAGTAAACCTGCATACACTGAGCTATCACAAAACACTGGATGAGTTGTTGTTGCGGCGGATAAATCGTTCAGACAGTGAATCTGGGCTATGAATAAACATAATTACATGTAAGTGTGCTATGAATCACGAACCAAGTGTGATATGAATCAATCACCCAAGCAAACGGGCAGCCTCGGTAGTATACCTGAAAATAACCGCTGCATTCTGTAGCTAACCTCTTCGGCTACTGACCTGACAAAAGAGCTGGCTTGAAAAGTGGCCTGCTGTGCTGTGTGTAGGTTTTGAAATTATAAACAACTATTATGTTTTGACAGTTGTAGGACAAATTCTCTCGACCGGGCCGAGCCGCTGAAAGAACGAAGCAAGCGAGCTACCAACACACGCTAAATATATAGGCTTAAATTTCATGGTTGTTCATGACGGTGATCCACTGCCAAGCAAACGAGCAGCCTCGGTAGTTATATTCCTTGAAAAGAACTCTGTTGTTCGCATTCGGCTTCTGAGAATTGCAACTAATTTATGCATCGTGAAACGGCTATCTGCTACGTCATCAGGGCTACAAAATAGAGTGTCGTAAAAAATGGGCAACTGAAAAAGGGTTGGCTGTTGGTGGAGGGGCAAAATATTTCATACTTATTGTCCGGGTAGGGTCGGTATATTTTTAGACTTTTTCATTTCATTCTCCATAACGGACCTCGTACTCAGACCTCGTACGGACCTCGTACTCAGATAATGAGAGGTAGATACTTGTGACTTCCGGCACTGTTTTTCTTCGACATTTTGGAAAAAGAGTTCTGACAATTTTATAGCTATTTTCCGCACACCTGGCCGACGCCGCTCAAGTACCCTCCATCTCCCAGCCATTGTAACATGTCGATTGCCGTCCAATATACAGTTTGAAACTCATAGACAAAAATAAAAGCCAAATCCAGTTACATTGAGATCCTATATCGAATATAACTAGTTCCCCGGATCGGAACTGATGTAAATCAGAAATCCACAGTTATGGAGTTCTGCGTGAACACGTTGTTCATTTGTTCCGAAAAAGCGGGCTTCCTGTGTGTAACGCAATCTCAGCTGTTGACAGTTGAACTACGGCAGACCTGTTTATAAAGCTACTAATTCTCTACGAAACCACATGAAAGGTACATATTAAGCCATTATAATTACTTTTAACATTCCTAACAGTGAATAGTTCAACTGTAGATCATTCGGATTGACTTAGAAGTCTCATAAAGGTAGGCTATCAATTGAAAGTTGTCAGCGCTCCGGCATGAGTAAAGATTCAACAATATGTCATCGCAAAAATACCGCTAAAAGCCACTGATTTTGTACATAATTCGTAGATACTGATATATAATCTATCTGAAAGTACCCAGGCTTCTTTAGTAGAAGTTGATATAATATTTTTTTCTTCTGTTCATCTCAGATTCTGTGCATTCGAACGCTGTGAGAAAAGAGAGTATTCTTACGTCGGTGTCACTTGCATTTGATGCCCTGAAAATTCGTAGTTTTAATTGCCCAAAAATTTTATTGCATGTATTTGAAGAAGAACCATTGCTCTTTCGCTAGGTTATACTCTAATATAGCCAGGTCATGTATCATTGGAGATTTTGGCTTCTCGATTTGGTCATTATTTTGCGTACCAAAAAGTCTAAAATTAACAAAATAATGAAAAATCGCTAAAATATTTTATTTGTAACCAAATTAAATAAACAACCCATGAAAAGAGAAATCATTATCTTTTCTTTGTACTTATCTGCACAGTATTGCTATAAATTTATATTTTCATTTTTAGGCGAGCCGTTAACGATGTGTGGTATCGAGCTCCTAAAAACCGGTCTGAGAGCCGTAAAACCGATTTTGTTGCCGTTTGGCTAAAATAAAAATCAGATTCAACTAAAAGTTATATTTATATGAATCACTCACCCAGGCCATTATTCTGAGAAAGTTTAAGGAATTTCATTTTTTCTCATCCTAAACACTTTAGACGATATTTACAGACGGCCGCTCTTTATAAGCACTCGGGTAAGCAGACGTTACTTTTTTCTTCGAATTTATGAGAGTGAAAAAACACGTAGCAGGCTAACCGGTAAAGGCTTCTCTTTAAAAGTTAACATCACTATGCGTAACTTAGTGTTGAAGAAGTATTTTCGGCATAATCAGAAAATTCTAGATAATTATTTGACTGAAAATCCTGCTTAAATTGCCCCGTTGACGTCTCAAATATGGCGATGATGATGTCACAGAACATGAAGAATATGTCTAACTAGCAACTAAAGATTTAAAATGTTCACATACCTTGGTAATCTGTTTACGATTCAGTTGTACGATGCTCGTTGTATTGACAAATGTATGTAATAGATACAGGATGAGTAGCCGTGTTTTATCGCATTTACAAACGCGAGTCGGAGGCGAGGCGATAAAGCACAAACATGAATGTTCTCTATCAAACGTCTGGATGTACAGAGTCGTGTTTTCCTGTTATGTTGGCGATAAGACCGACTTTGGCCGAGAATTTCGAAGCAAAAGTTTATGTAAATCCGGAGGAAATCTGTATCAGATTTACAGATCACTTATCGCACCTTTAATTTCCGATTATCTCGACCCCCTGAAGAATTTCATGCTCTGGTGGGGTTTAACCCTGAAGAATTTAATATTTTTGGGGTGAACCCCTAAGAATTCCACAAAAGTTTTTGGTTGACCCCTGAAGAAATCCAAAGGAATCCAAGTTCCTCGATAGGGGGGGTACATTTTTGTAATGGAATAGCCCAATATGGTGCAATCAGAATACAGGTCTCGAGAGGTTCCGTGCTACTCTTGTAATCTATTATCGTTAATCAATTAGCATAATAGTTGTAATGATACAGTGACTAATTACCATGCAGCACTTATTTTTGTTATCAATAATATTTTATAATTCAGAGAATTCCTAAGGCCCGATTCAAACGTCGAAGTTCTCATGAGCCGAATCTAATAGACCTAGTCAGCTTGCCTGTTTGTTGTCCCATTACAGACCACCTTGAGTAATGCTTTTTTTGTTTTTCTGTATCCCAAGAGGAAATGTACCAATTTCTATAATTGGAAAACGAAGCACTGAATCCTCTGGAGAACTATCACGTGGTTTTAAACAGGTTCTCAAAAGAAGCCGCCTAACAACCTAATTAGATCAAAAGAAGTCGCCTAACAACCTAATTAGATCAAAAGAAGCCGCCTAACAACCTAATTAGATCAAAATAAGCCGCCTAACAATTTAATTAGATCAAAAGAAACCGCCTAGCGACCTAATGAGATCAAATGAAGTCGTCTGACAACCTAATTAGATCAAAATAAACCGCCTAATAACCTATTTATATCAAAAGAAGCCGCCTAATAACCTAATTAGATCAAAAGAAGCCGCCTAACAACCTAATTAGATCAAAAGAAGCCGCCTGATAACCTAATTTGTTCAAATGAAGCACCCTAATTACCTATTTAGATCAAAAGAAGCCGCCTAATGATCTAATTAGATCAAAAGAAGCCGACTAATAACCTAATTAGATCAAAAGAATCCGCCTAACGACCTAATTAGATCAAAAGAAGCCGCCTAACGACCTAATTAGATCAAAAGAAGCCGCCTAACAACCTAATTATATCAAAAGAAGCCGCCTAACAACCTAATTAGATCAAAAGAAGCCGCCTAACAACCAGATTAGATCAAAAGAAGCCGCATAGTAACCTATTAACATCAATAGAAGCCGCCTAACAACCTATTTAGATCAAAAGAAACCGCCTAACAACCTAATTAGCTCAAAAGAATCCGCCTAACGACCTAATTAGATCAAAAGAAACCGCCTAACAACCTAATTAGCTCAAAAGAATCCGCCTAACGACCTAATTAGATCAAAAGAAGCCGCCTAACGACCTAATTAGATCAAAAGAAGCCGCCTAACAACCTAATTAGATCAAAACAAGCCGCCTAATAACTTATTTAGATGAAAAGAAGCTGCCTAATGACCGATTCAGCTCAAAAGAAGCCGCCTAACAACCTAATTAGATCAAAAGAAGTCGCCTAACAACCTAATTAGATCAAAAGAAGCCGCCTAATAACCTAATTAGATCAAAATGAGCCGCCTAATAACCTAATTAGATCAAAAGAAGCCGCCTAACAACCTGTTTAGATCAAAAGAAACCGCCTAACAACCTAAATAGATCAAAACAAGCCGCCTAATAACTTATTTAGATCAAAAGAAGCTTCCTAATGACCTATTCAGCTCAAAAGAAGCCGCCTAACAACCTAATTAGATCAAAATAAGTCGCCTAACAACCTAATTAGATCAAAAGAAACCGCCTAACAACCTAATTAGATCAAAAGAATCCGCCTAATAACCTACTACCTGAATCCACCGTACCAGAAAAAATGGCGGCTTGTACTTTTACCCACAATCCGTTGCGCGTGAAAAACTTTAAACCGTTTTAAAGTCGCGGTAGAGATGTTTTAAATCTTTAAAAAAAACAAGCAAGTACAAATACTGTTGCCAATACACTGTTATCGAACTGAATAGATGATTCTACGTATTTTTTGACCGTGTTAGGTTCGCAAGGGATTGTGGTCAAATGAATGGGCGCCATCTTTGTCGGTAAGGTGGACAGCGTTCGGCTCATGAAAAGCTCGACGTTTGAAATGGTCCTAGTGTGTTCTGATGTCTCTACGGGTCGTAATGTGATTCTTGATTATTATTTAATAGTTGTTTCCAAGATTAACAAAAATCATATAACATTCTGGTGTAATATAATGGTATAATTTGTGGATAATCATTTAATAAAGTAGACTTGATTAACTTCATTGTATTGTAATTCCTCGAGAACGTTTTGTATATTAACAACAATGCTGCTGGTCCTAGCACTAGGGCTATCTTAATTGTATTATTATCCCTCGAGACTGTTTAGCATATCGACAACAATGCTGCTAGGCCTAGCACTAGCGCTATCGTCATTGTATTGTAATCCCTCGAGACTTTTAACACTAGGGCTAGGCAGGTTGATCCCAAGCGTATAACAGGCGACACTTCCTGTGCACGTGATGACCACGATGCTTGTTAGGAAGAACTAACTCCATTCACCAATCAACGTTTGCGCCTGGAATTCAGGACGCAAGGTTCTTCTCGCGCCTCTGGTACTCGCCATCTCTTTATGTCAGTCAGCTTAGCGTGAAGGAACTTTGGCGCGAAGGAACTTTGGCGCCCAGGGTTCGTGTCGTTGTTATCGAAGGAAATTCTGTTCATTTGACAGTCAGTGGCAGAACTGGTGGTCAACCATCCACATCTCTAGGGTCTTCTCAGTCAGATGCAGACCCTCGGGGAGCAGGGGGGTACTCTGGAAATGTTTGGGTAGGGCTGTGCCGCGGTGACCTCAAAATCCTGACCCTATCCCAGACCTAAACATAGGGCTCCTAAGGGCAACTCGCCGATGGTCAGTCGGCCATTTTGTTGTGTTATTGTGTACGTTGTTGGCAGAGCCTATATTATGTGTGTAGTGTGTGACGAGATTAGTTTCGCTGAATGCTTGTGTGGCAGTTAAAGCGTCAGACTTGCAGTCTTCGTATATGCTAGGGCATTAGTCTGCTACCATATGTTCTGTCTGTTTTCAATTCTAAGAATAATCTCACGATATTTTTTTGCAAACCCGGCAAGACAGAATGAAATGGGAAAGCTGTTTATATATTCAACTGGCCGAAACCGGAAATGCTTATTTCTCGTCGCTATTAATATGTTATTAAAGGTCAAATTGGAATCATGCAGGATTACATTAATAGCGATAAACGGCTGAAATGGCATATTTCCTTCACTGAATTTCAAGTCAGAATTCTGTAACTGTAGTAGAAGTACTTGAAATAATTTTATTTATGCACCTAGCTCTCTGGTCATCTAGCTAGATAGCCGGTACAATATTCCAATTTGGTAAACAGATCAGCGTTCAGTGGCAAAGCTTCCACAGCAACATATACTAGCTTGGATCCGAACTTCAGAAGCATAAAAATAACTTCTATAATGTCAAGCTTCTTCTCCGATAAGGTGGTAAAACCGTAGGACTAGTGTCCCCAATTAGCTGCAAAGCTAAATACATTGACATTAAATAAAGTCACTTACTTACTTTAAGCGGTTTGAATTAGTATATCAAGATAGACACAGGAGAACTTCACAGCAGTAAATTATAAGTCTTCGGAATATTTACCTTAGAAAGCGGCATATCTACAACATGACCAAATCATTTCGAAAGCTTCGACGCATCTTCTCCGATAAAAGTTTGTTTCCCCACAGTCACAGCGACCAAAGACGGTCGTCAATTTCAAGATCGTTTTTCGCTTGAGTTTCCTTCGTTTTCTGAGGCTTTTCATTCCGATCCGATGTTAGTTAATGTCGTTCGAATTGTTTTCACCCTGACGGGTAAAGGGTTCAACCCCTGCTCACAAGATATAAAATACTAAATCCTTCAATTTAAAGTTTGAGCCGCTTGGCATTAGAAATGTGGGACTGAGATACGAGCATGTACTTAAAATCACGTGAGCGATGACGTCATCTTTACGACATCACCAGTAAGTGATTTATGGGGACCCAATACCATTTCTGTCAAAGTTTGAGCCGCCTGCCAATAGAAATGACGGGGTTACGAGCATGTACTAAAATCACATAATAATATTATATTTAACAAATAAAGAAGCCTTAGCCATGTTTTATACTATCATAAAACACGATGGGCATTTGAGAACATGAGAGAAATGTTAAAGCACAAGCCGAAGGCGCGTGCTTTCAACATTTCTAGAGTGTTCTCAAATGACCAGAGTGTTTTATTTAACAAATAAAAGATGGTTCTCCTTGTTATATAACAAAATAATGCACGCTCGAGGTCTTGAAAAACTGCGGATGCACGAGCGGAACGCGGCTAACCATGTTATATACTCTGATAAAACATGGCTTCTTAGCCAATCAGAGCACGCGTACTATCGTATCTATATTATAAAAAATAATATTAGGCGAGTTAGCCATGAAAATCTCACATCCTGAACATCGAGTATATTCCAATCTAAAAAACAGCTAACAGGGCAGAGACTTCATATTAGGGTTACGCCACGACTCAATGCAAACCTAACCCACAGATTTAAAAAACAACCATTTTCGACGCCAAATCATTTTATAACGACCCTAAACACACCTGCACTATAATGGACAATTTTGTACTTTGGAAGTGGCCTAGTTTAACTATGGAAATCGTGATGTGCCCTAACATGAAGTCTTACCCGCTAACAGACATCAACCGGGAATGAAAATCCACCTAACACCAATAAGTCGCGCATCCACTAGTTAAAAATGACTAAATGAAATTGCGTAGAAATCATACAATACGAGCAAAACACTGAGACTAATAGGACATTTGAATGATGACGTCACATAGTACAACTACCAGAACTCCTTGCGCGGACCCTTTTGTTCCTTTAATTTGGACTATTGTCTTGGAATTCTCAAAGGAGTTTTAAAATTTGAATGAGAAAGAGAATTTGAATAGGATTCTGGTAGTTGTAGTAATGAATCCTTAGTCATCAAAGACGTGTGCCGTAATATCCACGGTACACCAAAAGAAGGCTAATTTAGTTGGGTGACTTGTAGGGACTGTAGTAGTAAGTGCGGCATTGCGCACGCAACTGGGTTTTATTTTTGTAGTTTTGTTTAAAATAAACTTGAAGGTTCAATTCTATTGACAGTTAACGAATCAATATGTCTAATTAGAATATCGCGCTTTTGGTCGTGTCAATGGTTAGAATTAATTGCATGCGAATGATGATATGACAAAAACGAAAACTCCATAACGGATGCGGTAAACATTGTAGTTCGTTGTTTAACATGTTGTCTTCTTTTCCTCTTCTACTCCTCTCCATTTTATTTTTTCTCGCTGCAGTCCCCACTCGGACCCCAATCGTACTCGGGAGGGAAAACGAGAGACTGGTAGTAATCATTTCTTTTGCCACTGAATAGTTGATAACAGTTCAAGCGTTAAGCGAGATGATCTGCGTTTTCTAAACAGTTTATGCTCATGTAAGGAAACTTTGTGTAAACATAGCCTGCTTGCAGGCTCTGGTTGATTTGGGGTTCCTGTGGTGGGGGAGAGGAGGGAGAAGGAGGCGAAAGAGAAAGGAGAGCCTGCAACAAGACCCTGTCTTTTTGAAATTTCCCGTTCGTCCACGAACGTGATTATCTGATTGGTTGAACCTAGAAGAGGCGCGCGATGGTGTGTATTATGGTGAAAGCAGCGCGCGCGAGCTAAAATTAAAAACAAAATTGTAACGTATTTGGTTAGCTCATTATCAGGCTGTTGTTGTAGCGCCCCATAGCGTGTGTACCATATTTGAGCATCCATTGTGTCACTTGTCACCTAGTGGAATGTGTGTGATGCCAACCGGGAACTTTTAGGTGGCATATCAAACTTGGTCCAAATAGTTAAACTCTCATTTCATGTTATGATCTTCGTCGAGTTCTAGAGAGTAGGTTATGGATAACTGGCAACGCGACACTTTTCACTCATGATCAAATCATTTTTCTGCTGTTTTCTCTCGTTTTCTCAGGTTTTTATTATCAAACATACAGTAGAAATACAAGAGGTTCAATGCTAGGGTACATTTATAACAGAATCTCGTCTAAAATGTTGATTTTAAAATTCTTTGTGAAACGTGTAACTTGTAATTGTATGTGACGTCATGGGGGCGAATTTAAAAAACACAAGGTCTTGTCGCATGCTCTCCTTTCTCTATATCCTCCTTCCCCCTCCTCTCTCCTGCCACAGGAACCCCAAATTTCCAAACACGTCGGTGAATAAAACTCACCGCCGATGTGTTCAGAAAATCAAACAAAACTCTGAATTTCTAACGGACCTAAAACAACCATAGGGGCTGATCAAAGTCAGAACCCGGGTAATCCACAGATCCAATTGGAATTTTGCATGTTGGTGTTTGTGGAGGAAGGGAAAACCGTACACCACGGAGAAAAATCGAGACCTTCATATTAACCTACAAATATTTTTAATGGATACCCTGCTTGTTTTAGAGTTTTCTGTTCCTCTATTACATCTGTATAAACGCTTTGCCAGGCAGCAAGCCAGGAACGAAATACGGACTGCGATCAGTAAATGATTCTTTATACGATGCATGCTTGTGTATTCTCCTTTGAGTTCTGGGAAATATCTTTAACCTTAAAATTTCCTCCCTTATACATAAAATACAATATGATAAACAAAATATCCCACCTGCCTTCCTTGAGCTAATTACTTCTGCTAAAGATATCCATAACTACAACACCAGATATGCAGCAAACCAAAATTTGTACAGGCCAGCCTCCAGAACTAACTATGGTCTATCACGATTCAAAGCAATTTCATCAAGAATCTTGGAATCAATACCCCTTACTATTAAAACCTTGCCCAAAACCAGATTCAAGAAGCAGTACATACAGTTTTTACTAGATAAACGGTCATAATATTAAAATGTGTGCCTTATATATGCAAGACAAATATATACAAATCAGCTACTTATATTGACATTTTTATTATCTCTTTTTTTTTCTTAGATAAGATCAAACAATAATGTAATGTCCTTCAAAATCTATACATAACTACATGAATTTATTTAAAATGTCACTTCATACTATTCTTTATTATTATTTATTAGCTATGTCTATTTCTCTCCTCATTTAGTTTTATCAATGTAGTGGCCAACTCGAAAGCCATTGCTACTTTGGCCACTACACACATTTTTTCTAAACATACCTATTCTTTTTGTTCACTTATTTCTTTATATATGTATATTTATATGTTAATGTAAGATAAGGACCGACGGTTATAATTATGTGCAAATAAATGAATCTTGAATCTTGAATCTTGAATCTCTCCCGTAAACAATTTCCTGAAAGAGAATGTACGTCGAAACATTCACAGCATGAAATGACAGCTTTACGCTTCTTTATTGAAAACGTAAAGGTGCGTAAAGTTGGTTGCCATCTTTACGCTGATTTACTTGGAGGCATAAAGTTGCGTAAAGTTGGTTGCCATCTTTACGTATATTTACGTAAGCGTAAAGATGCGTAAAGTTGGTTGCCATCTTTACGCAGATTTTCTTGGAAGCATAAAGTTGCGTAAAGTTGGTTGCCATCTTTACGTAGATTTATGCAAGCGTAAAATTGCGTGAAGTTGGTTGCCATCTTTACATAGATTTATGTAAGCGTAAAGATGCGTAAAGTAAGTTGTCATCTTTATGCAGATTTACTTGGAAGCGTGAATATGCGTGAAGGCAAACTTAATAAACGGACTACACGTGAATGAGTTTCATCAAGACTTTACACAAGTCGAAGTCATTAATCTCTCTTCACTGGCTCTCATATTGTTGTCTGTCTTATTTAAGGGCAAAAATGCCGAATGTAGCTCAGACTTTCTTTAGGTGTTGAGGCTAAACTATAGAAATACCGGTCCATTCCACGTACATCCGTGTGGCAGTTAGTTGCCAAATTGGAGTATTTGTTGTTCTCAAATGACCGCGGTAGCAGTTAATTTTAGGTTATATATCTTTAAAATGGCCAGGTATTCTTTAATTTTAATATCCCTATATATAGAGTCCAATGAAATGGTACTGAACTATAAGTAAACGTTTCATCTCATAATTCGAAGCGAAAGGCTTTCTTTAGCACAACACTGCATTTTCTGCACGGTAATAATTAATTGTATATTGTAAAGAAATTTCAGGATAATTATGGCATGCCGATTCTTTGAATAGAAATTCGAACTTCTTCATTTTAAAATTATTGCTTACTGCGGTATCTGGACTGATTGTTTTTTTTTTCAAAATGATGATATTCTATTACTGTACTCAGTATTAATTTATCTTACAGAATCGGACCTCTAAATAAGTCATGACATTGGTATTCCTTTGAATCATAAGCAACTCCAGTCACGCCACGGTAAACTATGGTAAACTGAATGTACTTATAAACAGCTCTGATATAAATTATACACGCTTAGTTATAAAACAAAAGCTAAAGTTATTACCTTCAATTCGTGTCTATTCCCGAAGATTCCTTATGGTTGATACGAAACAAATGGCGCTAGAACGCTGCCATTCAACTGAAATTTAAGAGGGTTCTGTTGTTTGAGCGTGATGAGAATTGTATGTCGTTTATTATCTGGAAGACTTGCGTTAGCCGATCACCGAAGCCCAAAGACGTAATTCAGCTACGAATTCTGCCTGGAAGTCATGTACCGGTATCATTGCGTTATTGTGAAGAATGCGATTGTTGTGTTGAGTTCGAAGACTTGGGTACGGGTCTAAGCCGTCTGTAACAGCCGACAGCTTTAATATAACACTCGACAACACGAAGACATGCATATGTGATCCCACAAATGACTGAGCTAGCATAGCCGAATGGTCTCACGAGATTGATTGAGTCAAGAAGGGCAAAGGATAAGGCCGGGTTGTTCAGGTAAAAATACTTTATAGCATATCTCGTCATTTACATATTTATAGTCTTGATCAGCTTTCACGTTTTTAATAATAGAGTCTCAGTAGTTATTTGCACTTCAAACAAAACTGAAAAGTAAACGAATTAAAGATCAGATCGTTTAAGGATCAACTAGTTATGAGAGGCTGTTAGTAATACTTTTATTATTTGAGGGCAGCAGGGTCTTTAAGCAAAAATTCCAATTTGTTGTTGGACTTATGGTCGTCGGCAAAGGAGCCTTCAAACGGTTTCTTTAATAAACTACGGTATTACAAATCATTACATAGTTCTAATATTACAAAATAATAATATTTAACAGGACATTAAGGAATGGAGAAAACATTCCACAATCACACATCATCCTAAAAGGATGGTTGAACAATCAAATGAGGTAATCACATGATAATAAGTAGCTTTTCACATGATTAAATCAAATACCGAAAAATCGATATCTAAAGAAAATAATGTACGTTGCCCGGTACGAAAAACCACGTCTTGTTGCTACGTAGAAAAACTTATGGAAACGTACTCCTCGACGTTATGCAATCGTACAAGGCTCCGAGGGCTAAAGCCAAAATGGTTATATCTTGATGAATGGGGTGGGGTTACCTCCTTTATACCAAGAAGGTCCTTGGCGGTTTTAAGTCCCCACCTTTGCTGGGCAAATTATATTTTTCTAAAAATAAGATCTGTAATGATATCAATATTAATGAGTTATTATTAAAGCGGCTATGTGCTCAACATTTGCACATAGCCAGATTAATCCAACTCAGTAGTTTTGTGTTTCTGTCCCGCAAACCGAGCTCAACATTGACAGCAGGTCCATCATATATAATCACAATTCAGGGAAGGACATAAAATAATTTAAAACATTAAAACTAAAGTTTGGCTGACTTGTGGCTGTCCAGCAAGCGAGAGAAAGAATTCTAAACTGATTGGTCTTTATATACCTCAAATATGAATATTAAACATATGTACAAGAAAAGAACTAATGAACTATCACTTAAAGTGATAACAAATAGCTACGTGCCGTAATGAAGACGCGTTCCAACTCACTTTGTTACGTTGGAAAGCCTCTATTCATTCCTATACTACGCAACACGCCCAACGCGTACAAAATCATAACACTACAACTAGTGGAGTGTGACAGTGCCGGATGCCTGGTGGACAGCAGCAAACGGCAAACGAGAAAACTACAAAGACGAGAACCGTAACGGAAGGAAGTAAGAGTTAAATACCGAGAACGGAGGCAATAAGCCATATACATTCAGAGGGCCGTAGGCCCGAGGGATGTATATGGCTTATTGCCGACGTTCAAGGTATTTAAGTGTCTTAATTCATACTTGACGCGGTTTTCGTAAAATTTTCATTGATGTAGCTCTTTTTAGGTAGAGTTTGGGCGAGTACCAAGACGGAGAAAAGGTTCTAAATCATTAGGGCGGGGATATTTAGTAAGTTTGGCAGAAGCCAAGTTGAATGAATTCCTTGGAGAAAATAATAAAACAAATTCCTTAATGCAAGCGCAATTCAGTGTATAAGCTAGAAACAACAATGTCGTTGAATTGTATTGAATTGCTCGTTATAAATGCAAGCCGGGAACTTTTCTCATACATCCCTTGCATTTATAATGGAGTATGTATGGAAAATAAAGCCTCATGAAGAACAAAGAAAACCGTGTCAAGTATGAAATAAGCATAGAAAGAGACTAGTATCGATAGATCGAAAGATCTAGATACCATTAGTTTATCATCTGGTAATCTAATGGCAACAGCCTAAAATTTCTTAACTATCTTCCCGTCTCTGGAAAAGGAATTGGAAACCGCATGAAGTTGGAATACACCACCAGAGTAAATAATACTGAAGTAACACAGAGCATAAAAGGAATACTGACCGCTTAGAGCAAAAATAATCATGTGCTCAGGTAAATATGAAACACATGCTTCCTAACGATTTGAATTCATTACCATCTTATAAAGGCTACAAACGAAACAAGATGAAACATTGCCCTTAAATGAAAAAGAGAACTGATTCTGGCCACCAAGAGATTACAATTCTATTCACGGGGTTTCTTTCAGTGTACTAGTTTTCCTAGCAATTTCATGGATGCCTCGTTTGTTTTACCGAAACGTAACGAAATATCAGTTGAAGATAGACCTGCAACTTTATGGCTCGTCGACACCATACACGGCTTCCTAAACTAGGCACATGCAGGTGACTTGCAATGAAGCTTCAAAAAGACAAAATTAATCTCTAAAATACGAGAAAACAACATAAATGAACACGGGTAAAACAATTAGAACTTCGCGATCTATTCTCTTTTCCCCAATGAATCCATGCATTCTTGTATTCCTACAATCGTGAACGATGCCTTGAAACACATCTGATAAGGAGGAAGTGATCTGCTAGCCTCGGCGTTTGAGGAGATGTTCAACCTGTCATGCTCGGCTAAAGACTCCGACCTGTGGGAAGACCGTGGACACCGAAACAAAAAGAGTAACATGAGAAAAACATGCATTGTACCGCTATATTACACGTGTGCAGTTCCCTCATCAATACTTTTACACTAAATTTAGGACATGCAGAAAACACTGACTTTTAGTTTCTACTCGACAAACAGAGCACGATCGACAACAAAGGGTACAGGTATTCCTAATTAAATACGTATATCAATACTTCTTTGCAGAATCAGAAAATACTGATCCATTCGTCTGATAAATGGTGAAATTCGACCTTAAATGCGATCGATGCAGTGTGATAAAGACGATACTGAAATCACACTACACTAGTAGTACATCCCTTAATCTAAGGTCACGGAAATCCGTTTAAAACAGATCGATTATATTTCAGAATCTTAAATAACATTCTAATATATGGTATACCTAAGAGCATACCTAATTATTCGCCCGCAAATAGGCTCACAGTTAAACTTTTATCAACACACTTCCAGCCCAATTGCACAATTGTTACAAATCACTCCAACAATTGTGTTGAAAAAACAACGGGTTCAAGATCGGAATAGTTAACCGTGGCAAGTAAGAATTGAATGTCAGTACATTATGTCTATATCAAAACGGACTAAGACTGACTGAAAATCATTTTGAACAGCTTAGGGTTAACAACCCATTATTGATATCTATATAGCCAGCAAATGAAATCTGGTCTCGCGGAATCCAACGAGTCTGAAAACAAAATGTTAATAAAATACAATAAACTGAAAATCTAATGCAAATGATGACAGGACTATAACACATGAATAATGTAAATTAACAACAGTCCAACTCTCAACAGTAATCTCTCTACACTAACATCTTCATTTCATATACAGTACAGAATTTTGCGGTCAACAAAATAAATAAATGCACCATAACCTGTAAAACTTGCATCACAGATCAAAGCTGCTATGCAAGACAAAACTGTTGATATGAAATTAAAACCCTTAAAAATGTATTCATTTAAAACACCAGCAAACGCTTTCATTATATACATATTTAAATACTATTTAGTGCACATATCTTCGAGGAGTTTACAATGGGGTCAAGCGTAACATAACTAATAAAGTCAAATAATGCTTAGATAGGATAGTTACAACTAATTAAACTTTTATCATTACACTTCCAGCCCGATTTTAAATCAGACTTTACAAACGAATTTCAGTACGCAGACTTAGCTATATATAAAGACAAATTTTACAAGCAAAATTACTATCATCAATTAATGTACATAATACCGCGAGAATGCAAAGATATACAACTAGTAATAACAGTCTGAACGAATAGCAAGTAGATGTTAAGACAAAACTTTAAACACGATATATTAATATATCGCAATATATCCCAGAAAATCCTTGATTTTGTGAGACAGACACTTCCAACGATGATAATAAATTTCAACTGATCCAAATTACTAGTAAGAGAAAAACAAGCCTTCTCTTAGCATTTCGTTAAAGGATCGATAAAGTAACCGAAATGAACCACTCATACTTCAACTTGAATGACATAATACGGGGTAACTGAATGACTAGGAGTAGTAATAACTTACGGCCTTCTGTCAGCTACAAAAAACATATTACGAAGAGTTAGCTGAAACTTCACTCTAAATCTGTTACGTAATAATTCAAGAATTGCATTCCCAGTGAAATCTGGATGATTCAATGAACTCCTGATTACTGTAGTTAAAAAATAACTGAATAAGAGCGAGCTTTATACACAAGCTATATAAAAGCAACTGGTATCCGAAAACCTCAAACTATCAATGTTTATAATTATAGAAAGAAATCCTTTACATTAAACACTTAGATCATTAACTCTCAAGCAACTTCGCCTATAGTTTATAGAAAACAGCAGGCAATAATTCAAAATCAATGTCACCTAAACAAATATTGAAGAATCTTAAAAATAATAAGACTGATTGTATAACAACTGAACTCATTAAGCTAAAGGTTTCTCTTGGTATAACAATCTGGCTGGCGTTTGTAGAGGGACTTACGACCCGTTGGTGTCGAGAGGCTCGATATGCACGTGCACATGCACGTGCACGTGTGACTGGGCGGCTGACCATGGCCGGCAAGGATCCTGAGATAACAGTTCCTTCCAAAAATATCCGGTTCTCCCGCAACGGAGACGAGAATTCAAAGGAGACGAGAATTCATAGGAGAACTAATAGACAAAGAAGAATCATATCAGAAGGCTTGTAAAACACATAAGGAGCACTAAATGTTATGTACTACGTTATAGGACTGAATTTTGAAATTCTCAAACTTTTTGTACTGCCTCGTTGACTCAAATCTTTTGCGACTATACAACAGTACGAATACATACCTTCACGTAGAGTTTCACACGTATCCTCTAATTTACCTCTTAACAGAATAGAGTACGCCGCCTTCCAAGGAGACTTGAAAGAATCTTTAGCTCAAACTCAGTGCTCTACCGTTGTTTTTCAACGCTGAAGGTTCTTGGATAATAATTCCTCCAAAATTGTCCGATTTTCCCGTGGTGGAGACGAGAATTTATAAGAGAAAAGATAGACAGAAGAATCATTAATGTCACAAATGCCTTGTAAAACACACGACGAGCCCTAATAAATTATGTCCTACATTTTGAAATGTTCTCAATCTTCTACTGCATCGTTGACTCAAACATTTCGCGAATATACGACGTGTTCAAAAACATTACGAATATATACGTACCTTCGCGTAGAGTTTCATACGTATCTTCTACTATAAAATCTCCGTCAGAAAGTTTGGCTGACTTGTGGCTGTCCAGCAAGCGAGAGAAAGAATTATAAACTGATTGGTCTTTATATACCTCAAATATGAAATATTTGCTTGCGAATATAATTTCTATGTTTTTCCACTGACTTGTAGTATTGTAGTGTTTAATTGAGAAAGTCACGTGTAACATTGTTATGTAACAATACAAGGCATGTGTGATGTAGCTGGGGAGCCAAAATGCATTGCACTCCCACTTTAGAAGTGTTGCCACGTGACCTCGCTGTCAGTCGGTCATTCACTTCAGATTTTCATCGAGTGAAGATGTTTTTACCTCCCACCTCCTCCCCTTATCCAGACAATATTCTTCGCGTTTTTGTGGCCCTCACCTTTACTGGGCCAAAATCATTTTCCAGATTGAAAACATTTATCGAATGATAATTTGGTTATTTATTAAAAGCGGCTTTGGGTTTTTGCCCTCAGCCATTTGACTCCAAATATTTGGTGTGTGCGCTTTGTTTATAGTCAATGCCCAGTAAACTAGCCCAGTCAATGCAGCACTAAAAATAGTATAAGTTGTCCTTAGACTAGTAAATCAATCATCTTAAGTTCTGTATGATATAGCTCAGAGGGAAAACATAAATGAATATTAAACATATGTACAAGATCACTTAAGTGATAAACAAATAGCTACGTGCCGTAAAACGCTTTCCAACTCACTTTGTTACGTTGGAAAGCCTAGATATTGTCTGCGGTTTGTGCATTTTTCTAGCATAACATTCCTTTAGCCATTTGGGGTGTGTTATCACTAGGCAAGGACATTTGGACGGACACATGTTTCAAGCATAATATTCCTTTAGGCATTTCAGTGTTTGGCTGTTTTTAAGGTGTTAAGATCTGATACGTGGTTCTAATTACAAACCGCGCCATCCAAGGGAGAGCAAGTACTCGTTCTCTGCTGTATTTACGTGAAGACAAAGGCGATTTCTTCAAAATGTGTGATTAATGTGAATTCAAATAAGTAGAAGAGGAATGGCGTGAAGTAAGAGCGATAGGCGAAATATAAAAGGTCTTCTAAATGTTACTTTGGTTTAGTAAATAATCTGACAGGCTTCTGTCAATTAGTGTGCTGTGATTGGCCGCGGAATGTAGCAGGACAACAATATTCCTAATGAGTAATAATAATAATAATAATAGGCCATATTTATATAGCGCCATATCACCACAGTCTTCTCATGGCGGTTTACATTTTATTGACATATCCCGTCAGTGAATGTTTTGGACTGCTTTTTTAGTAATGATTTAACTCGGTAAAATGTAGCCCGAGTGTTGTCCCTCAGTACATGAATACCGTACATATTGGAATAAGCGCCCTGGGCGCTTATTTAATTTTGGGACCCTTGAGGGTGGGCGCTTATTATTTTTTCATCATTTTCAGCAAGTGAGGACATTTTTAGAGAATAACAAAGTAAAGGATAACAAGTTTATTTCGCTTCAATCAAATAAAACAAAGTGCAAAAGCAAACATGAACAAAGCATAAACAGTTCATCGATGCTCCTCTTACTTCACACTGGGCTAGTACAACACATTTTTTTGGGAGGGCGAGTGGTGGGCGCTTATAAATGTTTTGGGCTTTCAGGGTGGGCGCTTATTCGAGGTGGGCGCTTATTCGAAAGTGGGCGCTTATTCGAATAAGTACGGTATTTCCGGAATCTTTTGGTTTAACCATAGTTAACTCTTTTAACTATGGTTTAACTAGTCAAACTCGTCCTAGTGAAAACACACCAAAATGGTTCAAGGTAACAGATATATACGATTGAAGTGGTCAATGTTCTTAAGCAAATGTTGGACCCAAAATTTTGACATTTAGGTTCACGTGAACAGCTAAATCAGAAGGTGGTCATCCGAAATAGAAAAAGAATGATAAAATGCACTTTGGCAATTTCCAAACTCATGGGTTGAGTTTTTATTTTATTTTCTGAACACATGGGTGAGTTTTACAAACCGATGTGTTTGACCGAATTGCCAAACTCAGGTAAACACAGTGATGAGTTTGGCAATTGCCAAACACAGGGAAACACAGGGACGAGTTTGGCAATTGCCAAACACAGGGAAACACAGAGACGAGTTTGGCAATTGCCAAACACAGGAAACACAGAGACGAGTTTGGCAATTGCCAAACACATGGAAACACAGAGACGAGTTTGGCAATTGCCAAACACAGGGAAACACAGAGACGAGTTTGGCAATTGCCAAACACATGGAAACACAGAGACGAGTTTGGCAATTGCCAAACACATGGAAACACAGAGACGAGTTTGGCAATTATCTTTATAAGTATTAATCAGCTTTGCTAGTAGGATGTCATTTTTTTAAATTCTACGATTAGATAGACAACTAAAGATAGTAAAGTAACATTAGATGTCTTATCGAAATGTGTATTTTTTTTCTTTTGACACTACTCTAGATAAGGCCGTAAAGCCAGTTCCTTTTTCATTACACATATCCGTAGCATTTAAATTTACCCAACGTATGACAACCACGTTCATTTCTGTCACCAGTATCGCCAATCCTCAACTGAGAGACAGGTAGAGTGGACTTGTCAGTCAGTAGACCACTATCACTGTACCACTCCCTCCCACTATTGTTATCGTTGCAATTACATTTTTCTCCCCGCTGACATGTGTTGGTCATACCGCAGGCGCACTTTCCACTTCCAGGTGTGGCCCCACCCCAGTAATTCTGTTTTACATTGTTACGTGATACCCACCATGCATAGTCGCTAGGAACAAATGCAACATCTCCCTGACATTCAAACTTAATGAACTGCTCACAGTTTGTGGATACTCGAGTCAGTGCTACTAATTGTGCCATCGTTGTGCCAGTGTAGCGAACATCTTTACTGTACGTACCCAATCCTTCAAAACCATCTACAAGAGTTCTAGCTTCGCTATCATGACTAATCACAGTTACCCCCACCCCTCCCCTGTCAGTCATGTCACAATACACGCTAAACTGTGCCTGTCCTGACTGGCCATCAGGATCGATGACGTAATTACCAGATGGCGTAGAGGGAGAGTTTCTCTTGCGTTCACTACACGATTTAAGTTGTCGTACGCGTAGTGTTGTCGTGGCTTTTATGGATCGACGAAAGTTTCTTGCAGTACAAGAATAGACTCCCGCGTCTTTTGAAGTACTTCTTGTTATAACAAGCGTTCCATTTGATAAAACATTTACAGAGACTGGTAGCGGTTTTCTATCTTTTTGCCATATTATTTCCGTGGCACCAGTTGCCTTACAGTGAAGAGCAATAGGTTGACCTGGCATGTGAATACTCTTTATTGGTAGTTTAACAACAAATTTCAAAGTAGGGACAACCATTATCTGAGCATGAGATGTTACTTTACCGAGGAGGTTCACTGCCTGACAGATGTAATCACCACCTTCGTCCATTCTAATACTTGATATTTTCAAGCTTCCTCCATTAATTGTGGTTCGTGATAAGGGAAGTGCTCCAATGGCCTTGGACCATAATACATTGGGTGTTGGCAGACCAGAGGCTTGACATGTGAGGGTGACGTTGGTCCCTTGTTCAACTATGGTGGACCTTGGCTTGTGAACGAAATGTGGTGGCACTGAAAAGTAGAATAGTTTGTTTAGAAATGTCAATGGGTTTGTTGTGTTTATACTTTAAATAGGAGAACAAACTTTAGAAAGTCTATGTCGACCGTTATGCTTTGCGAGAGTGTAGATATCGTTGCATATCTTCTTGGAATACTAAAAACGATACTAAATTATATTCGTATTGTTTATACGCTTTGAAGCTCTGAATTTTATATCATACGAAATTTGCTTGAGCCGCGTAAAGGGTAACGGTCGTCAGAGATACTTACCTTGCACTACAAGAGTAGCCCATTCCTGTACCACCCCCAGAATGCTACTTGCCAAACAACCGTACTCCCCCTGATCGCTTGACGTCACATATTTGATTGACAGTCCTCCACTTGAATGCACGACGTGACGTCCTACTGGAAGTGCGAAGTTCCTACGTGACCATGTGACCTTTGGTTTTGGGTTTCCCTTGGCAACACACTTGAACCAAGCAGTATTACTGTTATTGACAACAAGAGGCTTTGGTGGAATCACAATTGTAGGGGCTGAAATGGGTTCTGCTGGATCTCCTTTAGGACCAGGTGGACCTCTTGGACCCGGTGGCCCCTGTGGTCCTGGTGGTCCCTTAGGACCATGATTCCCTTGAGTCCCTGGAGGTCCCTGCTTGCCAATTGGACCATGTTTTCCAATAGGGCCATGGTTCCCCATGGGACCGTGTGGTCCTCTTTTACCAGGTAGTCCTCGTGGTCCTTGTCGTCCTCTCCTGCCCCTGCTGCCTCTTGGTCCTCGTAGACACAGTTTGTGGTTCTTGGCGCATACCTCATTCTTGAGAATGTTTAGTAGCTCTTGTCTGATTAGAGGGCGAATGAGAGGAATGTTGCGTGATGATATGTTACTTGATAATGTGTTGATACTCCGAGGTGCTCTCAGAGGTAAACCTGAAAATAAGTGATGAAACGCATGCAGTGTAATTAAATAATAGACAAGTAGAGTAATACTAGAGTAAATATATCCCAGGTTATGTCATAACTGAAAAGGTTGAGGTTGAAAACTCAGTATGTTTTTTGATACTTTTTATCTCGGTGAGATAATATTCTTAGTGTATGCCGAATTTACAAATAGTATTTAACCTGCAGAGAAAACTATTTGAATGGCATTTGCTACTTTTTTGTAGTACACCGAATAGTAAGTGTTGAACACCGAATAGTAAGTGTTCATCAGTTAATACTATAGAGAGGTGATTAATACTGTTGGTGATTAATACTTTTAATCTGCTCTTTCATGTCACTCAGTGAGTGACCTTTGAGTTAGAATATCAAGAGCAAGACAAGTCCTGAATACAGATCAGTATAACAGGCCATGATGAAAAAGAATATTCATAGAGATTTCCTGGTGAGCAAATTTAGTGTTAATCTGCCTTTTCATGTCACTCTGTGAGTACAGTCGTAGAGTGAGTGACCTTTGAGTTAGAATATCAAGACAATTTAGACAAGTCCTGAATACAGATCAGTATAACATGCCATGATGAATAGGAATATTCATAGAGATTTCCTGGTGAGCAATAGTGTTAATCTGCCTTTTCATGTCACTCTGTGAGTACAGTCGTAGAGTGAGTGACCTTTGAGTTAGAATATCAAGAGCACGACAAGTCCTGCATACAGTTCAGTATAAAATGCCAACTTCAAACTTTAAACAATACAATGAGTAGTTTCAATGAGTAGTTTCAATGAGTATATCCCTTATCAAATTCAAGTACACTAAAGTAGACTTTTATCCTATTTGAAGTATACTGTTTTCGAACTTTATTACTGCCTGCTATCCAAAAAGTACACTTTTATGCTACTTTGGTCATTTTATCAATTTAGAGCTGGTTGCTAAAAGTATACTTCTCTCATAACATTTATCGGAAGTGTACTTTTTACCAACATTTCAAAAAGTATACTTCAACCATCATATAAGAGCAGACTCAGGAACATGCAAGCATAATCGTAAATATCAAAAAGTACATTAAAAGTATACTTTTCAAAATTGTAGGTGGAATAAAATCATGTTGAGAAAAAAAAGTTTATAATTTAAATTAGGTACTACATGTACTTAACGTGTATGGATCTGATGTTCTGATATTACATTAGCGGATAGATCACTTAAAAGTTGATATGGTAACTCCAATCTCTAAATCTAGCTCTGGAACAAAAAAGGTTTTTTTGTATGCTCCTTCAATTAATCACAGGGAAACAAACATCAATGGGTATTGAATGACATTAATATATATCTTTCTTCCAAAAAAAAATCTTATTAATTTTCGATGTCAAGTACTGACAAAATCTACCTTTAAAACCGTTCCATTCACAGCCTAACACAAACGGAAACTACATGCAAGCAGACATTAGGAAGCACTATTAGAGATGTGATGTGCACATTTTTTCTTCGCATGAAAAACCATTTCACCCAAGTTTTTTTTTTCTAAATTGTTTTTTACAGGATTTCTTTGTTTGCTTTTGTACTCACACTGTGCTAGCCTAATTTAGACTGGAACTAGTGGTTACGGTATGTTGCATGTGTGTGGTATCATCCCATCTAAGGTATACAAGTTAAGATCATGCGATCCATGAAAGCTGACGCTCAAAGGTCACGTCATGATCATGCCCATATCTGTATCAGTAAGCGTTAAGCAGCCCTGTTTGAGAACCGAAGCAACGTACATTTAACCAAACGTATCTTTTAACTGAATCAAAGTCATAACTTCTTCAAAACCCAAGTCAAAGCCTGCACCATTTGCTGACAAAGGTAGGTTATTTCAGTTGTTGTATATATAGATAAACGTAAAACTTGCGCGAAGGTATATGTACGTAGCTAGCGGTTCCGGTGGAGGTGGGATATACCTATGATTGCATCCCGAATCAAACTCAGAGGCAGGTCTTCACGTGATATGATTTCACTATTCGGGCGCTAATTTCAGTTTCATAATCGTTTTGATTATTCACTTCAAATGTACATGTTCGTTTAGAAGCGAAACTACAAATACCAGGGTACATAGTATTTTAATTATGAAGATAACGTATGGACGTTATTTTTGGCGCTCAAACTTATGGCGGCAATATTTTTATTGACGTTGTAAGCCGTTAACGGTGGCCATGTATTTACGTACTTTCATGAATAGATTATCCGGTCACATGCAAAATCGACTCGATCGTCAAATAAATATAAAAAAAACACAAATGAAATGAAAAGGGTGTATGTAAGTTATGTTTAATGGTCTCCTACGATTATCGTATCGTCCTAATATCCGAGAAGACTCGGTGAAGGTCTAACCATTTGCAGTTCGAGAACGAGATTGTTTCACAAAGGCAGCACCTTCTAGTCAGTTATTTTAAGACCTCAAGTGTTGGTCCGGCCAGAGGGTTTTGAATCTGCGAACCTGTCTTGCACGACAGACCGGTGGGGGTGGCGGCTAAATTTTAAAGAGTTCAGCTACAATTTGGCATTCCATTGCAAGAGCTCTAATTTAATACGCGATAATGAAAACGCAATATTCTAAAAGCGGTTTCCGAAGCGGAATTTTTTGAAAACGTAACGCTATTGTTTACGTAGTGGGTCAAATTTACTGAAAACGCAAACTTTTGAAAACGCTGTCCCAATCTACTTACAATTTTTTTTAAATCTAAGAGAGAGGACAAGAACAGATGCCCCGTCCAAATTAATGTTTTTTTCAACTGTTTGCCTTTTCAACTACATGGTTGCCTTTTCAGATCTCGTTCAGTAGAAAGTCAGAGTAGAAATTCAGAGTTTTCAAATGAAAACTGTATCGCGAAGACAGGGCTTTTTAAGCCTTCTTCAAAGTTCTCGCTCGACAAAGGGGAATTGTGTGGAGCTGCACTGGCCGAGTAAGCATTGAGAAAGCGACACACACTCCTTACAATGATGCTGCCAGCAAGTTTCTTAACTTTTCTCGGCCTTATATTTTACTGAGGCTTTTCCCTGTTTAACTTTCGTTCGGACTTTATGAATGAAATTTGAGTTTTTAGTAATTTTAAGCATTTTTCCGCCTAGTAAACGGCGCACAGAAAGCGAATCAGTCCTACTGTTTTTTTTCTACTACTTTATTTTATTTTTGAAACATAATTTATACGACGCTTTACTTTAGGTCGCGTTTTCGTGCCGTTTAATTTGCCATGTTTCTTCTGTTTCGCTTGTATCGTTTTGCTTATTTAACGAGCGAGCTGATGTGATAATTATACAGATTATTTTAGAAATCCTGACTCGGGGCATGCATGCATGCCAAAGAATAAAATGTTCTTGACAGCAGTTTAGTCTGCTGTTAACTAATTTTACAATAAATATTATCAACAGCTGACAAAATAATGCTTTTGAAGAAAGGGGAGTGCTGGATGCGCTACTAATTGGAACCAACAGTGATTAGGCTTCAAAAAGATCTGCACACTCTGAATAAAACCAAGATACAATCACCTGGACAAAACCCAGTGGCTGACCAAAGAAGAAGAATCGAAGAAGAAGTAGATAAACAAAGAGGATAGCCCGTAAAAAAAGGGAATGCGACCGACAAAAAATAACAACGATGAAAAAGATGCAGAAAGAAAACAAGCCTTGGCTGAAAAAGAACGAAAGAGAAACCGAGGAAAAGGAATAAGAGAAAATAATAAAACAAAGAAAAATAGAAAAATAGAGGAATTGCAGTAGAGGGACATAATAACAGTTATCAGAGAGTTTGGCTCATTTTGCTCTTTGCCCGGCACTTCTGATGCCAATTCACTTTGTACTCCTAGCTTAATGTGGATGACCTGCCCTGTGTTTTTTTATATTCAAGTAAACTGACAAGCAACACAGCTTTATTTTCATCAAATGTTGTTAAGAATGTTGAATGTAGAGATCGAGATATTCAATAACTGTAATTTGTTAATTTGACAATTAAGTTGGTTTAAATAAATAATTGATGTCAGTAGTGGGAGAGGCACCGAATTACCCCCCTTTTTAGGGCGCTATGCTAATTTTTAGGGCGCTATGCTAATTTTTAAGGCACTCTCGTTAATTCAGGTGACGTCACAGTCCTATTGTCTTAGGTCATGCATAAATTAATTAGGGCGTACGCCATTTTTTAGGGTGTTATGCTAATTTTTAAGGCGCTCTCATTAATTCACATGACGTCACAATCCTATTGTCCATTGAATTAATTAAGGAATATTTTTTTTAGGGCGTACGCCCTATTTTTAGGGTGTATGCATTAATTCGGAATACTAATTTTAAGGCGCTCTCATTAATTCGGGCATGTTTGGCTAAAGCCTATTGTTTGGGGTCGTCTCTAAAACCAGGAGCGATCGGCCCTGAATACATTCGAAGTTGAATGGAAAAAGTAATAAATATCTCGCAATATCTAAACCCCTTTGTAGCGTAAATAGTAAGAACAAACTACTCGTCATAGGCTCTAAACTGTCTTTATTATTTTCCTTTACAGTTAATAACTCATAAGTATACAAAATCCGGTATGGTTTATTAGATCAACTCTGCTATTGTTCTTAGGGATTGGCGATAACTGAAGGGCCTATTGTTTTGAGGAAAACTCTTGAGATGCAAATTCTTCTCTAAAACTGAACTATAATTACCATACGAATAGAAACAAACCACCAAAACAAAGTTTATTCAATCTCAAAAACACCAATTTACAGTTCGTTTTCCTTATAGTCGCGGAGTTGATAACTTTCTTATTTCTCAGTTCTTGGGTTGATATAATGTACCGTGTTACAAGATTACACTAATTTATGTTTCATTGATCTTTTTTCTTGTTGACAAATGCTGCTTCACTTGGATAAGCTAACAATTAGAAGGGGGAAACAAATAGTTTGTCATTCCCAGGCTACACTCTATTCGTAAAGAATAAAACACGCGTTATCGTTGTTTTAGGTTATTTTCCAAACTAGACCGAAGAGATATTTACCATATCTGAAAGAATACCAAGACAGCCACCTGTCTATCGTTTAAAGGACTATCATGGATAACTTTTAGAAGGAACATTTTACGAAGCCGAGTTACAGAGAGTCGAAAAGCAAGATGATTTCTACCGGGTAGAAAAAGTCTTAAAAAAGCGTAAACGGAAAGGCAGTATTGAATACCTTGTCCAGTGGAAGGGGTATCCCGAGAGTTTTAATACTTGGGTAGATGAAAGGGATATAAAATACTTGTAATTAGATAGCTGATCGTTTTAATAAATTAATAAAGAAAACCTATTTATACTATCTGAAATGAGCCATGAATTAGCTGATTGGTTATACACTCGAACCACTTTAGGTTTTTGTAATGTTGCTTCCTGTAAATAATACTTGTGCTCCTCTGGTGATAAGGTATGTACTTGCGATAAATGATTGGAAAGTTTCACTAAATATTTTGATCCACAATTCGGCAACGGACAATTTTTTACAAACGCGTTGACTCCCGTTAATCCTTTGACTATCAAGATAAAACTAATTCAAAAAATAAAACATTGTGAATTTTATCGTAATTTGTCAGGACAAACAGGATAAACAGGACAAAAAGGACAAATGAATAGAGACGTGTTGATTTCCATAACACATTTATTGGAAGTTTGTACATTTTAAGTAAGAATAAAATAACTGTTTACATTAAGCTTAAAAATACTATTTACGATAATATAACTATTTTACAGCACTTGGTTCTAAGTTTATATCTCTAGAGGTAAAGTGGTCAGTCCATCTGCTAACACTTTGCGCTTAGGGTAAAAATAAGAAAACCCGGCCCTTACTTGTTGATATGTATACATAGTGTTGTTGACAACACGAAAACCCTTATTGATACCCGAGCAACACATTTAGATAGTATTCTTTATCGATCTCATTACATCTCTTATTAACTCCCTTACAACTAAACTTATCCGAAGCTCCAAAGCAATAATAGGTTTTACTACCCAACGCCCGCCAACGCCCGCCAACGCCCGCCAACGCCCGCCAACGCCCGCCGCCCGTCAACGCCCGTTAACGCCCGTCAACGCCCGTCGACGCCCGCCGCCCGTCGACGCCCGCCGCCCCCCTCCTCCTCCCTCCTCCATCCTCCTCCTCCCTCCTCCTCCTCCCTCCTCCTCCTCCCTCCTCCTCCTCCTCCTCCTTCCTCCTCGCTACCCCGAGTCTTCCTTATGTTACACTTTCGGTTGGCCAGATATTTTCTGTAACATAAGGAAGACTCGGGGTAGCGAGGAGGAGGGAGGAGGAGGAGGAGGAGGAGGAGGGAGGAGGAGGGAGGAGGAGGAGGGAGGAGGAGGAGGGAGGAGGAGGAGGGAGGAGGAGGAGAAGGAGGAGGGAGGAGGAGCGGGCGGCGGGCGTCGACGGGCGACGGGCGGCGGGCGTCGACGGGCGGCGGGCGTCGACGGGCGTTGACGGGCGTTAACGGGCGGCGGGCGTTGGCGGGCGTTGGCGGGCGGCGGGCGTTGGGTAGTAAAACCTATTATTGCTTTGGAGCTTCGGATAAGTTTAGTTGTAAGGGAGTTAATAAGAGATGTAATGAGATCGATAAAGAAAACTATCTAAATGTGTTACTCGGGTATCAATAAGGGTTTTCGTGTTGTTAACAACACTATGTATACATATCAACAAGTAAGGGCCGGGTTTTCTTATTTTTACCCTAAGCGCAAAGTGTTAGCAGATGGACTGACCACTTTACCTCTAAAGATATAAACTTAGAACCAAGTGCTGTAAAATAGTTATATTATCGTAAATAGTATTTTTAAGCTTAATGTAAACAGTTATTTTATTCTTACTTAAAATGTACAAACTTCCAATAAATGTGTTATGGAAATGAACACGTCTCTATTCATTTGTCCTTATTGTCCTGTTTATCCTGTTTGTCCTGACAAATTACGATAAAATTCACAATGTTTTATTTTTTGAATTAGTTTTATCTTGATCTTCAAAGGATTAACAGGAGTCAATGCGCAACGCGTTTGTAAAAATTGTCCATTGCCTAATTGTGGATCAAAATATTTAGTGAAACTTTCCAATCATTTATCGCAAGTACATACCTTATCACCAGAGGAGCACAAGTATTATTTACAGGAAGCAACATTACAAAAACCTAAAGTGGTTCGAGTGTATAACCAATCAGCTAATTCATGGCTCATTTCAGATAGTATAAATAGGTTTTCTTTATTAATTTATTAAAACGATCAGCTATCTAATTACAAGTATTTTATGTAATGTTTAAAGTCCGACAATGAGGACTGGACGGGGATTTCAAGTCCGCGCAATTTGTTCCAGTCCGAGGCGCAGCCGAGGACTGGAACTAATTGCAAGGACTTGAAATCCCGTCCAGTCCGAAATTGGAGGACTTTGAACGACTTCAACTCCTCATTAATTATTCGGGAGGAATCAAAGACAAATAAAAGTTGCTGGTAGTTTAGTATTTTGCAAGGAAAACTAAAAAATATCGAGAAAATAGGGCTACAAATTCTTTTAATCACTGTTATTATGAAGAGCAAAGTTAATTGAACAATCAGTGCTATTCAATTGCCTTTTGTTCATAATGCAATCAAATATTTTTTAAAGCATAGTCTCTCGGGATATGTTAGCTGCATTACCTGTTACAGTTACTGGTTTCAATTAAGCTAGTTCAGTGTTAATTGAACAAAACTTTATTGAGCAATCATAATAATAATCAGTGCTATTCATGCCATTCGTACATATTGCTTTCAAGTAATGATGTTTTCTAAAGGCATAGTCTCTCGGGATATGCTAAATCAAGCCTGCGTTGCGAGTTACAGTTTTCCGGTTCAGTTCAGTGCAAATCCAGCATGGCGTCAAGAGCAACCGATTCCTCTGACGAGTTTGAGCCTCCACTAAAGCGGTTCAGAAAACCTCTAGCGCCGAAGGAACAAGATTTAAAATTGAAAAATGCTATCCCAAAAGCAACATTATACAAGAATAACTGGGCAGTGAACATCTTTACTGAATGGCGTGATAATAGAGAAAACAAGATGTCGTAGTAACTGGAAAAATTTCCAGTTACTGGAACAACTTGTTCCAGTAACTAGAAACTTTTCCAGTTACTGCTAGGAGGACTAGACCAGGTATCCAGTGTCCTCAAGGGATTAAAATCAGACCATTGGATTGGCTGAATACCTCGTGAATAATTAATGAGGACTTGAAATCCCTTTAATCTACCCAAGTATTAAAACTCTCGGGATACCCCTTCCACTGGACAAGGTATTCAATACTGCCTTTCCGTTTACGCTTTTTTAAGACTTTTTCTACCCGGTAGAAATCATCTTGCTTTTCGACTCTCTGTAACTCGGCTTCGTAAAATGTTCCTTCTAAAAGTTATCCATGATAGTCCTTTAAACGATAGACAGGTGGCTGTCTTGGTATTCTTTCAGATATGGTAAATATCTCTTCGGTCTAGTTTGGAAAATAACCTAAAACAACGATAACGCGTGTTTTATTCTTTACGAATAGAGTGTAGCCTGGGAATGACAAACTATTTGTTTCCCCCTTCTAATTGTTAGCTTATCCAAGTGAAGCAGCATTTGTCAACAAGAAAAAAAATCAATGAAACATAAATCAGTGTAATCTTGTAACACGGTACATTATATCAACCCAAGAACTGAGAAATAAGAAAGTTATCAACTCCGCGACTATAAGGAAAACGAACTGTAAATTGGTGTTTTTGAGATTGAATAAACTTTGTTTTGGTGGTTTGTTTCTATTCGTATGGTAATTATAGTTCAGTTTTAGAGAAGAATTTGCATCTCAAGAGTTTTCCTCAAAACAATAGGCCCTTCAGTTATCGCTAATCCCTAAGAACAATAGCAGAGTTGATCTAATAAACCATACCGGATTTTGTATACTTATGAGTTATTAACTGTAAAGGAAAATAATAAAGACAGTTTAGAGCCTATGACGAGTAGTTTGTTCTTACTATTTACGCTACAAAGGGGTTTAGATATTGCGAGATATTTATTACTCTTTTCATTCAACTTCGAATGTATTCAGGGCCGATCGCTCCTGGTTTTAGAGACGACCCCAAACAATAGGCTTTAGCCAAACATGCCCGAATTAATGAGAGCGCCTTAAAAATTAGCATAACACCCTAAAAAATGGCGTACGCCCTAATTAATTTATGCATGACCTAAGACAATAGGACTGTGACGTCACCTGAATTAATGAGAGTGCCTTAAAAATTAGCATAGCGCCCTAAAAATTAGCATAGCGCCCTAAAAAGGGGGGTAATTCGGTGCCTCTCCCACTACTGATGTCACTTGAGCTCTTAGTTTAATACATTATTGACTGAAGTATACTTCAAGTATACTTTTCCTTGGGAAAACCAATATTTAGACAATTATTGATGGAAGTATACTTTAAGTATACTTTTCACTGAGAAGAAATCTATAACAAAATAATATTGATGGAAGTGTACTTAAAGTACACTTTCTCTAGGAAAAAGTATATTTTGATGTGTTCCAACTTCTGGTGCAAAAAAGTATCAAATAAGTACACTTTTTGTTTGTCAGGAAAGCACACTTTTTAAGTTAGTTCAAGTATACTTGTAGTATACTTGTAGTATACTTGAATTTCATAAAGTCATGTTGATAGGTCTTTAACTATGAATGATCACGTCAATGCTGTATGTAAGCCAGCTTTTTATCATTTAAGGAATATAAGTAAGATTAGGAAATATAAAAGTCTTAATACTACGAAAATTCTTATTCATGCTTTCGTCCCTGCGAAATTAGATCATTGCAATTCTTTACTTTATGACCTGCCTATATATTCGTTACAGAAACTCCAGTATGTACAGAACGCCGCTGCTCGTCTTGTTGCCTACACTCGTAAATATGAACACATTACTCCAGTTTTAGTCAAACTGCATTGGTTACCAATTGAACAGCGTATTATTTTTAAGATTTTATTATTAACTTGTATGGAATTGAACGGACTTGCTCCTTGTCACTAAACTGACATTATTGAACATTATAAACCGGCGAGACAACTTCCTTCCCCGTCGTTAGTCAGCCATTTACGAGTTCCCACTTTTAATCTAAAGTCGTATGTTTATCGAGCCTTTTTAATTCACGCTCCTAAGCTATGGAATAACCTTCCACTGGAAATTAGGACTTGCTCCAACGTTGCTGCTTTTACGTCTAAGTTAAAAACGTATACTTTTTAATTAGCGTACAATTGATTTTTTACATTTTGATATTTTTGCATTGCATAATTATCAATTTGTATTTGTATATTCATATCTTTCTATTTTATCAAATTTTAACTATTATCACTGTTATTGGAAAATGTATTATGAAGCGCTTAGGGCAGTTTCATGAATAAGCGCTATACAAATCAGATATTATTATTATTAATAAAGGCGTATGGTCTTTTAAGTCAATTGATCCGAATTTTGTTGAAATGTTATTGATAATCAATTAGCTTTGTTCTGAAATACAAGAATACGAATAACTAATTTCCTTCCTTTGTCATTCCTTCATAAAGTATAATCGAATTCTTGTTGTGCCTACCTTCAGAGTGTAAATCGTTCCTTGGTTCTCTGTTGTGTTCAGGTTTTATAATCGAGTGTAACTCTTTCTTGGAAAGTATTCCTTTGTTTACCGCCTCGTGACTGGTTGCAGCTTGTTTGCCATTTGTGTGGAGTTGTTCGTGTACATAGAGCCTGTACTCCACATGTATTATACCGACTAAACACACCAGCGATACAACCAAACCTACACTAGACAACGCATTACTGTTATGTGTCTTCATAATGCCTTGTTGTCAACACCGCAGTAGTCTTGAATGGAGCTAAAGTTGTGATTACGTTTGATGTCTTGAGACACAAGACTGAAAGACACAGGAAGTTATATTTGATGCATGATTGTCAGTTATTGTGCCGGTTAAATCCAAGAACGCTCGAATAACAGGAAATATCATATAACGTTGTGATTCTGCGCAGAACCCGACGGAATAAGAATATGGCAATGATATGTTAGGAAGAACGGAGAAATAGTGAGTAAATATGTCAAAGAAAAAGTACATCATTGATTGATAGAATACTAGAACTCAAATGGAAGCATCACAATCAAGTTCAGTAACAACAGATAGTTTGTGTCATTTAGTGAAGGGCAGTGAAAAGGTTAAACTTCCTGTGCTTTGGGCGCGCTGTTGGATATAATTACTGTCCTGTGGATTTTGCATAGTTTGTCGAGTTCCAGTTCTATCGGTGCTGGCTTGGCAGTCGTTTAGATGGATTGGGATCTGAAATGTACGTCTCAAATGTCTGCTCATAAATGCATTGGCCCGTAGCTCTTTTCGCTCACTGGCTAAAGCTCAACTGTGATTTCCTTTTAAAGTGGTAATGAAGTGGTATTAAAATAAAGTGGTATTAACGTTGAATAGATTTACTTCCCTCCCTCTTGTGGAAGGATCATGCCGAGTGAGAGTTCGAATGTTCTCAGCCAGTCTGCGAATTCGCAAATTAAATGAACAACAATACACTGACAACATGAGCTAGGAACTGCTGCTGAAATAATACCAAATCGAATGTCATTTTCAATTCTGTCATACTTTCGGTTTATCCGTTTGTAGAGTTTGAGTTCTCAAAGCCGAAATAACGCAGTTTAACTCGCTAATGAAAGTCATTTGTGGTTCCGTTCTTGTCGACTTGTGGAGTCGTGTGGCTATTTGAACTCGAGAAGTCACAGAATAAGGCATAAATACAGGATTCTTTTACCAATAATCTTCTCCGTGAGTCGTTCGCAGGGAAAGGGGAAATAAGCCGATTTTTTTTGCGAATTACTTACACATATCGCGTTGCATTAACGGAATTTATTCCACTACGCATGTGCACTTGTTTGTCGTCGCTGTTTATCATGTTTTGCTCTTCACAAAGAAATAGTTACACCAATGTTTGAACATATTCCTTTATAAAAAAATCCCTATAAGAACAATACTGTTAGGAAGAAGATAAGCTTTAATTCTGACGCCACCGGTCGCGGCAGCCGTGTTTCAAAACTCTTCCCCACATGCAATTTCCTGTATGCGACAACATTAAATACCACACAGAGCGGAACTTAAGTTGTTTGCTATATAGACCATAGTATGTATAGACGGAGACGAGGGTTTGTCAAAGTCATTCCCCGCCTTAATTAAAGTATCGTCGATCTTTCATTTGCACTGAACACTTCGTAACTGTATACTATAAAGCGTTAAGTTAAATGATATGCATATTCTAAAGGGTTGATGTTCATGTGTGAGGACACTTTGTGTTCTGCTAAGGATAATGTGAGAATTGACATCTTAGAGTGTCCTGAGAGTGAACCAAACCGACGTTTGAATGCTGGAGAGGACGACTGCAAACCTGGTTTAGCGCACACAGAGGTCAAATTAAGCCTCCTCCGCAGGCATCTCTAGTTAGTAAGAAATAGTAAGGTTGGGAACTCTGTGGACTTGGGAAGACTCGGAACGAAAATGAAGAAAACTTCATTTTTCGCCCCAGGGTCCCTCACGCGCTCACATGTCCGGCCACAGGGTGACCGCTTCTTACTATTTCTTACTAACTAGAGATGCCTGCGGAGGAGGCTAAGGTCAAATGTCTGCGCAGCGCATCACTCTTAGTCTCGGTGGGCGGCCGCGCAAATTACCGTAAAATATATTGCAACAACCTGGTGTTGCGAAATAATTATCTGCTTGTGAATTACAGCCTCAATATCAAGAAAATAAGTAAAGCTTTTAAAATTCAAAATTTTTAGTTTGCCATTGGCTGTTGAGTGCTGATTTTACCGATTTCCCCCCCCAGAATTTAACGAAACAATTTTGAAGGTGACTGGTGTGTTGAAGCAATACACTCAGCGCAGACAGTTGAATTACCTTGGTTTATGGTTTCCATTCCATAAAATAAGGAAGGTTAATACTAATATACAACCACCACGTACGCAACTATTCAGCCATTTTGAAAATATTAGTTCACGCATGCGCATACATTTGACCGCTGTGTTGGTTTAGCGAATGCAGTCCATAGCACGGTTAACGTTAGTTCTTCACCGGTATATACCGCTCTTCACATCTAATTTACGGATTAAAACAATCAAAGATAAACGAAAATTAGCTTAATTTATTAATACTACTTTTGTAAAATAACCCAGCTATAAGTTTGCGTTTTGTAACCTAATAACTGTGGTTACATAAGAGTGTTTAACATTAAATTTTGTTTGTTGCTTTATAAGCGCAATCAAACTCATTTTCCTTCGCTGTTTTAAATATGCATTTTTTTTGGGTAAAAACTGATAACAGAGAAGAAGGATAGTGTTAAATAGCTTTTAAACAATCTTCCACATGAGCCTTCTTTGAAACTCGTTCCAGCTCGTCCGTGCCAATACGAAATTTGCATATTACGGTTTGTGATGCGATACAGGCTATACAGCCTGTTCTATTGTTCTCACTCAGTCCCGTAGCATTTGAATTTTCCCAATGTGTGATAACCACGTTCTCGATCGTCACCAGTATCGCCAAACCTCAACTGAGAGACAGGTAGAGTGGACTTGTCAGTCAGTAGACCACTATCACTGTGCCACTCCCAGTGAATACTGTTATCGTTACAATTACAGCCTTCTCCCCGCTGACATGTGTTGGTCATACCGCAGGCGCACTTGCCACTTCCAGGTGTGGCCCCACCCCAGTAATTCTGTTTTACGTTGTCACGTGATACCCACCATCCAGAGTGACCGATAAATCCAGCATCTCCCCGACATTCAAACTTAACGAACTGCTCACAGTTTGTGGATACTCGAGTCAGTGCTACTAACTGTGCCATCGTTGTGCCAGTGTAGCGAACATCTTTACTGTACGAACCCGGTGCTTCAAGACCATCTACAAGAGTTCTAGCTTCGCTATCATGACTAATCACCGTCACCCCCACCCCTCTCCTGTCAGTCATGTCACAATACACGCTGAACTGTGCCTGTCCTGACTGGCCATCAGGATCGATGAAGTAATTACCAGATGGCGTAGTGGCAGAGTTTCTCTTGAGTTCACTGCACGACCGATATGGATATCTGACGCGTAATATTGTAGTGGCTTTTATTGATCGTGGAGGGTTTCTTGCAGTACAAGAATAGACTCCCGTGTCTTTTGAAGTACTTCTTGATATCACAAGCGTTCCATTTGATAAAACATTTACAGAGACTGGTAGCGGTTTTCTATCTTTTTGCCATATTATTTCCGTGGCACCAGTTGCCTTACAGTGAAGAGCAATACGCTGACCTGACATGTGAATACTCTCTATTGATGGTTTAACAACAAATTTCAAGGGAGTTACTACCGTTATCTGAACACGAGATGTTACTTTACCGAGGAGATTTACCGCATGACAGAAGTAATCACCGCCTTCATCCATTCGTATTCTTGTTATCATCAAGCTACCTGTTCTAATATTGGTTCTTAATGTTGGTAGTTCCCCAAAGCCCTTGGACCATTTTATAGTGGGGCTTGGAAGACCAGAGGCTCGACATGTGAGGGTGACGTTGGTCCCTTGTTCAACTATGATGGACCTTGGCATGTGAACGAAATGTGGTGGCACTGAAAGGTAGAATTGGCTAATAAAATGGTTGAATGTTCTACTAACTATGGAATTGATAATTAAACACCTGTGTCATATATTTATTGTTCACCGTTTCGTACAAACAAACTAATGGAGACGCAAGTGCATACTATCTTTTGCTTTCGTAAAGTTAATCAAGTAAAAATAATTATTAATGCCGGTACGAGAAAACCAAGAATCGAGTTTATCAATTTTTTAAACAAATCTAAGATAATACCATAATGGTGGATTAAAAAATATGTGTTGGTAAATATATTTTGTGAACATACCTTGTACGGCAAGAGTAGTCCATTCCTGTACCACCCCCAGAATACTGTTCGCCGCACATCCGTACTCCCCCTGATCGCTAGACGTCACATATTTGATTGACAGTCCTCCACTTGAATGCACCACGTGACGTCCTACTGGAAGTGTGGAGTTCCTACGTGACCACGTGACCTTTGGTTTTGGGTTTCCCTTGGCAACACACTTGAACCAAGCAGTATTACTGTTATTGACAACAAGAGGCTTTGGTGCAACCATAATTGTAGGGGCTGAAATGGGTTCTGCGGGATCTCCTTTAGGACCAGGTGGACCTCTTGGACCTGGAGGCCCCTGTGTTCCTGGTGGTCCTTGAGGACCCCGAGGACCCTGATTCTCCCGAGTCCCTGGAGCTCTCGGCTTGCCAATTGGTCCATGTTTTCCAATATTCCCTATGGGACCTTGTGGTCCTCTTTTCCCAGGTGGTCCTTGTCGTCCTCTCCTGCCTCTCCTACCTCTTGGTCCTCGTAGACACAGTTTGTGGTTCTTGGCGCATCCTGTGGTCTTGAGTATGTTTAGTAGTTCCTGTCTGATTAGAGCCAATAGAGGGCGAATGAGAGCGATGTTGACTGATGATATATTAGTTGATAGTGTGTGGATACTTCGAGTTACTCTTGAAGGAAAACCTGGAACTGAATGGCAGAAATTATGCAGTGTAAGCAAATCATAGACAAGGAGAGTAATATTAGCGTTTAGTATAATTTCATCAGTGAATATAGAGATTCCCGTGCTCTGATTGGTCGAGAATTACGTCATATGTCGCTATATTCACCTACAAAGCGCCTGGAGGTGAATATAACATACAAGGCATTTACCAAAAGGTCGCTCGCATATTTACCGATGTTTCTCATGAAGAAATAAATAATATGAAAGAAAAAGCTTTTCCAAAACCCACCAAAGAAGCAACTAAATAAGTATGGCTAAACTTGAATATATTTTTTTATCCATCAGCCTTCACAAACAAAGTTTACTTACGAGTTTCGGGTTGAGTTTAGTCGGTCCTTGTGTCTTCATGAATCAAAATTTTCACAAGGAAATAACGTCTACTTAGAGCAATAAATAACACAACGAGGCCTTTTCCTACAAATTTGAGAACGGTTCAACTTAAAAGAGAGTACTTACTTGAGATATTTTTTTCGTGGTTCTTGATAGAAAAACAACAAGTTCTAGTTTCATTCAGGGAGCCGGTTGCTGTTTGTGTTATGCTCTTCTCTCGCCGCTCTAGCTCTCCGTGTGTTTTCAAGCTTTATCTCATACCGAAATCATTTGTCTCTTGATTTACCATTGTCTTTGATTTTGTAGTTCGTAGTTTCCAGGAAATTTGTCCTTTGAAGTGAATTCATGAAAGCGGTTCCTTTCGATAAATTTTCACTCGCCGTGGCAGATTTTCAGTTTTGTCCATTTCTACTCATTTTTGCTGCATTTTCTCTCTTTGTAACACGGTACGGGGTCTCAAAAGTGAAGATTGCTGCTTCAACTTGAATTATAGTGTGCATTTGGACTGTTTTTTGGTATTTCTATTCTTTTAGAAAATCCATTCTTATAGTCCCCGTAGTCACGTGTCGAGTCGGTTTGTGCAATGAACCGGCCAACCGTACGTAGCGGCACGTGATTATGCAAATGTTTGTCACAAAACTATCTTGTCACGCGCGTTGTAAAACTTATAAAAGGGTCGGAAGTCAGACTATTATTATATTGTCTAGTTTTAATTTCTCTGATATTCACTGATGAAGTTATACTAAAACAAATATTCACTTCAGTCTCAGTGACTTTAAACAAAAATCCTATTCATCATGGCATGTTATATTGATCTGTATTCAGGACTTGTCTTTGTCTTGATATTCTAACTCAAAGGTCACTCACTCTACGACTGTACCCACAGATTGACATGAAAAGGCAGATTAACAGTATTGCTTACCAGGAAATGTCTATGAATATGAACACTTACTATTTGACGGTGACAACCTTATCTCTTCAACTACAAAAAAGTTGCAAATGCCAATCAAATAGTTTTCTATGCAGGTCACATACTATTTGTAAATGTCTCGGTAAATATTCACCAATTGCTGGTTTTCACTTGACGTCATAGCCGCCATGTTGGTGCCCTTAAACAATAGATTCCTCGTTAGCTTCTTTTGTTGGGGCACCAACATGGCCACCATGCTCTTTGTCATTTGAATCTCTGGGGATTGAGTGAAAACCAGCAATAGTCACTTCGACTTCAGTGAATAATTGTTAATTAATCCCAGATTATGTCATATATGAAAAAGTTGAAGTGGAGAACTCATTATGGTTTTTAATACTTTTAAAGTCGGTGCCAGATATTGTTTTTAGTTTCAGAAGTCACCGTCTGGCAGAGTTCAATGTACGGAAGAACCATTTTCCCGGCCGTCAACTACAAGCGAGTTTCAAAACAGCGACATCACTTGAAGTCTCCACTCGGTAGAAACGAATTAGAACATGACTTAGTAAATAAATGTATCAGGTAATGCAGGAATCAAACACCCCAGCAGAAAAATAACTGAACAATGCGACTCAATAAATATAAACTGACCTGCTATATAACGCTGATCCTGAAAGCTGCTTCGTGGCTCTGTCGAGTGTCGCGATCGATCGCGAGCGGGAGCCTCGATCCGTGCAGTTCAGTGGAAGTTGTCCGGGTAAAACTACAAGACAACAAGTCTGCCAGCGACTATCACCAGAGCCAGAAGTCATAGCCTGTCCATTTTTTCAGCAAGCAACAAGTATATTACTCTGCAGCCGGCTTTCTTTCTTCAATTATCAGTTTACAAATTACAATCCCTCACTCTAAACCAGGGAAGTTCTGATTCCACAGCTAACCAATTTTGCCGATCAGGAGCAATTATCAGGGATTGTCAGTTCCAGATTTTCCATGTCTCAGTCAAAGTTGTCCAGGATACAAACAAACAGCATATAACTGTCATCGCCGCCGAAGTGATCCGACAAAGATCTTGAATTTTTTCGTCGACCACATGGCACTTGAGCGAAAGGTTTGTTTTTCGAGTTGATATAGTGGAAGATATGTTCTTTTCAAATCGTTTTTTCTACAAATTCCACCTTTCATGCACTTTGGTTTAGCAAACTTTTCTAATGATAACATCTGAAATTGTATTTCCATTCATCCTTTGTATTGATTTACGAAGAGCTGTCAAATAAATACACTAAACGTCTTTGGTATGTAAATTTATGCAAATTCGGTATCTCACGTTGTGTTACGGGGCGCGAGTCACTTATTTTCTCATTTTCTCATTCTTTGTTTATCACAAGTGCCATATAATAAACTACTTATTAACCTCGCCCACTCGGTCTTTACGGGAAAATATCAGACCTCGGTCTTTTATGTACGAACCTCGCTATCGCTCGGTCCGTACTGTCAAGACCTCGGTCTGAAATTTTCCCGTAAAGACCTCGCTCTCGGTTAATAAGAAGTTAATATTCATAGACATTTCCTGGTAAGCAATACTGTTAATCTGCCTTTTCATGTCACTCTGTGAGTACAGTCGTAGAGTGAGTGACCTTTGAGTTAGAATATCAAGACAAAGACAAGTCCTGAATACAGATCAATATAACATGCCATGATGAATAGGAATTTTCTTTACCTTTTCTGAAATAAAAGAATACGAATAACTAATTTCCGTCCTTTATTGTTCCTTGATAAAGTATAATCGAATTCTTGTTGTGCCTACCTTCAGAGTGTATGGTTTCGTCGTCATTCCTTGCTTCTCTGTTACTTTCAGGTTTTATAATCGAGTGTAACTCTTTCTTGGAAAGTATTCCTTTGTTTGCCGTCTCGTGACTAGTAGCAGCTTGGTTCCCATTTGTGTGGACTTGTTCGTGTACATAGAGCCTGTACTCTACATGTATTACACCGACTAAACACACCAGCGATACAACCAAACCTACACTAGACAACACATTACTGTTATGTGTCTTCATTGCCTTATTATCAACACCACAGTAAGGTGTGATTACGTTTGACGTCTTTAGGCGGAAGATAGAGACAGGAAGTACGCGTGGTGAATGTGATTGTGGTGAAATTAGGCTTAGATACAAATATCCGGATATTTTTGGAGATATTTAGAAGCTCCTGGGATATATAGAAAATTCCGAGATATTTAGAAAAAAATGCAATTTTCTGGAATATTTAGGACTTTTAAAGCATACTTTGGGCGTTTTCTGGATTTTTTCCTTGATTTACCCGAGCCAGCATTATGACTATTCAGCGGTGTTACTTTTCAATAATGTATCCCACAATTCCAATGCTAGATAGTAATCCAATATGGCGGATACGGAAAATATTAAGGCAAATATTCGCATAAACGTTAAAATAACATAGATATGTATGGCGATATTTAGAGAATTTTACGAGATATTTAGAGCTTTTTTGGAGAATTTCCGGAAACATATTTAGGCCATTTTTCGAGATATTTGTATCTAAGCCTAGGTGAAATCCAAGAACGCTTGAATAACACGAAGTATCGAATAATGTGATTCGACGCAGAATGCGATGACAGAGAGACATGTCATATCTTTATTTCTATGTCAGTGAACATCGCAATAGTCTTAAATGGAGGCTGGTTTACGATAGAGATGTGGTTGCGTTTTATGTCTTTAGGCAGAATACAGAGCAGAATAAATAGATAGGAGGTATATCTAATAACAGAGTGAGTGAGAGAATACTCGAAACACAGGAAGTATCAGATTACGTTGTTATGCGAAGAAGCTTATGAAAAATGAATTACATCATAAATAACATTAGGAGTGAAATAGTGTGTTTAAAACTAGTAAGGGAAACGAAAGACGACATTATGTTACATGAAACAATAGTATTTTAAGTATATTGTGCTTGTCTTATTACTCGGGCTGCCTGTGGCAGCATCGAGTCTTAATCTGCAGGCCGTTATTTTTGTTGTTCCGTGCAGCAAAATTTATGCGCATGCGTTAAATTATGCATTAATTGACCTCGTGTTGCTGATAGATTTCGCCATCGGACGGTATTCTTGTTTGAGGTACGTTTCGTAGGTTTTATGCCACATTTCATTTTACTCTTGGTCATAATACATACCAGTGCAAACACCGTGATCTGTAGGCCAACACTAAAATAACTTTTGAGCGTGTTTTTGGCTGTCGCTCGCCAACACGAAGCCAGAAATACCCCGGAGAAATAAACACTCAGCACAGAATAATTTATGATGAGCGAAGCAATAATTCAACTCTCAAGGTAAACTTAAACAAGAATCCTCTCACGGCCGAGGTTTTGGTTCGAGAAATTAAAGGCTTCCAACAGTTCCCTTTATAGATCAGCGAGCTGCGATAAAGAGCCGCAGGGTAGAAAGAACAGTAGAGAAATATAGTGATAGCTCCATCATAGGTGGACAGGATACAACATTTTACAGACTGTTTTATGTAGTTGTTCTAAGTATGTAAATAATTAGATTCTTCCAGTGATATCTTTTACAACTGTGGTATTTTTTGCTAATTAGTTTTTGTTCTTTTTCAGACTGCAATGCTTCTTGAAACTGTACGTAGAAAAAAGTTGCATACGGTGAGGAGATGGCAAAACCAACAGAAACAACCATAAAGAGATGCGATGTGTGCAAAGAAAACTAGTTTGGCGTGAACATAATCAGATAATGACTTTGTTCCCATACACACACATAAGCGGTTTTACTTGTTCTTGTTCCAGTATTATTTTCATGGTGTTATTCGGTACTTATTGACTGAGGGAGGGCCGGACGGGATAATATTTGACTCGACGTCATACTGCCTACGGAACGAGCACAGCATATACTAGACTTTCTCAAAGTCCTTCTTAGCCCCCACACGAAGGACTTTTCCCACTTGCAGCGCGCCAAATTTACCGGTTGATTTTTCAACCGGAGGCGTGGCTTAGACGTACTTAGATTTGCCCAATCACAAAGCATCAACTCTTCAGGCATTGTATGTTGACGTGTCAAGTCAGTCAACCGTAGATGTGGTATTTACAATTTGATTGTACTCAGAAAGAGTTTGTCAAAGTGCGAAATGTAAGCTCCGCCCCTGAAACGTGTTTTCGCGCTTCAATTTCCTGCAAGTGAAACAAGTCGAACTCGTCTCTCGCTTCGATTCTCGCGCTCGATTGTTGACCCAGTAATCGCTTACATAGTGACTCAGCGAGTTCGACTTGGAGCAAGTCTAAGCATATACAAATTGACCGAGAGCCAAATATTTTCCCGCTCGGCCCGACCTTATAAAGTCAAAAGTGTTTATCATGTGACCACTTTCAAATGGCAAATCAAAGCAAATAATTCGAGCAAAGCCGGACGGCTAGTTCCGGCCTACCCTCGTTGAATACATACGGGCGCCATCACGTGACTTTTGTAAAAGGTTTAGCAAGGAAAGCGCGCGGGGAGCCGTATGGGAAATATGATTATTAACAATGAACTCGAAGTTTCTATCGGCTGATAGTTGACGGGATAAAAAAACCTAAATTTTAACGAGATCTGAAACAACCATAGGGGATGATCAAAGTCAGGTCCCGGCTAAACCTCAGATCGAATTGGAATTTATCCCGGAGAAAAACTTTCGGAGCAAGGGTGAGATACCAACAAACTCAACTCACATGTTAACGGGACTCGAACACTCCTTGCCACCCCGACTCATCGAGTTAACTATCAACCACATAAACTGAGAGCTAGTAGTCGAATTGTTGTAGTAGAAATCAACTAGTTGTTAACTCTAAACGTTGAATCTCAAACTGAAACACAAAAACTTCTTTGTAATTTGATGACTTGGTGTTTGAAAACCGTCTTTCTCGTTACATTATCTATCACAGAATAGATCTAGTGAGTAGCATAGCCAATCAGATTGCATAGAACCGATTATTATCCATTTTAGCCACTATTGATTCTGATTGGCTGAGAGTTGTGTGCGAATGCGTGCGCATCTAGTCATGGCGGACGAGTCACTCAACCATCTGATGTGTTGTTGGCGGTCGTGACTGTAAGGCAGCGCATTTTTGTATGTAGAATTTCTCGAAGTTAAAAAATCAGTAATAAAACGATTCTTTTTATTGGCCAAATCTGTTTTTAGAACGAATTGTAAACTAACCAGTTTAACGTGATTTGAATAGGTCGAGTCAACGGACAGTGAAAATCAACTAGTACCCAGGCCTCCCACGGCTGGTAAGGTCAAGATGGCGCTGACTCCACCACGACACACGGCGCTCACTAAAGCACGAATGGTAAGCAAAACAAGGACATCCTTTCATAACAAAACCCAGATTCCTCGCTTTCTGATTGGCTCTTGGTCAGATCAGTAAAGTACTAACGATGATAGTGACGTCATATGTATTGACGTCACCTTACACTCTATTATTTAAATTGAGTATGAGACAATAAGACCAGCGAAGTCATGACATAAATTACTCAAGGAGAATGCTGCTCTCGGTACATGATAACATTTCTCTTACGAATTAGGTATAAAGTGTTTATAAACTATGCATATTTTTGCTAACTATCTTTAGCCTCTTAAGTTATCCTTTTTAAAATTTTATTTTACTTATTTAATTGTCAGTTTATTTATTTTCTCAGTTTTGTTTTTACTTAAATATGAGGGCCATTATACAAACTACCTGGTCTATATACAGGTCAAAAAGGGTCCAATATTCGCCTACCGGGATCTTGTACAGTAACTCATCAGTATGAATACAAATTTTATACATCTGCTTTATTAAATTTTCTCTTTAATTTTGTCCAGTTAAATGTGATCATTTGTAGGTGTTACGTAAAGATAACCTTCTTAACTAAGTAAATAAAGTTTCATTTCTTTTCTTAATAAGGTGGTTTTCTATATTTTTTGAACTTTCGAACAATAATGTGGAACTCGTGCATCAAAAACAGATATGCAGTTTCGCATTTATGAATAAAACGAAATTGAAAAGTAAAGTTTAGCGTCTGTGATTTGTGCATTTTAACGAAGGTTTAATCGTTCCAAAATAAAAATAAAAGTTGAATAGTGTTATTCACTTGTTTTTTTTATTGCTCAGAAACAGGTCCACTTCTTACCCAACATAAACGAAACATCAACCGAAACTATTGTAAGACAAAACTTCTTTATAGTTTTCACTGCACTGTCAAATGTTTTTTACACTTGAGAGCTCAGGTCAGTTCATCTCAACGGCACTTCTTCTGTCACTTTTAAGAGAAGAAAGTCGCTAGCTCTTGTACCACGAATGTGAACCCTATAAAAATGAGATTTATACATGTTCGCTTGAGCTTTACAGTGGCTTTCCTAGCGTACACTGGAAAAATCGAACCATTTTTAGATACTCTGTAAAAGGACTGTAAAATGTTTGTAAAATATGAGCATTGTAGACGTTTAACAGAATATTTGCCAAATGTCTGTGAATGTACAAATTTAATTTCTCTATATTTACTACTCTGTTATATGTTTGTAAAAAACATACTTTTTACATACTTTGTACATACATTGTACCTTTTACATACATACCTTTTACATACTTTTACAGACTTTTTTACATACTTTGTACACACATTGCACATTATTGTACATACTGTTTGCATACTTTGTACAACTTTTTACATACTTTACATACTTTTTACATACTTTTCACACACTTTTTACATACTTTGTACATACGTTGACAGACCTTTTACATACTGTGTACATACTTTGTACATACCTTTTACATACTTTTACACACTTTTTTACACTTTTTTTACAGACTTTTTACAAACTTTGTACATACTTTGTACACACATTGCACATTCATTGTACATACTTTTTACACACTTTTTACATACTTTGTACATACGCCTTGTACATACTTTTTACAGACCTTTTACAAACTTTGTACATACTTTGTACATACTTTTTATGTATAGTTTAATAAACGAGCAGCAGTGTTTTATCAGATTTAAAACATGAGGGCGCAGCCTGTACATACGTTGACAGACCTTTTACATACTGTGTACATACTTTGTACATACCTTTTACATACTTTTACACACTTTTTTACAGACTTTTTACAAACTTTGTACATACTTTGTACACACATTGCACATTCATTGTACATACTTTTTACACACTTTTTACATACTTTGTACATACGCCTTGTACATACTTTTTACAGACCTTTTACAAACTTTGTACATACTTTGTACATACTTTTATGTATAGTTTAATAAACGAGCAGCAGTGTTTTATCAGATTTAAAACATGAGGGCGCAGCCTGAGTTTTTGTAGATGTGATAAAACACGTGCAGCGAGGTTTTTAAACGGCTTCAAAACGTCGATGTATAGAGTCACGTAATTCAGTTATTTTGGCGATACGACCTATTTCGCCGGAGAAAATCCAAGTTATAGTTTATGTAATTGAGGATGAAATCTCTATCACATTTAGAGATTCCTTCTCGCTCAATGATTTCCTTTGTTTTTGCCGTGATACCTATATAGGAGATATGGACGCTCCTGGTTATGGGCCCCTGCCATGTAGCAGTCCCAAATTTAATTGGCTTCATGTCTCAACTAATAACATTACTAACTCGTGTGATTTTTCTCTTAACCCTACAGTATTAACAGTATTAACAGTTTTATTTGCCAACAAAAAATAATAATAAATGATTACAAAAGTTATTAACAAAATGGCGAGGAAGCCCAAAAAGAAACCAAAAAGGCTTATGTGGCATTGGGCTGCCTCTTTACAATATATGTGTATATAAAACAAAGTGGGAGTAGCGCGAAAACAAAAATAACAGAATGGAGAAAATCACACTAAGATAACAATTTATACCAGTATTGAGGTAACACGTATATGAAAAAAATAATGAATAAATAATAAGCGATTTCAAAGACGGGAGAAGAGATATTTTTTCAGCTTGGATTGAAACGAGGAAACGGTCATGGCATCACGAATGTCTGCGTTCAGCGAGTTAAAAAATACTGGACCCTGATAATAAACAGAAAACTGTCTAATTTTGGTTCTACATAAAGGAATATAAAAAAGTTTAGAATGTCTAGTATTATAATTGTGAACTTGATAAATTCGTAGAAAAGATTTGTCAAAACTTCTAGGTAATAAATTATTTTTGAACAGGAACATGAACTTTCCTAAATTGAATAAGTAAATTTATTATATGACAGGAGCTACTTCCGGTCAAATGGCGCGCGCTGATTGGCCGTTTAGCGGGCGGAATTCTCCCGTAATGCCCACGGGCAATACGGATTTTCCCGCTGCAGTGTTTGTGTACACGAACCGGTCTAATTAAAACTTAAAAAGTTAAAACAAAATATGCCATATAATAAACACCTTATTAACCTCGCTTGCTCGGTCTGTACAGAGAAATATCAGACCTTGGTTTTTCTGTACAGACAGAGGCTTTAACCGCGGTCTGATATTTCTCTGTACAGACCTCACGCTCGGTTAATAAGTAGTTAATCTTCAAATTTCAGAATCACATTTTTTTTAAATATAGGGTCAGTATGCGCATCAAATGCCTCAGCGTCAGCAATTAGTTTCCTTCTCTGCACAGTTATTCCATTGCAGATGGTTAAGTTTATCAGATTCACAAAAAAATCATATATTTTTACACGGCTCAGAACAGATTGGCAATGAAGAAAATTATGCTCTAATGTGTAATGTTCAGTCATTCATATTGAAAACCAAACGATTTAACAACTGATCAGACAATTAACTGATAAAAATAGTAGCAGACCATTGACTTACGATTTAGTATTTTTGTCTTTTGTTTACGCACTTTGTTAATACACTTTGTTAATATATTTGCTTATGTTTGTCATTATAATCACTGTTAATTTAGTTAAATATTAATATTACTAAATGCACTCTCCACTATTTATGTAAACAATACAGACATAATCTCCCTCGATGAGCTTTGCTCTTGGAGAAAATGTCGAGAATAAATAAGTTTAAATAAAAAAAAATGCCTCATTATTAATAACTCGCACTACGCGTTTTTCAAGCAGAACAATACGATTAAGGTTGGATGGATAGGTAGAGCCCCAGACTGATACAATATTGAAGATATGGATAAACTAAGGAATAGTATAAAGTACGTAATGCTGACCCTCGGTCTTTATGGTGTGGCATTTCTTACCCAGGGCACTCGGCCACAAACAGCAGCCTCTCAAGGTCGACCCAGCTCCGCCACGACTGTGAAGAAGGCCAGGCCCCACAGCGCCTCATCCCAGACCAGGGAATCGTCACTGAAGGCTCTGTGTTGGAAACCATCCACAGCTTACAGCTCCACATCCCTAATACCTGCACGTGAGTTGTTTGTCGTGGTCCACAAGTGTGTCCAACATGCGCAGTAGCTTTGCGCATTGCAAAACAAGGGAATCACCTTAAGTGCAGGGCTTTTCCGATTCACGCCAACTGTCATGTGTCTTTCCTAATTTTCAACATAGCCCTAGTCTGCAATGCAGGCGTTTTCCCCATCAGCCCTCCTCTTTTTTATTCTCCTCCTTTCACCCCCCATCTTTCTTTTTTGTCCTCGCCCCATTCTTCCATCGTCCAAATACGGAGTATCTGGAATATGGAGGTTCCCTAATAGAACGCCTGCATTGCTAACATAGCCCAGAAATCGCTGATTCAAAAATCGTCTAACTCTGAGTATCTTTCGATCTTTATTGATCAGAATTCTTTTGAACCTTCCACAGCTTGGAACCAGTGTAGTAATATTAATGTTAACACGTATGTGTTTTAGCACCGTCTTCCAAGAATAACATCGTCAAGGACAAGAAACCTGGCGCCGTTAGAACAACTCAACAGGCTTTCTATACTGAATTCAAAAACGAAACAGGTAAGTGATTAAAATAAATGTAGTATTTTACCTGTAATTAAAGGAACGGAAAAATATGAGAACGTTTACCGTAACAGTTACTTGTTTTTTATCAGTTAATAAGAGAACATTAAATATACCAAAAGAGCAGGCTTTTTAAAATTATAATCATACTTTTAGTATGATTCTTTAAGTAGTAATTCGCGTAATAACTATAGCGGCATTGAGCCTCCCTCACATAGGATTCTCGTGTCTTGTAGAATATAGATACACTGGGCGATAGGGATAAATATTCTGAAATAAAGTTTGTAGAAAGTGCTTGATTCATTCCCTTTTAATGAGGAAATCCTCTTCCAACCAATAGGAATTGCCGAACACAAAAGCTACGAATCTGGCACATTTGATAATGTTCCTCACATACGATTTTCTTTATAAACGACATATAGAACCACCATGTAAATCATTTCAGCAAACTTTAATAAAATGAGAGAAAAGGATACTTCTCTCTTACTGTTAAGACGATTTTTATGTTTAAACCAATGAAATCAAAGAGTTTAAACAATACACAATTAACACTTCACTGCATTCCTTTGCCGTTGGTGCTATAGTTCTTAATGAAACATTACTTTAAAAAATTAGAAAATCACTTCTAATGCGGAACTTCTGCACGTGCGAAGAAAATCATATACTTCTCGCAATGCAGTCAACTATGACTATATAATAGGCGTAACCATTGAGCTACAAGAGATTAAACTATCGGCATCTGGGCCGCGGGGAGAGCTGAGAAGGTTTTGCATTAGGGAGTTTTATTTGCGTCTTTGCCCCTCCCTATCCTTCCCTCGTTCTTCGGCCATGCGTGGTCTTGTGCTTCTTTGGCCTGCGGACGCTCATTTCCCATATCTCTATCCTAGTCTGCAGGCGATTGTGAAGCAGGAATGCAGTGGGAATAGAATACTGCTGGAAGAGATAATAAATTCGCTGATTCATGTCCTGTTTGTGGCGTGCCTGACAACTGCTGCACCGTCTCTACATATAGCGTATTTTCAAGTCGACAATAGCACACTTTTGATATATGCTTCACTTCTCACGCACAAAGGTTTCAATACGCGGCTCCGGGGTAAATTAAATTAAATTAATTCTATTCTCGGAGAAAATAACACCGCGGTCTCATACTCAAACCTTTATGCGTGACAAGGGAAGCATATATCGAAAGTGGGCTTTTGGTCACAATCGGGGATTCGGACATGAATCAGCACATGTTTACTCTCTACTTGTATCGATGGTGCTCTGATCGCGCGCGCCTATGAACCTTACAATTTTGAAGAATTGAAAATTTAATTTGAGCGTTCCATAGAGAGAGTTAAACCATGTGTTAGACTCATTGCATAAATGGATTCTAATTTAAATAACCATCGTGAAAATGCTTCTGTGAGGCCCTGTTAGGGGTAAATTCCGACAAGTGACACGGCGTTGAAACATAAAGGAAATGAAATAACGACGAACGTCTGAAATTGCGAGAGCGACAGAGAGAAATAAGAAAACAATAGACGAAATTCCGACAGCGAGATTTCCACCTTCCGAGACTGTGACACGACTAGTTTTGAAACTCAGACAGCGCACATGCATACCCCACCCCCCTCCCCGAAAGTGCCTCTTTTGTATGGCAACGTGAACACGAGGCTAGAGTCTCCAGGACGATACCTCTTTAAATTGGACGCCATTTATGTCATGAGTCTATACATCGCTTTGTTTAAGGTGCCGTGTTCACGCAGTACCCAACTATTACAACAAAGAAGCCGAGGAAACCCATCACGCATGCGTACATACCAGACAAAGAGGAAGTGGTTACCACGAGAGAGGTAGCTAACTACGTCACAGCTAGTAATAGAGCGGATTTCGTATGAGTGGGACAAACTACAGCACTGACTACAGCACGGTTACCGTACGGTATGCCGTGACATTGAAATGGTTTCCTATTGTTTTTGTCCTACTGATCCAATCAAATCACAGAAATACAGTACAGCACGGTTACGGACATGCCGTAGTTTGTTCCACTCATACGAAATCTGCTTTAATTAGTTGTGTGTTTATTACAACATACACATACATGTCTTCATTTAAATATGGTTAATCATCAGTTACATATTATTACGCGGAATGTAACACATATGTGAGCACGAATATATAAATAAAAAAATAAAAAATCAGTTACATAAATATGAGAATGTAATATATTACACATGCAAGTGTTTTGCATCATTGAAAGTCATTTTGCAGGGCACTATAAGTTAATGCCGTAATGATTCAATTTATTTCATTAACCGTGTGTACTACTTATTCACGGGATGTTTTTTTTGGGGGGGGGGGGGGGTGGGGGCGCTTATTAACAAACACACATTCAAAGAGTGGCGCTTATTGGAAGGAGGGCGCTAAATCGAATCATTACGGTATATAAAATATTGACATTTTAATAAAATGGTAGCAATCCTGAAACTTATTTAAGATTTCATTTAAAGTTGTTGATTGTCTTATGTCCTCCCGTAAGCCATTCCATAACTTGCCCTACTATAACGCAAAGCTTTTTTACCAAAGATGGTTCGTGGCAATGCTAGGGTTAATAATTAAGCCTTTCCTCTAACATTCAACTTGATTGTTCTGGCGTTCTTCAAGCAAGCAAAATATGCTTTATTGAAGTCCCAGGCTACCACTGGGATTTGTTCAGTTCTATCTTGGATGTGATGAGGCATTTCGTAGTCAAACTGAAGTATTCTAGCGCTGAAACCTCAAAGAAAACTTCTTTTCTACGTCATTTCCTGTAGCGGTCTCTTGACAAAATAACATGGTGTTTACAGTCAGAGGACTTGATTAAATGAGGTCACAAAAGTGAACCATTTGTTAACGGTTTTTACTGTAATGCACATAACAATGAGTAATAGGCAAGATTTGTATTCTCAAGGACGAGCTGGATCGAGCACTCAATGGAGGCTCATGCGGGGGAATTCGTTAAGCTATTTAGCATGAGGAAAGATGCCCAAGTTTTAGCCTCCATCGAGTGCTCTTTCCAGCTCGTCCGTGAGAATACGAAATCTGAGTTATTTCCAGGATTTGGCGGTAATGTCAAGCAAAATCAGAAATGGGAAAAAAATGAGAAATATTAGGGGATGAGGTCAGGCAAAGTCAGAAAACAAATGAAAGAAATGTTCGACTGCCGAGTGTGAACACGTTGATATATTGTAATCCAGTGAGTGATATCCAGTGACTGAATGTAGAACTTGCGTTACATGCTTCACTTGTCGCGCACAAAGGTTTCAATACTAGGCTTCGGGGTAAATTAAATTTATTATTTTCTCAGAGAATACCCGAGAGAATAGAATAAATTTCATTTCCCCCGGAGCCTCGTATTGAAACATTTGTGCGTGACAAGTGAAGCAGATATCGAAAGTGGGCAATTGGAACTTGAAATGAGAATGAAGGGAGGGGAGGAGGCAGACTGACATGATGGGGGGAGGGGGCAGTTCCTTGGGGAAGGAGGCCATTGCCCTTGCCCCCTAATTTACCCTCTGGCGATAACCCTGCTATACATAAGCATACATAATCTGGGTTGCCTTTCGAGAGTAACAACGAGCTAAAAACTTATCACATATTAACTGAAGTAAAGTCGTCTTGATCAGATGGAACCACCTAGATAAAGAGTGATGTCGTGAATACGCACTGATTGGCTAATATTAATACTTGACAGCTTCAGTAAGGTCAGTAGTGATATTTATATGTTCATTTGCAGTGGATGCGTCATTACAGTTTGTCGAAGCTCAAACTAGACTTGAATAACATCGTGGGTACATCCGAGTGTTCACACGCCAAGGGTAAAGTGCAGACGCTGGGACAGTCAGTACCTGCAAGGTAGGAAGTATTACGATTGGTTGTCTTAATGACACGTCACGCATCACATGCCACGCCTCATGTTTGTACAACACACAAACGTCCGAGTGTTCACACTTCAAAGGTAAAGTACAGACTGGAACATTCAGTAGCTGCAAGGTAGGAAGCATTTTGATTGGTTGTCTTACTGACTCGTCACGCATCATACATCACATCTCACGCTTCACACACGTCATATATGATACACAAACATACGCACGAGAAGAGCATGTTTCTCACAATACCAAGGTATGCAATGACGCAAAACGTGATTACATCTGTTTTTAATATACCGGTACATTACTGAAACACTGCAAAGAATCGCATAGAGTGTTCCCGTGAGAGGGGCTGTTACTGGGATTTGGCCTTCTTGATGGAGACTGATTAGATACTCAATCTAGTATTTCTGTGTTTGTAAAAGAAATACTCAAAGGAGCTGTGTCGCGGTGAGGGACACGCCTTTACGTTCCCGGCCGGAACAACATTATTTTCAGTGATTTTCATATAAACTGACGACCCTAGCACACGTGTGAGATGGATGAAGTCAAAGTAAATGTGCACAAATGATTAACAAACTGTGCGTAGATCTAGTCTTCAAGAAAATATCGAACTTTGATTCCAGACATGCGCAAAACCATGACACAGCGCCTTTAAGAAAATGGTGGCTTGGCTTGTTGCCGTGTGTAATTTAGTGTTTTTTTGTCAATAGGTACTGCACAATCTTCCCCAGTGTAGAGGTGAAAGGAGTCGTTAAACACCTCCATCTGTTACCGCACGAGCTGCAGGAGTACGAGGAACAGGTACAGAAAGTCATGAGAAGATACGTCAAGAGGATGCAATGGCTTATGAGTGGTAAGAAGAAACACGAACTTTGTTATAACTGAATTTCGTGCATCTATAACTGATATTTTGTTGCTTGTGTTTATGTTCAGGTAGCAGACGAGTGTTTGGGACTGTTGTCGAGAAAAAGGTGAGATCTGTCAATTGATACATGACCAATGTTTCGTTGTATTCCTTCCTGCGTTCTTCACTAAACGTGATTTTTCACCTTCAACGTTAAAAGGTATAACCACCGTAAGCGGCCAGAAACAGTCGTTCCTTTACTTCGGTAATAAGAGCTTTCGGCATGAAATCTCTTGGTACAAAACATACAGAGAACAGCAAACCCAACAAGTATATTGCGTGACATCATTCGTTGTGTTACGTTACCAGGTTGTAGTCTTGATTGACACGTCCGGTTCCATGGTGTCCAGCATGGAGGAGCTCAAGCGAGAACTGGCTGCTCTCATCTGGGACCAAATAAGGAAGTCTACTACAAAGTGAGTCACGTGCCTTTTGCATAATAAGAGATTCACAGTTAGTAAGTCTGGGACAAGAGTTAAAACCTGATGACGTCATAGGAAACCAAGTTCGAAAAGAATCCTGGGAGTTCATAAAACGTCGATCACTTGGACAATTTGAGGGGGTATGGGAATAGGACAGCAGATTTAAATTCTGAAATCGAAGCCCTGGTATCTGTTTATGCTTGCTTGATTTAAAATGCACAAATGTGTAATTTTTGTATCTTTTGTCGATGTATATAACATGGAAAAATTGACTTTCTACTCTTTCTACTCTAATTACGTAGATTTAAGCCAAATTCACCGGAATCCTTTTTTGAATTAGCTATATGTGATTGAAAGAAAAAATTAAAGCCGTAATGTGACAGCATTATATCGAAATCGTATCAATCCTAACCATGCATTCTGATTTGAAGAGTGGCCTACAGAAGATCTCGTATGAATCGGAAAGAAATACGGAAAGACTATAGCTTTATCGTAACCGTAAAGTAACTTGACGTACTTCACAAAAACAATGGCGACGTCATTTCAAGTTGTAAATGTTACGTATTTACCAATTCCACTGTATCGACCACTTGTGTGACGGACTATTGTACGGCCTCGGCCGTGTCTAGCCACTTGTGTGACAGACTATTGTACGGCCTTGGCCGTGTCTAGCCACAATCTGATGTGTCTATTCTTTTTTTAATTTTATTTGGCCTTGCAGTTCCTCAACATTTAATGTGGACGAAAATAAAACAAAAGTCCGATGTCTCACAAATACCACTTCCAAACAGGTTTAACCTGATTCGATTCTCAACTGAAGCTGTCCAATGGAAACCCAGTTTAGTGTCATCTGATGACGAGAGCTGTCAAGATGCAGTTGAATGGGTTTCTGACTTTGAGGCCAATGGTGGTACGTGTACCCTTGATGCGCTACAGAGAGCTTTTGAGGATCCCGAAGTACAAGGAGTCTATTTACTCACGGATGGAAAACCGGTAGGTATAGTATAGTGAACAAGAATAGAGCATTTTTCGTATGACTATGAATGCGACAAACTACGGCATGTCCGTAACGTGCTGTACTGTAACTCTGTGATTTGATTGGATCAGCAGGACAAAAGCAATGGGAAACCATTTCAACATCACGGCATGCCGTACGGTAACGATACATAACTGTAGTCAGTGCTGTAGTTTGCCCCACTCATACAAAATCTGCTCTATTTAACAAATAAAAGATGGTTCTCCTTGTTATATAACAAAATAATGCACGCTCGAGGTCTTGAAAAACTGCGGATGCACGAGCGGAACGCAATGTAGACGAAGGAAATAAAGCTATATTTTAGAACCCGCGTAAACATCTAAAAGCAAACTGACGACAGCGAAAACCCCATTTTAATGTACTTGACTTGTTTACAACTTTTGTCGTAGCTGATTGGTTCAACTGTGACGCTTGACATTGACGATCTGAAAGCTCGTTTCTTATTGGATGAAGTAATCTGCTAAGAATAGAACGTGTCAATCGATAAAAGTGAAAGACAGAAATTGCAAGAGCCGGCAAATCAAAACTAGTCAAAACTGTTGCAGGAAACAAAGTGCTTTCTTTTTACAATTTCTGGTCAGCACAGTAGAGGTTTAATCTGCACATTTGTGTTAGTGCAAGGCGTTGAAAATGCCAGATGGAAACATTCACAGAGAAAGCGTTAGCGAATTAGCGGCAGTAGAGTTGGACACGTGAGTTGAGGATTGCCGACTATATTTTCTATATTTTCTACAACAACTGTATAGTTGACACTGATTACTGATTCTGTGGTCTCAAGAAGGATATTTTCTTGATCCCAAGGAACAGTGTTGTAACTGCTGCTCTGATGGCCGTGTTGCGTAGCTTTTGAGGCTCTCTTCGTTGACATGGCCGCTATACACAAAACACATGAATGATAATCTACTATTTTGAAATTCTGCCAGTACTAGTTCTGGGTTCTCTGCAAGTTTTATCGCCCGTTTTTCATTCAGGAACATTCAGGAACCTCTCAAACGAATTTCTACATGAAACCAGACAAATCCCATTGTATTCTTCGCAATTCACTGTTCAGGTTTCAGCATAAAGCAGGCTTATTACAGTTATCGTCGAGTTATTGGTGAGTCTTGTTGTGTTGTCACTTTCCTCTCGTTTTAATAATACACCAGGCTGTTAGAAAAAAGCATTTTTTTCTTAAATTCAATCATTTTTATATCAAACTCTCAATGAGTAACACTGTATTAGAATGTGGACATTGCTTTACTTAACTTCAAACGTTTTAGCATCCCATTGTGTGGTTGCTTTAGAGTACGAAGCCGATGCTAAATTGTCTCACCGATCATTTTATTTCAGTTTTGGGAAGCGACTTTTATTTTCCTCTTCTTCAACACACCTTAACAACTCAAAGTCGGACATGTTTTCTTCCCAGTCTATGAAATTATCTCCGTTAGCTATTTAACTCGCGAAAAACAATCACCGATACGTTTTGTTTTGATTGGATTCTCAGCGTGCTTGATTTTTTCTTGAGCGTGCATTTATAACAAAATCAAGCACGCTGAGCATCCAATCAAATCGCACGTTCTTAGGATGATCCCATAATTTATATTATAAATAAAATTATAAAATAACCCAAAGGAAATTCGCGCGCTGATTGGCTGATAGCCGTGTTTATATGAGAGTCCATAGACATGGAAATTCGTCTCGCGTGGCGATACCCTGGTGCCAGAGATTCTAGGAAAAAAAACTAGAACCTCTGGCAACCAGGGTAACGTGGCGATGGCACGCGATTGTGAATGAAATCAAAATGGCAAAACGACAAGGAAGAATGTCTTCACCAAATGTTGACTTTCAATGTGATTTTAATCAACAAAACAGACAGATATACTTAACAAAAATACAACCGACCGACATGAAGTTAATCATTTATCAAATTTGCTAACCATCTCGGCCGAGATATTTTTAGTCGCGGATTCAAGAAACAAAACCACTTCTCTTAACTTATTTTGTAAGGTAAAACTAAAACACATAAACGGCTAACGCGTCTAGTTTTTAAACAACCTCCTGATAGACGAATAGAGTGAGAAATTGAGGTATAGACTAGAGTAGAAGAGTGGGAAAAGCAACACTCTTTTTCGATTTTTTTTTCCATGTCTTTTTTATCTTAAACTAAATGTACGCTTAATAAGTTTAAGTCCGACATTTTGTCGGCGACGAAGTGACGAAATAATAAGCCTGTATATAAGGCCAATTGTTATCATTTACCCTGATTGGTCTTGGTAATTCAGATAAGGTTTTTAGCTTTCTCCTTGCCATTTTATGAACTACTGCATGAAAATAAAATCAGAATTTTGCAAACTCACGTGCAACATTTGTGAAGTTTGGCAACCAAATTTTCACAGAACAAAGTGAGCTTTTCCCTCTTACCTTGCACTTTTAGCCTCATCTCATTGGAAGAAGCTAAGGTCCCAACAGCTAGATCTTTCCATTGAGTTTGGCGAAAATAAAAGTTCATTCAACTAAAACATGCTTCAAAGTTCAGACGGGGACAGCAATCATGTTTCCTCCTATAAATTCAGCGACAGAAACATCCAGTTCAAGTCCTCTACTCCTTGAATGCCTTATGTCATATGGCTTAAATTTCCGGCAAAAAATGTCTTGAATTCCGAGTTATTCTTTTCGGTGAATGTTGAAGCAGATATCGATATTTTCAAAACAGAGCCACACAAAGATTGCCTTCGTTAGTCTGCCTTGGAGGATTTCCCGCGCTCTGCAAACTCATCGTCGGTCGATTTCTGACGACTGTTACTGTTAGGAGAATTGATTTTCTGATCGTGCGTACGTAAGATTTAATTCTCGTGTTTTACTGTTCGTTATTTTATAAAAGCCTAGCAGCTCGTGATTTTCAAGTTTTTCTTTGTTCTCCCAACATATCCCGCGTGTTTATATAAGAGAACAAAGACATGGAAAGCGTGTTATATTGCTTAAATATTTGGTACTGATGACTAAGTGGGAGGACCGGACAGGAAAGTATTAGGTTAGAGGTCATGACGTACGGACCGAGAGTCGTACAAATTGAGCTAACCAGTTTCCTTTCTCGCCCGACCTAACTCAGTTAATACGTTTTCGTCTCATGTTTTTATATGACCACTTTCAAATTGCAAAACAACAAGCACAAATGAAATACTCGAGCAGGGCCGGTCGGATATTTCCGGCCCGCTTAGTCACACGTAGTCCCATCACGTGACTTTTGTAAATGGTTTTGAAAGGAAAGTGCGAGCGGGACCAGAAGAGCTTCAAAAGGACGCGAAGACGTTTGCATAGACAGTACGGATCTATGCTCCTCGTCAACTATCAGCCGTTCACCACAAAATTTTGGCGCGTGCTCATTGGCTAAAAGGGATCACGTGACATGATGGTTGTCGTCCGCGCAGGCAAACCATCAGGCGATAGTGCCCGCTGAGAGCGGAAGACAATTTTGTGATTAACAATAACGACAAATAGACTGTGTTTGTCTCGGAACTATCGGCTGATAGTTTCCCTTGGAAATTTGATGTTCTTAAAACTAGCATATGAGCGTTCTCGGGCTTATATTTGTTTTAAGAACATCAAATTTCCGCGGGCAACTATCAGCCGATAGTTCCTCGACGGACACAGTCTATTTGTATAATAGTGCCCGCTGAGAACTGAAGACAATTTTGTGATGAACAATAACGGCAAATAGACTGTGTTTGTCTCGGAACTATCATACAAATAGACTGTCTCTGTCAAGGAACTATCGGCTTATAGTTGCCCGCGGAAATGTGATGTTCTTAAAACAAATATAAGCGTTCGAGGGCTTATATGCTAGTTTTAAGAACATCAAATTTCCAAGGGAAACTATCAGCCGATAGGTCCGAGACAGACACAGTCTATTTGCGTTATTGTTCAACACAAAATTGTCTTTCGTGCTCAGCGGGCACTATCGCCTGACAGTTTGCCTCCGCGGATGACAACTATCACGTCACGTGATCGCTTTTAGCCAATGAGCACGCGCCAAAATTTTGTGGTGAACTATAACGGCTGATAGTTTCCCTTGGAAATTTGATGTTCTTAAAACTAGCATATAAGCCCTCGAACTTCGTTCTCGGGCTTATATTTGTTTTAAGAACATCAAATTTCCGCGGCCAACTATCAGCCCGGCGATAGTTCCTCGAGGGACACACGCCATTTGTATAATAGAACCTTCGAGCTTGTAGTCTAATTGTTAATTAGAAAGCTTCGAAAGTTAAAATTTGGAATGCAGAAAGCTTCTCCGAGAAGGATTTCATGAGTAAATGTTTGTCATTTTTGCTTTACCAGGATCACAGTACGACGATGGTTCTTCGGGAGATTGCTAAACTGAACTCGGCACGAAGCGTGAAGATTCACTGCACCTCCTTCAATTGTGATGATAGGTTGGTACATACACTAATGTGTTGCATCACTTCTTCAATCATAGTAAAAATTGTGCTCCTTGTGGAATGCGATAAGGATTATTTTATATACCTTCTTTGGTGAACCAATCTACTTTTACTTCTTAAAAAAAACTTATCACTGCAGTATGCTCAATATATTAAACTAAAACACAGTCTAAGGGTACATTTGATTAACTATATTCTTGAATAAGAATACACAGAATGAGCACTACACATCGCTTATATCGGGATATTTTAGCCACTATCATACATTGTATGTCAGCATGCGTTTTTCGCTTACAATGGAAAATATTCCCGTACCAGAGACTATTCCATCTATTGTTCTGGAATACGGACAGCTGAATGCGCCTTAAGTGCGATGGTTGGTGCAGTCTAGGGAGGTGAATTGCGTCATTATATTCTAACATTAGGGCCATTTATACGAAGGTGCGAAGTTAACAATAATGTGCTATGTATACAAGGGCTTCAAATAAAGGAGCTGTGTCCCGGTAAGGCCACGCCTTTATGTCCCGAGCACGAACACAATTATCTTCAGTGATATTCAAATAAACTGACGACTCTAGCACACGTGTGGGATGGATGAAATCAAAGTAAATGTGCAAAAATAACTAACAAACTGTGCGTAGAACTAGTCTTAGCTTTATGGGAAATATTGCATATCCTTTCAATCAAGCATTAAGGGAGGTGAGTTCAACTATTAGAAACCAATTAACAGCCACCAATCAAATATTGATTCCAGACATGCGCAAAACCATGACACAGCGCCTTTAATCCGTGGCTTGAGTTAGTTAACTTCAGTTTATTGACCCATTCATACAATCGTTCGCGGCTTAGATAAGCCAAGGCCAACTTTCTCTCGTACACATGGCACTAATATATACAATAATTGTCTAGCTAACCGTTCTTTGAACGCCGAGCCTGCACTCGGTAGTTGTTGGAAGGCTATTTGTATCAAACTTATCACAATTTTATGTTGTCACTCGTGTATTTTGACACGTATTACGTAGTTGTTGTGTTGAAGCAATCCCCCTTTTATTTCAATTGCAGCTCAGCTAACAAGTTTCTTCAACTTTTGGCTTCACAAACGGGAGGACGGTAAATGACGACTTGGAATTTAATTATTTCCCTTTAAATAACACCGCCGATGTGTTCTCGATTTCGATATATAGCTGAGCTGTTTAATGTTAAGCACACAAAGTTCAACCTCAGGGGTAGTTGTAGTAAATTTATCCAGCCCACACCTAACACTAAATGTACGCATAGATCATTCTCATACATTACTTGCTGCCTCTGCAATAATTTACCTTAGCACGTCAGGAATTCCAGTAGTGTAATACTACTTTATTGGTGGACCCAACAAGTTAACTCTAACGCCAGAGGCCTCTTAGCTTGTAAATGCACTCTCTGTAAATAAGATTACCTAGCTATGTATTATTCAGCATAGTTTTACTTTTTTATATTTTTACAATAATTAGATAATTTTACACTGTATCAAATATATCATATTTCTATATGTATTCGATAGATATTATTATTAGTATAATTATTATAATGTCATGTTGGTGGACGTTAACAAACGATTCCTCGTTAGCTTCTCTTGTTAGTTCCACGAACATGGCCGCCACGGCTTTGTTATTTGAATCTCTGGGAATTGGTTGCAAGTCAGCAATAGCTCCATGTCATGTTGTTGTGGAATACATATTTTGCAAGAGTTCATACAAATTTATTGGAATTAAAAACTGATAACTTGATTGTACTCTATGCACTGAACACAACAAAAAACATAGGAGAGAGACCAGGTCTCTTGACGTTCTCCACGCATGCTCACTTATTTCTACTCCTGTTCAGGTTTCACCGTTGTCAAGGAGACTCAGATGGTCACGTGTTTGCTCACAGACTCCTAACAGAAGGTTTCAGGGATGACGAGGTAGATATGCTAATGCTATTCTAGCTGCAACTGTTTCCAAGATTAAAATGGATTACAAAAGCTTTTTCGAGAAACTTGATTTCGAATACCGTGAACCGATTTTAAGTTACTCTATACATTTCTCTTAAAAGCAGTATTTTTCATCCAGTATTTGCTGGCTAGATAGCCTTGGAAGACAGTTGACTCATATCCGCTCCACGCGAAAGAGACGTCTGGGCAACGAGCCAGAAAATTCCATACTGATGACGTAGCAGATAGCCGTTTCACGATGCATAAATTAAGTACAAGCTCAGAAGCCGAATGCGAACAACGGAGTTATTTCAAGGTATATAACTATCGAGGCTGCTCGTTTGCTTGGCAGTGGATCACCGTCATGAACAACGATAAAATGCAAGCCTATTTAGCGTGTTTCGGTGCTTTTCGTGGCTCCTTTGCATAGTTATTTCAACGGCTAGTATTAGCGAAATCTCGTACTGCATGTCAAAACATTTATAAGTAAGTGATCAAAAAGGATACTGTAATAGTTGTTTATAAATTCATATAAACCTACACACACTGAGCTATCACAGAACATAGGGCCACTTTTCAAGCCGGGTCTTTTGCTAGGCAGTGAATATCAGCTGTGAATAAATATTACATGTAAGTGCGCTATGAATCACGAACGTGATGGCCGTTCTTTCACCCAAGCAAACGGGCAGCCTCGGTAGTGTACCTTGAAAATAACTGCATTCTGTACAAATGTAGCTAACCTCTTCGGCTACTGAAATGGCTGAAATTATAAACAACTACGTTTTGACAGTCGTAGGACAAAATTATTCGCTTTACCGGGCCGAGCCGCAGAAAGAACGAAGCAAATTGGCTACCGACACATGATAAATATGCTTGAATTTCATGGTTGTTCATGACGGTTATCCACTGCCAAGCAAATGAGCAGCCTAGGTAGTTATATTCCTTGAAAATAACTCTGTTGTTCGCATTCGGCTTCTGAGCTTGCACTTAATTTATGCATCGTGAAACGCTGCTCGTTGCCCAGACGTCTCTTTAACGGGGAGCGATACGAGTCGGCTGTCTTCCCAGGCTACTGGGCTACTATTTAACTACAGTGAATATCGTGGGCTAAATAGCCGAGTTCCCATTTCATTATTGCACTCATAATCTTGTACAGTTATCTAGACGGCTTAGAAAGTTAAAACCTGGGAATATACCTGTTTTAATTATGTGATGATGTCATTGTTACGTATATAAAAACCTATTCTTCGTTTGCACTTGACATCATCACTATATATCCTATAAAGCTGTTTATTGACCATTTTGTAGACAAAATTTTAGGTCAGTACGATGTTTTGCTTACGAGTTACTGATGTTTGAATTGTGTCACTTGTTTCAGACTACATGAGTAATGAAAATTAACAAATTTATAAATGTCTAATAGGTTTTCGATTGAGGGTCGAAAGCAAAAAGTGATTGCTTTGGTTGTGCGTTTGCTTAGCTTTTCTTTTATTTGTCTGTGAGAAAATGTTTTGTAATTATCAGCCAATCAAATTCTAAATTAAACCAAACGCAATCACGAAATCAATTGTTGTTCTTGACGATTGCGTTTACTTTTCCTCGTGATTGGTCCAAGTAAAACCAATCGTGAATTACTTCAGTTCGTGATTGGCTCATTGTGTTTTCACTTGCTACCGTGATTGGCTCTGTAATTACTTTGGTTTTGGTTTTACGACACCCATTCGAAACTCGCTCTATGAATCTTAGTGAAACAAAATGACATGGATCAAGTATTCGCTTTATTTAAGACTTTGAAGTTTTGGTGGCCATCTTGGTGGTTCACGGCTATCCACCAAGATGGTCGCCCCATACATTTTACAGTAACAACTAATCAAATTTGTGTTTGCCCAGAACTCAGAAATGAAATGCTCTTCTGCTTCAAGGTTTTGCCCAGAGTATTGATTTCATTTTATTTGGAAATTAAACATTATGTACGACGTCATTGCAAACCAAGAATGAGTGCGTCAGCATTCATTAACTGGTGACGTCATTGTTCTGTTATATTTTACAGCCAATGAGTATGCCCATATTTGAAGGTGATGATCTGCGTCGTCTTGCCAGCGAGATTGCCTCGTGTAGAAAGTTCTTGATGCAGGCCACGTCATACAGGTATTGTTTACATATCATTAAATCCCAATTGATAGTTTCGACGTCTCATAGGCACTGTAGCTATGTCCCACACGCCATCAGACGTTACCAGTCATACAGGTATTGTTTACGTATCATTAAATTCCAATTAATAGTTCCGACGCCTCATAGGCACTGTAGCTACGTCCCACATGCCATCAGATGTTACCAGTCATACAGGTATTGTTTACGTATCATTAAATCCCAATTGATAGTTTCGACGCCTCATAGTTACTGTAGCTACGTTCCACACGCCATCAGACGTTACCAGTCATACAGGTATTGTTTACGTATCATTAAATCCCAATTGATAGTTCTGACGTCTCATAGTCACTGTAGCTACGTCTCACATGCCATCAGATGTCACCAGTCTAATTTAAAATTTACGTATTCTAATCAGATATCATCATCAAACTCGTGACATGCTAAAAACCTTTCTACAAATAGCTAGTCTGTGGTTATGTTTGTGGGGCATGATATATTACTGTGGGGAAACTGCTACGCTCTGATTGGTTCGCTGTTGTTTGAGTCGGAACTATGAATAGCGATGTTTCGTGTTAAGAAACATTACAATTGTTATGCTAATATGCTAACCTTGATTTCAAAAGGCCACTTTGTGGCAGGAACCAATAGATCTCTGGTTGGCACATTAATAATAATAGGTGAAACATCGCATACTACAGCTACTAGAATTGTCTGCGCGGAATTTTGTTGGTCCTCAAGTTTAGTCTATTATCTTGGTATTCTCAGAGGAGTGTAATAATCTGAATAAAACCATTACGTCAACATGTTTCATTGACACAAACAAGAGCTTGAAGGAGCCAACTGCACGAGGTTTGTTGAAGAAGATAGGTTTTAAGTTCACGTGTAATTTAATACTGAAAGTTAACACGTTTGTATTGTATGCTTCATGCATACTCTTGGACAATGATTACATATTGCAATCGGTCTAAAGGTGCGGACACACGCTGCAACATTGCACACAACATAACCGGCAATTGATTTGAGAAGGAGTTGACACACGCTGCAACATTGCACACAACATTGCCGGCAATTGATTTGAGATGGGGTTGACACATGCTGCAACATTGCACACGACATTGCCGGCAATTGATTTGAGAAGGGGTTGACACATGCTGCAACAATGCACACAACATTGCTGGCAATTGATTTGAGATGGGGTTGACACATGCTGCAACAATGCACACAACATTGCTGGCAATTGATTTGAGATGGGGTTGACACATGCTGCAACAATGCACACAACATTGCTGGCAATTGATTTGAGATGGGGTTGACACATGCTGCAACATTGCACACATTGCACACATTGTCTCATCTGTAAAATTCGATTTATCCGACCGTCAATCAAACGCGTAGCGCCCACAATTAATTAAGTCTAGGTGGCACGCGTTTGAAAGCTTTGTTTGAGACAAGACTCTGCGTATGGTTGACGGTCGGCTCAATTGAATTTTACAGACGAGACTTAAAGTTCCAGGATCGCACTTCAACGAAAACGGTACTGATAATGGTATCGCGTTTTCGTCATACACGTGGCCGTTGTTTTGCTAAAAGTCTCGTCATCCTCATCAGGACATCACACTGATTGAGTCAAATGTGATCTTCTTCTTGCCTTCCAGAGCACTATTCCCAGACCAGATGAGAGAGGACAAGCACACGAGATCCAAGTCAGTCGATGGGTTCCAAGGTAATTATACTTCTTACTTGTTTCGTTGAATTTTTCACATGGGATCGACTCATAATGGCATTTGACACAAGATATCGAAATAATTACGGTTTATTGTCGAAGTAACAATACAGACGCTAGAATTTCGCTTGTTTCAAATTTTAAAAACCGCCCTTTTCTCTTATTTACGTAAATTGTCATAAGCCGCCACTTTTTGCGTGATGCGGCTTGTAGGATTTCCCATCCTCGCCGCCAGTTGTAGGATTTCCCCCAGGATGAAACTCGGGTTGAACCTGATTGTATACACTTTACTGTCCGAGTGTAATACAACTTTGCATGGCCCCCGATCAGCCCATGTGCTCTCTATCCCATAATATACATTTTACACAGGTAACCCGAAAACACTACATGCCCCATGTAAGACGACGTCCATCAAAGTTTTTTACCAGGGTAACGTTTAATTATTATCCAGTCAAGTAACAAAAATCCTGTTGAAGTCAGAACAATAAACAGAGTGAAACGCGCGCTGTGATTGGTTGATAGCCATGTGTTACGGGAATCACATGACGTCACTTTTTTCACGAAATCATTTCGCAACCACCATGTTTCGCTAACTACAGTATCTAACTAATAGTATGCCATCTTGCCATGAGTCTGTCCTCTTATATGTCGCAACGTGAAGAGGACATCAGTTATGCCACTTGACTACGTCTCGTGTCGTACTTTGTTCTTTTCACGTTGTGACATCATCTATAATTATTTAAGAGGACAGCCGCATGACAGTGCAATAGATTGATTCATTACCATCCGTAGCTCTTCTCCTTACCACGAATCGTATTTTAGATATGATTTTTAGTTGTCATAGATTTTATGGTAATTAATACCGCCGTCAGTAAATGCAAGAGGCTTCATTTGTCTTACCTTTTAAGCTTATGCTCCTTTCCATTTTCTTTCCTGTCTTATTATTCTGTACTTTATTATTTTGTGCAGCGGATAAATAAATGAATCTGAAATCTCTTTTTCCTTCAGGAAAAGGTATCTCGTCTGGCCATCACAGGAGCCCGTCCGGGGTACTCGTCAGATAGTCACCGAATATCAAAGTAGGACACTCTCGGATACGCGTTTGTACAAATACCATATATTGATATCTTCGAAGAATTATTCTACAATGGCGACACAAGATCATTAGCATATTAGCAAACTTGATTTGTTCCACAGTCCCGCTTAGGATATGACAGATCAGTAGGACGAGATGGAATTGACAAAGTAATATCTGAATTCCTGTGCTACTACTGTAAACGGAGCCCTTTGACAACAAGAACAAATCACATTGCAGAACGAAAACAGATACATTACAACTTATAAATCCTAACATATCCATGCGATTTTCATCCCCAAATATGTCGTTTACCGGATCGAAGCTCGAGCAAGTGGAATTGCTATTGTCTTGTATTTAACACTGATTGGCTCAAATAACCGTAAGATGGAAGGCTTTGTCTTCGTTCTGCAATGTGATTGGTTCTCGTTGTCGAAGTGGGTTACAGTAGTCTCACTGTAAATATTAATTTAAAACTAACGAAGAAGGTACCACCCTAATGTTACTCACTCGTACGCACTTACGGCTTTTTCACGAATATATTAATTCAAGGAAATTTGAATGTCGCGACTGGTTATTTATTCAAACATTTCTATTCTATTGCCGCGTAAAAACGACTTTTGATTCTGAAATAGAAAAATCAGACTTTCTTAATTACACGACGTTCAAGTTTTATTACCCACTTAAAGGGACTTTGTCAGTAGCATCAGTTCGTAAAGCTCAAAATCACATTCAAACTAAAAGAAGCTTAAAGAATATGGCGCAACTATGATGCTTAGCGGCCTTTTGTTTTGTTTATTTCCTCGCGCTTCGTGAAACTATCAAACTAAACAGGAAAACTACAAAAGAACCTTTTCAAAAACAGAGTCAAATTGAATCTGTAACACAAAACAACAGGACTGTAAAGATTGGAAGACAACGTTTTATTTTTGTTTTTTATTAATCTTCGCCAAAGAGTTAGTATAACCAATTAGAAATGCAAGTTACTAGTAACAGTATAGGCACATTGTACAAATAGAATGGATAACGAAATGAGTAAATTACAGGAAGGCTGGGATACCACAACAGCATTCGCCAATTACTGTACATGGACCCGTGGATTAAGAAACATAAAAATACCACGTATACAATATTATCAATGTTATTTACAGGAATAAATCATACGATAAACATCTAAAAACAACAGGATGGGGCGTGGTCTAGGCCGCGGGCAGCATTACGCTTAGGGCAGAAAAACTTCCACGTCCTTGGATCGTCTTGGTCGTATGCATTATTTAAAGGGCAGTAGTAATATTCTAACAATAATTTTCTAAAAGAGTTCAGAGTAACAGTTCTATGTCTTAAGTTTTCAGAAAGTACATTCCATATTCTACATGTACTAATGAAAAAGGAGTGTTGATGTGTAACAGTTTTGCATTTCTTTGGTATAAAACTATATACATCGTTACTAGATGATGATCGGGTTGTCATACCTATGTTCCTAAGAGGGGTAGAGTGACACTGGCTTATATCAATCAAGCCACTAATGGCCTTAAAGAAAATTAGGTCGTGGAATTCGTGCCAGTACGAGATTGGCAGCAGGTTAGTCAGCTGCAGTCTCTCAGCTTGAAAACCGACTTTTCAACTGTGACAAAATGGCCCCCATACCGCGCAAAGCATGATGGTTGGTCTATATTATTTTAAAATGGTCTAGTTATATTAAAAGCTTCTTCATAAAGTGAAATGAAACTAAACTACGGAAAAGTTTATCTGGAAATAGATTATGATTATGACAAACTTAGCTTGAAAATGTTAAGCCAGAGTTTTCAAGTTAACTGGTGTCTTTATGTTAGCCTTTAATTTTAATCCAGCTTACCGGTATAGACTTCTCTTCAAAAGTTAACATCGCTATGTATAACTTAGTGTTGAAGGAGTGTTTTCGCCATCATCAGAACATTCTAGATAATGATTTGACCGAAAACCCTGGTTACATTGCCCCGTGACGCCTCAAATATGGCGGTGATGACGTCACGTGAACATGAAGAATATGTCTAACATATTGCGTAGCAACTAAACTCGGATTTAAAATGTTCACATACCTTGGTTCTTCACGATTCAGTTGTACGATGGTCGTATTTACAAATGTATATAATAGATACAGGATGAGTAGCCGTGCTTTATCGGATTTATAAACTCGAGTAAATCCGATAAAGCACGAACATGAATTTTCTATATGGCTTATCAAACGTCTAGATGTTTTGAGTCGTGTTTTTCTGTTATTTTGGCGATAACACCGATTTTGGCCGAGAATTTTGAAGCAAGAGTTTATTTAAATCAGGAGGAAATATGTATCAGATTTACAGATCACTTATTGCACATTAATTTCCTTTGTTTTTCCTTCATGAATTATTAATGTTTTGATAAGTGATTTTCTTAATTCAGGGTCATTTTCTTAAGCAACTTTTTTGAGTTTAGCGATATTTAATACTTGTAATCGGGTCGGGTGGAACTTCTCGAAACGAGCGACAGTATTGGCTTACCCAACAATAGAAAACACCCTAACCTTTAGAAATTGCAGTACAACAATAATAGAAGTATGGGTGCAACCAGAATACAGGTCTCGAGAGGTTCCGTGCTACTCTTGTAATCTATTATCGTTAATATCATTAACATAACAGTTGTAATGATACAGTGACTAATTACCATACGGCACTTAATTTTGTTATCAATAATATTTTGTAATTCAAAGAATTCCTAAGGCCCGATTCAAACGTCGAACTTCTCATGAGCCGAACCTAATAGACCTAGTCAGCTTGCTTGTTTCCTTTCCCTTGAGTAATGCTTTTTTGTTTTTCTGTATCCCAAGAGGAAATGTACCAATTTCTATAATTGGAAAACGAAGCACTGAATCCTCTGGAGAACTATCACGTAGTTTGAAATATAGGGCCTCAAACAGGCAAGCTGACTGCCTAGCAACCTAATTAGATCAAAAGAAGCCGCCTAATTAGATTAAACGAAGCCGCCTAATAACCTAATTAGATCAAAATAAGCCGCCTAATAACCGAATTAGATCAAAAGAAGCCACCTAACAACTTGATTAGATCAAAAGAAGCCGACTAATAACCTAATTAGATCAAAAGGAGCCGCCTAATAAACTAATTAGATCAAAAGGAGCAGCCTGACAACATAATTAGATCAAAACAAGCCGCCTAATAACCTATTAGATCACAAGAAGCCGCCTACTAACCTAATTAGATCAAAAGAAGCCGCCTAAAAACCTAATTAGATCAAAGGAAGCCGCCTATAAACCTAATTAGATCGAAGGAAGCCGCCTAATTACTTTTTGCTGTAATCCACCGTACGGGAAAATATGGCGGCTTGTACTTTTACCCACAATCCATTGCGCGTGATTTTTTTTAAAAATCTGTTATGGTAGAGATGTTTTAAAACTTAAAAACAAGCAAGTACAAATGATTCTTTATATTTTTTTGACCGTGTTAGGTTCGCAAGGAATTGTGGTCAAATGCATAGGCGCCATCTTTGTCGGTAAGGTGGATTGCGTTCGTCTCATGAAAAGCTCGATGTTTGAAACGGGCCTAGTGTTTTCTGATGTCTGTACGGGTCATAACGTGATTCATGATTATTGATAGTTGTTTCAAAAATCATATAACATTCTGGTGTAATATAATAGTATAATTTGTGGATAATCATTTAATAAAGTAGACTTGATTAACTTCATTGTATTGTAATTCCTCGAGAACGTTTTGCATATTAACAACGTAACAATGCTGCTGATCCTAATACTAGGGCTATCTTCATTGTATTGTAATCCCTAGAGACTGTTTTGCATATCGACAACAATGCTGCTGATCCTAATACTAGGGCTATCTTCATTGTATTGTAATCCCTCGAGACTGTTTTACATATCGATAACAATGCTGCTTGTCCACTAGGGCTATCTTCATTGTATTATTATCCCTCGAGACTGTTTTACATATCGACAACAACTTAATGCTGCTGGTCCTAGTACTGGGCTATCTTCATTGTATTGTAATCTCTCGAGACTTTTAACACTAGGGCTAGGCAGGTTGATCCCAAGCGTATGACAGGCGACACCTTCTGTGCACGTGATGACCACGATGCAGATTAGGATTGTCAGCCAATGAGTGAGGGTGCAATTAGGAAGAACTAACTACATTCACCAATCAACGTTTGCGCCCGGACGCAAGGTTCTTCTCGCGCCTCTGGTACTCGCCATCTATTTATGTCAGTTAACCTAGCGAGAAGGACCTTTGGCGCCCAGGGTTCGTGTCGTTGTCATCGAAGTAAATTCTGTTCATTTGACAGTGGCAGAACTGGTGGTCAAACAACCTCTTCTCCAGGGTCTTCTCAGTCAGATGCAGACCCTCGGGCTGTGTCGCGGTGTCCTCAAAATCCTGACCCTATCCCGGACCTAAACATAGGGCTCCTAAGGGCAACTCACGGATGGTCAGTCAGCTATTTTGTGTTGTGTTATTTGTGGACGTTGTTGACAGCCTATATTTGTGTAGTGTGTGACGAGAATAGTTTCGCTAAATGCCTGTGTGCAGTTAAAGTTAACATACAGAGAGCGTCGGCCTTGTAGTCTTCGTATATATGTTCGGGCATTAGTCTGCTGCCATATGTTCTGTCTGTTTTCAATTCTAAGAATAATCCCACGATATTTTTTTGCAAACCCAGCAAGACAGAATGAAATGGGAAAGCCGTTTATATATTCAACTGGCCTAAACCGGAAATGCTTATTTCTCGTCGCTATTAATATGTTATTAAAGGTCAAATTGGAATCATGTAGGATTACATTAATAGCGATAAACGGCTGACATGGTATACTGTATTTCCTTCACTGAATTTCAAGTGAGAATTCTGTAGTTGTAGTAGAAGTACTTGAAATAATTTTATTTATGCACCTCATCTGGTCATCTAGCTAGATAGCCGGTACAATATTTCAATTTGGTAAACGGATCAGCGTTCAGTGGCAAAGCTTTCACAGCAACATATACTAGCTTGGATCCGAACTTCAGAAGCATAAAAATAACTTCTGTAATATCAAGCGGTTTGAATTAGTGTAGCAAGATAGACACAAGAGAACTTCACAGCAGTAAATTATAAGTATTCGGAATATTTACCTTAGAAAGCGACATATCTACAACATGACCAAATCCTTTCGAAAGCTTCGACGCGTCTTCTCCGATAAAAGTTTGTTTCTCCACAGTCACAGCGACCAAAGACGGCCGTCAATTTCAAGATCGTTTTCGCTTGAGTTTCCTTCGTTTTCTAAGGCTTTTCATTCCGATCCGATGTTAGTTAACGTCGTTCGAATTGTTTTCACCCTGACGAGTAAAGGGTTCGACCCCTGCTCACAAGATATAAAATACTAAATCCTTAAATTTAAAGTTTGAGCCGCTAGGCATTAGAAATGTGGGACTGAGATACGAGATGCACTTAAAATCACGTGACCGATGACGTCGTCGTTACGACATCACTAAGTGATTCATGGGGACACCATACCATGTGTCTCAAAGTTTGAGCCGCCTGGCATTAGAAGTGAGAGAGATACGGGCATGTACTTAAAATCACGTGAGCGATGACGTCATCGTTACGACATCACCACTAAGTGATTTATGCGGACCCCATACCATTTCTGTCAAAGTTTGAGCCGCCTGCCAATAGAAACGAGGGAGATACGAGCATGTACTAAAATCACAATAATATATATATGTATTATATGGCAAGAGCTACTTCCGGTAAAAGCGCGCGTTCTGATTGGCTGTTTAGCGGTCGAGATTTCCCCGTAATGCCCACGGGCATTATGAGATATGTTAATGCCCGGCAAACGTTGATAGCCCTAAAAACAGCTGAACTGTCATAATTTTAGAGAGAAACGGAGAGAAAGTGCAAAATGAGCAAGGAACTTCCGAAAATGAAATTTATTACCCTACTCAAATAGAAAGCAACGTTATACTTATAGTGAACAAAAACAACATGGCCAACGGCAAAGGCCGGTGGAGGCTCCGAACAAAGTAAAGCAAAGTCACCTTTATTTATAGAGGGTTTAAACACGTTAACCGTCCAGTTATCTAACACGTGGCGCTCTCTTTACTTTAGTCCTACGGTTTTACGTCCTTATCCAAAAAGACTAGAAGGTCTAACCGTTTACTCTTCGATTATGTAAAGGCAGCACCTTCTACTCGATTATTTTAAGACCCTGAGTGTTGATCCGGCCGGGGTTTGAACCCACGACCTCCCGCTCGACAGACCGGAGCTTAACCACTGAGCTAACCGGGAGGCGATGAAACAGCCAGCAAGGAATCGAGAGGTTCGTAAATAAACAGAAAAGTTCCATGAAGAAAATAGCCGAGTGACATAAAAACCTTCTGTCGGTTCCTGTAGTCGATAAACAAGGAAAACATATATTTGTAACCTTACCTCCAGCTGACTTCGACCACCTGTTACTTATCCAACTTCTTCATCTGATATTCCCAAAATTAACAGCGAAGTATACGACTTTACGAGCCTGGAAAACCGGCTTTCGTGTTTTCAACTGAATAGTATCCAAAGAGTCCTCTCTGATGAAAATTCCCCAAGGCTGGTCAATATCCTTTGGAATAAGCGCTTCGAAAATTCACGTCCATTTTTTTCTGCAAAGCGAAAATATCTTGTACACAAACTGACAAAGTTCCAACTTCGGTCCCTCGAGTTGTCCACGGCAGTGCCTTCCCCGGTACTTCTGAGGAAACAGCCAAGCGAGATTTGCTGGCTGCTAATATTGGCTCAGGATGCCACTTACAGATTTTCCAGTGATAGCCACTAAGCCAGGTACAAATTGCTCAAGGTTCGCAAAACAGGTGATGTGTTGATCGAGAACACTGACTTAAGTTTGACAGATCTTTTCCTCCTTTCGCCCGTATGTTGTCTATAGGAAAACGTATTCCGTCTCAATTCATCAACAATAAAAAACAGTGTTGCCTTTAGAAATTAAATTTAGTTCTAATCATAGTTCATACGGATAAATTCTTCAAAATAACGTTGATTTGACCTTCCACGACTGTGTTCATTTTGTGGTTTGAGTCGTGAAACAAAACTCAAAAGGGCGCGAAAACTACAACCAAGACGCGCGCGCCAACCGGTTGTAAAATATAAACTTCCGTTTTATATTTTAGTTTTCCAACTAACAAAGTGCCATATAATAAACATCTTATTAACCTCGTCCGCTCGGTCTTTACGGGAAATATCACACCTCGGCCTTTTATGTATGAATCTCGCTATCGCTCGGTCCGCCGTACTGTCAAGACCTCGGTCTGATATTTTCTCGTAAATACCTCGCTCTCGGTAAGTTAATAATAATATTATATAAAATAATATTAGACGAGTTAGCCATGAAAATCTCACATCCCGAACATCGAGTATATCCCGATCTAAAAAAAAAACTAACAGGGCAGAGACATGTTAGGGGCACGCCACGATTCAATGCAAACCTAACCCACAGATTAAAAAAAACCTAACCATTTTAGGGGCACGCCACGATTCAATGCAAACCTAACCCACATATTTAAAAAAAACCTAACCATTTTCGACCCCAAATCATTTTATAACGACCCTAATTACACCTGCACTATAATGGACAATTCTGTACTTTGGAAGTGGCCTAGTTTAACTATGGGAATCGTAGTGTGCTTTAACATGAAGTAATACCCGCTAACAGACATCAACCGGGAATGAAACTCCACCTAACACCAATAACTCGCGCATCCACTAGTTAAAAATGACTAAATGAAATTGAGTCATACAATCATACAATACGAACAAAACACTGAGACTAATAGGACATTTGCACGATGACGTCACATACTACAACTACCAGAACTCCTTGCGCGGACCTTTTTATTCCTTTAATTTGGACTATTGACTTGAATTCTCAAATGAGTTTTAAAATTTGAATGAGAAAGAGAATTTGAATAGGATTCTGGTAGTTGTAGTAAAATTCTGGTGGTTGTACGAAGTCCTCAAAGACGTGTGCCGTAATATCCACGGTACACCAAAAGAAGGCAAATTTAGTTGGGTGACTTGTAGGAACTATAGTAGTAAGTGCGGCAGGTTAAATTTTATTAACAGTTGACGAAGCAAGATGGCTAATTTGAATAACGCGCTTTTGGTCGTGTCAATGGTTAGAATTAATTGCATGCGAATGATGATATGATGACAAAAACGAAAACTCCATAACGGATGCGGTACACATTGTAGTTCGTTGTTGAATATGTTGTCCGCAGTCTCTTCTCCTCCCCGTTTTATTTTTTCTCGCTGCAGTCCCCGCTCGGACCCCGATCGGACTCGGGAGAGTAAACGAGTGACGGGTAGCAGTCATTGCCACTGAATACTTGATAACATTGCAAGCGTGATGATCTTCGTTTTCTAACCAGTTTATACTCCTGTAAGGAAACTTTGTGTACTGTGTAAACAGTGTTTTGTGTACTGTTTACACAGGCGAGTTTTGATGCAATATTTTGTCGCGATTTTCACTGCAATTGTTGTGGCGCTTGCGCTGCAAATTGAAATCGCACGTGTAAACCAGCCGCGATTACAGTGCGATTCAGCGCCGCGAAATCGCCGAGGTTTCGAACAGAAAAGTGTATCAAAAGTGACGTATATTAGCAGGGACTCCATCGTTATTTCGGAAATTTTCAACAAAGTAAAATAAAAAATCGCCTGTGTAACCGGGCCTTTAGAAATGATTGTCCTGGAAATGGGTCACCTAACATTTTCTCTCACCGACCAGTAAAATGTCACAATCTTACGTTTTCGTAAGAATTCTCGGGATGATAAAAAAAGCACCCTGAAAGATGATACAATCTACCTACGCAGTTTGGAATTCATCGAATAAGCGTTATATTAACAAAATGACATTTGGGTGAGTGCCCCTGAAAACTGCGTATTGATATCATGCTGGCAATGAAAGGGAAAACGTTGATGTAATCCTTAACTATAGAGCGTTTTCACGTGACGTCATAGCCGCCATGTTGGTGTACCTTTAACAATAGATTCTTCGTTAGCTTCTTTTGGTAGGTACACCAACATGGCCGCCATGCCCTTTCAGTGTCATTTGAATCTCTGGGGATTGAGTGAAAACTCTCTATTGAAAACTAAGTTAGGAGACATCAAAGACTTGTGTTGTAAGATCCACCGTACACCATAATCCTTTGCGCGTAAAAATCTTTAAATACGTTATAAATTACGTGAACAAAAGAGAAATTTCGGAAAGTCACAAGTTATCAACAAAATGATACAGCAATGAAACTTGTGTGGATGAATGTAAAAGTTCCTTATGTTTTCGTTTTTATTTCGCGCCCATAAAATGATTCAATGCTCTTGAAATTTACAGGGACAGGGTAGTACATGTTGAATTTCAGGTGAAAAGATTTAAAACAATATTTATCGACTATTTTTCGAATTACAGCTTCCTTAGCAAATACGTTACTATTTTGAGTAAAATAAGCATATTTATGACATTACTTATGATTCCATAAACCGAAATCGAATAAAGCAAATGGAATGAAATTTTCATGGGAAGTAGTCCTATTACACAGGTATGAAATATACTAAAAACATCGCTTGAATCGGTCCGGAAAACACAGTTCTCGACGAATAAACAGGAAGTAAGGCGAATTGTGTATTTTTTAAACGAAAATATTTAACCCAATTTTTTTTCGAAAACGCTCTCATACAATTTTTTTAAACTTTGTAGTATTAAAGATCTACATTTAGACTACAAGGGACACCAGCTCGTTTTGAAAGTTTAGGTCTAGATTTCCAGAAAATTTATGATATGTAAAATAAATGACGTCAACGCTGTGTTGCTATGGTAACACCGATGTCAAACACACCTACATTTTTGGAAAGTTTATTCTATTTCTAGTAAATGGGTGAAGTGGCTAGTCCGACCGAGCTCTGACAGTGGAGTATCAGCCGTTGAAAGTGGGTATGTTGCGTCCCTGGAAAATCCAGACGAGCCACCTTAACGAGTGCATTGTTCGCGCGCGAGACGAAAACAGTGAATATTTAATAATTATTCACCGAAGTAGAGGTGACTAGTGCAGGATATTCCTATTTTAGCCAATCAGATCTCGCGAAAAGCACTGTAACCTTGGAATAACATCTTACGTGCCACTTCTGCAAAAAGGGAAACATGGAATTGTAATTATTTAAAGACGAGACTCTGGGATTGTGATGAAAACATGTTTGGGCAATCCCTTTATGTAGGACGACACAAATTTTTACCAAAAATACAATAGAATACAACACAATACAATTCAATACAACAATAGAACGCAACACAATACAATACAATACAATTTGGTAGCAATTCGTGTCGTCTTACATGAAGGGATGGCCCATGTTTGTCTACGTGAAGGGCCTACAATATAATGTCCGTATATCATCAGGGAGATGAAGTGAATATAGCAAACACCGAGCACCAATTTAGCCAACAAAAAGCACTTGAAAACTGCTATTGCTGACAACAGAAATGGCCGCCGTTCTCACTTTCTGAGAAATGGCAAAAATCACTTAATCCTAATCAAACGGTTTCAAGATCGGTTTCAACAAATGTTGTACTGATATTGAACCGATGTTGAAACCGTTTGACCGAGACTTTACAGCTACCGTGATTGCCTTTGCGTGTCGGCACATAAGCCAGACTCCGTCTGGATCTAGTTATTTAGTTACCGTAATCACGCCATGCGTATGCAAACCGTAAATCGTAGTGACTCATACGGAACCGTAATCACGCCATGCTTTTGCAAACCATGAATCACAGCGGCTCATACGTAACCGTAATCACGCCATGCCTATGGAAACCGTGAATCACAGCGGCTCATACGGAACCGCAATCACGCCATGCGTATGCAAACCGTGAATCACAGCGGCTTATACGGAATCCGTTCTGTTCTGATTCACAGCACTTATTGAGAGTGATGATTCGAGGGCTGTTATTAACGAGATGGACAAGGCGTTCAACTATTCACAAAAGGTACTAACCACGAAATGTTTGGCTGTGAATGGCTGTTTTTTATGCTAGGTCGTATTTAGACGTATTTGGGCAAAGAAAACTTAGTTTGTCCAGTCGCATTATGCGTCTTGTGTCCGTTTTTATACTAGACACACTAAGTTTATGAGGCATTACTAGAGGCATTATGCATCTCAGGGCTAATGTTATGACCCGTACTATATTCCAGAACGCCACGTTCTGATGCAGTGATTCACATTGTTGTCGAACAGCAGACTATGACCGATCATTTCTCAAAAATGTCTGATAGATTTTCAACATGACAAGACGCTGGTCCGATTGCGTTATCAGTCATTGCGTTCAAGGTTTCCATAGCCTGGTTCAGCAGCGGCTGCAGAAAGGCTAGGTTTTCACGGAAAACGCTGAATTACTGTCCACACTCATTACTGTCCTCCTAAATTATTGTCCTACTGATCTAACCCTAGCTAGGACAAATGACAAATAGTATATCCCTGCTGATGGTGGCTAGGACAATTGACATATAGTATATCCCTGCTGATGGTGGCTAGGACAATTGACAGATAGTATATCCCTGCTGATGGTGGCTAGGACAATTGACAGATAGTATATCCCTGCTGATGTGGCTTGATGCTAAATGTTATGAGCATCATCTTTACATTCAGTCATAAGAATAACAGACTCTTTAACATAGACCTAATCTACCATAGCAAATCAGTGCCACTACGACGAAAATTTACCATTTCGGTTTGCCGCTTTTTCAGTGTCAATAGGTCAATCAGTATTAGAATTATCCGAAATAGTAAAAAATGTTCCCAAATGGGTAAGTTAAACTACAAAATTTTAGGAGAGTTTACCGGTAAAATCCTGTCCGCCATTACTGGAAGCCGTTCTCAGTATTCAGCGGAAGTGATGTCATACACTTAACACGACAACCTCGTGGAGCGAAATAGTGTGCATAAAAAAGTAGCCAACCTCGCAAAGATAAATATAACTTTCTTCTTATGTACGTGAAGACGTTTTTAGTAGAAATATGCCTTCATGCGTTGTATTCTGCAGGCGAGCATTAAGTGTATGACATCACTTCCGCTGAATAAACCTTTGTTTAAAGCTGAATCCAGTAATAGCGGACGTTTAGATTCAATATTCAGAGCTAAAAAAATAAGACTTCCTGTCGTTGTATCAAAAAACAATTTGAACTGGTAATAATATATCAACTCTACTTTATGAATATGCAAAAACATTGAGTAGTAGAACTTTAAAGGGACACTGTCAACGCCAAATTAAAATGATACACTTTGTTCGGGCGAAAGACAAAAATAACTACTCAGATTAGCAGAGTATACTATCCAGGTACACTGGAGAAAATATGAGATGATTTTCATGAAGGATGGCGAAGATTCGACCGGATGAAAATTACTGCTTTAAAGAGAAATTTAGAGCAAATTGGTTCACTCATGTAACCGAAATTATGTTTCTAAAATAGGCTTTCATAATCCAATTTAATCTTTGCCATCCTCTATGGAAAACGTTTTAAAAATATATCAGGATATTCAAATGGTGCTTCTAACTAAATTTTGTTATTTTTCTAGTTTTCTTTAAAATAAGTTTCAAGGTGCAATTCGATTGACACAGTACCTTTGAGCTAAACGTAGTTCAGCTTCCGATTATTAGTTCTAACATGTTGAACGTATTACACATTGCTTTCGTCGACTGAGCGATGTGATTGCGAGCTTGGACAATAGTCTTCCATTATTTTAGTGAAACAGTCAAGTTATTAAACCTGAACCGGTGGACCTGTGTAATTTGAATATTTTGACGCCTACTTTTGCAATTTGAATCCCCTCCCTCCCCTCCCTCCCCTCCCTCCCTCCCCTCCCTTTAGGCTCATTCCATCAGCCGGTTTCTTTTTCTTTAGTTCCCCATACTTTAAGAGTTATTGAAATCTCAGGATTTCGTGACTTTAATTCGTAACAATTACAAGGTACAGTAACCGCCCGCTCACGGCTTAGCTCAGTTGGTAGAGCACGGTCTAGAGTGCGGGCGGTCGCGGGTTCGAATCCCGGCCGCGTCCTTGGGCAGGGACCGTATAAGTCCTTGGCATTGTCTCCTTCCTCTTCTAATCTATACAAGGGGGACGTGAAAGAAGCTACATGTAGCCGTTGTGGTATATCGAGAAAGGGTAAGGGATTGTCTCCCGGCACAATAGTCTGGTATTCCGACTGAGGTACTAACACTAAATTACTCATGATTTTAGACTGCACGGCACATTGCGCCATAATAGCAGTCCGTATCACAAAAGTAACCTTGTGAAGCGAATTTGAATATATCCATATAGACTTTGCGCTATATAAATGAATACCTTTAAAGTACCGTAACATGAATGCCAGATTTCAGCTTGTCGAGGTCAAATGCCCTTCTCTACTACATCTTACTTCATCATGATCTTTGGTTATACAACAACCGACAACAACTAGTTTATTTATACCATTAATTACGTAAGTAGTAAGTAACAGGTAAATGCTAAGTATAGTCCAGATTAGATACATGGAGGCTCAGAATAACTAAAAATCTAAACTAAGCTAAGCCATCAAATATAGTATAGGTCAGAACTACGGAAGTACAATGCTCTTCTTTGGTAAAAGAACTGAGAAGGTGATGCAAACGTAATTATCGTGGTTTTGGATATGGTAAACGAGTAAGAAAGAAAGGTAATCATTGTGACAGAAAGTGCCCGTTAGTAAACCGGCTGCCATGTGATTGATCTTATATCCTTACATAGATCCGTGGCATCTGAATTTACCCAGCGTGTGATAACCACGTTCTCGATCTGCACCAGTGTCGCCAATCCTCAACTGAGAGACAGGTAGAGTGGACTTATCAGTCAGTAGGCCGCTGTCACGTGCCACTCCCTGTGAGTATCAATATTGTTACAATTACAGCCTGCTCCCCGCTGACATGTGTTGGTCATACCGCAGGCGCACTTGCCACTTCCAGGTGTGGCCCCACCCCAGTAATTCTGTTTTACGTTGTCACGTGATACCCACCATGCATGGTCAATAGGAACAAATGCAACATCTCCCCGACATTCAAACTTAATAAACTGCTCACAGTTTGTGGATACTCGAGTCAGTGCTGCTAACTGTGCCATCGTTGTACCAGTGTAGCGAACATCTTTACTGTACGAACCCGGTGCTTCAAAACCATCTACAAGAGTTCTAGCTTCGCTATCATGACTAATCACCGTCACCCCCACCCCTCCCCTGTCAGTCATGTCACAATACACGCTAAACTGTGCCTGTCCTGACTGGCCATCAGGATCGATGACGTAATTACCAGATGGCGTAGAGGCAGAGTTTCCCTTTAGTTCACCACATGACTGAGGCGCGATGTGTAGCACTGTCGTGGCTTTTATTGATTGACGAAAGTTTCTTGCAGTACAAGAATAGACTCCCGCGTCTTTTGAAGTACTTCTTGGTATCAGAAGCGTTCCATTTGATAAAACATTTACAGAGACTGGTAGCGGTTTTCTATCTTTTTGCCATGTTATTTCCGTGGCACCAGTTGCTTTGCAGTGAAGAGCAATACGCTGACCTGGCGTGTGAATACTCTCTATTGGTGATTTAACAACAAATTTCAAGGAAGTTATTACCGTTATCTGAACACGAGATGTTACTTTACCGAGGAGATTTACCGCATGGCAGAAGTAATCACCGCCTTCATCCATTCGTATTATTGTTATCATCAAGCTACCTGCTCTAATATTGGTTCTTAATGTTGTTAGTTCCCCAAAGCTCTTGGACCATTTTATAATGGGGCTTGGAAGACCAGAGGCTTGACATGTGAGGGTTACGTTGGTCCCTTGTTCAACTATGATGGACCTTGGCTTGTGAACGAAATGTGGTGGTGCTGAAAAGTAGAATAGTCTGTTTAGAAATGTCACTGATGGGTTTGTTGTGTTCATACTTTAAATAGGAGAACAAACGAGACCATGTTGACCGTTATGCTTTGCGAGAGTGTAGATATCGTTACATATCTTCTTGGAATACTAAAAACCATACTAAATTATATCCGTATTGTTTCTACGCTTTCAAGCTCGGAATTTCATATCATACGAAATTTGCTCGAGTCGCGAAAAGCTTAACGGTCGTCAGAGAGACTTTAACAAACAGTTCAGTTTGTACGCTGCTTGCTTGTGGTAAATATATTTTGTAAACTTACCTTGTACGGCAAGAGTAGTCCATTCCTGTACCACTCCCAGAATACTACTTGCCAAACAACCGTACTCCCCCTGATCGCTTGACGTCACATATTTGATTGACAGTCCTCCACTTGAATGCACCACGTGACGTCCTACTGGAAGTGTGGAGTTCCTACGTGACCACGTGACCTTTGGTTTTGGGTTTCCCTTGGCAACACACTTGAACCAAGCAGTATTACTGTTATTGACAACAAGAGGCTTTGGTGAAATCACAATTGTAGGGGCTGAAATAGGTTCTGCTGGATCAGGTGGACCTCTTGGACCCGGTGGCCCTTGTGGTCCTGGTGGTCCTGGTGGTCCTTTAGGACCATGATTCCCTTGAGTCCCTGGAGGCCCCTGCTTGCCAATTGGACCATGTTTTCCAATTGGACCATGTTTTCCCATAGGACCATGGTTCCCCATGGGACCTTGTGGTCCTCTTTTGCCAGGTGGTTCTTGTCGTCCTCTCCTGCCCCTGCTGCCTCTTGGTCCTCGTAGACACAGTTTGTGGTTCTTGGCGCATACTTCATTCTTGAGAATGTTTAGTAGCTCTTGTCTGATTAGAGGGCGAATGAGAGGAATGTTGCGTGATGATATGTTACTTGATAATGTGTTGATACTCCGAGGTGCTCTCAGAGGTAAACCTGGAAATAAGTGATGAAACGCACGCAGTGTAAGTAAATAATAGACAAGTAGAGTAATACTAGAGTAAATATATCCCAGGTTATGTCATAATTGAAAAGGTTGAGGTTGAAAACTCAGTATGTTTTTTGATACTTTTTATCTCGGTGAGATAATATTCTTAGTGTATGCCGAATTTACAAATAGTATTTAACCTGCAGAGAAAACTATTTGAATGGCATTTGCTACTTTTTTGTAGTACACCGAATAGTAAGTGTTGAACACCGAATAGTAACTGTTCATCAGTTAATACTATAGAGAGGTGATTAATACTGTTGGTGATTAATACTTTTAATCTGCTCTTTCATGTCACTCAGTGAGTGACCTTTGAGTTAGAATATCAAGAGCAAGACAAGTCCTGAATACAGATCAGTATAACAGGCCATGATGAAAAAGGATATTCATAGAGATTTCCTGGTGAGCAAATTTAGTGTTAATCTGCCTTTTCATGTCACTCTGTGAGTACAGTCGTAGAGTGAGTGACCTTTGAGTTAGAATATCAAGACAATTTAGACAAGTCCTGAATACAGATCAGTATAACATGCCATGATGAATAGGAATATTCATAGAGATTTCCTGGTGAGCAATAGTGTTAATCTGCCTTTTCATGTCACCCTGTGAGTACAGTCGTAGAGTGACCTTTGAGTTAGAATATCAAGAGCACGACAAGTCCTGCATACAGTTCAGTATAAAATGCCAACTTCAAACTTTAAACAATACAATGAGTAGTTTCAATGAGTAGTTTCAATGAGTATAATTCCCTTATCAAATTCAAGTACACTAAAGTAGACTTTTATCCTATTTGAAGTATACTGTTTTCGAACTTTATTACTGCCTGCTATCCAAAAAGTACACTTTTATGCTACTTTGGTCATTTTATCAATTTAGAGCTGGTTGCTAAAAGTATACTTCTCTCATAACATTTATCGGAAGTGTACTTTTTACCAACATTTCAAAAAGTATACTTCAACCATCATATAAGAGCAGACTCAGGAACATGCAAGCATAATCGTAAATATCAAAAAGTACATTAAAAGTATACTTTTCAAAATTGTAGGTGGAATAAAATCATGTTGAGAAAAAAAAGTTTATAATTTAAATTAGGTACTACATGTACTTAACATGTATGGATCTGATGTTCTGATATTACATTAGTGGATAGATCACTTAACAGTTGATATGGTAACTCCAATCTCTAAATCTAGCTCTGGAACAAAAAAGCGTTTTTTTGTATGGAATTGCTGCTCCTTCAATTAATCACAGGGAAACAAACATCAATGGGTATTGAATGACATTAATATATATCTTTCTTCCAAAAAAAAATCTTATTAATTTTCGATATCAAGTACTGACACAAAGCTACCTTTAAAACCGTTCCATTCACAGCCTAACACAAACGGAAACTACATGCAAGCAGACATTAGGAAGCACTATTAGAGATGTGATGTGCACATTTTTTCTTTGCATGAAAAACCATTTCACCCAAGTTTTTTTTTCTAAATTGTTTTTTACAGGATTTCTTTGTTTGCTTTTGTACTCACACTGTGCTAGCCTAATTTAGACTGGAACAAGAGCCCATCTGGGCTTTCACTCGGGCCACATGAGATACACTTTCATTTGAAATCCTCTAGTAATAACCGAAGGGAAGAATTATTAGCTGAATTTAGCAGTCTTTAGGAGTGGCCGGTAGCGCGGTGACATTCATTCTCTGCTCCCCTAGTATATATATGTAATTTAATATTTTGGTTTTTCTCGTGTATGTCAATTAAAGAAGTTGACCTCTACTTATTCATGTTCATGTTACGCACGCGCTTTTCTTGTATCAACTTACAAGAATTGACTAGCACTTCAGTTCGTCCTCTGTCTATTCTACCAGAAATGACTGCTTTCCTGGACCATATTGTGAAAGAGAACCTGATGATTATACTGTCGAACAGCTTAAACTTTGGCTGAAATACAGAGGATTGAAACAAAGCGACAAACGTCGATCCTGTCAAGCGAGTTTTGCATCTTCGCTGGCCAACCAACGAGACAAAAATTGCTTACTATATAGACTGTCAAGTCCTATTTAAACTGTATCCCAAACTCATCTTTTCCCATGCAATATCGTTGTAAGACTTCACCTAAACATTGAAAAGTTACAAAGGTCAGGTTTTCCTGTATTTAATAAGGCAAAAACAAAAGAATGTAGCCGCATGCCGAGTGCAATCATCTTCTTCAATAAAACTCATCGGAGACCAAAGCTGTTATGGCTGGAAGAGCATATACATTAAAACTATGAACTGATAGCATCCTAAAATTCGGCAATCTTGCTTATGTTGGTGTGCTCTTTCAAACCATTATATTATTGTTTGCATTTATCGAGTTTTCAAATTTAATACCTGTAGCTCCGAAAGAAATTAACCTCATTTGTGCTCAGAAAATAAATCAAAGCATTGTAGATGTACTGTAGACGAGGCTTTGCTTCCAAAATTTATTTAGAACAGTAGTTCCTTCTCATTGTTTACTGGTGGATACATATTGTAGGGTTTCAGTAATTTATAGCCACTTACGTTTCATTGCCAGACCTAGTCTCGTTGTTCTGTGCTTTTCAGGTCTCTTGTACAAACATTTATCCAACACTGACATTTCTCACTGAATTTGCTGTAAAGGTTTTGGAACAGAAAAGCTCCTCCTGTGAGTGATCAAAAAGGCCGAGCGGTGTACCGATGCTTCATTCTCCGAGACATATCTCTTTGAGCGCCGGATTTATGAAGGTTTTTCACATCTAGAGTCACTCTTACATCTCCCCCAGCAACAATGCTTGGTAGTCACCATTACTGATATGACTGGGAATCTTACTGAAGCAGCTGAAGGCATTGATTCTTTTTTTTTATCGAAAGAAATACGAATTCGGTCCTAATTTCAATGTAATTTAGTCTGCTGTTCTGCAGGTTCAGAGTACTAATAGATGAGTGTCTCAAATGTATGTTTATATTTGTCCCATATTATAAGTTGTATCCTGTCCAGCTATGATGGAGCTATCACTATATTTCTCTACTGTTCTTTCTACCCTGCGGCTCTTTGATCGCGTCCATATCGGTATTTGTTGGACTAAAGATTATTAACTGAAATGCCCGTTTTGTTTATCTCTATTTAAAAGCTTTTACCCTCCTTCCCAAAACTGCAGTCTGCTCATTATATTACAGAACTATAAAGGGAACTGTTGGAAGCCTTTAATTTCTCGAACCAAAACCTCGGCCGTGAGAGGAGTCTTGTTTACCGTGAGAGTTGAATAACTGCTTCGGTCATCATAAATTATTCTGTGCTGAGTGTTCGCCAGTTGAAATATCCTGAGCCTGTTGGAAGGCTTTCGCACGAGTGAACTTAAATAAAACATTAAACTGCTTACATTTGAGAGATGGGACTCCAAATTTGAGAGAAAATTCCTCGCGCCGTCGTCCACCATCTTGATTTACTGTATTTAATTATGTAAATAAATTAACCTGGCGATTGTTGCGTGACCAGCACAGTGCAATCTGATTGGTGTGAATTTGACCTTTAACGCATGCGCAGAAATTTTGCGGCACCCAACAACAACAAAAAAAAAAAATGCATTTTAAGACTCGGAGCTGCCACAGGCAGCCCGAGTAACTAGTGGTTACGGTATGTTGCATGTGTGTGGTATCATCCCATCTAAGGTATACAAGTTAAGATCATGCGATCCATGAAAGCTGACACTCAAAGGTCACGTCATGATCATGCCCATATCTGTATCAGTAAGCGTTAAGCAGCCCAGTTTGAGAACCGAAGCAACGTACATTTAACCAAACATATCTTTTAACTGAAACAAAGTCATAGCTTCTTCAAAACCCAAGTCAAAGCCTGCACCATTTGCTGACAAAGGTAGGTTATTTCAGTTGTTGTATATATAGATAAACGTAAAAATTGCGCGAAGGTATATGTACGTAGCTAGCGGTTCCGGTGGAGGTGGGATATACCTATGATTGCATCCCGAATCAAACTCAGAGGCAGGTCTTCAAGTGATATGATTTCACTATTCGGGCGCTAATTTCAATTTCATAATCGTTTTGATTATTCACTTCAAATGTACATGTTCGTTTAGAAGCGAAACTACAAATACCAGGGTACATAGTATTTTAATTATGAAGATAACGTATAGACGTTATTTTTGGCGCTCAAACTTATGGCGGCAATATTTTTATTGACGTTGTAAGCCATTAACGGTGGCCATGTATTTACGTACTTTCATGTATAGATTATCCGGTCACATGCAAAATTGACTCGATCGTCAAATAAATATACAAAAACACAAATGAAATGAAAAGGGTGTATGTAAGTTATGTTTAATGGTCTCCTACGTATACGATTATCGTCCTAATATCCGAGAAGACTCGGTGAAGGTCTAACCATTTGCAGTTCGAGAACGAGATTGTTTCACAAAGGCAGCACCTTCTAGTCAGTTATTTTAAGACCTCAAGTGTTGGTCCGGCCAGAGGGTTTTGAATCTGCGAACCTGTCTTGCACGACAGACCGGTGGGGGTGGCGGCTAAATTTTAAAGAGTTCAGCTACAATTTGGCATTCCATTGCAAGAGCTCTAATTTAACACGCGATAATGAAAACGCAATATTTTAAAAGCGGTTTCCGAAGCGGAATTATTTGAAAACGTAACGCTATTGTTTACGTAGTGGGTCAAATTTACTGAAAACGCAAACTTTTGAAAACGCTGTCCCAATCTACTTACAATTTTTTTTAAATCTAAGAGAGAGGACAAGGACAGATGCCCCGTCCAAATTAATGTTTTTTCAACTGTTTGCCTTTTCAACTACATGGTTGCCTTTTCAGATCTCGTTCAGTAGAAAGTCAGAGTAGAAATTCAGAGTTTTCAAATGAAAACTGTATCGCGTAGACAGGGCTTTTTAAGCCTTCTTCAAAGTTCTCGCTCAACAAAGGGGAATTGCGTGGAGCTGCACTGGCCGAGTAAGCATTGAGAAAGCGACACACACTCCTTACAATGATGCTGCCAGCAAGTTTCTTAACTTTTCTCGGCCTTATATTTTACTGAGGCTTTTCCCTGTTTAACTTTCGTTCGGACTTTATGAATGAAATTTGAGTTTTTAGTAATTTTAAGCATTTTTCCGCCTAGTAAACGGCGCACAGAAAGCGAATCAGTCCTACTTTTTTTTTTCTACTACTTTATTTTATTTTTGAAACATATTTTATACGACGCTTTACTTTAGGTCGCGTTTTCGTGCCGTTTAATTTGCCATGTTTCTTCTGTTTCGCTTGTATCGTTTTGCTTATTTAACGAGCGAGCTGATGTGATAATTATACAGATTTTTTTAGAAATCCTGACTCGGGGCATGCATGCATGCCAAAGAATAAAATGTTCTTGACAGCAGTTTAGTCTGCTGTTAACTAATTTTACAATAAATATTATCAACAGCTGACAAAATAATGCTTTTGAAGAAAGGGGAGTGCTGGATGCGCTACTAATTGGAACCAACAGTGATTAGGCTTCAAAAAGATCTGCACACTCTGAATAAAACCAAGATACAATCACCTGGACAAAACCCAGTGGCTGACCAAAGAAGAAGAATCGAAGAAGAAGTAGATAAACAAAGAGGATAGCCCGTAAAAAAAGGGAATGCGACCGACAAAAAATAACAACGATGAAAAAGATGCAGAAAGAAAACAAGCCTTGGCTGAAAAAGAGCGAAAAAGGAACCGAGGAAAAGGAATAAGAGAAAATAATAAAACAAAGAAAAATAGAGGAATTGTAGTAGAGGGACATAATAACAGTTATCAGAGAGTTTGGCTCATTTTGCTCTTTGCCCGGCACTTCTGATGCCAATTCACTTTGTACTCCTAGCTTACTGTGGATGACCTGCCCGGTGTTTTTTTTATATTCAAGTAAACTAACAAGCAACACAGCTTTATTTTCATCAAATGTTGTTAAGAATGTTGAATGTAGAGATCGAGATATTCAATAAATAATTTGTTAATTTGACAATTAAGTTGGTTTAAATAAATAATTGATGTAACTTGAGCTCTTAGTTTAATACATTATTGACTGAAGTATACTTCAAGTATACTTTTCCTTGGGAAAACCAATATTTAGACAATTATTGATGGGAGTATACTTTAAGTATACTTTTCACTGAGAAGAAATCTATAACAAAACAATATTGATGGAAGTGTACTTAAAGTATACTTTCTCTGGGGAAAAGTATACTTTGATGTGTTCCAACTTCTGTTGCAAAAAAGTATCATATAAGTACACTTTTTTGTTTGTCAGGAAAGCACACTTTTTAGGTTAGTTCAAGTATACTTGTCGTATACTTGAATTTCATAAAGTCATGTTGATAGGTCTTTAACTATGAATGATCACGTCAATGCTGTATGTAAGCCAGCTTTTTATCATTTAAGGAATATAAGTAAGATTAGGAAATATAAAAGTCTTAATACTACGAAAATTCTTATTCATGCTTTCGTCCCTGCGAAATTAGATCATTGCAATTATTTACTTTATGACCTGCCTATATATTCGTTACAGAAACTCCAGTATGTACAGAACGCCGCTGCTCGTCTTGTTACCTACACTCGTAAATATGAACACATTACTCCAGTATTAGTCAAACTGCATTGGTTACCAATTGAACAGCGTATTATTCTTAAGATTTTATTATTAACTTTTAAGGAATTGAACGGACTTGCTCCTTGTTACTTAACTGACATTATTGAACATTATAAACCAGCGATACAACTTCGTTCCTCGTCGTTAGTCAGCCATCTACAAGTTCCCACTTTTAATCTAAAGTCGTATGTTTATCGAGCCTTTTCAATTCACGCTCCTAAGCTATGTAATAACCTTCCACTGGAAATTAGGACTTGCTCCAACGTTGCTGCTTTTACGTCTAAGTTAAAAACGTATATTTTTAAATTAGCGTACAATTGATTTTTTACATTTTGATATTTTTGCATTGCATAATTATCAATTTGTATTTGTATATTCATATCTTTCTATTTTATCAATTTTTAACTATTATCACTGTTATTGGAAAATGTATTGTGAAGCGCTTAGGGCAGTTTCATGAATAAGCGCTATATAAATCAGATATTATTACTCGGGCTGCCTGTGGCAGCACCGAGTCTTAAAATGCAAGTCTTTTTTTTTTTTTTTTTTTTTAGTTGGGTGTCGCAAAATTGCTGCGCATGCGTTAAAGGTCAAGTTCACACCAATCAGATTGCACTGTGCTGGTCACACAACACTCGCCAGGTTAATTTATTTACATAAGTTAATACAGTAAAAGCAAGATGGTGGAGACCCGGACTCCAAATTAGAGAGAAAGTTCCTCGCATCTCTCTCAAACTTCACCGTGCGAAAGCCTTCCAACAGGCTCAGGATACTTGTTATTTATTTATGCTGAACCCGAGTGAATGTGCGATCGAAAAATATGCTTGGCTTGCTCGCTGCATTGAATTGTGCTGTTCGATCGGTAACTGCAAATGGTCAAGATGCTATAAATCATACCTGAAAGCCGAAGAGAAATACATGGATATGATGACTATTTCAGTGTGAGTTGTGAAGAAGCTTTTTCAATACTACACGTGTGCATCGTGGTGGTTTAAGTCAAACATGGTCTGTTTTGTCGGCGCGGTGACGACAGAGAACCAAGTCAAATCAACTCACCATAATTTGTGAACAACCGAGTGAATTCTGTTGGCTTGCTCGCTGTACTGGATTCTGCTTTTCGCTGTACATACAGATACCGAAACTACAAACAGTAAGATGACCTGGCTGAAGATAAAAAAGGTCTGAGTTTTCTAGATACCCGTAATCGGCGTATCTTGTGTGAGTTGCGACACTGTGTACATCTTGGTTCATTAAGACAGAGAGTTAATCTATACCGACACTTTGATATGCCAAGGAACTGGAATATCAACACAGTACAAGGTGAGGGAAATTTAAAGTACTGCATGACTTCATTGCTGTGTTCAATTAATCTAGTACAGAATTTCTAACGGACCTGAAACAAGGCTGATCTGGAACTTATTCTGGAACTAACAATGGCGCTCAATATTCTGCAACCAACCTTGTTCTCACTTGAAAAATACCCGGGAAAGGTAATGTGAATGATGTGAATCGAAGGAACTCCATGGGGTGTACTTTATACACATGCATATATAGTTTATGTACTTTATATTAATTCCTTTATATATCCTGTAATATAGTGTCCCCAATTAGCTTTACAGCTAAATACTATTGACGCTCAAATAAAGTTCATGTATGTATGTAAATGTAGGTAGCTATAGCCTGAGTTGATTTGTGTTCTACACTAACTTCAATTATTGCTTTACACTGTATACCACACAGCAAAATGTGCTACTAATTCTCAAATCAATGCCATAACCATATAAAACACACATGTAAACATATAGCCCCATAAGCATCGCATCCAATGATTTAATGTTACACAAAGATAATTACAGTTTTATACCCAGATGCATCCCCTTGTATATTAACATATAAGTCAAGACATCAAAATTTTCACATTAGTTAAAAAACAAGCACTTTTGATCAGGATTACGTACACTGTCCACATCATTGCAGCAATTTTCAGCTTTTCAGACTGTTACCACAGTCCTTTCTCTTTCAAAAATATGTTGAACGCACTTTGATAATCTATGATTACTTCTAGTAAATAAATAAATATGAAGATCGAGAAAGGGTACAAACTCAGTCTTATTTTCTCTAGCATAATAGATTTTTACTTTAAAAAAATGCATAAAAGCTAATATTTGCTGAGAAATACGTCCTATCTCATCCAGAATGAAAGTAATACTGATCAGTCCTGGTTACAATATGTTAACAACACCCCTCCCCCCGGGCAAATATGCAGCATTTGGCAGTTGTAGTTCATTATATATCGATTATCACTTATCGCAAGAGCATGAGTAGTGAACCAGTATTATTCTCTGGCTATAATAATAACATTTATTTATGACAAAAACTATGCTAAAACTCCATGGACTACATTTATTCAATGTCTCAGATGTATTTTTAATAGAATTTGATTAATTTTATCTGAACAAAATTTGGCCCATCACAGAACCAGTAAGCTCAGTGGTTAAGTGTCAGTCTGTTGTGCAGGAGGTAGTCAGAATTAATTGTTTGTTGCCCATTCGTGAGGGGGGGGGGGGTCCTGACCCCTGGGGGAAGCCACTGATACATGCATAATGCTGCTGTGGTAGCTGCCAGTAAATATGCAAAGCTACTGATACAGTTCAAAACTGAATGCTAAATCACTGGGAGGAAGTTAAAATGAACATTGCATGTGTTATTTTAAAGACTTGTTGTTGAGGTTGTACTTGGCCTCTTGTTGTCATTACGAGACAAGGAGATATAGATCGATGAGTCATTGTCAGAAATCTATTCCCGGGCATAACATTAGGCAATCTGTCAATGGTAAAACTGTTGACAGTTTGGGTCAGGTCAACTACACAGCTAAGGCATGTTTTATGACAGAATAACCTAGCTAGAGAGAGTCTACTGGATTAAGATACTGTTACATGTCTGTTAATATGGGGAAAACAGAAGAATCCTTCTTTTAGCTTGATAACCATGTGTGGCCTTGGAAGCAGAATTGAGACTTTAGATGTATTTTGTGAGTCCCAAATCGCTAGTTCCCATACAGAGTGGAGAGGAACGGGTAGTGAAATCTCACTCCTCCCTATTTTTTTTTCGACATTTCTCCCTCCTCCCTAGCGAGTTTTAAAATTTCTCTCTAGAGCATGTATGTACATGTAGATCCCATTTTCTCCCTCCTCCCTGTATGCTAAATTCTTCCTCCCTGGTTTTTTTTTGCCATGCAATTCTCCCTCCTCCCTGTTCTATTCCTCCACCCTCCATACAAGTCATACGAACACGTGTTTTTTTGTCAACCACATATATGCAAATATGTAAATGACGTCGTGTTTACAAACAGTAGTATTGCTATAGCAAGAACAGCAGATAAAGTTACATAGAAGCACACAAATTGACATAGTTAGCTCCAATCGCAGGATGGACAGGATACGACTTATAATATGGTACAAATATAAACATACATTTGAGACAATTGGAACCTGCAGTATAACAGAACAGAAGACTAAATTGTAAATGTGTGTTACTTGAATAAGTAGTGTTTAAATTAAAATGTCAACTTCTTTAATTTACATACGAGAAAAACAAACATATTAAATTACATATATACTAGGGGAGCAGAGAATGAAAGTCACAGCGGTACCGGCCACTCCTAAAGACTGCTAAATTAAGCTAATAACTCTTCCCTTTGGTTATTACTAAGAGGATTTCAAATGAAAGTGTATTTCATCTTCAATCTCATGTGGCCCGAGTGGAAGCCCAGATGGGCTCTTGTTATTATTAATAAAGGCGTATGGTCTTTTAAGTCAATTGATCCGAATTTTGTTGAAATTTTATTGATAATCAATTAGCTTTGTTCTGAAATACAAGAATACGAATAACTAATTTCCTTCCTTTGTCATTCCTTCATAAAGTATAATCGAATTCTTGTTGTGCCTACCTTCAGAGTGTAAATCGTTCCTTGGTTCTCTGTTGTGTTCAGGTTTTATAATCGAGTGTAACTCTTTCTTGGAAAGTATTCCTTTTGTTTACCGTCTCGTGACTGGTTGCAGCTTGGTTGCCATTTGTGTGGAGTTGTTCGTGTACATAGAGCCTGTACTCCACATGTATTATACCGACTAAACACACCAGCGATACAACCAAACCTACACTAGACAACGCATTACTGTTATGTGTCTTCATAATGCCTTGTTGTCAACACCGCAGTAGTCTTGAATGGAGGTAAAGTTGTGATTACGTTTGATGTCTTGAGACACAAGACTGAACGACACAGGAAGTTATATTTGATGCATGATTGTCAGTTATTGTGCCGGTTAAATCCAAGAACGCTCGAATAACAGGAAGTATCATATAACGTTTTGATTCTGCGCAGAAACCGACGGAATAAGAATATGGCAATGATATGTTAGGAAGAACGGAGAAATAGTGAGTAAATATGTCAAAGAAAAAGTACATCATTGATTGATAGAATACTAGAACTCAAATGGAAGCATCACAATCAAGTTCAGTAACAACAGATAGGTTGTGTCATTTAGTGAAGGGCAGTGAAAAGGTTAAACTTCCTGTGCTTTGTGCGCGATGTTGGATATAATTACTGTCCTGTGGATTTTGCATAGTTTGTCGAGTTCCAGTTCTATCGGTGCTGGCTTGGCAGTCGTTTCGATGGATTGGGATCTGAAATGTACGTCTCAAATGTCTGCTCATAAATGCATTGGCCCGTAGCTCTTTTCACTCACTGGCTAAAGCTCAACTGTGATGTCCTTTTAAAGTGGTAATGAAGTGGTATTAAAATAAAGTGGTATTAACGTTGAATATATTTACTTCCCTCTCTCGAGTGAGAGTTCGAATGTTCTCAGCCAGTCTGCGAATTCGCAAATTAAATGAACAACAACACACTGACAACATGAGCTAGGAAATGCTGCTGAAATAATACCAAATCGAATGTCATTTTCAATTCTGTCATACTTTCGGTTTATCCGTTTGTAGAGTTTGAGTTCTCAAAGCCGAAATAACGCAGTTTAACTCGCTAAAGAAAGTCATTTGTGGTTCCGTTCTTGTCGACTTGTGGAGTCCTGTGGCTATTTGAACTCGAGAAGTCACAGAATAAGGCATAAATACAGGATTCTTTTACCAATAATCTTTTCCGTGAGTCGTTCGCAGGGAAAGGCGAAATAAGCCGATTTTTTTTTGCGAATTACTGACACATATCGCGTTGCATTAACGGAATTTATTCCACTACGCATGTGCACTTGTTTGTCGTCGCTGTTTATCATGTTTTGCTCTTCACAAAGAAATAGTTACAGCAATGTTTGAACATATTCCTTTATAAAAAAATCCCTATAAGAACAATACTGTTAGGAAGAAGATAAACTTTAATTCTGACGCCACGGCGCGGCAGACGTGTTTCAAAACTCTTCCCCACATGCAATTTCCCGTATGCGACAACATTAAATACCACACAGAGCGGAACTTAAGTTGTTTGCTATATAGACGGAGACGAGGGTTTGTCAAAGTCATTCCCCGCCTTAAAGTATCGTCGATCTTTCATTTGCACTGAAAACTTCGTAACTGTATACTATAAAGCGTTAAGTTAAATGATATGCATATTCTAAAGGGTCGATGTTCATGTGTGAGGACACTTTGTGTTCTGCTAAGGAAAATGTGAGAATTGACATCTTAGAGTGTCCCGAGAGTGAACCAAACTGACGTTTGAATGCTGGAGGACGACTGCAAACCTGGTTTAGCGCACACAGAGGTCAAATTAAGCCTCCTCCGCAGGCATCTATAGTTAGTAAGAAATAGTAAGGTTGGGAACCCTGTGGACTTGGGAAGACTCGGAACGAAAATGAAGAAAACTTCATTTTTCGCCCCAGGGTCCCTCACGCGCCCACATGTTCGGCCTCAGGGTGACCGCTTCTTACTATTTCTTACTAACTAGAGATGCCTGCGGAGGAGGCTAAGGTCAAATGTCTGCGCAGCGCATCACTCTTAGTCTCGGTGGGCGGCCGCGCAAATTTCCCGCGCAAATTACCGTAAAATATATTGCAACAACCTGGTGTTGCGAAATAATTATCTGCTTGTGAATTACAGCCTCAATATCAAGAAAATAAGTAAAGCTTTTAAAATTCAATTTTTTTAGTTTGCCATTGGCTGTATGTTGAGTGCTGATTTTACCGGTTTTTTCCCCCAGAAATTTAACGAAACAGTTTTGAAGGTGACTGGTGTGTTGAAGCAATACACTCAACGCAGACAGTTGAATTACCTTGGTTTATGGTTTCCATTCCATAAAATAAGGAAGGTTAACACTAATATACAACCACCAAGTACGCAACTATTCAGCCATTTTGAAAATATTAGTTCACGCATGCGCATACATTTGACCGCTGTGTTGGTTTAGCGAATGCAGGCCATAGCACGGTTAACGTTAGTTCTTCACCGGTATACCGCTCTTCACATCTAATTTACGGATTAAAACAATCAAAGATAAACGAAAATTAGCTTAATTTATTAATACTACTTTTGTAAAATAACCCAGCTATAAGTTTGCCTTTTGTAACCTAATAACTGTGTTTACATAAGAGTGTTTAACATTAAATTTTGGTTGTTGCTTTATAAGCGCAATGAAACTCATTTTCCTTCGCTGTTTTAAATATGCGTGTGTTTTTTGGGGTAAAAACTGATAACAGAGAAGAAGGATAGTTGTGCTGCTAAACCTTTATACTCAGCCAGGGAGATGCGGTTTGTAAGCCTTACTAAGATATCATATATCTGCAAACAAATTATTTTAAAACCTTTTTTATATTTTAGATACCTTTCTATATCTAAAATAATCATTGCTTGCTTTGCTAGATTATTTTTATCACTTTAATTAATCAGTTTTGTTAGCAAGATGTCATTCGATTGCTACAAGTAGAAAAAAAGAACGACAAATTAGTAACAGTTAATGTCTTAGTCACATGTGTTTTATTCCTGGATACACATGGCGCTCAGTAGGGAAGTTTCCCAATCTCACGGACGAGCTGGAACGAGCACTCAATGGAGACTCATGTGGGGATTCTTTCCTGATGTTAAATAGCTTTTAAACAATGTTCCGCATGAGCGTTCTTTGAAACTCGTTCCAGCTCGTCCGTGACAATAGATGCTTTCCGACGTAACAGCGTGTAGTAGGAAAGTGTCTTCGTTTCGGCTCGTAGCTATTTTGTCACTTCAAGTGATAACTCATTAGTCTTCCTTGTATTTCTAGCATTAAATATGCATACCTTATGTATATAAGGGCAGAATCTCTTATTGTCTGCCTCTCGCTTGTTGGACAGCACATAGGAATCCAAACTTAAGATTTTTGTTTTGGCTTTAGCCCTCGGAGCCTTGTACGATTGCATTCGGTCGAGGAGTACGTTTCCAGAAGTTTTTTCCAAGTAGCAAGACGTGGTTTTTATGATGGTTTTTCGTACCGGGCAACGTACACAATTTTCTTTAGACGTTGTATTACTTTTGTGATTTTAGCATGAGAATTTCTTATTCTCAGGTGATTATGTCATTGGTTGTTCAGCCATCTTTTAAGATGGATTATATGGTTTTTGGAATGTTTACTGCATTCCTTCATGTCATGTTAAATATTGTTATGATTTTGTAATAGTTTTAAGTATAATTTAATGATTAGTATTTAACGAAGTTAATTAAAGAAACCGTTTGCTGCTGTCCACCAGGCATCCGGCACTGTCACACTCCACGGAGTCTTTGCGTGTTTTAATCAGTATTATGTATTTTACGTTTTTTGTGCCGGCATTTGCGGAGTATAGAAATGAATACGAAATTTGCTTATTACGGTTTGTGATGCGATACAGGCTATACAGCCTGTTCTATTGTTCTCTCACTCAGTCCCGTAGCATTTGAATTTTCCCAATGTGTGATAACCACGTTCTCGATCATCACCAGTATCGCCCAACCTCAACTGAGAGACAGGTAGAGTGGACTTGTCAGTCAGTAGGCCGCTGTCACTGTGCCAATCCCTGTGACTACCAATATTGTTACAATTACAGTTTCCTCCCCGCTGACACGTGTTCGTCATACCGCAGGCGCACTTGCCACTTCCAGGTGTGGCCCCACCCCAGTAATTCTGTTTTACATTGTCACGTGATACCCACCATCCAAAGTAACCGATAAATCCAGAATCTCCCCGACATTCAAGCTTAACAAACTGCTCACAGTTTGTGGATACTCGACTCAGTGCTGCCAACTGTGCCATCGTTGTACCAGTGTATCGAACATCTTTACTGTACGAACCAGCATCTTCAAAACCATCTACAAGAGTTCTAGCTTCGCTATCATGACTAATCACCGTCACCCCCACCCCTCCCCTGTCAGTCATGTCACAATACACCCTAAACTGTGCCTGTCCTGACTGACCGTCAGGATCGATGACGTAATTACCAGATGGCGTAGAGGAAGAGTTTCTCTTTAGTTCACTTCAAGATTTAGGTTGTCGTACGTGTAGTGTTGTCGTGGCTTTTATGGATCGACGAAAGTTTCTTGCAGTACAAGAATAGACTCCCGCGTCTTTTGAAGTACTTCTTGATATCACAAGCGTTCCATTTGATAAAACATTTACAGAAACTGGTAGCGGTTTTCTATCTTTTTGCCATGTTATTTCCGTGGCACCAGTTGCTTTACAGTGAAGGGCAATACGCTGACCTGGCGTGTGAATACTCTCTATTGATGGTTTAACAACAAATATCAAGGGAGTTATTACCATTATCTGAACACGAGATGTTACTTTACCGAGGAGATTTACCGCATGACAGAAGTAATCACCGCCTTCATCCATTCGTATTCTTGTTATCATCAAGCTACCTGCCCTAATATTGGTTCTTAATGTTGGTAGTTCCCCAAAGCCCTTGGACCATTTTATAGTGGGGCTTGGAAGACCAGAGGCTTGACATGTGAGAGTGACGTTGGTCCCTTGTTCAACTATGATGGACCTTGCCTTGCGAACGAAATGTGGTGGCACTGAAAAGTAGAATAGTCTAATAAAATGGTTGTTCTACTGACTATGTAATTGATAATTAAACACCTGTATCATATATTTATTGTTTACCGTTTCGTACAAACAAACTAATGGAGACGCAAAGTGCATACTATCTTTTGTTTTCGTAAAGACGAAAAGTTGTTGTAATCAAGTAAAAAAATATTATTAACGCCGGTACGAGAAAACCAAGAATCGAGTTTATCAATTATTAAAACAAATCTAAGTTAAAACCATAATGGTGGATTAAAAAAATATGTGTTGGTAAATATATTTTGTGAACATACCTTGTACGGCAAGAGTAGCCCATTCCTGTACCACCCCCAGAATACTGTTCGCTGCACATCCGTACTCCCCCTGATCGCTTGACGTCACATATGTGATTGACAGTCCTCCACTTGAATCCACCACGTGACGTCCTACTGGAAGTGTGGAGTTCCTACGTGACCACGTGACCTTTGGTTTTGGGTTTCCCTTGGCAACACACTTGAACCAAGCAGTATTACTGTTATTGACAACAAGAGGCTTTGGTGGGACCACAATTGTAGGGGCTGAAATGGGTTCTGCGGGATCTCCTTTAGGACCAGGTGGACCTCTTGGACCTGGAGGCCCCTGTGTTCCTGGTGGTCCTTGAGGACCCTGATTCCCCTGAGTCCCTGGAGCTCTCGGCTTGCCAATTGGTCCATGTTTTCCAATATTTCCTATGGGACTTTGTGGTCCTCTTTTCCCAGGTGGTCCTTGTCGTCCTCTCCTGCCTCTCCTACCTCTTGGTCCTCGTAGACACAGTTTGTGGTTCTTGGCGCATCCTATGTTCTTGAGTATGTTTATTAGTTCCTGTCTGATTAGATCCAATAGAGGGCGAATGAGACCGATGTTGACTGATGATATATTAGTTGATAGTGTGTGGATACTTCGTGTTACTCTTGAAGGAAAACCTGGAACTGAATGGCAGAAATTATGCAGTGTAAGCAAATAATAGACAAGGAGAGTAATACTAGCGTTTCATCCCAGATTATGTCATATATGAAAAAGTTGAAGTGGAGAACTCGTTATGATTTTTAATACTTTTAAAGTCGGTGCCAGATATTGTTTTTAGTTTATGCGGAATTTACAAATAGTATGTGACCTGCAGAGAAAACTATTTGATTGGCATTTGCAACCTTTTTGTAGTTAAAGAGATAAGGTTGTCACCGTCAAATAGTAAGTGTTCATATTCATAGAGATTTCCTGGTGAGCAATACTGTTAATCTGCCTTTTCATGTCACTCTGTGAGTACAGTCGTAGAGTGAGTGACCTTTGAGTTAGAATATCAAGACAAAGACAAGTCCTGAATACAGATCAATATAACATGCCATGATGAATAGGAATTTTGTTTAAATTTTATTTAGCTTTGTTCTGACTGATACAAGAATACGAATAACTAATTTCCGTCCTTTATTGTTCCTTCGTATAGTCTAATCGAATTCATGTGCCTACCTTCAGAGTGTAAAGTTTCGTCGTCATTCCTTGGTTCTCTGTTGTGTTCAGGTTTTATAATCGAGTGTAACTCTTTCTTGGGAAGTATTCCTTTGTTTACCGTCTCGTGACTGGTAGCAGCTTGGTTGCCATTTGTGTGGAGTTGTTCGTGTACATAGAACCTATACTCCACATGTATTACAGCGACTAAGCACACCAGCGATACAACCAAACCTACACTAGACAACACGTTACTGTTATGTGTCTTCATTGCCTTGTTATCAACACCGTAGTAGTCTTGAATGCGAATGGAGGCTGGTTCGTGTGGATAAAGTTGTGATTACGTTTGATGTCTTGAGACATAAGAAAGAGACAGGAAGTTATATTTGATGCATGATTGTCAGTTATAATGTGGTGAAATCCAAGAACGCTTGAATAACAGTAAGTATCATATAACGTACGTTGTGATTCTGCTCAAACTGTTCGTTTGCACGTGAGTCAGCTGTGTACTCGTTTCCCTGTGTTTTACTCTCGGAGAAGGTTAGGTTTATTTCAATTTCGCGTCAGGTTTTGAAGTAATGTAACGTAATATGCTGCCTGTGGTTTAGTGCCACATGAAAGGAAACTTGCCGAACACATTAAATAGAATCTGTCGCGACAAAATGCTCGTTCGAGGAACACACAAACAAATCTCCCATGAGCTTGGAAAGATCTAGTATTTGCCACATCCGAACTCAACTCCGGTCAACTGCTCTTGTTCTTGCAAACGAATCTAGATTTGAAACTGATATGCTCTTCTCGACGTGTATAAAAGCCGCCATATTTTGAAATGTAAATTAGCCGTAAGTCGTACTGGTGACAGGCTGGTGACAGTTGAATGGCCAGTCAGAAGACGTGTAAGAATGCCAATCAGAATCGACTACATATGTCCTGGTACTTCGTTGGGGGTCTAGAACAAGCTTTATGTCGCTGTTTCGCAGACGGACTTAACCGGGGTTCAGTTCGGATGCGACGCAGGCTATTCTATCGGTCGTTTAGATGGATTGGGATCTGAAATGTACGTCTCAAAAATCTGCTCATAAATGCATTGGCCATTAGCTCTTTTCACTGGCTAAAGCTCAACTATGATTTCCTTTTAAAGTGGTAATGAAGTGGTATTAAAATGAAGTGGTATTAATGTTGAATAGATTTATTTCCCTCCCTCTTGTGGAAGGGTCATGAGAGTTCGAATGTTCTCAGCCAGTCTGCAAGTTCAAGTTCAAGTTCATTCGCAAATTCAATGCACAACAACACACTGACAACATGAGCTAGAAAATGCTGCTGAAATAATAACAAATCGAATGTCATTTTCAATTCTGTCATACTTTCGGTTTATCCGTTTGTAGAGTTTGAGTTCTCAAAATCGAAATAACGCAGTTTAACTCTTGTCGACTTGTGGAGTCGTGTGCGATTTGAACATTTCAAAGTATATTCGAGAAGTCGCAGAATAAGGCGCAAATACAGGATTCTTTTACCAACAATCTTCTCCATGAGTCGTCCGCAGGGAAAGGGGAAATGAGCCGATTTTTTTTTGCGAATTACTGACGCATATCCCGTTGCATTAAAGTGCCCCTACGATCAAATTTTGAGATATCAATGTTTTTGCATATTCATAAAGTAGAGTTCATATATTATTACCAGTTCAAATTGTTTTTCGATACAACGACAGAAAGTCTTATTTTTTTAGCTCCGAATATTGAATCTACACGTCCGCCATTACTGGAAGCCGTGCCCTTTGTTCAGCTTTAAACAAAGGTTTATTCACCGGAAATGATGTCATACACTTAACGCTCGCCTGCAGAACACAACGCCTGGAGGCATATTTCTACTAAAAACGTCTTCACGTACATAAGAAGAAAGTTATATTTATCTTTGCGAGGTTGGCTACTTTTTTATGCACGCTATTTCGCGCCACGAGGTTGTCGTGTTAAGTGTATGACATCACTTCCGGTGAATAAACCTTTGTTTAAAGCTGAACAAAGGGCACGGCTTCCAGCAATGGCGGACAGGATTTTACCGGTAAACTCTCCTAAAATCTGTGGTTTAAGATGCCCATTTGGGAATATTTTTTACTATTTCGGATATTTCTAATACTGATTGACCTATAGACACTGAAAAAGTGGCAAATCGAAATGGTAAATTTTCGTCGTAGTGGCACTTTAACGGAACTTATTCCACTACGCACGTGCACTTGTTTGTCGTCGCTGTTTATCATGTTTTGCTCTTCACAAAGAAATAGTTACAGCAATGTTTGAACATATTCATTTATTTTGTGTAAAAAAAATCCCTAAAAGAACAATACTGTTAGGAAGAAGATAAACTTTAAGGAAACAGAGTACCGAATTGTGACGCCACGGCGCGGCAACCGTGTTTCAAAACTCTTCCCCACATGGAATTTCCCGTGTGCGACAACATTAAATACCACACAGAGCCGAACTTAAGTTGTTTGCTATATAGACGGAGACGAGGGTTTGGCAACTGAAGTCATTCCCCGCCTTCATCACTTCATATTGTAAGAGAAGTATCGTCGATCTTTCGTTTGCACTGAACACTTCGTAACTGCAACTGTGTACTAAGCGTTAAATTAAATGATATGCGTATTCTAAAGGGTTGATGTTCATGTGTGAGGACACTTTGTGTTCTGCTAAGGATAATGTGAGAATTAACATCTTAGAGTGTCCTGAGAGTGAACCAAACTGACGTTTGAGTACTGGAGGACGACTGCAAACCTGGTTTAGCGCACACAGAGGTCAAATGTCTGCGCAGCGCATCACTCTTAGTCGGTTAGGGCGAGATTCCATCCGCCAGAAGGACGCAATCCCAAAATGCACTGCTCTAAAATACTTGATTGAGAGCAGGAACTGGTGTCTAATTAAGTAACGCCTGCTAATCAAACAGCATGCAGTCTAAAAGTTCTAAAAAAGCGGTTGTTGACAGCAAATCCCTCGTGGCGTAAGGGATATTGACGGTTTTGGTTTCGGTAAATAGATGGGTTAGGGTTTCGGTTCGAGTCTTCGTGGAGCCGATATTTTTTTATATAGTTGAGGGAAGCGTACTTGTTCGCCTAAATTTCTAAGTGCCGCTTTAGTTTGTATCCTAGAAATATAACATCGAGAAAATTGCAATTCGACCTTCTGGCGGATGGAATCTAGCCGCGACCCTATTAGTCTCGGTGGGCGGTGCCCCAATTTCACGCGCAAATTACTGTAAATATATTGCAACAACCTGGTGTTGGATTACAGCCTCAAAAATCAAGAAAATAAGTAAAGCTTTTAAAATTCAAAACTTTTAGTTTGCCATGGGCTTTTGAGTACTGTTGAGTGCTGGTTTACCGATTTTTTCCCCAGAAATTTAACAAAAGAGTTTTTAAGGTGACTGGTGTGTTGAAGCAATACACTCAGGTGCAGACAGTTGAATTACCTTTAATTGGTTTATGGTTTCCAATCCAGAAAATAAGGAAGGTTAACACCAATACACAACCACCACGTACGCAATTATTCAGCCATTTTGAAAATATTAGTTGACGCATGCGCATACATTTGACCGCTGTGTTGGTTTAGCGAATGCAGTCCATATAGCACGGATAGTTCTTCACCGGTATACCGCTCTTCACTTCTAATTTACGGATTAAAACAATCAAAGACAAACGAAAATTAGTTTAATTTATTAATACTAGTTTTGTAAAATAACCCAGATATAGGTTTGCCTTTTGTAACCTAATTACTGTGTTTACATAAGAATGTTTAACATAAAATTTTGGTTGTTGCTTTATAAGAGCATGAGAGCAATGAAACTCATTTTTTTTGGTAAAAACTGATAACAGAGAAGAAGGATAGTTGTGCTGCTAAGCCTTTATACCAAGCCAGGGAGATACGGTTTGTATTATTTTAAAACCTTTTCTAAATTTTAGATACCTTTTATATCCAAAATAATCATTGCTTGCTTTGCTAGATTATGTTTATCACTTTAATTAATCAGTTTTGTTAGCAAGATGTCATTCGATTGCTACAAGTAGAAAAAAAGAACGACAAATTAGTGACAGTTAATGTCTTAGTCACATGTGTTTTATTCCTGGATACACATGGCGCTCAGTAGGGAAGTTCCCCAATCTCTGGGGACGAGCTGGAACGAGCACTCAATTGGCCACTTTGGAAAAGAGTAGGGGATTGGGGCGAGGGTGGTCTCGCAAAGGCGCTTGGGATCGTTACAGGGGACACGCATCGTACAGAATACAAACAAACACGGCGAATATCGCAATTTACTCATCGAATACAAGCACGGAAAGTGAAATAAACTTGAAAGAAGGCACTGTACCAGAAGTAAAGCTCAACAGAAGGGTTCATAAAAGCCAACTTACTTAAAGCAGAGCAAAGGAGTGAAAACTACCGCGGAACGGAGTTAGCAGAAGTAAAGCGAGGCTGTGTGGCCGAATACTACGATCCGATTAATAGCCGATTCCTACGTTTCCCATCATGGATTTATGATTTTTAAGTTGTACTTTGTAACTTTAGAATGTAATATATAAAGTGGTAAGCTGTAGTGCTAAGTGTGCACGCCCTACGAGGGAAAGAGAAAAAATCTCTGACCCAAGTGGGACTCGAACCCAACGACCTCCAGGTTACATGTCTGGCGCTCTACCGACTGAGCTATCAAGTCAGATGAGAGCAATCGTGGGTATTGGTGCGTTATATGGGGTCACGGCGATTATATATGTATATGTAGTTATGATATTGAATAATGTTTGCCGCATAGCACTAGTAAGTGTAAAGAATGTAATATATAAAGTGGTAAGCTGTAGTGCTAAGTGTGCACGCCCTACGAGGGAATGAGAAAAAATCTCTGACCCAAGTGGGACTCGAACCCAACGACCTCCAGGTTGCATGTCTGGCGCTCTACCGACTGAGCTATCAAGTCAGATGAGAGCAATCGTGGGTATTGGTGCGTTGTATGGGGACACGGCGATTATATATGTATATGTAGTTATGATATTGAATCATGTTTGCCGCGTAGCACTAGTAAGTGTAAAGAATGTAATATATAAAGTGGTAAGCTGTAGTGCTAAGTGCATGTGCACGCCCTACGAGGGAATGAGAAAAAATCTCTGACCCAAGTGGGACTCGAACCCAACGACCTCCAGGTTACATGTCTGGCGCTCTACCGACTGAGCTATCAAGTCAGATGAGAGCAATCGTGGGTATTGGTGGGTTATATGGGGACACGGTGATTATATATGTATATGTAGTTATGATATTGAATCATGTTTGCCGCGTAGCACTAGTAAGTGTAAAGAATGTAATACATAAAGTGGTAAGCTGTAGTGCTAAGTGTGCACGCCCTACGAGGGAAAGAGAAAAAATCTCTGACCCAAGTGGGACTCGAACCCAACGACCTCCAGGTTACATGTCTGGCGCTCTACCGACTGAGCTATCAAGTCAGATGAGAGCAATCGTGGGTATTGGTGCGTTATATGGGGTCACGGCGATTATATATGTATATGTAGTTATGATATTGAATCATGTAACTTTAAACAGGCCCTGTTCTGTTCTTGGGATTGTAAGGTGAAGAGCCGGAAGGAGTTGGTATGTAGTCAATCGCTACAAATACATGTCATCCTAGCGGACTTCAAGTGGTTCAACGTTTCTCTTGTCAGTAGTTATTCACGGCCTACAATCCCATGAATAGAACAAGACATGTATAACTAAAGTTACAAAGTATTTAATACTTTAAAGTGACAAATCCATGATGGTGGGAAATGTAGGAATCGGCTAAAGCATAACGTATTCGGATCGTTGCGGATTCATCGTAGCAATCGGCCACACAACTTCGCTTTACTTCTGCTAACTCCCGTTCCACAGTAGTTTTCACTTCTTTGCTCTGCTTTAATAAGTTGGCTTTTATGAACCATTTCCTGGACACTTCTGTTGAGCTTTACTTCTGGTACAGTGTCTTCTTTCAAGCTTATTTCACTTTCTCTGCTTGTATTCGATGAGTAAATTGCGATATTCGCCATGTTTGTTTGTATTCTGTACGATGCGTGTCCCCTGTAACGATCCCAAGCGCCTTTGCGAGATTACCCTCGCCCCAAACCCCTACTCTTTTCCAAAGTGGCCAATGGAGACTCATGTGGGGATTCTTTCCTGATGTTAAATAGCTTTTAAACAATGTTCTGCATGAGCCTTCTTTGAAACTCGTTTCAGCTCGTCCGTTACAATACGAAATTTGCCTATTACGGTTTGTGATGCAGCCTGTTCTATTGTTCTCTCACTCAGTCCCGTAGCATTTGAATTTTCCCAATGTGTGATAACCACGTTCTCGATCATCACCAGTATCGCCCAACCTCAACTGAGAGACAGGTAGAGTGGACTTGTCAGTCAGTAGGCCGCTGTCACTGTGCCACTCCCTGTGACTACCAATATTGTTACAATTACAGTTTCCTCCCCGCTGACACGTGTTCGTCATACCGCAGGCGCACTTGCCACTTCCAGGTGTGGCCCCACCCCAGTAATTCTGCTTTACGTTGTCACGTGATACCCACCATGCACAGCCAATACGAACAAATGCAACATCTCCCTGACATTCAAACTTAATAAACTGCTCACAGTTTGTGGATACTCGACTCAGTGCTGCCAACTGTGCCATCGTTGTACCAGTGTAGCGAACATCTTTACTGTACGAACCCGCTCCTTCAAAACCATCTACAAGAGTTCTAGCTTCGCTATCATGACTAATCACAGTTACCCCCACCCCTCCCCTGTCAGTCATGTCACAATACACGCTAAACTGTGCCAGTCCTGACTGGCCATCAGGATCGATGACGTAATTACCAGATGACGTAGAGGGAGCGTTTCTCTTGAGTTCACCACATGACTGAGGCGTGATGTGTAGCACTGTCGTGGCTTTTATTGATCGACGAAAGTTTCTTGCAGTACAAGAATAGACTCCCGTGTCTTTTGAAGTACTTCTTGATATCACAAGCGTTCCATTTGATAAAACATTTACAGAGACTGGTAGCGGTTTTCTATCTTTTTGCCATATTATTTCCGTGGCACCAGTTGCTATGCAGTGAAGAGCAATACGCTGACCTGGCGTGTGAATACTCTCCTGTGGTGGTTTAACAACAAATTTCAAGGAAGTTATTACCGTTATCTGAACACGAGATGTTACTTTACCGAGGAGATTTACCGCATGACAGAAGTAATCACCGCCTTCATCCATTCGTATTCTTGTTATCATCAAGCTACCTGCTCTAATATTGGTTCTTAATGGTGATAGTTCCCCAAAGCTCTTGGACCATTTTATAGTGGGGCTTGGAAGACCAGAGGCTCGACATGTGAGGGTGACGTTGGTCCCTTGTTCAACTATGATGGACCTTGGCTTGTGAACGAAATGTGGTGGTGCTGAAAAGTAGAATAGTTTAGAAATGTCAATGGGTTTGTTGTGTTTATACTTTAAATAGGAGAACAATCGAGTCCATGTCGACCGTTATGCTTTGCGAGAGTGTAGATATCGTTACATATCTTCTTGGAATACTAAAAACGATACTAAATTATATCCGTATTGTTTCCACGCTTTCAAGCTCGGAATTTCATATCATACGAAATTTGCTCTAGTCGCGTAAGGCATAACGGTCGTCAGAGAGACTTTAACAAACAGTTCAGTTTTGTTCGCTGCTTGCTTGTGGTAAATATCTTTTGTGAACTTACCTTGTACGGCAAGAGTAGTCCATTCCTGTACCACCCCCAGAATGCTACTTGCCAAACAACCGTACTCCCCCTGATCGCTCGACGTCACATATTTGATTGACAGTCCTCCACTTGAATGCACCACGTGACGTCCTACTGGAAGTGTGGAGTTCCTACGTGACCACGTGACCTTTGGTTTTGGGTTTCCCTTGGTAACACACTTGAACCAAGCAGCATTACTGTTATTGACAACAAGAGGCTTTGGTGGAATCACAATTGTAGGGGCTGAAATGGGTTCTGCTGGATCTCCTTTAGGGCCAGGTGGACCTCTTGGACCCGGTGGCCCCTGTGGCCCTGGTGGTCCTTTAGGACCATGATTCCATTGAGTCCCTGGAGTCCCCTGCTTGCCAATTGGACCATGTATTCCAATAGGGCCATGGTTCCCCATGGGACCTTGTGGTCCTCTTTTACCAGGTGGTCCTCGTGGTCCTTGTCGTCCTCTCCTGCCCCTGCTGCCTCTTGGTCCTCGTAGACACAGTTTGTGGTTCTTGGCGCATACTTCATTCTTGAGAATGTTTAGTAGCTCTTGTCTGATTAGAGGGCGAATGAGAGGAATGTTTCCTGATGATATGTTACTTGATAATGTGTTGATACTCCGAGGTGCTCTCAGAGGTAAACCTGGAAATAAGTGATGAAACGCATGCAGTGTAAGTAAATAATAGACAAGTATTGTAATACTAGAGTAATATATCCCAGATTATGTCAGATGAAAAGGTTGAGGTGGAAAATTCAGTATGTTTTTTAATACTTTTTATTTCGATGCCAGATATTGTTCTTAGTTTATGCCGAATTTACAAATAGTATTTATCCTGCAGAGAAAACTATTTGATTGGCATTTGCTACTTTTTGTAGTTGAAGAGATAAGGTTATCACCGAATAGTAAGTGTTCATAATAATAATAATGGCCATATTTATACCACAGTCTCATGGCGCTTTACAATTACACTAACCGACATCCTGTCAGTTGATAAGTTACAGTTCATAGACAGTGCGTGGTGATTAATACTTTTAATCTGCCTTTTCATGTCACTCAGTTAAGTGGATTGAGTGACCTTTGAGTTAGAATATCAAGAGCAAGACAAGTCCTGCATACAGTTCAGTATAAAATGCCAACTTCATTAAACAATACAATGAGTAGTTTCAATAAAGGCGTATGGCCTTTAAGCTGGTGGGGGCCTGCTTTTGCTCCTCACACACACCCACTACATTAACTGTTGGACACGCTACACTCGACTCACGGTTGATTTTTACGGAGGGAGAAAAACCGGAGAACCCGGAGAAAAACCCTCGAATGCAGATAAGGAATCAACAACAAACCTAACTCACATACGGTGCCCGAGCCGGGAATCGAACCGGAGACCGCAGAGATGAGAGGCGAGTGTTTAACCACTGCGCCAACCTACATCCCCTTACAAGAATACGAACAACTAATTTCCTTCCGTTGTCATTCCTTCATAAAGTATAATCGAATTGTTGTTGTGCCTACCTTCAAAGTGTAAGGTTTCGTCATCATTCCTTGCTTCTCTGTTGTGTTCAGGTTTTATAATCGAGTGTAACTCTTTCTTGGGAAGTATTCCTTTGTTTACCGTCTCGTGACTGGTAGCAGCTTGGTTGCCATTTGTGTGGAGTTGTTCGTGTACATAGAGCCTGTACTCCACATGTATTACACCGACTAAACACACCAGCGATACAACCAAACCTACACTAGACAACACATTACTGTTATGTGTCTTCATTGCTTTGTTATCAACACCGCAGTAAGTTGTGATTACGTTTGATGTCTTTAGGCGGAAGATAGAGACAGGAAGTACGCGTGATGATTGTGGTGAAATCCAAGAACGCTTGAATAACATGAAGTATCAAATAACGTTGTGATTCTACGCACAATGCGATGAAAGAGAGGCCGGCCCGTCGTATCTTCATTTGCATGTCAGTGAACACCGCAATAGTCTTGAATAGAGGCTAGTTTACGATAGAGATGTGGTTGTGTTTTATGTATTCGGCATAATATAGAGCAGAATAAATAGATAGGAGGTATGTTTAATAACAGAGTGAGCGAGAGAACACTCGAAAAACAGGAAGTATCAGATTACGTTGTTATGCGAAGAAGCTTATGAAAAATGAATTATATCGTAAATAACATTGAGATTGAAAGAGTGTGTGTAAAACTTGTAACGACATTAGGTTACATGAAACAATAGTATTTTAAGTATATTCTGCTTGTTTTATTAATTAACAAGAGCCCATCTGGGCTTTCACTCGGGCCACATGAGATTGAAGATGTAATACACTTTCATTTGAAATCCTCTTAGTAATAACCAAAGGGAAGAATTATTAGCTGAATTTAGCAGTCTTTAGTGGCCGGTAGCGCGGTGACATTAATTCTCTGCTCCTCTAGTATATATGTAATTTAATAGTTTTGTTTTTCTCGTATGTTGACCTTTTAATTTAAACACTACTTATTCGTTTAACACACTGCATTTGAGTAGGCATATATTCATTGTTTGGAACCCGAGAATTAACCGTACTACCGTACTTCATGGTCCCTTTCTTTAGTAGTGAGTTGTCGGTCAGGTGATTGTAAACTCTCGTCATTTAGCACAGAAAATGTATTCTGATGAATAGGGATCGGGTTGTCATGTAAGAAAGATGGCTCTTGAACAAACTGATACGCTTCAGTAGGTTGGGTAGTCTCGGAACACTGGAGACCTTGGTCTTTCATTGTCTTTTTTTTTTGTATTCTTGATTTTGTTTTTAAAGTTTGAAAGTCGGATCTCAGCTTTATTATAACCGCTTTCAACTCGTCATTTTCAACTTCTAGGTCAATAATACGCGATGACAGCATCTTGATTTCGGTCTTGTATGTATTATCTTGCTGCACTAATTTGTCTTCCAAATGACTGAGTTTCGTTTTGATGTGACGAGAGTAAGAATTCATTACGCATATCAGTTAGGTCAGCCTTCATGTTACAAATCAAGGCATTAAAGCAGCGAGAGAGTTCTTATTGCGGGCTAACAAATTTATCCTCGTGAATAATCTAAAGAATTCTGTCTTTTCCGGTTTGAATTTGACTCATGTGTATGTTGCTTTTGGAGTTTCAAGGATATGTTGATCCAAAACTACAGGCTCTTAGGGTTTTTCATTGACTTGTGAACTTGCAGGCTCTGTAATTTGTTTTGTTTTCTTAGTATAATATAAAGTGTTGAACATGTTCATGTTCTCAAGCATGTCGCGCGTGACCTCTGTTTCTTCATTCATTAAGTTCTCTACTTTCATCATCTGTAATCTGGGAAACTCAATCTTTGCCCATGCCTTGGCACATAACTATTAATGTTGTTAAAGGGGCCGTCTCACCCACAGTGCTTCGCGTGCTTTGTTATTGTTTATATCCGGGACTTAGACCCCTTGTTCACGGCGGGAACCTCACGAACTGAGCGTATATTTCTGTATGTTGGTGACATGATAATTTTGCCTTGAACATGGATGACCTTGATGAAACTAATAGTACCTTACAAATTGAATGTGAAGTCAGCAAAGTGTTATACAGCAGTATTTGGCTGCACTATAATATTTACCGCTCACCCGTCGCTTCCCTTCAGTGCTATAACAGAGAACACTCTCTCCGGGTAATACTAATAATTATGAAAGCGAGAGGTTTCTCTCCTCCGTTTTATTTTTACTTGCAGGGAGATATATATATATACATATATCTGCTAGCAGGCAATCTCCAATCTCGTTGCTGGCAGTAGCAGAGAACCAGTTCAAGAGAGAACAGTGAACGAATTACAGCTCGCTTCAATAGAAAATTATTATCTCCAGTCGGCGGCTCTGACCCCTCTGTTGTCAAATTTCGTGCGAGTATAAACTTTGATCCAAAAATCTCGGCGAAATCACTGCGTGAAAGCCCTTCGAAACCAGAGAGAGTTAAACGCCGAAGCCCGGCCTCAAAATGATTTTAGGAAATTGCTCAGTTCTTTTAGGGTCGACCAAGCGGAGTTTCGTTGCCTATTATAGTCGCTTCCGTCGCTTCCGTACTATCTCGGTGCTATCTTTCCAGGTAATACTAATAATTATTAAAGCGAGAGGTTTCTCTCCTCGATTTTATTGTTCCCTGCAGAGAGAGAGTAAGAGAGAGAGAGATCTACTAGCAGGCAATCTCGTCGATGGCAGTAGCAGAGAACCAGTTCAAGAGCCAGTCGCTTGAATGGGAAATTATTTTCTCGGCGGCTTTGTTTGTCAAATAACACTTTGATCGACACGGTGAATCCGAAAATCTCGGCGAAATCACTGTCTAAAAGTCCTTCGAAACCAAAGAGAGACCTGTTTCCACAAGTTAAACGCCAAAGCCCTGAAAATGATTTTAGGAAACTGCTCAGTTCTTTTCGGGTCGACCAAGCGGAGTTTTGTTGCCATATGGTCGCGTAAGCCAGCCACGGTGTCAGTTCAACAACCCAAATCGGCTCAAAGATAGTAGATACTCCAACTAAGCGCTAATATATCTTTAAATATAAAGATTAATGGTCAGGATAGCTTCTCCATGTTGTAGGTGGAAATCCTGGACACAAACGGACAATTGTTTCATTTTGTTGAGGACGAACGAGACTCAGGCATCCATCAGAGAACTACGGCCACCTGAAATAAAACTAAAATTTACATGACCAAATAATTTAAGACTTAAATAAGAGGCTCAATAGGAAGAGCAATAAAAAAGGTTCAACCTAGTATGATTTTTTTATGATAGCTGGAAGGATGGCAGAGATGTAGAGAAGATTAAGACCACTGCCATAAAACTCTGGATTTCGATGGCATCGAAAATGGCCGCTATGCTATGTGAGCGTGCTAAGCACTGTGGGTGAGACGGCCCCTTTAAGTAGACGTGGATGATTATAAGTAAAATCCTTCGACAGCTTGTACCGTTTCCGCTAGGTCAATATCCTCGCTGGAACGAAATAACTTGATCTCAATACTCTCTGATCCAACTTACGGTAAATTTAAATCTCTGACAGTTTTTAAGAGACTCGTAATATTGGTCTTGAAGTGCCTTCACCCAAAATAATATGTTTCCTCGGATGTTTTAAATGCAGCACAGCGAGCCGATGGCTTATATATAGATTCCAATATCTATTTCTTCGAATTTTAGCTTTCCGGATCCTGGCCCCAGTTCACTGGCTTCAGGTCGTCGTACGTGTGTTATATAAAATCACTGGCCATCTGGGTAAAAAACGCGGTCCTTCGGCTCCGTCAATAGCGCCAGTTGAAATATCCTGAGCCTGTTGGAAGGCTTTCGCACGAGTGAAGTTAAATAAAACATTAAACTGGCTTACATTTGAGAGATGAGACTCCAAATTAGAGAGAAAGTTCCTCGCGGGTGTTCCGCCATCTTGATTTTACTGTATTTAATTATGTAAATAGATTAACCTGGCGATTGTTGCGTGACCAGCACAGTGCAATCTGATTGGTGTGAATTTGACCTTTAACGCATGCGCAGACCGCGTGCTACACGGAATAAAAATAAATTAAAACAATAACGACTTGCATTTTAAGACTCGTTGCTGCCACAGGCAGCCCGAGTAAAAAGCAGATGTTCGCATCATTTTGTATGAGAGGTCAGTGCCAAAGCACAGCAGCTTAAATTTCCATCATACCATTATTTCCTTCACTGGTGGATGTTATATTTGGAACTTTGTAGAGAGCAGATCACTGGAAAATTAAACATGTACAGAACTATGTAAAAAGACTGTAAAAAGATTGTAAAATGTTAGCAAAATGTTAGCAAAATGTTTGTGAATGTACAAATTGAAATTCATTTTTTAAACATTTTACAAAGTAGTATTTAGAGAATTTTTTAAGATGTTTAAAAAAATGTCTGTAAATTTCTACATTTGCATACATTTTGTAAACATTTTACAGACTGTTTCACGTAGTTGTTCATAGTCTGTAAATGGTTGGATTCTTCCAGTGATATGTATTACAACTCTGGTATTATTTGCTAATTAGTTTTTGTTCATTTTCAGACTGCAATGCTTCTTGAAACTGTACGTAGAAAAAAGTTCGATACGGTGAGTAGATGGCAAAACCAACAGAAACAACCATAAAAAGATGCGATCTGTGCAAAGAAAACTAGATTGGCGTGAGCATAATCAGATAATGATTTTGTTCCCATACACACACACAAGCGGTTTTACTTGGTCTTGTTCCAGTATTAATTTCATGGTGTTATTCGGTACTTATTGACTGAGGGAAGGGCCGGACGGGATAATATTTGACTCGACGTCATAACCTGCGGACCGAGCACAGCATATACAAATTGACCGAGAGCCAAATATTTTCCCTCTCGGCCCGACCTTATAAAGTCAAAAGTGTTTATCATGTGACCACTTTCAAATGGCCAATCAACAAGCAAATAATTCGAGCAAAGCCGGACGGCTACTTCCGGCCTACCCTCGTTGAATAGATACGGGCGCCATCACGTGACTTTTGTAAAAGTTTTCGCAAGGAAAGCGCGCGGGGAGCCGTATGGGAAATATGATTATTTAACAATTAGACCCGCAGCCCGAATGGGCTACGAGTCAGTCCCCGAATGGGCTATTTAACTCGTAGCCCATGAGGGCGAGAGGTCTAATTGTTTTAGTATAAACTAACTAGTCGGACAGTAGAAAATAATAGAAAGAAACAAATTGAAGTTAATTTTTTATTATTATTTCGTGAAAATGCGTGCGGTTTTTCTCTACCATGGACTATCACAAATAGACCTATAGTAGGGTAGCCAATCAGAACGCAGGATTTGTAATAGTCCACTAGTTGGTATATACTAATAACAATTAGACTATGAGCTCAAAGTTTCTATCGGCTGATAGTTGACGGGATAAAAAAAAATGAATTTTAACGAGATCTGAAACAACCATAGGGGATGATCAAAGTCAGGTCCCGGCTCAACCTCAGATCGAATTGGAATTTAACCCGGAGAAAAGCTCTCGGAACAAGGGTGAGATACCAACAAACTCAACTGACATGTTAACGGGACTCGAACACTCCTTGCCACCCCGACTCCTCGCCGAGGTAACTATCAACCATAGAAACAGAGAGCTAGTAGTCTAATTGTTGTAGTAGAAATCAACTAGTTGTTGAATCTCAACGTTGAATCTCAAACTGAAACACAAAAACTTCTTTGTAATTTGACGACTTGGTGTTTGAAAACCGTCTTTCTCGTTACATTATCTATCAGAGAATAGATCTAGTGAGTAGCTTAGCCAATCAGATTGCATAGCGTGTCAAGAGCAACAGTTGGTTTCTGCTAGAACCGATTAATATCCATTTTAGCCACTATTGATTCTCATTGGCTGAGAGGTTTGTGCGAATGCGTGCGCATCTAATCATGGCGGACGAGTCATCCAACCATCTGATGTGTTGTTGGCGGTCGTGACTGTAAGTCAGCGCATTTTTGTATGTAGAATTTCTCGAAGTTAAAAAATGAGTAATAAAACGATTTTTTTTTGTCAGCCAAATTTGTTTTAGAACGAATTGTAAACTAACCAGTTTAACGTGATTTGAATAGGTCGAGTCAACAGACAGTGAAAATCAACTAGTACCCAGGCCTCCCACGGCTGGTAAGGTCAAGATGGCGCTGACTCCACCACGACATACGGCGCTCACTAAAGCACGAATGGTAAGCAAAACAACAACATCCTTTCATAACAAAAACCATATTTCTCGCTTTCTGATTGGCTCCTGGTCAGAACAGTAAAGTACTAACGATGATAGTGACGTCATGTGTAGTGACGTCACCTTACACTCTATTATTTAAATTGAGTATGAGACAATAAGACCAGCGAAGTCATGACATAAATTACTCAAGGAGAAAGCTGCTCTAGTACATGATAACATTTCTCTTACGAATTAGGTATAAAGTGTTTATAAACTATGCATATTTTTGCTAACTATGTTTAGCCTCTTAAGTTATCCTTTTTAAAATTTTATTTTACTTATTTAATTGTCAGTTTATTTATTTTCTCAGTTTTTTTTTACTTAAATACGAGGGCCATTATACAAACTACCTGGTCTATATACAGGTCAAACGGAGTCCAATATTCGCCTACCGGGATCTTGTACAGTAACTCATCAGTATGAATACAAATTTTATACATCTGTTTTATTAAATTTTCTCTTTAATTTTGTCCAGTTAAATGTGATCATTTGTAGGTGTTACGTAAAGATAACCTTCTTAACTAAGTAAATAAAGTTTCATTTCTTTTCTTAATAAGGTGGTTTTCTATATTTTTTGAACTTTCGAACAATAATGTGGAACTCGTGCATCAAAAACAGATATGCAGTTTCGCATTTATGAATAAAACGAAATTGAAAAGTAAAGTTTAGCGTCTGTGATTTGTGCATTTTAACGTAGGTTTAATCGTTCCAAAATATAAATAAAAGTTGAATAGTGTTATTCACTTGGTTTTTTTATTGCTCAGAAACAGGTCCACTTCTTACCCAACATAAACGAAACATCAACCGAAACTATTGTAAGACAAAACTTCTTTATACTTTTCACTGCACTGTCAAATGTTTTTTACACTTGAGAGCTCAGGTCAGTTCATCTCAACGGCACTTCTTCTGTCACTTTTAAGAGAAGAAAGTCGCTAGCTCTTGTACCACGAATGTGAACCCTATAAAAATGAGATTTATACATGTTCACTTGAGCTTTACAGTGGCTTTCCTAGCGTACACTGGAACAATCGAACCATTTACAGATTTTGAAGATACTCTGTAAAAGGACTGTAAAATGTTTGTAAAATGTAAGCATTGTAGACATTTAACATAATATTTGCCAAATGTCTGTGAATGTACAAATTTAATTTCTCTAAATTTACTACTCTGTTATATGTTTCTAAAAAAATATACTTTTTACATACTTTGTACATACCTTTTACATACTTTTACACACTTTTTTACACACTTTTTTACACACTTTTTACAAACTTTGTACATACTTTGTACACACATTGCACATTCATTGTACATACTTTTTACGTACTTTGTACAACTTTTTACATACATTACATACTTTTTACACACTTTTTACATACCTTTTACAAACTTTGTACATACGTTGTACATACTTTTTACAGACCTTTTACAAACTTTGTACATACTTTTTATATACTTTTTACATACTGTGTACATACTTTGTACATACTTTGTACATACTTTTTATATACTTTGTACATACTTTGTACATACTTTTTATGTATAGTTTAATAAACGAGCAGCAGTGTTTTATCAGATTTAAAACATGAGGGCGTAGCCTGAGTTTTTGTAGATGTGATAAAGCACTGCTGCGAGGTTTTTAAACGGCTTCAAAACGTCGATGTATAGAGTCACGTAATTCAGTTATTTTGGCGATACGACCTATTTCGCCGGAGAAAATCCAAGTTAAAGTTTATGTAATTCAGGATGAAATCTCTATCACTTTTATAGATTCCTTCTCGCTCAGTGATTTCCTTTGTTTTTGCCGTGATACCTATATAGGAGATATGGACGCTCCTGGTTATGGGCCCCTGCCATGAAACAGTCCCAAATTTAATTGGCTTCATGCCTCAAATAATAACATTCTTAACTCGAGTGATTTTTCTCTTAACCCTCGGTCTTTTCTGTGATGTGTCGAGTTTCTATACAAAAACCGTTTACGGCTGCTCCCGCGATTTCTACCGATGACTGGACATGCGCAGCAGTTTGCAGACCTGTCGACTCATTCATGGTGTGGCATTTCTTACCCAGGGCACTCGGCCACAAACAGCAGCCTCTCAAGGTCGCCCCAGCTCTGCCACGACTGTGAAGAAGGCCAGGCCCCACAGCGCCTCATCCCAGACCAAGGAATCGTCACTGAAGGCTCTGTGTTGGAAACCATCCACAGCTTACAGCTCTACAACCCTAATACCTGCACGTGAGTTGTTTGTAGTGGTCCACAAGTATGTCGAACGTTAACACGCGCAGTAGCTTTGCGCATTGCAAAACAAGGGAATCACCTTAAGTGCAGGGCTTTTCAGATTCACGCCAACTGTCATGTGTCTTTCCTAATTTTCAACATAGCCCTAGTCTGCAATGCAGGCGTTTTCCCCATCAGCCCTCCTCTTTTTCATTCTCCTCCTTTCACCCCCCACCTTTCTTTTTTGTCCTCGGCCCATTCTTCCATCGTCCAAATACGGAGTATATGAAATATGGAGGTTCCACAGCTTGGAACCAGTGTAGTAATATTAATGTTAACACATATGTGTTTTAGCACCGTCTTCCAAGAATAACATCGTCAAGGACAAGAAACCTGGCGCCGTTAGAACAACTCAACAGGCTTTCTATACTGAATTCAAAAACGAAACAGGTAAGCGATTAAAATAAATGTCAGTATTTTACCTGTAAAGGAACAGAAAAATATGAGAACGTTTACCGTAACAGTTACTTGTTTTTATCAGTTAATAAGAGAACATTAAATATACCAAAAGAGCAGGCTTTTTAAAATTATAATCGTACCTTTAGTATGATTCTTTAAGTAGTAATTCGCGTAATAACTATAGCAAAATCCATTGTTCTGCGGCCATAGGATTCTCGTGTATTGTAGAATATAGAGACACTGGGTGATAGGAATAAATATTCTGAATTATAATATAAATTATGGGATCATCCTAAGAACGAGCGATTTGATTGGATGCTCAGCGTGCTTGATTTTGTTATAAATGCACGCTCAAGAAAAAATCAAGCACGCTGAGAATTCAATCAAAACAAAACGTTCGGTGATTGTTTTTCGCGAGTTTATACAGCTTCGTACACTAAAGCGACCACAAATTTCGGGCACAAACTGGGATGCTAAAACGTTTGAAGTTGAGAAAAGCAATGTCCACACTCAAATACAGTGTTACTCATTGAGAGTTTGATATAAAAAAAATATTTAATTTAAGAAAAATGTGGTTTTTCTAACAGCCTGGTGTATTATTAAAACGAGAGGAAAGTGACAACACAACAACAAGACATGACTCACCAATAACTCGACGATAACTGTAATACGCCTGCTTTATGCTGAAACATGAACAGTGAATTGCGAAGAATACAATGGGATTTCTCTGGTTTCATGTAGAAATTCGTTTGAGAGGTTCCTGAATATTCCTGAATGAATATTAAACGGGAGATAAAACTTGCAGAGAACCCAGAACTGGCAGAATTTCAAAAGAGTAGATTGGCCATGCCAACGAAGAGAGCCTCAAAAGCTACGCAACACGGCCACCAGAGCAGCAGTTACAAAACTGTTCCTTGGGATAAAGAAAATATCCTTCTTCAGACCACAGAATCAGTAATCAGTATCAACTATGCAGTTGTTGTAGAAGATAGTCGGCAATCCTCAACTCACGTGTCCAACTCTGTGAATGCTTTTCCATCAGGCATTTTTAACGCCTTGCACTATCACAAAGTGCAGATAAACCTCTCCTGTGCTGACCAGAAATTGTAAAAAGAAAGCACTTTGTTTCCTGCAACAGTTTTGACCAGATGACAATATTACAACCCATTTCATTTGCCGGCTCTTGCAATTTCTGTCTTTCACTTTTATCGATTGACACGTTCTATTCTTAGCAGATTACTTCATCCAATAAGAAACTAGCTTTCAGATCGTCAATGTCCAGCTGTCACAATTGAACCAATCAGCGACGAAAAAAGCTGTAAACAAGTCAAGTACATTAAAATGGGGTTTTCGCTGTCGTCAGTTTGCTTTTAGATTTTTACGCGGGTTCTAAAGAGAGCTTTATTTCCTTCGTCTACGTTGAGGTTTATATTATAAAACAAATAAAAGATGGTTCTCCTTGTTATATAACAAAATAATGCACTTTCGAGGTCTTGAAAAGCTGCTAAATGCACTCGTATGGGGGCCCGTTCTGGTCAAAATTACGTTAATTATTTTTTGGGTAGCCAGAATTAATTTTATGTGTTTGACAAATTATTTATTATGTGTTCGAATTAATTTTATGTATACAATAATTATTTTTTCGTATGCACGAATTATTTTTTCGTATGCACGAATTATTTTTTCGTATGCACGAATTATTTTTTCGTATGCACGAATTATTTTTTCGTATGCACGAATTAATTTTTCGTACGATAATTTCTTGGCATATCCCATGAGCCACTGCGAGCTGTATAAGTCTTGCTCATCATTCCAAGATGGTGGCCAACCGATTCCGTCAATTTTTGTTAAATTTAAAGTCAGTTTTTTTTGTCTCCTGAGCGTATAGTATGTTTGATGATCTAATTGAAAACAGGCTTCGTCTGTTGGATGCTGCAGGGACCTTGTCTTTGCTATTGAAGGACTTGGCGAGAGGCGACTCCCAACAGGGCTACCTGCTAAATGCTATACAAGCCCCACTGCAGAATCTAAATCCGGGGGGGAGGGGGTTACTTACATGAAAAATGGTATGTATGTGAGGCCAAGAGGCTCAAACCCTGACCCTGTTTGACCCAAAATCCGAGCTCCAAAACCCTGATTGCCCCCTTTTTGGGGGAAAAAACCCTGATGCCTGAAAATACTGAACCCCGACCCTGTCTGAACCCAAACTCAAATCCTGGCCCTGTTCTGGCCAAAATCAGGTCAAAACCCTGACTCTACCTGCCCAAACTGAGCCCTAAAACCCTGAGCCACCCCCACGGCACATACATAATACGTCACAAACAGGAGTAATCCCCCCTCCCCCCGGGTGAGAAGCATCCCACTGAAGGCGGATGAACTTGAATGAAGGCGGATGAAGGCGGATGAAGGCGAATGCACTTGAATGAGAACCGGGATAGACATTGAACCGTGATGACATAAAGTTCTTGATGCTATGAACGATCGTGAAAAATATGTTCTCTGGTGAGCGATTCCTCTCCTTAGGAACTCGTCCACATGCCATCAGCCGCCGTGTTGAATCTGAACAGCACGTAGTGGTGGGCGAGCTCGCAGTGGCTTATGGGATATGCCAAGAAATTATTGTACGAAAAAATAATTCGTGCATGCGAAAAATTAATTCGTGCATACGAAAAAATAATTCGCGCACATGAAAAAATAATTCGCCCATACGAAATAATAATTCGCCCATACGAAATAATAATTCGCCCATACGAAATAATAATTCGCCCATACGAAATAATAATTCGGCCATACGAAAAAATAATTCGGCCATACGAAAAAATAATTCGCCAATACGAAAAAATAATTCGCCCATGCAAATAATTATTCTTGTATAAATAAAATTAATTCTGGCTACCCAAAAAATAATTAACGTAATTTTGACCAGAACGGGCCCCCATACACTCGCGTTCCGCTCGTGCATCCGCAGTTTTTCAAGACCTCGAGCGTGCATTATTTTGTTATATAACAAGTAGAACCATTTTTTATTTGTTAAATAAAGTTTGTAGAAAGTGCTTGATTCATTCCCTTTTAATGAGGAAATCCTTTTCCAACCAATAGGAATTGCTGAACACAAAAGCTACGAATCTGGCACATTTGATAAGGTTTCTTACATACGATTTCCTTTATAAACGACATATAGAATCAACCATGTAAATCATTTCATCAAACTTTAATAAAATGAGAGAAAATGATACTTCTCTATTACTTTTTGCTATCGTTCTTAATGAAACATTACTTTAAGAAAATAGGAAATCACTTCTAATGCGGAACTTCTGCACGTGCGAAGTAAATCATATACTACTCGCAATGCAGTCATGCGTAACTATGACTATATAATAGGCGTAACAATTGAGCTACAAGATAGCTAGTCGGTAAAGCTGCTGGCGCTGCAGGATAGAGATTAAATAAACCATCGGCATCTGGGCCTTGGGGAGAGCTGGGAAGGTTTTGCATTAGGGAGTTTTATTTGCGCCTTTACCCCTCCCTATCCCTCCCTCGTTCTTTGGCCATGCGTGGCCTTGTGCTTATTTGGCTTGCCGACTCTCATTTCCCATATCTCTATCCTAGTCTGTAGGCCATTGTGAAGCAGGAATGCAGTGGAAATAGAGTAGTATATAAAGTGGGGGGACTGGTGCAGTTCCAACAAATTCAACGAACAAATGCAACAAAAAAGCAACAAAGAGCAGCAAACGGCTGGGACACGTACAACAAATTTCAACGAACCGATGCAACAAAAAACAACATATAACACAAGAAAAACAACATATAATAAGACCCTCATTTTTTCGTTGTATTTTTTACATTTCAACATCCTATTAGAGAAACGTGTTTATAAGGTATTATTTACTACTATAGTTTATTTATCGTATTTATACATTATATTAATAGACCGGTTTCTACCGCTTTTTTCCGGATTAAAGCAGTTTTGTTATACTATTTATCGTATTTTTACGATATCGGTTTCTACCGCTTTTTTCCAGATTGGAGCAGTTTTGTTGTACTATTTTTTTCGTTGTATTTTTTACATTTTAACACCCTATTAGATAAGTGATTACTATGCAGTATATCGATCTCTTCCACTATGGATAGCATATCGTGCCTTCCCATAGAAATCTTAGTCAAGATAGTAGAGCATGCAGGCCCAGAATCATTCGCAAGCATCGCAAGGACATCGAAACACCTAAACGGCGCCGCATCTCTCATGTGCTACAAAAATGTAGACCAAGAGTTCCGTAAACGAGTACTCACTTTCGGTCTTAGGTCTACTCGTAACGACAACGATCGAGACAATTTGGCTAGGACTTTCGGTATTTCCGCAAACTACATCGATGATAGCTTTCCTCTTGTCTACGCCAGTGAATATGGTAATCTTAACGTTATTAAGTGGCTCATTAAGCACTTATGGTTCGATAAAATGGATGGACACACCGATTACGTTCTATGCGCTGCCTGTAAGGATGGCCGTCTTGATATCGTTAAGTGGCTCACTAAGCACTTCCAGTTCACCAAAGAGGATAAAGCCGTCGGGTTTGCTATACTAGATGCCTGTAGGAATGGCCATCTCAATACCGTTAAGTGGCTCATTCGACGCTTTCAGATAACTATAGAGTATAAATACGTTCATCATGCTCTACTATGCGCCTGTAGCAAAGATCATCTTAATACCGCTAAATGGATCATTGAGTGGTTCATTAAGCGCTCCCAGCTCACCATAGAGGACGAAAACGCTCTACTAGATTACTACATAAATGCTTATGCTGCCACATAGGATCTCTCGCAACGTCCAAATTGTCCCTAGGCATTCTTACACCTAAAGATCCAAACTTGAGCACAGCTCCGGTTTCTACTGCTTTTTTCCAGATTGGCGCACGAGCTAACGAGTCGGTGAATATCACGTGTTCGAATGTAGTAGAATCGGAGAAAGATCTAAATGTAGTGGACATTAACGATCTCGATAATGCATTGGATGACCTCTCCATCGGCGAGAAAGATCTAAATGCGGTAGAATCGGAGGATAAGTAGAAATCACAACACAAAAAAAAAAAAAAAAAAAAAAAAAATGAAGAGAAATTGTTATGCGACCTCTCTTCATTTTTTTTTTTTTTTTTTTTCGTTGGGTGATTCTATTCTGACGAATATCTTACGACCACAATGTTATCATGGTTCTGCGTTAGTCCGGTGACTTCCTCTACGATCATACTTGAGGTAACGTAACTATTCCACGGAGCATTTTGATTATTGAATATCTTATTGAGCGTAACGGTTCCTGTGTCTTTCACTTTTATCTGTAATTTATATGTATGTGGTGTCTTATTGAATGGAACATGGAAACCTTTATGGGACACACAGGCAAGAGTTTCTGGATTGATTGCTAATTGTGCGCCGAAGCTAGCTTTGTTACGGGTTTGAACGACACTATTTGGTAACGAATTCACGCTGATGTAAGATATTAATCCCTGACCTGTGGTTACGACCCATCGAAACCAGACGTTAGCTCCTCCCGTGTTGCATCCAAGGTAAAGCGTACATGACAACCGAATTAAATTCGTTGTGCTCTTGGGATATATTACGATGAAGAAGTGTGGTAGGTCTCCCCACTCCATATCGCTGTGGTGCCATACGTTTGAAATTTCCTTTGCTATATAAGTGACTGTCTTGATAGGAACCAAGTTACGCACTCTTTGCTTAATAATGTACTCGTTATCATCAAAGACAGTAGGATTCACGAAAGTGTTTACGTTTAATGCTCCAGCAATAATGGCAATGTACATAGACACTATTTGATTAGATGATTGATCATGTGCGACTGTGAAGGATAGTCTACCTGTATGGGTACTCGTGGTTATGCTAAGCTCTTTAAAAGCCGCATATGAGGATCCTCCTATTCTACCACTTTTTTCTGTGTTCGATACGAACCCCAAGTTTTGCTCAATTGATAAAGGACCCAATGTTAGGATTCCAAGATTTGCATAAATTTCAAGCCTAATCGTGTATGTGCTATTGCTTTTTAATCCGTGGTTTGAGTCGTCGTGGATTGGTAGAGTCACGGTTAACTTTTCTACCGATTTAGGTGAGAAGGTTTCAAGGATCTTAAAACCCTGGTGCTCCGAAGGAACTATACCCACTACTGAGGCCGTATCCTTAATGATTAGGAATGTGGTTACGCTGCTTGATGACGCCCAATTATTAGAATCCATAAGGAATTTACCACAATTGAAGGTCAGATTACTATACATAACACCAGACCCGTGGATGCCTCTATCTCCTTTCGGACCTGTGTCGCCTTTGCCCCCTTGGATACCAGCATCTCCTTTTGGACCTGTATCTCCTCTTACCCCTTGAATGCCAACATCTCCTTTCGGACCTCCATCTCCTTTTAGCCCTTGGATGCCTCTATCTCCTTTTGGACCTTGGAGACCTGGATCACCTCTAACACCTTTTAACCCATCCTTCGGATCTTGTTCTTTGTCATCCAAATCATTGAAAATGCCCATCTTATATTAATATCCCCACAAAAATTCCTATTAGAGGAGTGCTAATACAAGTATATGTGAAGGGTCTGACGGTATGGATCAAAAATCATTCGAGGACCTCTACAGGATTGTCGTGACTGAGTGCGATCTTCTTAAGTCAGAGCCAGAGCCGGAGCCAGAGCCAGAGCCAGATCCAGAGCAGCCCATGCCTCCCATAGATCGAAAATTATTGGATGACATCTACAGGATTGTCAATGGGCCGACTGCGTACGATCACATTAAGGCGCTAAACGAGTCAAGGGCACCCAACACGGCGGACACGATAGACGAGTCAGAGGAGCACGACGTGGCGGACACGATAGACGAACCACCTCCCACATACCATCGTTGTGAGGATAGGAGCCACCCCACAAAATTCTTGAGTTATAGCCGATTCGGATGGATTGACCAACTCGAGCGGGAGTCGATTCTTAACCTATTTAGTCAGGTCGTACGCGCCTTTACTTTATCTCATGACGAAGAACAGCGACTCCCAAAGCTTTCGTTCATATTCAGAAAAATGTTTGAGCTCCGCGGAGATCGTGAGCGGGCGGCCCTATGTGGTGGAATAGAACTCGGCGTTAAGACACAAAAGAAATACGATAAGATCTGGCACCGCATTAGCAATTGGATAGAACAGGATAGGTTTCATAATGTAAACGAAACCGACCTCCTCCCCGCTCAATAATTAAGCGAGTTTGTTTCGCATTTCTTCCGTTACTTCCTTGCGAATGCGGGCTTCCAAGTCGGTCAGGGTCGATTTTGTACCCCGCGTTTTTTGACGAATCTCCTGCCTCATCGCCTCGTATTTCTCGTACTCTGAGAGGATGAGTGTGAACTCTTTATCATCAATCTTATTGTCCTGGAGGGCCTTAGAGACCAAACCACGCACCGTGTTTAACGTGGCCTTACCACAAGCCAGCGTCTGCTCGTGCTTGATCAATTTCTGAGCGAGTCGTTTGGAAGCAGCAGTCAAAGAGACCGATATGAGCCCAAAGAGTCCACCACCACCCCCCAAAGGAACTCCAACCAGGATCCCGAGACCAGAAAGGCTGGTGGCTAGACCGGAAACACCGAGCACAACGCTCAGACTCCCAGTGATCACAGCAAGCCCTCGAACAAGAGCGCAGGCGCGTGAGTATTTCTTACGAATACCTGCGGACGTCTTCATGGCGTTCTCGAGGGAGGTCTGTACTTCACAGATTTTTCGAAGGCGAAATGTTTGCCCCTCATCATTAGAGGTGAGTGTGGGGTAAATACTAGATTCCATAGCGCTATATAATATGTTAGAATAATTTTGATGTCTTTGTGGGTCTTCAGCGTTAAAGAGGCCCATGAAAGTTTCGCGTCACCCGTTTCTTAGGCTTATCAACGCAAAGGAAGGAGAATGGTTGGCAGGTCGCTTTCTCGTATTGTTCAGGTGTTACTCCAAGCTCGCTTCCAATACAGTTCTTCTCACGTTTGGTTGGGAAGTCTGCTATATAGTAATGTGAACAATTTAACCGAATCGTCTTTGGGGTGGCAAAGAAGGTCTGTGATAAGTATATCGGGCTACAGTTCTTATGGCGACCACCCGTGAAGTATTCCACAATAGGCTTCTGGTTCTTTTCCGTGATGAAGTCGTCGAAGATAACAACCTTCTGGGATTCTTGATCGAGGGTCTGTAGAGGTTTGATATCGTCGATGTTGCTGCTACCCTCCAGAATGGGGTACCCAACCTTCTCACTTAACTCACCGAAAAGGGCATAAAGATCGCGATACTTCTCTTGATCGAGATTGCGGGCATATAGATATATCTTATCGTAGTACAAAAGCGGGGCGCGGAGCATGTGAATGAGTAAGTTTGTCTTCCCACCCCCCGAGGGGGCAGCGATAAGCATTCGGAAAGGCTCGCTAGGCATGAAAGGGTAGAGCTGCTTAAACTTCGTGATTGCGTCCTTCCCACCATCATAGTTCGGAATCTCCATAGCTATATATTTATTCCAACTAAGTTGATTTTTATTTCAACTAAGTTGATTCTTATTTCAACTAAGTTGATTTTTATTTCAACTAAGTTGATTCTTATTTCAACTAAGTTGATTTTTATTTCAACTAAGTTATAGATATGGACCTCGAAGCTTTTCAGCTATATGCTCTTCCTCAGATAGAGGCGGGACGGATGGTCAATCTCGTTCATAGCACCTTAAAGAAGGAGGAACACGCCAGGCAAGATACTTATGAAAAACAGAAGAAAGCCTTTGAGCCCCTCATCGAGGAACTTGAAGAGCTACGGGAAGAGGTCATCGAAGCCGCTGCGCCACCGGTCATGCCGGCACTTCCCGCGCCTCCAGAACAACAAGCCTTGCCTGCCCCTGCGGCACCAGCACCTGTAAGACTTGTTGTGGAACCCAACCAAGGCTTCACCCCCGAAGAGCTGCAGATGCTAACCGAGTCAGGGCTACCAACACCAAACGAAGCCTTTCAACGAGGTACTGAGAAGGAAGCTCGAATCGCTGCGGCAAACCTGAATAAAAAACTCGGTGGGAAGAAGAGCAAGACAAAGGTCGGGTCGCCGCAAAGAGCGGAAATTGATAAAAAAATCGCACTTAATAAGAAGTTTGTGAAGAGGGCGGAAACTATTTTTGATGGTCGAGCGACCATACATCCACAGCAAGGTCAAGGCGTACGACGTAAGCGAGGCGGAACCATATACTATACCGGTCCGGGCGACCTGCTTGATCGGTTGGAGATCCTCGGAGGTTCCATAAAGGGTGGAAATACGAGTCGGCAAGTGAAGCAAGAGGTTTCTGACATAGCACACAAGCTGCGCGACCTCGGGGAGGTTACCAACGACCAACTCATAGCCCTCTTGCACGATTATGTGACCTAGAATATAGGCACTATGGATCGAGCACTCTACATCTCATCTGTGGATCGAGTGAAAGTCGGGGTCTCTCGTCCTAATAGCTTTACAATCAAGTACGTTCCTACCTTACAACTTTCACCTAACATGAGGCACTCGTTAGCACTCGATAAACTTTCTATGACATACTCCTGGCACAACATCACCCCTGCGTATCAAAACAACAATGTGAAATACAGCTCCGATGGCAATAACTGGACGACGGTGAACTTTCCGAATGGTATGTATTCATACGATGACTTGAACGACTACCTACATCAGACTATGAAGCGCAATAGCCACGATCCGAAGAAAATTTCCATTATCTTTGTCCTAACGAGTTACAAAGTGGTGATCGAGCTCGTTGGTAGTTATCAAATAGATCTTCGAGGAACGAAATTCTGCGAACTCCTAGGATTCGAGCCAAAGATCATAACCAAAACCGAGTACGGAACGAAACTACCCAACATCACCAACTCAATCGATTCTCTCCACATAAGAACCACTGCCATTTCAGATTCTCTGGTGAGCGGTGTGTCCGGCAATACGATCGCCGTCATCCCAACGGACAATCTTCAACGCTCTTACCCATTCTCGGTCGAGCCTAAGCGGGCACTCTTTACACCTCTGACGTCGAATAGCATCAGTCACATGAGCTTTTTCGTAACCGACGCCCTTAATAGACCCGTAGACCTCAACGACATTGACTGGCATATGACGCTAATCTTACGAAGCGAAAAATTATCTCAGCCTTAATATAGAGATGCCTTACTATAACGAATACAAGAGGCGCTACGACCCTGAAGCGGGAAAGTTCATCTATAGACACGTTCACGGCGAAGGTCTGTTTGATTCACTGAAAAGTTTTGGTCGGCGCGCTTTGGGTAAAGCAGCTAAGTCCACAGTCAAGTCCGCAACCCAAGCGCTTATAACCCGAACACCCGTGACCCAAGCGCCTTCGCAGACACCCGATGGTGGAGCTAAGATCGTTGAGCTTCTACGAGGCCCTGCAACATCACAGTTGACTACGGCGGATCGGATCAATCGCTTGCTGGAGGGTGGAAGAGTTTTTTAGTTCGTACATATATATAGCGATAGCATAAGCATGGAATCGTATAGAAATCCAAAGTACGTTGAGAGATATGAGGATGTGGTCTTCGATTTGGAAACCCCACTCGTTTCAGTCGTCGCTAACAACAAGCATCAGAAAAAAGAGGGCTATCGGTTCGTTGCCGATAATAGCGGAGAGATAAGCCCTTTCGATTGGTATAATGCCCGCTTTGCAATTGATTTCAAAGTGGTGAAGCTGGCTGATGGTAGCGACATAGCCGTCGATGACCATAACGGCATAGTAAACGGCTCACACAGTTTTGTCAACGAGTTATCTGTCAAAGGAAACGGAATGCAGCTGTACGATTGTCAATTGGCCAACCACGCCGTGAACGTGAAGAACCTTTTAGAGTATAGTCGGGGGTACGTAGAGACAACTGGCACGAACGCATTCTTTTACTTGGATACCAGTCGCCACGCCGAAGAACGAAGGGTGCAAGCTAACTATAATAAAGGGTTTGCCATGCGGAAGGGTGTGTTGGGCGTATCAGCCACAGTGAACACTGAAATCCCACTCAACCGTTATGCCTTCTTCGATGCGCTCGAGGATCAGCTGCTCCCCAACATGAAGATGGAGCTTGGTGTGGTGCTTGAGAGCGATACCAACTTGATATGGAAGGCTGCGGACAACTGCCGCGTAGTCGTCACGAAGTTCCAACTGTGGGTCCCATGACTAGTCTTCAACGCGGCTGGCACCAGCATTTACACGAGTCAGTTTCTGAAACCGCATAAGTGGTCCTACCTTCGGGAAATGATTGAGCGCTCGAACTCTTCTCGTCAACAAACTGGAGCGTTCAAGATCACGTCTGGTATTAGTCGCCCGCGACACGTGTTCGTATGGATTGCTAACGATGCCACTCAGGACAGTCAAACAGCTAACCCCTTCTTGTACAACACATTTTCCGTGGCGGATGCCAAGACTCTCTCTAGTTGTCACCTAGAGGTTGGAAATGGAAATCAGTACCCCGAATACGAGTACACCCCATCAACCGATATGTCGAGAGTGTTCCGCGACGTCCTGAAGTACAGTTACGACATAAACAATTACGCTGGTGGAACGCTACTGACGCGGACAAATTTCGGGACCATCTTTCCCGTATTATATTTCGACCTCCGCCACCAGAAGCCAGATCTAAAAGACGGCAAAACCAAGTTGACGTTCAAGTACAAGCTTTCGGCGGGAACCAACGCAGACTACAGCGTATACGCCCTCGTCCTTTATAGTCAGGACGTCGAACTCCTGCAATCTAGTGGCAAGTTGCTAGTTCGGACATAAATTGTTTTTCTATAAGTATAGTCATGGCATACGTTGGGTACAACATCAGTTTATCTCCTAGCCAGAAGGAAAAGATTGTTAAGGCCTATCAGAACCGAGCCCCCATCACGATTCGTTTGGCACACGAGCAGCTCTCAGGTTCTGATACGGTCCTGTTGACGCAACGACAAGTGACTCGGCTTGAGAAAGCCAAACGATTGGGCAAGGGGGCTCAGATCGATATTAGCACGACTCAGATCCGCCAACAGACGGGAGGTTTCCTGGGAGCGCTACTCCCAACCTTGGCTCGTGCTCTTCCGTGGCTCACCAAAGCGGCTGTCCCACTAGCTACCGGCGCTCTCTCTGGATTGGCTAGTTGGGGAGTCAATAAAGCACTCCCAAAGGGGGGTGGGCTATTCTCGGTCCCCAACGCAAGGGTAGACAAACTCATCGAGTACCAACATTACCTCACCACGAAGCAGAAGGAAAGAATCCTCCAAGCTCTGCAGGCCGGTTCTGGAGTACAGGTTCAGCTCACCAAGAAACAACAGGGTGGGTTCCTAGGCACATTGCTGGCAAGTATCGGCATCCCCTTGGTCCTCAAAGCGCTAACGGGGCGAGGTCTTCAGGTGGATCCCGCATCTCTGGCTAGCGCTCGACCTACTTACTTATCTCCACCGCAGAAGGGCGGTAAAAAAAGTGGGCGTGGATTGATCCTAGGCAAAAACAGTCCGTTCAACGGCATTCCGATCTTGGGAGATATCCTCTAACCAATCTTGATTTATATAGGCTCGTAGACGCGTACAAAATTAAAAACTTTCGGGGCGTGTTCAGCAGGGATAGCTTACCCGACAAAAGACATGTGCGAGAATGTGGGATCGTGAATCTTGATGCGGCAAGTGGTCCTGGGACACACTGGGTATGTTATCGTATTGTTAAAGGAAGCCCCGCTGAGTATTTCGACTCGTTTGGGCTCGACATGCCAGAGGAGGTAAGTGAGTACCTTGGGCCTTCAGTGCTCTATAGTGGCGACGAGCTCCAGGAGCGCTCTTCCATGTTGTGTGGGTGGTGGTGTTTGTACTATCTCATAGAGCGGCAGAAAGGTACGCACCTGCTTGAGGTGATTCACAAAGACAACCATGCCTTCATCAAAAACTACTTTGGATTTTAAAAAAACTTTTTTTTTTTATATATAATATAGGATGGCTTCGTACTGTGTGAAGGAAAGGAAACGAACTCGATCCGTTCCGGGGTCCGAGACCTTGGTGACCACTAAAACTGGTCGGACAAGAATGCAATCTGTTTGTGCAAGCTGTGGAGCGGCGAAGTCTAGGTTTGTCTCCACGAAAGCCGGTGGCGACCTTGGAGCGGAACTTTTCGAGGCTGGTACGAAAGCTCTCTGGCAAATGGGGAAAGCGGGGATCAGGAGTGACGCGGCAAAGAATATGGCTTCAAAGTACATCAAAGGAATGGCAGGCCAGTTGATTGATCAGGGCGTCTCCCAGACCTTGGACAAGCTGGGCAGCGGGGTCGACATCCACAAACAGATTCTTAAAATAGCGCCAAAGAAGGGATTCGTGCTCCCGGGGCACAACTACACCGGCCCTGGCAATCCTCTGGAGAAGCAAGTTCGGTGGGCGCCCGACAGTACCATCCTCGAGGTTTTTCAACCGCCTACGGGTAAGACTGATGCGGTCGCTATGCAACACGATGTTGATTACAGTGTTTGTGATAACGGCACCAACAAGCTCGCTTGCAAACACGCGGCCGATCGCAAAATGGTCAAGGCCTTAGATGCCATCCCTTGGAAAGAGCGACAATGGGGACATGCCCTTGCCCGAAACACGATTCAATCCAAACAGAAGTTGGGGTTGGGGTTTAAAAAAAGGTTATAGATCTGGGTGCGACATATTACGGTCCAAGAGGTTATTGGAAAGGGGTGACCGCAATTGGTAAGCTCGCCGATGCTGCTAAGGTACCAAAAGATGCAGCTAAGAGTTGGTTGGAGAAACAAGCACTATGGCAAATATACTTACCACCGCCACGACATATCCCAAGACCTCATTGGACCGTATCGAAACCTAACGAGGTCCATCAAGCTGATTTGATCTTCTTACCTCACGATCGACCTGGCCGTGGACGAAAGCTATATAAGTATGCTTTAGTGGTAATCGATGTGGCTTCTAGATATAAAGAGGCCGAGCCTTTGTCCTCGAAAGATAGCGGTGAGGTGGCTGCAGCCTTTGAGCGAATCTACAAACGGAGTCCACTAGAATGGCCAAAGTTATTGCAGGTCGATCCTGGTAGAGAATTCATGGGGCATATGTCTGAAACCTTAAAACTACATGGTACGAAAGTTCAACGAGGCGAGGCCGGTAATCATAGGGCACAAAGTTTTGTCGAACGAGCAAATAGAACTCTAGCTGAGAGATTGTTTGGATACCAATATGCACGAGAGATGGTACTTACTTCGGAAGGATCAGATGAGCGTAGTAGAGAATGGGTAGTTCGTTTACCAATGGTTATCAAAGCCCTGAACAGTGAGGTGACTCGACTTACAGGAAAGGAGCCTTCGAATTCTGTAGTGACGCAACAAGTAGATCTGAAGACTCCTACGTATTCGCGCACTGTTGGATTGAGAGAAGAGCGCCTACCATTCGACGTTCTAGTTCGATATCTTTACGCACCAGGAGAATTGGAAGGAGGTGAAAAACGTAGAGCTACTGATCCTGTGTGGAGTTTGCAGACATATTATATTTCTCGAAGTGTGGTATCATCGAATCAACCTGTTCTATACTATTTAGGAAAAGATGCACCAAAGCGAGGGTTCGTTCGTGAAGAGATACAAGTGATACCACCAGATACAGAACTACCACCAAAAGGTATTCTAAGATAGAAGCAAGTCACGAATAAAGTCGTCCATATCTTCATCCTCTGTAATGACGTTTTTACGATTGTAGGATAGTGTATCGATTGCGTTCGATATTATATTGCTAATAAAATCGGCTACTTCTTCATTATCTGGAAAAAAGTCTCCATGACCGTAGGCTATCGTATCTATTCCGTTTGCTAAAATACATCTCTTACTATCGAATGGTGATAGAGATACTTTATTCATATGTATGCCATACATTCTATGACCTTCACTTCGAAGCATATCCATACCATGGCGGAACGCTTTCTTGTCTAGTAAGCACTCCTTGTATTGTTCATGTCGAATACGATGTTTCACAACTGCCTTCTTCGTACCTTTAGCTTTCCGAATCTCCCCACCATCTACTTTCAAGATCGAGTAGAGCTTTGATCGTAGTCCAACGTATTCAACAATGGGAATACCTCCACATTCGTCTTTCATTTTACCAAGTACTTTCTTGTTGGATACGTTGTATGATGGATGGTCTTTACTGTAGTTGCTCGTATCGTAGAAACGTTTATTAGCTTTCATGTCTGTATAGATATCCTCAGTTTCGATGTGTAGCAATAGGCTATCGGTATCTGTATATAGTAGATTACAACGTTGTCCATACTGCCGATTGAGCTCGTTGTAGTAGAAGTCATACATTAAATGTTTTGAGAGATCTAGAATCGACATTCCAACATATACTGGACGGTTCAGTAGTAACTTGCTTTTGTAATTATGTACGGCGGCTAGATCATTGTCAAAGATCGTAGAGCGAGCATAACTAGGTTTATTCAAGAGACGTTGTAGTCTGATTCCTTCTGAGGAGCGAATTAGTTTGATATCTACACGCTTTCGTAGATTCTCCATTGTCTTACCAAATACACTATTGTTCATTAATTTGTAGAGTTCCTGCTCGAATGGGCTCTTCGCTTGTTTTCGTAATTCTGTATTCATTCGTATGTATGGCTCCATCCATGGTGATTGATCGAATCGTAGTGCTCTATGGATCTTTTTCAAACGCATGCCAAGAGATAGATATAGTTGTAGATTGCGGTAGTGGAGCACGTATCGTTCTTTGTTATACAAGTTAGGTACAAGCTTTTCCACTTTCAAGGATCCATTTCCTTCGTATAGCTCCTCGAATAGATTTGTCTGATACTCTGAGAACCAAGCTTTATTCACTTGCATTCTTTCAGGAGCTAACGGATAGCTGTTATGCATATCGTGAAGTTCTCGAGGGTATTCAAGGTCAACTTCGAGGATGTAACCTACATCGGAATCGGTTGCAAGAATGGTGATTTGCTCTTCTGTTGGTGTACACCATTCAAAGCCCCCCGTTGGTAGTGGCTGACTCATCGCCCATCCATATAGGTTGTTGGCATCAAGATAGAGTATATAGCTATTTGGCTTATCGGGGTCGAAATCGGGCACGTTTGGATTGTTTGCCTTGGCCTTGCGTTGAGACACCATGGATATACCACCACGTAAACCTTTCTCAATGAATAGATGCATGTCGTAGTCGGTTAATAGTTCAAGCTCCGCTCCGGTCTTCTTTAACAACGCATCCCACGATAGACCAGGACTCGTATAGTAGTGAGCTGGATCTAATCCGTAGTTTTGCATACATGTTGCACGAAAGGTCTCAAATACATCTGCTAGAAGAAGTACGTCAGTTTGGAGGTAAAGATCGTGGTAGTCACCTAATGTCTTACAATCAAATACGTTCCAAACTTCTAATGCGTGTTCATAATCTTCATCGGATATATCCTCTAGGCTTAGCTTGCTATAGAATGATTCTTTCGGTGGAAGAGAAGTCTCAGTGAATCTATCCCAAGAGTCCATGTACTCATATGGATAAACGCCTTTGCGTAGTAGCAACTTGTTTTTCTCTGGGTCTGGTGTATGCTTTGAAGTTTGTTGAAAGGTGTCTGGGGTAGAACTTGCTACCAACTTGTTAAGAGAGGATGGTAGAAATTGTATGCTATCGATGAACCGTAGGTTGCCAAGTGAGAATGAAATGTATTTCTCCATATTATTTGGAATGCAAGAGATATCGCCCTCTGTCTTGGAAATAGATTGCATCAGTAGGTGAGAATCGTATCCACGTAGATTGTGGAATACAACTGGGATGATAGGTGAGATACGTAATTTGAGATTACATACCTTATGTGCTGCGCCTCGAAACTCCCCAGTGATGTGACAATGATCTCGTACTCTATCTTTACCAAATAAAGGCTTCTGACAAATATGGCAAATCCTTGCTCGATCGAAATACCTCTTGTTTTCCAACGACATACATAGTGGTTTGGCTACTATGTCTTTGATCTTTCTTTCTTCATCTTGTACACATCGTAGAAAGCGCTCGATCGTATCAGGACCTCTATAGAAGACTGGTGGTTCGCTGTGACCGTCAGAACGTACGACGATGCAACAAAATCCACAGGGAATATGTTCTTCCGTTTTAAGTGTATTGCTTTTCGTAGGATCTTTAGCGTGTCCTTCGATCTTAGTGGTTAAAGCCTCAAGGTCTGCATAGATGACATAGGGAACTTTGAGCTGCTTGTGTACGTTCTGAAATGATAGTTTGTTGTTTTCCTCGGTAGGCATTTCAATTCGAATGGCTCTGTCATCAACACTATTGCACTCTGGGATGTGCTTCGCAAGAAGAGCTTCGGTAGTATATCCATGTAGACATCGTTCGCAGAAGTACTTCCTACATTTATGTTTTGTCTGATCGAATAGTAGGCGGTTGAAGTCCTTGATCCAACAGTAGTGTTGCCGACCACTCTTTGAGCACTCTATTAGCAGTAGGTTAGCGCGCTCTAAGAAGGTCTCCTTCGAGATGTGGTGTACGATCATACACTTTTCCTTATTGTCCCAACCAAAAACATTGATGGAGATTTCGTTCTGCTTCTCGAAGCGGGGAATTTGTGAGATTGGTGTTGACGAGTCATCTACCTTATCGAAGTTAAACCCATCATCCTCTTGATACTTTGATGTCCTTTCGGGATTTTGTTTGATCTTACACTTCCAAGCGCGCATTGACCAACGAAAGCAACGGTTGTCATAGTTCATTACATTGATCACAGCTTTCTTATTTGCAATTTCTTTGGGTAGTGGTAAGTGTGAATTTCCACGTAGTGGTTGGTATCGGGCAATGTTCAACCATAGAATGTTGACTTTATCTACGACCCAGTTTGATCCTCGACTGATCCACTTCTCAATGTAGTTATAGATCTGAGCATGTGCTTCTACTATTACTCCACGGATTCCAGCATCGTTGGTCAAAACGGCTTGCAAACTACGAAAGGTGACTATCTCGTATACTGGACCCTCAGGTTTGTCAAGCCGGAGCGTGATGTTCAAAGCTAGCTGAACCTTAAGGCTATGGAGGTCTTGGAGCTCTTCCTCTATCTTTTCAGTAGTCTGCTTTCGTACGCCGGTTAGGAAGGCGGCTGGATCTGCTCCTAGGGGGTGGTCATCCGGAATGTCGATCTTCCATCCCCGTAAATATCCCTTAATGGTCCTGGGTGTTCGTCTGAACGTTAGTATATGTTCAGCCATGGTATGATATAATAAACTTGTAGCCACACTCCTCTAATAGGGCTGTGAAATGTAATACCTTGATCTAATATGGTATAGAAGTATGAGTAGTAAATAACGATTACGATAATATATGTTATGATACCTAGTAATCACACTCCTCTAATAGGGTTTTGAAATGTAATACCTTGATCTAATATGGTGTAGAAATATGATGGATGGACTATAATAGTAAATAATGATTATGACAATATATGTTATAATACCTAATAGCAACACTCCTCTAATAGGGTGTTAGAATACAATAAATTCACTATAAACCAAGTGTTAGAACAAATGTTAATATATGCTTAGCCATGATATAATACCTATAACTACAATCCTTTAATGTAATGCATAAATACGATAGTAGTAAATAATACCTTATAAACACGTTTCTCTAATAGGATGTTGAAATGTAAAAAATACAACGAAAAAATGAGGGTCTTATTATATGTTGTTTTTCTTGTGTTATATGTTGTTTTTTGTTGCATCGGTTCGTTGAAATTTGTTGTACGTGTCCCAGCCGTTTGCTGCTCTTTGTTGCTTTTTTGTTGCATTTGTTCGTTGAATTTGTTGGAACTGCACCAGTCCCCCCACTTTATATACAACCAATAGAATACTGCTGGAAGAGATAATAAATTCGCTGATTCATGACCTGTTTGTGGCGTGCCTGAAAAGTGCTGCACTCTACATATAGCGTATTTTCGAGTTGACAATACCACACTTTCGATATATGCTTCACTTGTCACGCATAAAGGTTTCAATACGAGACTTGGTAAATTAATTCTATTCTCACGCGCGCCTATGAATATTACAATTTTGAAGAATTGAACATTTAATTTGACCGTTCCATAGAGAGAGTTAACCATGTGTTAGACTCATTGCATAAATGGATTCTAATTTAAATAACCATCGTGAAAACGCTTTTGCGAGGCCCTGTTAGGGGTGAATTGTGACACGTGACACGGCGTTGAAACAGCGACATGAAGGAAATGAAATAACGATGAACGTCTGAAATTGCGAGAGCGACAGCTAGAAATAAGAAGACAATAGACGAAATTCCGACAGCGACATGTCCACCTTCGGAGAATGTGATACGACTAGTTTTGAAACTCAGACAGCGCACATGCATACCACCCCCCCCCCCCCCCCCCCCTCCCCCCGAAAGTGCCTCTTTTGTATGGCAACGTGAACACGAGGCTAGAGTCTCCAGGGCGATACCTATTTAAAGTGGACGCCATTTATGAAATGGGTCTTTACATCACTTTGTTTAAGGTGCCGTGTTCACGCAGTACCCAACTATTACAACAAAGAAGCCGAGGAAACCCATCACGCATGCGTACATACCAGACAAAGAGGAAGTGGTTACCACGAGAGAGGTAGCTAACTACGTCACAACTATTAATAGAGTACTGACTACAGCACGGTTACCGTACGGGTTACCGTACGGCATGCCGTGACGTTGAAATGGTTTCCCATTGTTTTTCTCCTGCTGATCCAATCAAATCACTGAAATACGGTACAGCATGGTTACGGACTTACTTTAGTTTGTTCCACTCATACGAAATCTGCTTTAATTAGTTGCGTGTTTATTACAACATACATATATATGTCTTCATTTAAATATGGATAATCATCAGTTACATATTATTACGAATGTAACAAATATGTGAGCACGAATATATAAATTAAAAAAACCAGAGGGGAAAACAAAAAATCAGTTACATAAATACGAGAATGTAATAAATTACATATGCAAGTGTTTTGCATCACCTGAAAGCCATGTTGCAGGGCACTAAAAGTTAATGCCGTAATGATTCGATTGAGCGCCCGAGGCGCTTATTTATTTTTTGGAGCTGAACACGTGAACATCTTGGAAAGAATATACACCAGTATAATAATTCCTACACGGTGTTCCTAATAACAGGTTGAAGATTGTATTGTATTCTTGACGAGAAGGGCTACATTTAATTCATAACAATAAATGTCAGTTTCAAGAAATTGACAACGAAAGTCAGGGGTGAAATTTATGTGATTTTGATGCAAGGGCCCGATTACAAATATGACCACAAAAATTAGGAATCCTGTCAGAGGGGATGATTTTGATGTACGAGATTCATTTATACCTGCTGACATTAAAGCGTAAAAAATAAATAAGGTGAACAAGATGATAACGTTTTTGCCAAAAAAATCTTTTCTGCAGTCATCGTACTCCCCGTAGCTCATAATATGATTTTAGCAATAGTACAAGTTACACCTTGAAACAATCGTCTGATGATAAGGAATCATTTGCTCCTGCTAAAATTGTGATCACACCCTCGTGTAAAAATATCGTAAATTAATTTTCGTCTTCGATTTCGCTGGTCAGTTTCATGAAATCAACACTACTTGTTAGTAGCACAATGTGGCGCTCGCGATGCATTATGTAATCGCACCAAAAGTATAAAAAACATGGTACAATTTCAAAAAGCTTTACATATTATGTCGTCCGGGCCCTTTTTGCCTGACGCGGCCCAAATGTAAACAATTTTAAGTCCTTTTTTTCGGTATTTATTTCATTAACCGTGTGTACTACTTATTCACGGGATATTTTTGGGGGGGGGGGGGGGGGTTATTAACAAACACACATTCAAAGGGTGTCGCTTATTAGAGAGGGGGCGTTTATTGGAAGGAGGACGCTGAATCGAATCATTACGGTATATATAATATTCACATTTTAATAAAATGGTAGCAATCCTGAAGCTTATTTAAGAATTTATTTAAAGTTGTTGATTGTCTTACGTCCTCCCGTCAGCCATTCCATAACTTGCCCTACTATAACGCAAAGCTTTTTTACCAAAGATGGTTCGTGGCAATGCTAGGGTTAATAAGCTATTCCTCTAACATTCAACTTGATTGTTCTGGCGTTCTTCAAACGAGCAAAACATGCGTTATTGAAGTCCCAGGCTAGCACTGGGATTTGTTCAGTTCTATCTTGGATGTGATGAGGCATTTCGTAGTCAAACTGAAGTATTCTAGCGCTGAAACCTCAAAGAAAACGTCTTTTCTACAGCATTTACTGTAGCGGTCTCTTGACAAAATAACATGATTTGACGTTTACAGTCAGAGGACTTGATTAAATGACGTCACAAAAATGAACCATTTGTTAACGGTTTTTACTGTAATGCACATAACATTGAGTAATAGGCAAGATTTGTATTCTCACGGACGAGCTAGATCGAGCACTCAATCGAGGCTCATGCGGGGGAATTCGTTAAGCTATTTAGCATGAGGAAAGATGCCCAAGTTTTAGCCTCCATCGAGTGCTCTTTCCAGCTCGTCCGTGAGAATACGAAATCTGAGTTATTTGCAGGATTTGGCGGTAATGTCAAGCAAAATCAGAAATGGGAAAAAATGAGAAATATTAGGGGGTAAGGTCAGGCAAAGTCAGAAAACAAATGAAAAAATGTTAGACTGCCGAGTGAGAACACGTTGATATTGTAATCCAGTGAGTGATATCCAGTGACTGAATGTAGAACTTGTGTTATATGCTTCACTTGTCACGCACAAAGGTTTCAATACGAGGCTCCTGGTGAATAATGTTAGAGTGTGAGCACGTTGATATTGTAACCCAGTGAGTGACGTCCAGTGACTGAATGTAGAACTTGCGTTACATGCTTCACTTGTCACGCACAAAGGTTTCAATACGAGGCTCAGGGGTAAATTAAATTCATCCTTTTCTCAGAGAATACCCGAGAGAATAGAATACATTTTATTTTCCCCGGAGCCTCGTATTGAAACATTTGTGCGTGACAAGTGAAGCATATATCGAAAGTGGGCAATTGGAACTTGAAGGGAGGTGGGAGGAGGCAGTACTGATGGGGGAGGGGGCAGTTACTTGGGGAAGGGGGCCATTGCCCCCTATTTTACCCTCTGACGATAACCCTGCTATACATAAGCATACATAATTAATCTGGGTTGCCTTTCGAGAGTAACAAGCTAAAAACTTATCACATATTAACTGAAGTAAAGTCGTCTTGATCAGATGGAACCACCTAGATAAAGAGTCGTGAATACGCACTGATTGGCTAATTGCGTTCGACGAAGGAGAACGCATACTAATCTTGCAGTGGACTGCCTGTGGTTATGTGTGGGCTACCTGTGCTTTCACAGGCGAAATAAATCGAGATTCTTGTCGTACATCGTACACGATGCGAGCGGCCATTTATGGCTTTGTTTTGTTCGCAATCGGTTACTTATATACTTGCCTTATTTTCCGACAATGCAATGCAATGATATGTTTCAAAGGTTCGCAAGTACAATTGAGCAAAGCCTGAGGAAAGTGCTGAACCCGAGTGAATCTGCGATCGAAAAATATGCTGTTGGCTTTCTCGCTGCATTGAATTGTGCTGTTCGGTTTGCCGATACCAAAACTGCAAATGGTCAAGATGCTATAAATCATACCTGAAGGCTGAAGAGAAATACATGGATATGAATATTTCAGTGTGAGTTGTGAAGAAGCTTTTTAAATACTACACGTGTGCATCGTGGTGGTTTAAGTCAAACTCGGCGCGGTGACGACACCAGCGAAGTTGAACAGAGAACTAAGGCAAATCAACTCGCCATAATTTGTAAACAACCGAGTGAATTCTGTTGGCTTGCTAGCTGTACTGGATTCTGCTTTTCCCTGTACATACAGATACCGAAACTACAAACAGTAAGATGACCAGGCTGAAGAGAAATCAAAGTCTGAGTTTTCTAGATACCCGTAATCGCCGTATCTTGTGTGAGTTGTGACACTGTATACATCTTGGTTATACAAATTAACGGATTCAAATTAACACTACATTCAGGCAGGGAGTTAATCTATACCGACACTTTGATATGCCAAGGAACTGGAATATCAACACAGTACGAGGTGAGGGAAATTTAAAGTACTGACTTCATTGCTGTGTTCAATTAATCTACACTGAATTTCTAACGGACCTGAAACAAGGCTGATCAAAGCGATCAAAGCCAGGACCCAGCTACAAACATTGACCATAAATTATTCTGGAACTAACAATGGCGCTCAATATTCTGCAGCCAACCTTGTTCTCACTTGAAAAATACCCGAGAAACATGTGAATGATCTGAATCGAAGGAACTGCATGGGCTGTACTTTATACACATGCATATATAATTTATGTTCTAGGAACTGGAATTCAGTTTATACACATCTGAATAGTAATATTTATTTATACGTACTTTATATGAATCCCTTTATATATCCTGTAATATATTGTATTTTATATATCCTGTAATATAGTGTCCCCAATTAGCTTTACAGCTAAATACTATTGACACTCAAATAAAGTTCATATATGCATGTATGTATATATATAGCTATAGCCTGGGTTGATTTGTGTTCTACACTAACTTCAATTATTGCTTTACACTGTATACCACACAGCAAAATGTGCTACTAATTCTCAAATTAATGCCATAACCATATAAAAAACACATGTATACATATAGCCCCATAAGCATCGCATCCAATGATTTAATGTTACACAAAGATAATTACAGTTTTATACCCAGATGCATCCCCTAGTATATTAACATATAAGTCAAGACATCAAAATTTTCACATTAGTTAAAAAACAAGCACTTTTGATCAGGATTACGTACACCGTCCACATCATTGCAGCAATTTTTCAGCTTTTCAGACTGTTACCACAGTCCTTTCTCTTTCAAAAAATATGTCGAACGCACTTTGATAATCTATGATTACTTCTAGTATTAATACTTGACAGCTTCAACAAGCTAGTGATATTTATATGTTCATTTGCAGTGGATGCGTCATTACAGTTTGTCGAAGCTCAAACTAGACTTGAATAACATCGTTGGTACGTCCGAGTGTTCACACGCCAAGGGTAAAGTGCAGTCCCTGGGACAGTCAGTGCCTGCAAGGTAGGAAGTATTACGATTGGTTGTCTTACTGACACGTCACACATCACGCATCATACATCACATCTCACGCTTCACACACGTCAAATATCATACCCAAACATACGCACGAGAAGAGCATGTTTTTCACAATACCAAGGTAGATTACGTGACAAGAATGTGATGTAAAGTGGTAAGCTGTAGTGCTTAAGTGTGCACGCCCTACGAGGGAAAGAGAAAAAAATCTCTGACCCAAGTGGGACTCGAACCCAACGACCTCCAGGTTACATGTCTGGCGCTCTACCAACTGAGCTATCAAGTCAGATGAGAGCAATCGTGGGTATTGAGAGCAATCGTGGGTATTGGTGTGTTTTATGGGGTCACGGCGATTATTATATATGTATATGTAGTTATGACATAAAATCATGTTTGCCGCGTAGCACTAGTAAGTGTAAAGAATGTGATGTAAAGTGGTAAGCTGCAGTGCTAAGTGTGCACGCCCTACGAGGGAAAGAGAACAAATCTCTGACCCAAGTGGGACTCGAACCCAACGACCTCCAGGTTACATGTCTGGCGCTCTACCAACTGAGCTATCAAGTAAGATGAGAGCAATTGTGTGTATTGGTGCGTTTTATGGGGTCACGGCGATTATGGAGGTCATTGGGTTCGAGTCCTGGAGGTCGTTGGGTTCTAGTCCCACTTGGGTCAGAGATTTTTTCTCTTTCCCTCGTAGGGCGTGCACACTTAGCACTGCAGCTTACCACTTTACATCACATTCTTTACACTTACTAGTGCTACGCGGCAAACATGATTTTATATCATAACTACATATACAAATTGCGTGACAGCACGCGAAGGCCCCACCCGCTTAACTATATATACTTCGCTGTTGTAAAACATAGTTTACCATGGTATGTACTCTGGTTTACCACGTTTTCGTAATGGTCAAAACTGTTGTGTATTAATTCAATCCCATCGCCTCTTGAATCCACAAAAACAACCATGCAATGACGCAAAACGTGATTACATTTGTTTTTAATGTACCGGTGCATTACTGAAACACTGCAAAGAATCGTATAGAGTGGTCCCGTGAGAGGGGCTGTCACTGGAATTTGACCTTCTTGATGGAGACTGAATAGATACTCAATCTAGTACATGATTTCTGTGTTTGTAAGAGAAATACTCAAAGGAGCTGTGTCACGGTGAGGGACACGCCTTTACGTTCCGGGCCGGAACAACATTATTTTCAGTGATTTTCATATAAACTGACGACCCTAGCACACGTGTGAGATGGATGAAAGCAAAGTAAATGTGCAAATATGATTAACAAACTCTGCGTAGATCTAGTCTTCAAGAAAATATCGAACATTGATTCCAGACATGCGCAAAACCATGACACAGCGCCTTTAAGCACTAAGAACAACGTAGTGTTAGTTTTCAATGTACGACATTTCTAATGGTTTTTCGTGATCGCAGTTTATTTCCTTGTAATCCATAACTTATTACCGTTTTCATTGAAGTGCGACCCTGGTTTCAAGTCGCGTTCCGATAACAGACCGTCCATCAACGCGGAGTGTAGTCTCAAACAAAGCTTTCAAATGCGTACCGCCTAGACTTCAGTAAATATAGGCAGTATTAAATCTAGGTGCTACTTGTTTGATTGACAATCGGCTAAATGCAATTCTCCAAACGAGGCTTGAGACTTTCACAGTCGCACTTCAATAAAAACATTAATAATGTGTTTTTTGTATGTACACGACCAGTGAGGTGACTGGTAGCTTGCAAAAACAGCCGAATCTTAGCGCTCGCTCCAACGCTGTTTTCGCAGGCTAGGTGACTGGCTGTTTAAAAATTGGAAAGGACTTTGAGAAAGTCCAGCGATTTGGCTGCTGTCACTCAACCCAGCTTGATTCTGATTGGCTGCTGTCACTCAACCCAGCTTGATTCTGATTGGCTGCTATCACTCAACCCACCTTGATTCTGATTGGCTGCTATCACTCAACCCAGCTTGATTTTGATTGGCTGCTATCACTCAACCCAGCTTGATTCTGATTGGCTGCTATCACTCAACTCAGCTTGATTCTGATTGGCTGCTCCAGCGACTAAACCATTCAACTGTCGTAGAAATCTACAGTTTGTCTCGTCTCACGTTTTTTTCAATGAGAATCGCGGTAAAGAGTATGAAGACACGTGTGATTGATGGACAACAAAACTCCATCTGAGGAAAGTCTGTAAAGCAATATAAGACGGCACTTCTCGATAGTTTAATTTCTTTTACCATTCTTTATGTCATCATAGGTATAAATATGTTTCAGTCATTTAAAAATAATGGTTAAAGTAGAGATGGCACAGCCTCACCAAGCCTTATAGGCCGCTTGGCTGAGCCAGGCAGTACCGCTCGAAACGAGCCACAGTATTGGCTTCAGTACCCAACAGTATTGGCTTGTCCAATCAGAATACAGGTCTGGAAGTGGCACTGGTGGCTTGGCTTGTTGCCGTGTGTAATTTAGTGTGTTTTGTCAATAGGTACTGCACAATCTTCCCCAGTGTAGAGGTGAAAGGAGTCGTTAAACACCTCCATCTCTTACCGCACGAGCTGCAGGAGTACGAGGAACAGGTGCAGAAAGTCATGAGAAGATACGTCAAGAGGATGCAGTGGCTCATGAGTGGTAAGAAGAAACACGAACTATGTGTAGCTGTTATACAGTCACAACCCAAAAATAATATTATAACTGAATTTCGTGCGTCTATAACTGATATTTTGTTGCTTGTGTTTATGTTCAGGTAGTAGACGAGTGTTTGGGACTGTTGTCGAGAAAAAGGTGAGATCTGTCAATTAATACATGACCAATGTTTCGTTGTATTCCTTCCTGTGTTCTTCACTAAACGTGACGCCTTGCTCCTCCCTATTTTTCACCATCATTAAAAGTATAACCACTGTAAGCGCCCAGAAACAGTCGTTCCTTTACTTCGGTAATAAGAGCTTTCGGCATGAACTCTCTTTGTATAAAACATACAGAGAACAGCAAACCCAACAAGTATATTGCGTGACATCATTCGTTGTGTTACGTTACCTGGTTATAGTCTTGATTGACACGTCCGGTTCCATGGTGTCCAGCATGGAGGAGCTCAAGCGAGAACTGGCTGCTCTCATATGGGACCAAATAAGGAAGTCTACTACAAAGTGAGTCACGTGCCTTTTGCATAATAAGAGATTCACAGTTAGTAAGTCTGGGACAAGGGTTAAAACGTGATGACGTCAGAGGAAACCAAGTTCGAAAAGAAGCCTGGGAGTTCATAAAACGTCCATCACTTGGACAATTTGAGGGGATATGGGAATAGGACAGCAGATTTAAATTCTGAAATCGTCAAGCGAAGCCCTGGTATCTGTTATTGCTTGCTTGATTTAAAATGCACAAATGTGTAATTTTTGTATCTTTTGTCGATGTATAAGATGGAAAAATTGACTTTCTACTCTTGCGCCCGTTCGTTCTAATTACGTAGATTTAAGCCAAATTCACCGGAATCCTTTTTTGAATTAGCTATATGTGATTGAAAGAAAAAATCAAAGCCGTAATGTGACAGCATTATATCGAAATCGTATCAATCCTAACCATGTATTCTGATTTAACGAGTGGCCTACAGAAGATCTCGTATGAATCGGAAAGAATACGGAAAGACTATAGCTTTATCGTAACCGTAAAGTAACTTGACGTACTTCACAAAAACAATGGCGACGTCATTTCAAGTTGTAAATGTTACGTATTTACCAATTCCACTGTATCGACCACTTGTGTGACGGACTATTGTACGGCCTCGGCCGTGTCTAGCCACTTGTGTGACAGACTATTGTACGGCCTCGGCCGTGTCTAGCCACTTGTGTGACGGACTATTGTACGGCCACGGCCTTGTCTAGCCACTTGTGTGACAGAGTATTGTTTTGCCTCGGCCGTGTCTAGCCACAATCTGATGTGTCTATTCTTTTTTAAATTTTATTTGGCCTTGCAGTTCCTCAACATTTAATGTGGACGAAAATAAAACAAAAGTCCGATGTCTCACAAATACCACTTCCAAACAGGTTTAACCTGATTCGATTCTCAACGGAAGCTGTCCAATGGAAACCCAGTTTAGTGTCATCTGATGACGAAAGCTGTCAAGATGCAGTTGAATGGGTTTCTGACTTTGAGGCCAATGGCGGTACGTGTACCCTTGATGCGCTACAGAGAGCTTTTGAGGATCCCGAAGTACAAGGAGTCTATTTACTCACGGATGGAAAACCGGTATGTATAGTGTAGTGAACAAGAATAGAGCATATTTCGTATGACTATGAGTGCGACAAACTACGGCATGTCCTTAACCGTGCTGTACTGTAACCATGTGATTTGATTGGATCAGCAGGACAAAAACAATGGGAAACCATTTCAACGTCACGGCATACCGTACGGTAACGGTACTGTAGTCAGTGCTGTAGTTTGTTCCACTCATACAAAATCTGCTCTATATAAAAATATTCGGTACTGATGACTGAGTGGGAGGACCGGACAGGAAACTATTAGGTTCGAGGTCATGACGTACGGACCGAGAGCCGTACAAATTGAGCTAACCAGTTTCCTTTCTGGCCCGACCTAACTCAGTTAATACGTTTTCGTGTCATGTTTTTATATGACCACTTTCAAATTGCAAAACAACAAGCACAATTGAAAAACTCGAGCAGCTCCGGTCGGATTTTTCCGGCCCGATTACGTCACACGTAGTCCCATCACGTGACTTTTGAAAGGAAAGTGCGAGCGGGACCAGAAGAGCTTCAAAAGGACGCGAAGCCGTTTGCATTGACAGTACGGTACAAGGTATAGAATAGAGCGGTTTAATTGTCCATATAATAAAAAGAACATTACACGGTGGTTTGAATAGATGAAGTTATATTGACGGTATTGTATGTATAATCAATTAGTAGAAACCAACCAGTGTTCTATTGCGAATCTTGCAATCTGATTCGCTAAGCTACTCACTATTTATTGAGCGATAGACGGTTTCAAACAAAACAACGGCGGCCAATTCCTCAAAATCTTGCTTCAGTTTAAGGTTGGACCACAAGTTGTTTTCCACTAAAACAATTAGACTATCCGCTCTGATAGTTAACACGGATCTATGCTCCTCGTCAACTATCAGCCGTTCACCACAAAATTTTGGCGCGTGCTCATTGGCTAAAAGTGATCACGTGACATGATAGTTGTCGTCCGCGCAGGCAAACTATCAGGCGTTATAGTTCACCACAAAATTTTGGCGCGCGCTCATTGGCTAAAAGCGATCACGTGACGTGATAGTTGTCGTCCGCGGAGGCAAACTATCACGCGTTATAGTTCACCACAAAATTTTGGCGCGCGCTCATTGGCTAAAAGCGATCACGTGACATGATAGTTGTCGTCCGCGGAGGCAAACTATCAGGCGATAGTGCCCGCTGAGCACGAAAGACAATTTTGTGTTGAACAATAACGCAAATAGACTGTGTCTGTCTCGGACCTATCGGCTGATAGTTTCCCTTGGAAATTTGATGTTCTTAAAACTTACATATAAGCCCTCGAACTGCGTTCTCGGGCTTATATTTGTTTTAAGAACATCAAATTTCCGCGGGCAACTATCAGTCGATAGTTCCTCGACGGACACAGTCTATTTGTATAATAGTACCCGCTGAGAGCGGAAGACAATTTTGTGATGAACAATAACGTCAAATAGACTGTGTTTGTCTCGGAACTATTATACAAATAGACTGTGTCCGTCGAGGAACTATCGGCTGATAGTTGCCCGCGGAAATTTGATGTTCTTAAAACAAATATACGTTCGAGGGCTTATATGCTAGTTTTAAGAACATCAAATTTCCAAGGGAAACTATCAGTCGATAGTTCCGAGGCAAACACAGTCTATTTGTCGTTATTGTTCATCACAAAATTGTCTTCCGCTCTCAGCGGGCACTATTATACAAATAGACTGTGTCCGTCGAGGAACTATCGGCTGATAGTTGCCCGCGGAAATTTGATGTTCTTAAAACTAGCATATAAGCCCTCGAACTGCGTTCTTGGGTTTATATTTATATTTATATTTGTTTTAAGAACATCAAATTTCCGCGGGCAACTATCAGCCGATAGTTCCTTGACGGACACAGTCTATTTGTATAATAGTGCCCGCTGAGCACGAAAGACAATTTTGTGTTGAACAATAACGCAAATAGACTGTGTTTGTCTCGGACCTATTATTATTGTTCATCACAAAATTGTCTTCCGCTCTCAGCGGGCACTATCGCCTGATAGTATGAATCCGCGGACGACCACTATCACGTCACGTGATCGCTTTTGTCCAATTAGCGCGCGCCAAAATTTGTGGTGAACTATAACGCATGATAGTTAGCCTCCGCAAATTTCCGCAGGCAACTATCAGCCCGGCGATAGTTCCTCGAGGGACACACGCCATTTGTATAATAGTACCTTCGAGAATTGTTAATTAGAAAGCTTCGAAAGTTAAAATTTGGAATGTAGAAAGCTTCTCCGAGAAGGATTTCATGAGTAAATGTTCGTCATTTTTGCTTTACCAGGATCACAGTACGACGATGGTTCTTCGGGAGATTGCTAAACTGAACTCGGCACGAAGCGTGAAGATTCACTGCACCTCCTTCAATTGTGATGATAGGTTGGTACATACACCAATGTATTGCATCACTTCTTCCATCCAATTAAAAATTGTGCTCCTTATGGAATGCTATAAGGATTATTTTATTTACCTTCTTTGGTGAACCAATGTACTTTTACTTCTTAAAAAAAACTTATCACTGCAGTATGCTCAATATAAACTAAAACACAGTCTAAGGGTGCATTTGATTAACTATATTCTTGAATAAGAATACACAGAATGAGCACTACACATCGCTTATATCGGGATATTTTAGCCACTGGAATACTAAATATATCCTGAATATCATATGTCAGTATGCGTTTGTAGCTTACAATGCAAAATATTCCCGTACCAGAGACTATTCCATCTATTGTTTTGGAATACGGACAACTGAATGCGCCTTAAGTGCGATGGTTGGTGCAGTCTAGGGAGGTGAAGTGTGTCATTATATTCTAACATTAAGGCAATTTATACGAGAGCAAGTTAGTGGCGACTTACCTAAGGTGCGAAGTTCACAAAAATGTGCTATGTATACAAGGGCTTCAATTAAAGGAGCTGTGTCCCGGTGAGGGACACGCCTTTATGTCCCGGGCACGAACACAATTATCTGCAGTGATATTCATATAAACTGACGACTCTAGCACACGTGTGGGATGGATGAAATCAAAGTAAATGTGCAAAAATAACTAACAAACTGTGCGTAGAATTAGTCTTCATGGGAAATATTGCATATCCTTTCAATCAAGCATTAAGGGAGGGGAGTTCAACTATTAGAAACTAATTAACAGCCACCAATCGAATATTGATTCCAGACATGCGCACAACCATGACACAGCGCCGGCTTTAAGCCGTGGCTTGAGTTAGTTAACTTCAGTTTTTGACCCATTCATACAATCGTTCGCGGCTTAGATAAGCCAAGGCTAACTTTCTCTCGTACACATGGCCCTAATATATACAATAATTGTCTAGCTAATCGTTCTTTGAACGCCGAGCCTGCACTCGGTAGTTGTTGGAAGGCTATTTGTATCAAACTTATCACAATTTTATGTTGTCACTCATGTATTTTGACATGTATTACGTAGTTGATGTGTTGAAGAAATCCCCCTTTTATTTCAATTGCAGCTCAGCTAACAAGTTTCTTCAACTTTTGGCTTCACAAACGGGAGGACGGTAAATGACGACTTGGAATTTAATTATTTCCCTTTAAATCCCTTTAAATAACGCCGCCGATATGTTCTCGATTTCGATATATAGCTGAGTTGTTTAATATTAAGCACACAAAGTTCAACCTCAAGGGTAGTTGTAGTAAATTTATCCAGCCCGCACCTAACACTAAATGTACGCATCGATCATTCTCATACATTACTTGCCGCCTCTGGAATAATTTACCTAACCATGCCAGGAATTCCAGTAGTGTTCACAGCTTTATTGGTGGACTCGACAAGTTAACATCAGAGGCTAATTGTAATTGCACTATCTGTAAATAAGATTACCTAGCCATGTATTATTCAGCATATTGTTACTTTTTTATATTTTTACAGTAATTAGAGAATTTTACACTGTATCAAATATATCATATTTCTATATCATGAGGAGCTTTACCCGAGTTAGGATTTTGGCACCCCACAGCTAAGGGACATACAGTGTCCCTTAAAACAATAGGAGCTGTAATCTGAAACACTGGTATATGGTTTTATAGGAATGTTGTAATTGGAAATGCTGTCACCAGTCGAGAGCGCTAAGTAATTAAAATCTATCAACACGATACTTAATCTTTCAATTTTAGTTTATTTAATGACCAGAACTACACTCAATTTATATATACGATGGTGTTCACGTGGCGTAAAGTTAAAACCATGCTGCGAAAGGTCTAGAAAATGTATGGGATGTTTGCCAGTCGCGGAAAGTTAACTAAAATTTCCATTGTATCGCAATTATACTTTCTCTGTCGATATGAAACTATAGTATTTTACGAACGGCTTTTATGGAATTTGAGCGAATTTTAAAGCGTTTCAGTGAGACCTTAGTACTAGAAATACCTAAAGTATAGGTAACATTTTAAATGATCCGGTGTGGCGCAGTGGTGTTTGGACAATGAATCAGTCATTATACTCCAGCCCGAGCTCCAGCAACACAATAACAATTGCAGTTTAATGTTACGTTTTTGTGCCGATCCGAGTCAGGGTGAAAAATATTCAAAGCCGTTCTGGCGGCATGCGAATGAAACTTTCATTATTTCATAATAACTCTCTAAAAAGGATTTTAAGCAGGAGTCCATTATTAGACTCCTGATTATAATTTATTATAATTATTAAGACGAGTCTAATCTGAGCTAGGCGAGTCTCGTTTAGCAGCTCTATATAATCACTAACATGCGCCATTGGTTAATTCACTATTCACCAGGCTTTATGAACACTGATTCCCGCTTCAAATCGCATAAAAAATCGTAAATAAATCTTTTAATTAAATATCATTTTCCTACCGGCACACAAAGTTGATTGTCATACGTTGGACTTGACTCGACTGTCTGAACTTTCGTGCACGTGAAACCTAGCCGCGTAAAGGTGAAAATCAAAGTCAACCAAATGATGTATTCGGTATCAGTATAAGTTTAACTCGGCTTCAGTCAAGAACAATACATCTTTATAAACGTGTTACTATCTTTCTCATTTGTCAAACTTTAAACACTAATATTGGTATAAATACTGGAACTAAGAAGTACAATGTTACTTTATTTGTTGACCGGATACACACAGCCTTGTTGTCATAATACGAGCGCATCGGAAAACCCGAAAACCCTATAAACAGTTCCCATCTCGCCGAAATCAAAGTCGACCAAATCACACTACCCGATTTACACGACAAACCGGCATTTTGAGCATGTAATTATTTCTGCCCAGGTTCATCTGTTGAATTCAGGTAACGGATTACCCAAGAAAACAACAAACAAACAGGCAGTAAGGGGGTTTACATGTAATTATTTCTGCCCAGGTTCATCTGTTGAATTCAGGTAACGGATTACCCAAGAAAACAACAAACAAACAGGCAGTAAGGGGGTTTACATGTAATTATTTCTGCCCAGGTTCAGCTGTTGAATTCAGGTAACGGATTACCCAAGAAAACAACAAACGAACAGGCTGTAAGGGGGTTTACATGTAATTATTTCTGCCCAGGTTCAGCTGTTGAATTCAGGTAACGGATTACCCAAGAAAACAACAAACAAACCGGCAGTAAGGGGGGTTAATTATTTCTGCCCAGGTTCAGCTGTTGAATTCAGGTAACGGATTACCCAAGAAAACAACAAACAAACAGGCAGTAAGGGGGTTTACATGTAATTATTTCTGCCCAGGTTCAGCTGTTGAATTCAGGTAACGGATTACCCAAGAAAACAACAAACAAACCGGCAGTAAGGGGGGTTAATTATTTCTGCCCAGGTTCAGCTGTTGAATTCAGGTAACGGATTACCCAAGAAAACAACAAACAAACAGGCAGTAAGGGGGTTTACATGTAATTATTTCTGCCCAGGTTCAGCTGTTGAATTCAGGTAACGGATTACCCAAGAAAACAACAAACAAACAGGCAGTAAGGGGGGTTAATTATTTCTGCCCAGGTTCAGCTGTTGAATTCAGGTAACGGATTACCCAAGAAAACAACAAACAAACTGGCAGTAAGGGGGGTTAATTATTTCTGCCCAGGTTCATCTGTTGAATTCAGGAAACGGATTACCCAAGAAAACAACAAACAAACAGGCAGTAAGGGGGTTTACATGTAATTATTTCTGCCCAGGTTCAGCTGTTGAATTCAGGTAACGGATTACCCAAGAAAACAACAAACAAACAGGCAGTAAGGGGGTTTACATGTAATTATTTCTGCCCAGGTTCATCTGTTGAATTCAGGTAACGGATTACCCAAGAAAACAACAAACAAACAGGCAGTAAGGGGGTTTACATGTAATTATTTCTGCCCAGGTTCAGCTGTTGAATTCAGGTAACGGATTACCCAAGAAAACAACAAACAAACCGGCAGTAAGGGGGGTTAATTATTTCTGCCCAGGTTCAGCTGTTGAATTCAGGTAACGGATTACCCAAGAAAACAACAAACAAACAGGCAGTAAGGGGGTTTACATGTAATTATTTCTGCCCAGGTTCAGCTGTTGAATTCAGGTAACGGATCACCCAAGAAAACAACAAACAAACAGGCAGTAAGGGGGTTTACATGTAATTATTTCTGCCCAGGTTCATCTGTTGAATTCAGGTAACGGATTACCCAAGAAAACAACAAACAAACAGGCAGTAAGGGGGTTTACATGTAATTATTTCTGCCCAGGTTGATCTGTTGAATTCAGGTAACGGATTACCCAAGAAAACAACAAACAAACAGGCCGTAAGGGGGTTTACATGTAATTATTTCTGCCCAGGTTCAGCTGTTGAATTCAGGTAACGGATTACCCAAGAAAACAACAAACAAACAGGCCGTAAGGGGGTTTACATGTAATTATTTCTGCCCAGGTTCATCTGTTGAATTCAGGTAACGGATTACCCAAGAAAACAACAAACAAACCGGCAGTAAGGGGGGTTAATTATTTCTGCCCAGGTTCATCTGTTGAATTCAGGTAACGGATTACCCAAGAAAACAACAAACAAACAGGCAGTAAGGGGGTTTACATGTAATTATTTCTGCCCAGGTTCAGCTGTTGAATTCAGGTGGCGGATTACCCAAGAAAACAACAAACAAACAGGCAGTAAGGGGGGTTAATTATTTCTGCCCAGGTTCAGCTGTTGAATTCAGGTAACGGATTACCCAAGAAAACAACAAACAAACCGGCAGTAAGGGGGGTTAATTATTTCTGCCCAGGTTCAGCTGTTGAATTCAGGTAACGGATTACCCAAGAAAACAACAAACAAACAGGCAGTAAGGGGGTTTACATGTAATTATTTCTGCCCAGGTTCAGCTGTTGAATTCAGGTAACGGATTACCCAAGAAAACAACAAACAAACAGGCCGTAAGGGGGTTTACATGTAATTATTTCTGCCCAGGTTCATCTGTTGAATTCAGGTAACGGATTACCCAAGAAAACAACAAACAAACAGGCAGTAAGGGGGTTTACATGTAATTATTTCTGCCCAGGTTGATCTGTTGAATTCAGGTAACGGATTACCCAAGAAAACAACAAACAAACAGGCAGTAAGGGGGTTTACATGTAATTATTTCTGCCCAGGTTCAGCTGTTGAATTCAGGTAACGGATTACCCAAGAAAACAACAAACAAACCGGCAGTAAGGGGGGTTAATTATTTCTGCCCAGGTTCAGCTGTTGAATTCAGGTAACGGATTACCCAAGAAAACAACAAACAAACCGGCAGTAAGGGGGGTTAATTATTTCTGCCCAGGTTCAGCTGTTGAATTCAGGTAACGGATTACCCAAGAAAACAACAAACAAACAGGCAGTAAGGGGGTTTACATGTAATTATTTCTGCCCAGGTTGATCTGTTGAATTCAGGTAACGGATTACCCAAGAAAACAACAAACAAACAGGCAGTAAGGGGGTTTACATGTAATTATTTCTGCCCAGGTTCAGCTGTTGAATTCAGGTAACGGATTACCCAAGAAAACAACAAACAAACCGGCAGTAAGGGGGGTTAATTATTTCTGCCCAGGTTCAGCTGTTGAATTCAGGTAACGGATTACCCAAGAAAACAACAAACAAACCGGCAGTAAGGGGGGTTAATTATTTCTGCCCAGGTTCAGCTGTTGAATTCAGGTAACGGATTACCCAATAAAACAACAAACAAACAGGCAGTAAGGGGGTTTACATGTAATTATTTCTGCCCAGGTTCAGCTGTTGAATTCAGGTAAAGGATTACCCAAGAAAACAACAAACAAACAGATATTGATCCAAATACCTGATTAATACAAATATTAAAAATTAGGAATCCAAAATTGGGAATGAATTTTATGCATGACATTCATTTATACCTGCTGGCAAGCCAAGAGTAATAAAATAAACAAAATGATCACTTCAGTTTTTGGTCAAAAATAAAAGGTAAAGAGCAAAAATTCAAAATGAATATATTCAAATGCACTTCACAAGGTTATGTTTGTGATATATATGGACTGCAGCTATTGTGGCACGATGTGCTGCCATGCAGTTTACAATCATGAGCGATTATTAGTACCTCCAAACCTGCCCATCCCCTCCCTGCGCATACATGGGGCATTTGACTAAGAACGTTTCTGTCCTGGGGGTGGGGTATTTCCCAGCAAAGAAAAGTTGGGGGGGGGGGGGGGGGGAGGGGGGTTGGAGAATTGGGTAGAGAGTCAAAATAGCAAATTTTATAAAAGATTTGCACCTTGTTCCAAAGCCTCACGGTGGGGTACGGTATTTGCAATACTCAATTCAAAAATTATGTCAAATAGGCCCTTTGCAGGACCTGTCGATCAAAAACAAATTGGCGCTAGAACAACATGAATGCCAGAAATGGAAAGAGCAAGCCAAATTTATTAAAAAGTCCAAGTTTTAGGTTCAAATCTGTAAAACTGAAGGAATGGCATTTTTTTGAAAACTCTACATGTATAATTTCACTTAATAATTTTTATTTAACAGAGTTTTTTTTTTTGCTGACTGGCAAGCTGTGCCATGCAAATTTTTTTGATTGACAGGCTAAAAAGGTCACGTGACCAGGTCCAGCAAAGGGCCTATTCTCCACAAATCCCAGGGCAGGTTTGGACTTGATGGACCATTAAAATTATCCTGGTCTATCTTGCTTCCATAAACCAGGCCATACCCAAGAATACCTCCAAGACTACCATCATATGTGTCGCATATCTCCTTAGCATCGTCCAAAGCACGCCGGCAGAGACTACCTAAGTATCGTTTCTTACTGATTGGCCCGATATAAATATAGTGTTGGAATTTGCGATGCTTTGGATTGATCCTTCACTGTTGAAGGCATATTGGGACCGGGAGTAATTGGTGTATCTAACACACTCGTTGCGATAGCTGATTTTGTCTCCTTTACCTTCTCCCGATAAAACGATAGCTCGTTTTCTAGCACTTGAATGCGACGAGTCTTCGGGGTCACTTTGTATAGGAATCACCGATCACATACCGCGTAAGGTCGAGGGAGTTCACCGCGTCAATGACTTGCTTGAATTCTGATGAGGCCAAAAATCCTTGCTCCAAACAAGACTGTTTCTGCTTTAACAGCCCACAACAGAGTCCAAACAGAGTAATCACGTAGCCCTCTTCGGAGTTTTTTCGATCACAGAACCATTCGATTGGAGCGCATTCGCCATTTTCCCGCCACAAATCAGATACTTTAACTTGGGAAATCTCGCTCGGAAACTGTTCAAAAGCCTTATTCTTCACAAATCTGCCCACTTTAGAGCCACAAAGGCTGTTTGACAGAGCGTACCACTTTTTAAATTTGTCAAGTGAAGTTCCAAAAACCCTTTTAAGTGCCGGAAAGCTCTTGGCATTCGTTTCCTCCATGATCGCATGCGACCATGCATCCTTTGGGCTCGAGGCTTGTCTTGAACACCGATGTGGCAATAATACATTTCTGCCTCCAATTTCATCTCTCCACAGGACTTATACGATAGATATTAGGTTTCTTTTTTTTCGAAGATCTTTCAAGATCTTCGAAACACTTTAAAGTGTTAAACTGTTTATGTTATAAGTGGTGACAACACCGAAACCACAAAATGTCAAAATCGTAATTGGATTTTGATGACGTCATAGCCTTCACGCTGAGAAATCCTAAGTCGGGTTAAGCTCCTCATGTATTCGATAGATATTATTATTAGTATAATTATTATAATGTCATGTTGGTGGACGTTAACAAACGATTCCTCGTTAGGTTCTCTTGTTAGTCCCACCAATTAACATGGCCGCCACGGCTTTGTTATTTGAATCTCTGGGGATTGGTTGCAAGTCAGCAATAGCTCCATGTCATGTTGTTGTGGAATACATATTTTGCAAGAGTTCATACAAATTTATTGGAATTAAAAACTGATAACTTGATTGTACTATATGCACTGAACACAACAAAAATCATAGGAGAGAGACAAGGTCTCTTGACGTTCTCCACGCATGCTCACTTGTTTCTACTCCTGTTCAGGTTTCACCGTTGTCAAGGAGACTCAGATGGTCACGTGTTTGCTCACAGACTCCTAACAGAAGGTTTCAGGGATGACGAGGTAGATATGCTAATGCTATTCTAGGTGCAACTTTTTCCAAGATTAAAATGGATTACAAAAGCTTTTTCGAGAAACTTGATTTCGAATACCGTGAATCGATTTTAAGTTACTCTATAAATTTCTCTTAAAAGCAGTATTTTTCATCCAGTATTTGCTGGCTAGATAGCCTTGGAATACAGTCGACTCTTATCCGCTCCACGCGAAAGAGACGTCTGGGCAACGAGCCAGAAAATTCCATACTGATGACGTAGCAGATAGCCGTTTCACGATGCATAAATTAAGTACAAGCTCAGAAGCCGAATGCGAACAACGGAGTTATTTCAAGGTATATAACTATCGAAGCTGCTCGTTTGCTTGGCAGTGGATCACCGTCATGAACAACCATAAAATTCAAGCCTATTTAGCGTGTTTCGGTGCTGTTCGTGGCTTCTTTGCATAGTTCTTTCAGCGGCTAGTATTAGCGAAATATCGTACTGCATGTCAAAACATTTATAAGTAAGTGATCAAAAAGGATACTGTAATAGTTGTTTATAAATTCATATAAACCTACACACACTGAGCTATCACAGAACATAGGGCCACTTTTCAAGGCGGGTCTTTTGCTAGGCAGTGAATATCAGCTGTGAATAAATATTACACGTAAGTGCGCTATGAATCACGAACGTGATGGCCGTTCTTTCACCCAAGCAAACGGGCAGTCTCGGTAGTATACCTTGAAAATAACTGCATTCTGTACAAATGTAGCTAACCTCTTCGGCTACTGATCTGGCTGAAATTATAAACAACTACGTTTTGACAGTCATAGGACAAAATTATTCGCTTTACTGGGCCGAGCCGCAGAAAGAACGAAGCAAATTAGCTACCTACACATGCTAAATATGTCTGCATTTCATGGTTGTTCATGACGGTTATCCACTGCCAAGCAAACGAGCAGCCTAGGTAGTTATATTCCTTGAAAATAACTGTTGTTCGCATTCGGCTTCTGAGCTTGCACTTAATTTATGCATCGTGAAACGGCTATCTGCTACGTCATCAGTATGGATTTTTTTGGCTCGTTGCCCAGACGTCTCTTTAATGGGGAGCGATACGAGTCGGCTGTCTTCCCAGGCTACTGGGCTACTATTTAATTACAGTGAATATCGTGTTCCCATTTCATTATTGCACTCATAATCTTGTACAGTTATCTAGACGGCTTAGAAAGTTAAAACCTGGGAATATACCTGTTTTAATTATGTGATGATGTCATTGTTACGTATATAAAAACCTATTCTTCGTTTGCACTTGACATCATCACTATATATCCTATAAAGCTGTTTATTGACCATTTTGTAGACAAAAGTTTAGGTCAGTACGATGTTTTGCTTACGAGTTACTGATGTTTGAATTGTGTCACGTGTTTCAGACTATATGAGTAATGAAAATTAACAAATTTTTAAATGTCTAATAGGTTTTCGATTGAGGGTCGAAAGCAAAAAGTGATTGCTTTGGTTGTGCGTTTCCTTAGCTTTTCTTTTATTTGTCTGTGAGAAAATGTTTTGTAATTATCAGCCAATCAAATTCTAAACTAAAACCAAACGCAATCACGAAATCAATTGTTGTTCTTGACGATTGCGTTTTCTTTTCCTCGTGATTGGTCCAAGTAAAACCAATCGTGAATTACTTCAGTTCGTGATTGGCTCATTGTGTTTTCACTTGCTACCGTGATTGGATATGTAATTACTTTGGTTTTGGTCGTACGACACTCATTCGAAACTCACTCTATGAAACTTAGTGAAACCAAATGAAATGGATGAAGTATTCGCTTTATTTTAAGACTTTGAAGTTGGTGGTTCATGGCTATTTCAGTAACAACTAATCATATTTTTCTTCGCCGATAACTCAGAAATGAAATGCTCTTCTGCTTCAAAGTTTTGCCCAGAGTTTTGATTTCATTTTATTTGGATATAAAACATATTATGTATGACGTCATTGCAAACCAAGAATGAGTGCGTCAGCATTCATTAACTGGTGACGTCATTGTTCTGTTTTTTTTTTTTACATCCAATGAGTATGCCCATATTTGAAGGTGATGATCTGCGTCGTCTTGCCAGCGAGATTGCCTCGTGTAGAAAGTTCTTGATGCAGGCCACGTCATACAGGTATTGTTTACGTATCGTTAAATCCCAATTGATAGTTTCGATGCCTCATAGTTACTGTAACTACGTCCCACATGCCATCAGATGTTACCAGTCATACAGGTATTCTTTACGTATCATTAAATCCCAATTGATAGTTTCGTCGCCTCATAGTCACTGTAGCTATGTCCCACATGCCATCAGATGTTACCAGTCTTGTTTAAAATTTATATCATTATTAAACTCGTGACATGCTAAAAATCTTTCTAGAAATAGCCAATCTGTGTTTATGTTTGTGGGACATGAACTATTACTGTGGGGAAACTGCTACGCTCTGATTGGTTCGCTGTTGGTTGAGTCAGAACTATGAATAGCGATGTTACGTGTTTATAAACATTACAATTGTTATGCTAATATGCTAACCTTAATTTCAAAAGGCGGCTTTGCGTCAGGAACCAATAGATCTCTAGTTGGCACTACTACAGCTACTAGAATTGTCTGCGCGGATTTTAGTTGGCCATCAAGTTTAGTCTGTTATCTCTGAATTCTCAGAGGAGTGTAATAATCATCATGTTTCATTGACACAAACAAGAGCTTGGAGGAGCCAACTGCATGAGCTTTGTTGAAGAAGATGGGTTTTTAAGTTCACGTGCTCCATGTAATTTAATACTGAAAGTTAACACGTTTGTATTGTATGCTTCATGCATACTCTTGGACAATGATTACATATTGCAATCGGTCTAAAGGTGCGGACACATGCTGCAACATTGCACACAACATTACCGGCAATTAATTGGACACATGCTGCAACATTGTGCGCAACATTGCTGGCAATAGGCAATATTCGTATTCTCACGGACGAGCTGGAACGAGCACTCAATGGAGGCTCATGCGGGGGAATCTTTTCTAATGCTAAATAGTTTTTAGCGAATTCCCCCGCACGAGCCTCCATTGAGTGTTCGTTCCAGCTCGTCCGTGAGAATACGAATATTGCCTATTGATTTGGCAATTGATTTGTTCATTGTGCAATATTTCGGCAATATTGCGTGCAAGATAGAACGAGCGGCAATCACGTCACAGTAATTTGGTCAGCAGTGAGCAAAAGCATGGCATTCATTGTCTGAAAGCGTCACACCATTGCCAGCAATGTTGTAGGTGCAATTTGTTGCATGCAACGTTGCAGAAGTCGAATTCGAGTCTGAGCAATGTTGCACAAGTCGAATTCCGTCGATTCTGAGCAATGTTGCACAAGTCGAAATCGATTCTGAGCAATGTTGCAAAAGTCGAACTCGCTTCTGTGCAATGTTGCAGAGGTGGACATACGTTGCAATTTCACCATTGTCGGCAATATTGCGCGCAATGTTTCAGCGTGTGTCTGTACCTTGTTATCGTTTTCGTGCAACCCTGGAACTTACAAGTCTCATCTGTAAAATTATATTTAGCCGACGGTCAATCAAACGCACAGCGCCCAGAATTAATTAAGTCTAGGTGGCACACGTTTGAAAGCTTTGTCTGAGACAAGACTCAACGTATGGTTGACGGTCGGCTCAATTGAATGTTACAGACGAGACTTAAAACTTCCGGGTCGCACGGTACTGATAATAGTATGGCGTTTTCGTCATAAAAGTCCCGTCATCCTCATCAGGACATCACACTGATTGAGTCAAATGTGATCTTCTTCTTGCCTTTTAGAGCACTATTCCCAGACCAGACGAGAGAGGACAAGCACACGAGATCCAAGTCAGTCGATCAGTTCCAAGGTCATTATACTTCTTACTTGTATCGTTGAATTTTTCACATGGGCCGCGACTCATGGCATTTGGCACAAGATGTTGAAATAATTACGGTTTAATGTCGAAGTAACAATATAGACGCTAGAATTTCGCTTGTTTCAAATTTTGAAAACCGCCCTTTTCTCTTATTTACGTAAATTGTCATAAGCCGCCACTTTTTGCGTGACGCGGCTTGTAGGATTTCCCATCCTCGCCGCCAGTTGTAGGATTTCCACCAGGATGAAACTCGGATTGGACCTGATTGTATACACTTTACTGTCCGAGTGTAATACAGCTCTGCATTGCTCCCGATCAGCCCATGTGCTCTCTATCCCATAATATACATTTTACACAGGTAACCCGAAAACACTACATGGCCCATGTAACACGACGTCCATCAAAGTTTTTTGCCAGGGTAACGTTTAATTATTATCCAGTCAAGTAACAAAAATCCTGTTGAAGTCAGAACAATAAACAGAGTGAAACGCGCGCTGTGATTGGTTGATAGCCATGTGTTACGGGAATCACAGATGACGTCACGTTTTTCACGAAATCATTTCGCAACCACCATGTTTCGCTAACTACAGTATCTAACAAATAGTATGCCATCTTGCCATGAGTCTGTCCTCTTATATGTCGCAACGTGAAGAGGACATCAGTTATGCCACTTCAATACGTCTCGTGTCGTACTTTGTTCTTTTCACGTTGTGACATCATCTATAATTATTTAAGAGGACAGCCGCATGACAGTGCAATATATTGATTCATTACCATCCGTAGCTCTTCTCCTTACCACGAATCGTATTTTAGATATGATTTTTAGTTGTCATAGATTTTATGGTAATTAATACCGCCGTCAGTAAATGCAAGAGGCTTCATTTGCCTTTTAAGCTTATGCTCCTTTCCATTTTCTTTCCTGTCTTATTATTCTGTACTTTATTATTTTGTGCAGCGGATAAATAAATGAATCTGAAATCTCTTGCTTCTTCAGGAAAAGGTCTCTCGTCTGGCCATCACAGGAGCCCGTCCGGGGTACTCGTCAGATAGTCACTGAATATCAAAGTAGGACATTCTCGGATACGCGTTTGTACAAATACCATATATTGATATCTTCGAAGAATTATTCTACAATGGCGACACAAGATCATTAGCATATTAGCAAACTTGATTTGTTCCACAGTCCCGCTTAGGATATGACAGATTAGTAGGACGAGATGGCATTGACAAAGTAATATCTGAATTCTTGTGCTACTACTGCAAACGGAGCCTTTTGACAACAAGAGAAAATCGCATTGCAGAACGAAAACAGAACATTACAACTTATAAACCCTAACATATCCATGCGATTTTCATTCCCAAATATGACTTTGACCGGATCAAAGCTCGAGCAAGTGGAATTACTATTGTCTTGGACTCGACACTGATTGGCTCAATTAACCTTAAGTTGGAAGGTTTTGTTTACGTTTTGCAATGTGATTGGTTCTCGTTGTCTAAGTGGCCCTGTGATTGGTTCTCGTTGTCTAAGTGGCCCCGGTTACAGTAGTCTCACTGTAAGTGTTAAATATTAATTTTAAAACTAACGAAGAAGGTTTCACCCTAATGTTACTCACTCATACGCACTTACGGCTTTTTCACGATTCTATTTATTCAAGGCAATTTGAGTGTCGCGACTAGTTATTTATTTCAAACATTTCTATTGGACATGTTGACTTTGATTCTGAAATACAAAAACTCAGGATTTCTTAAATAACGCGATGACAATACAAGGTTTTATTACCCACAACGAAGACTTCATAAAGATATTGAGCATCACTTCGTAAAGCTCAAAATCACATTCAAACTAAAAGAAGCTTAAAAAATGTGGCGCAACCATGATGCATTGCGGCCTTTTGTTTTGTTTATTTCCGCTTCGTGAAACTATCAAACTAAACAGGAAAACCACAAAAGAACTTTTCAAAAACAGATTCAAATTGAAACTGTACCACCAAACAACAGGACTGTAACGATTTTCAAAAGATTGCTTTGTCAAAGTGATAGTACAAACAATTAGAAATACAACTTACTAGTAAAAGTAATAGATACATCGTACAAATAGAATGGATAACGAAACGAGTAATTTATAGGAAGGCTGGGATACCACAACAGCTTTCGCCAATTACTGTGGACCCGTGGATTAAGAAACATAAAAAAACACGTATATATACACTGAATATTATCCAAGTTATTTACAGGAATAACTGATCATACGGTAAACACCTAAAAATTATTTAAAGCGCAGTTGTCATATTCTAATAATAATTTTCTAAACGACTTCAGAGTACAATTCTAAGTCTTAAGTTTTCAGAAAGTACATTCCATAATCTGCATGTTCTAATAAAAAAGGAGCACTTATATATAACAGTTTTGCATTTCTTTGGTATAAAAGTACATCGTTGATGATGATCGGGTTGTCCTACCTATGTTCCTAATAGAGGTTAGAGTGTCATTGGCTTATATCAATCAAGCCACTAATGGCCTTAAAAAAAGAAAATTAGGTCGTGGAATTCGTGCCAGTACGCGATTGGCAGCAGGTTAGTCAGCTTCTTAGCTTGAAACCGACTTTTCAACTGTGACAAAATGGGCCCCATACCGCGCAAAGCATGATGGTTGGTCTATATTATTTTAAAACAGTCTAGTTTTATTAAAAGCTTCTTCATAAAGTCAAATGAAACTAAACTACGGAAAAGTTGATCTGCAAATGGATTATGATTACGAAAAACTTAGCTTGAAAATGTTAAGGCAGAGTTTTCAAGTTGACTGGTGTCTTTGATGTTAGCCTTTCATTTTAATCCAGCTTACTGCTCAAGCATGTTAAGGCCTGGTTCATTAACGAAAAATAGATTTACGTTAAAACATGTTTTCTGACATAAATAACAGTTTAAACAAAATATAATTACACCATAGTACTAATATTCACTTCCTTAAATTCGTTAAGTGGATGGTTGTCGTATCACGTGATCGATGACGTCATAATTATATGAAATGCGGCTGCGACGATAACATATGAATATAAAATAACCCTGCTAAAACATTACTCCTTCCGCAGTGTTTCAGACCACGCTTAGAAAACATGACTATTGTGTAAAGATAAGGATATATTAAGAGCGGCCGTCTGTAAATATCGCCTAAAGTGTTTAGGATGAAAAAAAATGAAATTCCTCAAACTTTCTCAGAATAATGGCCTGGGTGAGTGATTCATATAAATATAACTTTTAGTTGAATCTGATTTTTATTTTCGCCAAACGGCGACAAAATCGGTTTTACGGCTCTTAGACCGGTTTTTAGGAGATCGATACCACACATCGTTAACGGCTCGCCTAAAAATGAAAATAGAAATTTATAGCAATACTGTGCAGCTAAGTACAAAGAAAAGATAATGATTTATCTTTTCATGGGTTGTTTATTTAATTTGGTTACAAATTAAATATTTTAGCGAATTTTCATTATTTGTTAATTTTAGACATTTTTGGTACGCAAAATAATGACCAAATTGAGAAGCTAAAATCTCCAATGATACATGACCTGGCTGTATTAGAGTATAACCTAGCGAAAGAGCAATGTTTCTTCTTCAAATACATGCAATAAAAATTTTGGGCAATTAAAACTACGAATTTTCAGGGCATCAAACGCAAGTGACACCGACGTGAGAATACTCTCTTTTCTCGCAGCGTTCGAATGCACAGAATCTGAGATGAACAGAGGAAAAAAATATTATATCAACTTCTACCAGGTTAAATTTAATACTAAAGAAGCTTGGGTACTTTCAGATAGATTATATATCGGTTTCTACCAATTATGTACAAAATCAGTGGCTTTTAGCGGTATTTTTACGATGACATATTGTTGAATCTTTACTCATGCCGGAGCGCCGACAACTTTCAGTTGATAGACTTCTAAGTCAATCCGAATGATCTACAGTTGAACTATTCACTGTTAGGAATGTTAAAAGTAATTATAATGGCTTAATATGTACCTTTCATGTGATTTCGTAGATAATTGGTAGCTTTATAAACAGGTCTGCCGCAGTTCAACTGTCAACAGCTGAGATTGCGTTACACACAGGAAGCCCGCTTTTTCGGAACAAATGAACAACGTGTTTACGAAGCTAAAAATCTATAACTGTGTATTTCTGATTTACATCAGTTCCGATCCGGGGAACTAGTTATATTCGATATAGGATCTCAGTGTAACTGGATTTGGCTTTTATTTTTGTCTTTGAGTTTCAAACTGTATATTGGACGGCAATCGACAATCGGCTGGGAGATGGAGGGTACTTGAGCGGCGTCGGCCAGGTGTGCGGAAAATAGCTATAAAACTGTCAGAACTCTTTTTCCAAAATGTCGAAGAAAAGAGTGCCGGAAGTCACAAGTATCTACCTCTCATTATCTGAGTACGAGGTCCGTACCATACGTTATGGAGAATGAAATGAAAAAGTCTAAAAATCTATAACCCTACCAATAAGTATGAAATATTTTGCCCTTCCCCCTACAGCCAACCCTTTTTTACGACCCTCTATTTTGGGGGGTTTGAAAATGTATGACACTCCCCATGCTAAATTATATTCCATATGCCCGTTTCTCCGATCGCAGCGACCGCTGAAAAAAAGTACTTGTCAATCGTAGCGATTATATCTTGCTATCAAATGGAACTGAACCGAACTATCGGGTACAACAATAAATTCTATCCTGGCGATCGTAATCGCTATGACCGCTTGAGAGTAGATTCCATGTTACCACTACGATCGCTATAAGAGACCGGACATTATTTAGCGTTGGGGGAGGGGGACTACTAGATTTGTAGGGGGTCAAGATTTGTTATGCTCCCATTTAAGGGGGGGGTCAATTTTTTTTATGCTCCTCTTTTATAGGTTAAATATATTTATAGGCTTATCTACGGGGAGGGTCATTATTTTGTGAGACCAGAGAACTGCAAGGTCACATTTTTGGGGGCAAGCATACATTGAAATATGTATTTAGCTATTCATTTCTGAGTGATATCCAGAAGTAAGGGGGAACTCACTCCCTGGATCCGCCACTGTATGTCATCTATCATTTACCAATCATAAGTTCTTTGGTACCTTACCTACAATGTAAGTCAATATTCTTGCATGTTTCCATCAATATTGAGTCTTTTGGGTTCGCGAGAGATTATCAAATTCAGCAAGTTTACTATCAATCAGCTGTTTTAATACCAGGCATGGAAATATCCGGGATGGGGGAAGGGTAGCACTTGCAAAATTAATTAAATGGTAGAGGTGTGTGAAAAACGTAGCTGTGTTGGCTAGAAATAACTGACACCATAACTGTACGGTATACGCGTTGGTATAGAGCATGGGAGTCCGTTATGTGGCCATGGCTGTAACCTTTTTATTGAATTCTAATTAAAATAATTTAAGGGGACAACATAAGAATGAAGTTGACCACAAAAGTAATCCGTGTAAGGCTCAGAAGACTGAGAATAATAGACTGAGAAGAACGTCTGTTGACCGCATCGGATGATTTAGCCTTTGCTGCTATCTATACCATTTTGGCAGTCTAAACATAAATAAGCGTCCCTTTTTAAAATAGCAAAGTAATGTTACCTTCGATCTTAATGCATGTAATATGGTGGCTCAACTGGCCATGGTAAATTCGAAATCCGGTCACTATGCTAAATAAATCAGTCAGATATGTGAACAATATATTTTAAATATTAATCACAATACGGGTACGTACGTATGTGCCGCCATGGGGTCCGATCCAGATCCGGTTTTCAGAGAAAGTATAGTTCCAAAACCCGATTTTCCAAGTTATTGTGAAAACGAACCCGGATTTATGTTTTATTATTCCGAGTCGTCTATAACCTGTCTTTTTGTGAAAAACTCGTACCCGGAAATCATAACCGCCACACAGTCCTCCGATCCTCCCACGGGCTCCATGGATTGTACAATCGGCAGGATAGAACTATAGATCGGTTTCCATATGTAGATCGTTACGATCGCTATCTATGATCGCTGCGATCACTGCGATCGTAACGATCCTATGGTAAACCGGGCTTTATAAAGTATGACTCGTTATCTCTCTAGCAATTCCAAACCTGCCCACTCCTCCCCCTCCCCCCCCCCCCCCCCTATTTGTGGAGCATTTGACTTTTGGGAATCAGAGCTTTGCAAATACCTAACCGTGGGGCTTAGGAACGAGTGCAAATCTCTAATAAATATTGATGTAAAATCCGCAACCTTGACTCTCTTTCACCAATACACCACTTTCAATATATGCTCCACTCGTCACACACAAAGGTTTCAGTATAATGATGCTCCAGGGTAATTAAATTAATTTTATTCTTTGTTCAAATAATATAATATATTTAATTTACCCCGGAGACACATGTTGAAACCTTTGTGCGTGATAAGTGAAACATATATCGAACGTGGGCTATTCACCACCCCAACTATTATTTGCTGGTAAAATGCTCCACCCTGGGACAGACTGCGCGGCCAAATGCTACACGTATACCGGGGGGGGGGGGGCAGATTTGGAATTGATAGATACATTAACTTCTCTTGTTTGGTCAACCTACATGGCCATGGCTGCAACACCATTAATCATAAAATTACGCTTGTGATAGGCAAGCGAAAAGTAAACTCACGGAAACCGAACCATAAATAATGCGGTTGCATTCACGTTTTTTTTCACTCGGTGGCCATATTGGATCTACCCTGGTTCCAGAGGGGCTCAGGTACGAATATACTATAATGTGCCGCGATCGAAAGGGTTTTGATTCCCCGAAGGAGTTTTGTTTTGCGTGACGAGAAATCAAGCCTGCGGCTTCATTTCAGCTGGTCTCGCTTCGCTCGCCCCGACGATTTCGAGCCTCTGGTATCCAGGGTATATTGGATCCAATGCGAGGTTTAGCTTGGCTAAACTCGTTCTAATATCCCTCAGTGCGAGGTTATAGCGTTACTAAAAACAAAACTGATTTTCTCGCTTTCGATCCAAGATGGCCACTGGGTGAAAAGATTGAATATACGTAATTGCCATTTTAGAACTCCCGAGAGATTATTATGCGGCCGGCGTCAGCTTCGGAACCTGACCAGGTGTGCGGAAAGTAGCAATAAAACACTTTTTTCCAAAATTTTGAGAAAAAAAGTCTAACGGATTGCTACATTTTTTGCTTCAGAACCGTACTTGGGTTGCGAATTATAATAAACTCAAAGACAAAAAATAAATCCAGTGATACTGAGATCCTACATAAAATATAACTAGTTTCCAAAAGTCCATATATAGTTATATTACGCGTTCATATTTCCTGATAAAGCGGGCTTCCTGTGTGTAACGCAATCTCAGCTGTTGACAGTTGAACTACGGCAGTCTTGCATTTGACAACCTCTAGTTATACTACCGATTCTCTACAAAACCACATGAAAGGTACATATTAAGCCATTACAATTACTTTTTAACATTCCTAACAGTGAATAGTTCAACTGTAGATCATTCGGATTGACTTAGAAGTCTCATAAAGGTAGTCTATCAATTGAAAGTTGTCAGCGCTCCGGCATGAGTAAAGATTCAACAATATGTCATCGCAAAAATACCGCTAAAAGCCACTGATTTTGTACATAATTGGTAGAAACCGATATATAATCTATCTGAAAGTACTCAGGCTTCTTTAGTGTTAAATTTAACCTGATAGAAGTTGATATAATATTTTTTTCCTCTGTTCATCTTAGATTCTGTGCATTCGAACGCTGTGAGAAAAGAGAGTATTCTTTCGTCAGTGCCACTTGCGTTTGATGCCCTGAAAATTCGTAGTTTTAATTGCCCAAAAATGTTATTGCATGTATTTGAAGAAGAAACATTGCTCTTTCGCTAGGTTATACTCTAATATAGCCAGGTTATGTATCATTGGAGATTTTGGCTTCTCAATTTGGTCATTATTTTGCGTACCAAAAATGTCTAAAATTAACACAACAATGAAAAATTGATAAAATATTTAATTTGTAATAAACAACCCATGAAAAGAGAAATCATTATCTTTTCTTTGTATTTAGCTGCACAGTATTGCTATAAATTTCTATTTTCATTTTTAGGCGAGCCGTTAACGATGTGTGGTATCGATCTCCTAAAAACCGGTCTAAGAGCCGTAAAACCGATTTTGTCGCCGTTTGGCGAAAATAAAAATCAGATTCAACTAAAAGTTATATTTATATGCCTCACTCACCCAGGCCATTATTCTGAGAAAGTTTGAGGAATTTCATTTTTTCTCATCCTAAACACTTTAGGCGATATTTACAGACGGCCGCTCTTAAAGGTGCAAAAGTCACGTGACCTATTTTGCATATTTCGCCTTAATTACTCGTTAACGAGACATTGTAGTCATCTTTTCTAAGCTGATTTAGGTAAAAGGCTTCAACCTTAACTAAACAAATTCACTCATCATCCTAGCTGTTTTAAACTCAGAGCCACGTTTTTGATTTACTGATTTCGTGTTCTAAGTCACGTGACAGACCACGTGACACGTTTTACTACACACAAACCACTTAAGGTAGTCTAGAATGGCGATATCTATTATCGTGAGAAACTTGGCGTACTTACCGTTCTCGGCTGTGCTGAAATAAGGAAAACAGTTTTTACCCGAAATTTGACCCCTGAACCAGGCTTTAACTACCCTGGTTCCAGAGGCCACAGTGACCGACGTAACCGAGTGGACCTGGGGTCGATAGCCAGATGTGGCCTCTGGGCTAATAGATCGATTTCATGTGACGTCATCAAATTGCTAACTTCGAAACTATGAACTCTACCAAGTTGTGCTTTTGATACAGTTTAGAGCTTACCTATATAAGCACGGCTTCACACCAAATTTCATCGGTTTCTTTCACTTTGTTCCGGAGATATCGATGAAGCGATTTGAGTCACGCACTCACCAGTCACGTATTTTGAGGAGTCAAATTAGTGCAACTTTCAGCCAAAAACCTTCTAAATACAAACCAACATGTCAAATAAGTAAATATCTATGCAAATAGATACATTTTAGGTCAGAATTCTTGGTAATTGTGACCTTTAACGAAACTTGGTAATCTGGCCGCCATCTTGGTGTACCTTGGAGGTACACCAAGATGGCGGCGCCATACATTTTACTGTAAACATGGCGCACATTTGATCGCTTATATTTTGATAAAACTTGTCAAAAATACGTAATTTTTAGTTCTCTTTCAGAAAAACGCACCTTGATTTTATTTGAATCAGCAATAAAGATTTTTAGGATTCACGTGACCTAAGTGAAATCGATCTATTGGGCCAAAGTCTCACTTTCATGAGTACAGAATCTGTACTAGAAATCTGATTGGATGATCGCACCAACAGGTTTTGTAGGCATTTGTGATTGGTTAACGGACCTAAACCGGTTAGATTTTGAAAACAGGGTTTCAGCTGTCACTTTAATTTGTCTCGGTGCCGTGCAGATACTGAAGAGTTTAGTTTTATATGGCGACTGCAAACTTCGAACTGGAATGCAAGAAGGCAATAAGTTTCGCGTTGAAAAGCTTCCCAAACGTCAAAATTTTAAAAGAAGTCGAAAAAGAAGCGATTATTAGCTTTGTGAAACGACGAGATATCACTGCTGTCCTACCAACAGGCTACGGGAAGTCTTTAACTTTTCAGCTTATTCCGATCGCAACGGCTCTGAGCTAGTCAAATGTAAATTTGTAAATTTGTGATTTACACAAACCTCAACTTTCGCACTTTTCGGTTTATCCTTTGAGGGAACAACAAGATCGACATGCACAACAAGCTCGAGTTCGAGTTGATTTGGTCGTGATACTCAGAAATGGTCAGGATATTTCGTTGGGTTCAGGTTCGATCGTACTTGGTGAATTGCCTTTGCATCGTTTCACTCGACAGGCAAATCCCTCTTCTTGATTTTATTTTCCTCTACCAGCAGTGTTGCAGAATTATAAGTTTCTCGGTACCTCAGCAGATCATTCAGCTAGAGATTTAGAACTTTCCACTGATCAGTCGTTGCTTCAAGTTTTTCAAGCTCCCGCTTGCATTTCGAGCAAATGATCTAAGAAATGAACTCTTCCTGGATTACTTCAATCCCAAGCAGCGCCGTCAACCTTTCGGCTACTTTCTCCTTTAGAGGAATGTTATCTTTGTCGACCAGAAAATGGAATATATATAGTGCACGTCCAGCAAATCTCTTTTAAAGTTACACGTTGAGTAGATTTTAACTTTTTCACGGGGGTTTTAGAAGTTATCCGTAACACGAGACAAGTTTGTTTTGAACCGGGCATTCACGAGCGTGTCACGTAGCTGTCAAAACAGAAAATCCTGTTTGACTGAATATTTGATCCTCTCATTAGCATATCCAACATGGAAGTGAGATTACTACCCAGTTAGCCCAGAGGCTCGTCGCTTCACTCCTCAATCGGAGATCCATCGCTTCGCGATCCGTCTCCTCATAGAAGACTCGTCGCTTCGCGACTCGCAACTTTCGAGCCTCTGGTAACCAGGGTAGGCTTTAACGTGCTTGAGGTAAAGGCTTCTCTTCAAAAGTTAACATCGCTATGTGTAATAACTTAGTGTTTAAGGAGTATTTTCGCCATAATCAGAAAATTCTAGATAATGATTTGACCGAAAACCCTGGTTACATTGCCCCGTCACGTCTCAAATATGGAGGTGATGACGTCACGGTGATGAATCGTAATTTGTTTACGATTCAGTTGTACGATGCTCGTATTTACAAATGTATATAATAGATACAGGATGAGTAGCCGTGTTTTATCGGATTTTAAATCCGACAAAGCACGAACATGAATTTTCTATATGGCTTATCAAACCACAGGCAGCCCAAGTTCTGTATCTGTACTGTGTGACTAATACAGTTTTCCCGTATCAGATATCGTGTACTAGAAAAAAATGAAAACAGTAAAATATTGAACTTTGAAGAACTTGTCTTGTGTTATCAAGTGTCCTTAAGTATCATATTTCAATCTTAGCGCTGTGGGACCTGTTTTAGTACGTTTTCTAGCTCGCTCTTTTTCTTGTTTACTCGGTCGGGTACTAGTATATATTAGAAAGGCGGGAAACCGTTATTTCAATACGCTTACCTCTATGCCTCGATTTTACCCCGAAAAGATGCTCCAATTGATCCCAAATTCCCGGTGGTTATCAATCTCCGGGCGGGAAATCATTATTTGAAAGTCTTGACAAAACCTTTCTTAAAAATGGAGAAATTCCCAGCTTAAAAACGACAAATCAAGATTCTTGCCGTGGACCGATGCGAGGACGGTACAGCCACATACCTCGTGACCAAAAGCGTGACGTCAGCAAGACCCCCCATGATGCAACACGATCCTCATGGGGAGGGAATACCGCAAAAAAAAAACAATTTCAAGGCATGTATTAGTCACACAGTAGATATACATAACTTGGACTGCCTGTGATCAAACGTCTAGATGTTTTGAGTCGTGTTTTCCTGTTCTTTTGGTGATAAGACCGATTTTGGCCGAGAATTTTGAAGCAAGAGTTTATTTAAATCAGGAGGAAATATGTATCAGGTTTACAGATCACTTATCGCACATTAATTTCCTTTATTTTTCCTTCATGGATTATTAATGTGATTTTCTTAATTCAGGGTCATTTTCTTAAGCAACTTTCTTTGAGTTTAGCGATATTTAATACTTGTAATCGGGTCGGGTGGAACTTCTCGAAACGAGCGACAGTATTGGCCTACCCAACAATAGAAAACACCCTAACCTTTAGAAAGTGCAAAAATAATAGAAGTATGGGTGCAACCACAATACAGTTCTCGAGAGGTTCCGTGCTACTCGTGTAATCTATTATCGTTAATATCATTAGCATAACAGTTGTAATGATACACTGACTAATTACCATACGGCACTTAATTTTGTTATCGACAATATTTTGTAATTCAAAGAATTCCTAAGGCCCGATTCAAACGTCGAACTTCTCATGAGCCGAACCTAATAGACCTAGTCAGCTTGCTTGTTTGCTTTCCCTTGAGTAATGTTTTTTTGTTTTTCTGTATCCCAAGAGGAAATGTACCAATTTCTATAATTGGAAAACGAAGCACTGTATCCTCTGGAGAACTATCACGTGGTTTGAAATATAGGGCCTCAAACAGGCAAGCTGACTAGGTCTATTAGATCAAAATAAGCCGCCTAATAAGAAGCCGCCTAACAACCTAATTAGATCAACACAAGCCGCCTAATAACCTAATTAGATCAATAAAAGCCGCCTAGTGACCTAATTAGATCAAAATAAGCCGCCTAATAACCTAATCAGATCATAAGAAGCCGCCTAATAACCTAATTAGATCAAACGAAGCCGCCTAAAAACCTAATTAGATCAAAAGAAGCCGCATAATTACTTTTTGCTGTTATCCACCGTACGGGAAAAAATGGCGGCTTGTACTTTTACCCACAATCCTTTGCGCGTGAAAAAACTTTAAATCCGTAATAAAGTCGCGGTAGAGATGTTTTAAAACTTAAAAACAAGCAAGTACAAATGATTCTTCATAGTTTTTTTACCGTGTTAGGTTCGCAAGGGATTGTGGTCAAATGCATAGGCGCCACTTTGTCGGAAAGGTGGATTGCGTTCGTCTCATGAAAAGCTCGACGGTTGAAACGGGCCTAGTGTTTTCTGATGTCTCTACGGGTCGTAACGTGATTCATGATTATTATAGTTGTTTCCAAGATTATCAAAAATCATATAACATTCTGGTGTAATATAATAGTATAATTTCTGGATAATCATTTAATAAAGTAGACTTGATTAACTTCAATGTATTGTAATTCCTCGAGAATGTTTTGCATATTAACAACAATGCTGCTGGTCCTAATACTAGGGCTATCTTCATTGTATTGTAATCTCTTGAGACTGTTTTACATATCGATAATGCTACTGGTCTAATACTAGGGCTATCTTCATTGTATTGTAATCTCTTGAGACTGTTTTACATATCGATAATGCTACTGGTCTAATACTAGGGCTATCTTCATTGTATTGTAATCTCTTGAGACTGTTTTACATATCGATAATGCTACTGGTCTAATACTAGGGCTATCTTCATTGTATTGTAATCTCTTGAGACTGTTTTACATATCGATAATGCTACTGGTCTAATACTAGGGCTATCTTCATTGTATTGTAATCCCTTGAGACTGTTTTACATATCGATAATGCTACTGGTCCTAATACTAGGGCTATCTTCATTGTATTGTAATCTCTTGAGACTGTTTTACATATCGATAATGCTACTGGTCTAATACTAGGGCTATCTTCATTGTATTGTAATCTCTTGAGACTGTTTTACATATCGATAATGCTACTGGTCTAATACTAGGGCTATCTTCATTGTATTGTAATCTCTTGAGACTGTTTTACATATCGATAATGCTACTGGTCTAATACTAGGGCTATCGTCATTGTATTGTAATCTCTTGAGACTGTTTTACATATCGATAATGCTACTGGTCTAATACTAGGGCTATCTTCATTGTATTGTAATCTCTTGAGACTGTTTTACATATCGATAATGCTACTGGTCTAATACTAGGGCTATCTTCATTGTATTGTAATCTCTTGAGACTGTTTTACATATCGATAATGCTACTGGTCTAATACTAGGGCTATCTTCATTGTATTGTAATCCCTTGAGACTGTTTTACATATCGATAATGCTACTGGTCCTAATACTAGGGCTATCTTCATTGTATTGTAATCTCTTGAGACTGTTTTACATATCGATAATGCTACTGGTCTAATACTAGGGCTATCTTCATTGTATTGTAATCTCTTGAGACTGTTTTACATATCGATAATGCTACTGGTCTAATACTAGGGCTATCTTCATTGTATTGTAATCTCTTGAGACTGTTTTACATATCGATAATGCTACTGGTCTAATACTAGGGCTATCTTCATTGTATTGTAATCTCTTGAGACTGTTTTACATATCGATAATGCTACTGGTCTAATACTAGGGCTATCTTCATTGTATTGTAATCTCTTGAGACTGTTTTACATATCGATAATGCTACTGGTCTAATACTAGGGCTATCTTCATTGTATTGTAATCTCTTGAGACTGTTTTACATATCGATAATGCTACTGGTCTAATACTAGGGCTATCTTCATTGTATTGTAATCCCTTGAGACTGTTTTGCATATCGATAACAATGCTACTGGTCTAATACTAGGGCTATCTTCATTGTATTGTAATCTCTTGAGACTGTTTTACATATCGATAATGCTACTGGTCTAATACTAGGGCTATCTTCATTGTATTGTAATCTCTTGAGACTGTTTTACATATCGATAATGCTACTGGTCTAATACTAGGGCTATCTTCATTGTATTGTAATCCCTTGAGACTGTTTTGCATATCGATAACAATGCTACTGGTCCTAATACTAGGGCTATCTTCATTGTATTGTAATCCCTTGAGACTGTTTTACATATCGATAATGCTACTGGTCTAATACTAGGGCTATCGTCATTGTATTGTAATCTCTTGAGACTGTTTTACATATCGATAATGCTACTGGTCTAATACTAGGGCTATCTTCATTGTATTGTAATCCCTTGAGACTGTTTTGCATATCGATAACAATGCTACTGGTCTAATACTAGGGCTATCTTCATTGTATTGTAATCTCTTGAGACTGTTTTACATATCGATAATGCTACTGGTCTAATACTAGGGCTATCTTCATTGTATTGTAATCTCTTGAGACTGTTTTACATATCGATAATGCTACTGGTCTAATACTAGGGCTATCTTCATTGTATTGTAATCCCTTGAGACTGTTTTGCATATCGATAACAATGCTACTGGTCCTAATACTAGGGCTATCTTCATTGTATTGTAATCCCTTGAGACTGTTTTGCATATCGATAACAATGCTACTGGTCCTAATACTAGGGCTATCGTCATTGTATTGTAATCCCTTGAGAGTGTTTTACATATCGATAACAATGCTACTGGTCCTAATACTAGGGCTATCTTCATTGTATTGTAATCCCTTGAGACTGTTTTACATATCGATAACAATGCTACTGGTCCTAATACTAGGGCTATCTTCATTGTATTGTAATCCCTTGAGACTGTTTTGCATATCGATAACAATGCTACTGGTCCTAATACTAGGGCTATCTTCATTGTATTGTAATCCCTTGAGACTGTTTTGCATATCGATAACAATGCTACTGGTCCTAATACTAGGGCTATCGTCATTGTATTGTAATCCCTTGAGAGTGTTTTACATATCGATAACAATGCTACTGGTCCTAATACTAGGGCTATCTTCATTGTATTGTAATCCCTTGAGACTGTTTTACATATCGATAACAATGCTACTGGTCCTAATACTAGGGCTATCGTCATTGTATTGTAATCCCTTGAGACTGTTTTACATATCGATAATGCTACTGGTCCTAATACTAGGGCTATCTTCATTGTATTGTAATCCCTTGAGACTGTTTTGCATATCGATAACAATGCTACTGGTCCTAATACTAGGGCTATCGTCATTGTATTGTAATCCCTTGAGACTGTTTTACATATCGATAACAATGCTACTGGTCCTAATACTAGGGCTATCTTCATTGTATTGTAATCCCTTGAGACTGTTTTACATATCGATAACAATGCTACTGGTCCTAATACTAGGGCTATCGTCATTGTATTGTAATCCCTTGAGAGTGTTTTACATATCGATAACAATGCTACTGGTCCTAATACTAGGGCTATCTTCATTGTATTGTAATCCCTTGAGACTGTTTTGCATATCGATAACAATGCTACTGGTCCTAATACTAGGGCTATCGTCATTGTATTGTAATCCCTTGAGAGTGTTTTACATATCGATAACAATGCTACTGGTCCTAATACTAGGGCTATCTTCATTGTATTGTAATCCCTTGAGACTGTTTTACATATCGATAACAATGCTACTGGTCCTAATACTAGGGCTATCGTCATTGTATTGTAATCCCTTGAGACTGTTTTACATATCGATAATGCTACTGGTCCTAATACTAGGGCTATCTTCATTGTATTGTAATCCCTTGAGACTGTTTTGCATATCGATAACAATGCTACTGGTCCTAATACTAGGGCTATCGTCATTGTATTGTAATCCCTTGAGAGTGTTTTACATATCGATAACAATGCTACTGGTCCTAATACTAGGGCTATCTTCATTGTATTGTAATCCCTTGAGACTGTTTTACATATCGATAACAATGCTACTGGTCCTAATACTAGGGCTATCGTCATTGTATTGTAATCCCTTGAGAGTGTTTTACATATCGATAACAATGCTACTGGTCCTAATACTAGGGCTATCTTCATTGTATTGTAATCCCTTGAGACTGTTTTACATATCGATAATGCTACTGGTCCTAATACTAGGGCTATCGTCATTGTATTGTAATCCCTTGAGACTGTTTTACATATCGATAACAATGCTACTGGTCCTAATACTAGGCTATCTTCATTGTATTGTAATCCCTTGAGACTGTTTTACATATCGATAACAATGCTACTGGTCCTAATACTAGGGCTATCGTCATTGTATTGTAATCCCTTGAGACTGTTTTACATATCGATAACAATGCTACTGGTCCTAATACTAGGCTATCTTCATTGTATTGTAATCCCTTGAGACTGTTTTACATATCGATAACAATGCTACTGGTCCTAATACTAGGGCTATCTTCATTGTATTGTAATCCCTTGAGACTGTTTTACATATCGATAACAATGCTACTGGTCCTAATACTAGGGCTATCTTCATTGTGTTGTAATCCCTTGAGACTGTTTTACATATCGATAACAATGCTACTGGTCCTAATACTAGGGCTATCTTCATTGTACTGTAATCCCTTGAGACTGTTTTACATATCGATAACAATGCTACTGGTCCTAATACTAGGGCTATCTTCATTGTATTGTAATCCCTTGAGACTGTTTTACATATCGATAACAATGCTACTGGTCCTAATACTAGGGCTATCTTCATTGTGTTGTAATCCCTTGAGACTGTTTTACATATCGATAACAATGCTACTGGTCCTAATACTAGGGCTATCTTCATTGTGTTGTAATCCCTTGAGAGTGTTTTACATATCGATAACAATGCTACTGGTCCTAATACTAGGGCTATCGTCATTGTATTGTAATCCCTTGAGACTGTTTTACATATCGACAATGCTACTGGTCCTAATACTAAGGCTATCTTCATTGTATTGTAATCCCTTGAGACTGTTTTACATATCGATAACAATGCTACTGGTCCTAATACTAGGGCTATCGTCATTGTATTGTAATCCCTTGAGAGTGTTTTACATATCGATAACAATGCTACTGGTCCTAATACTAGGGCTATCTTCATTGTATTGTAATCCCTTGAGACTGTTTTACATATCGACAATGCTACTGGTCCTAATACTAGGGCTATCGTCATTGTATTGTAATCCCTTGAGACTGTTTTACATATCGATAACAATGCTACTGGTCCTAATACTAGGGCTATCGTCATTGTATTGTAATCCCTTGAGACTGTTTTACATATCGATAACAATGCTAGTGGTCCTAATACTAGGGCTATCTTCATTGTATTGTAATCCCTTGAGACTGTTTTACATATCGATAACAATGCTACTGGTCCTAATACTAGGGCTATCTTCATTGTATTGTAATCCCTTGAGACTGTTTTACATATCGATAACAATGCTACTGGTCCTAATACTAGGGCTATCTTCATTGTATTGTAATCCCTTGAGACTGTTTTACATATCGATAACAATGCTACTGGTCCTAATACTAGGGCTATCTTCATTGTATTGTAATCCCTTGAGACTGTTTTACATATCGATAACAATGCTACTGGTCCTAATACTAGGGCTATCTTCATTGTGTTGTAATCCCTTGAGACTGTTTTACATATCGATAACAATGCTACTGGTCCTAATACTAGGGCTATCTTCATTGTGTTGTAATCCCTTGAGAGTGTTTTACATATCGATAACAATGCTACTGGTCCTAATACTAGGGCTATCTTCATTGTGTTGTAATCCCTTGAGAGTGTTTTACATATCGATAACAATGCTACTGGTCCTAATACTAGGCTATCTTCATTGTATTGTAATCCCTTGAGACTGTTTTACATATCGATAACAATGCTACTGGTCCTAATACTAGGGCTATCGTCATTGTATTGTAATCCCTTGAGACTGTTTTACATATCGACAACAATGCTACTGGTCCTAATACTAGGGCTATCTTCATTGTATTGTAATCCCTTGAGACTTTTGCATATCGATAACAATGCTACTGGTCCTAATACTAGGCTATCTTCATTGTGTTGTAATCCCTTGAGAGTGTTTTACATATCGATAACAATGCTACTGGTCCTAATACTAGGGCTATCTTCATTGTATTGTAATCCCTTGAGACTGTTTTACATATCGATAACAATGCTACTGGTCCTAATACTAGGGCTATCTTCATTGTGTTGTAATCCCTTGAGAGTGTTTTACATATCGATAACAATGCTACTGGTCCTAATACTAGGCTATCTTCATTGTATTGTAATCCCTTGAGACTGTTTTACATATCGATAACAATGCTACTGGTCCTAATACTAGGGCTATCGTCATTGTATTGTAATCCCTTGAGACTGTTTTACATATCGATAACAATGCTACTGGTCCTAATACTAGGCTATCTTCATTGTATTGTAATCCCTTGAGACTGTTTTACATATCGATAACAATGCTACTGGTCCTAATACTAGGGCTATCGTCATTGTATTGTAATCCCTTGAGACTGTTTTACATATCGATAACAATGCTACTGGTCCTAATACTAGGCTATCTTCATTGTATTGTAATCCCTTGAGACTGTTTTACATATCGATAACAATGCTACTGGTCCTAATACTAGGGCTATCGTCATTGTATTGTAATCCCTTGAGACTGTTTTACATATCGACAACAATGCTACTGGTCCTAATACTAGGGCTATCTTCATTGTATTGTAATCCCTTGAGACTTTTGCATATCGATAACAATGCTACTGGTCCTAATACTAGGCTATCTTCATTGTATTGTAATCCCTTGAGACTGTTTTACATATCGATAACAATGCTACTGGTCCTAATACTAGGGCTATCGTCATTGTATTGTAATCCCTTGAGACTGTTTTACATATCGATAACAATGCTACTGGTCCTAATACTAGGGCTATCGTCATTGTATTGTAATCCCTTGAGACTGTTTTACATATCGACAACAATGCTACTGGTCCTAATACTAGGGCTATCTTCATTGTATTGTAATCCCTTGAGACTGTTTTACATATCGATAACAATGCTACTGGTCCTAATACTAGGGCTATCGTCATTGTATTGTAATCCCTTGAGACTGTTTTACATATCGACAACAATGCTACTGGTCCTAATACTAGGGCTATCTTCATTGTATTGTAATCCCTTGAGACTGTTTTACATATCGATAACAATGCTACTGGTCCTAATACTAGGGCTATCTTCATTGTATTGTAATCCCTTGAGACTTTTGCATATCGATAACAATGCTACTGGTCCTAATACTAGGCTATCTTCATTGTATTGTAATCCCTTAAGACTGTTTTACATATTGATAACAATGCTACTGGTCCTAATACTAGGGCTATCGTCATTGTATTGTAATCCCTTGAGACTGTTTTACATATCGACAACAATGCTACTGGTCCTAATACTAGGGCTATCTTCATTGTATTGTAATCCCTTGAGACTGTTTTACATATCGATTACAATGCTACTGGTCCTAATACTAGGGCTATCGTCATTGTATTGTAATCCATTGAGACTGTTTTGCATATCGTTAACAATGCTACTGGTCCTAATACTAGGCTATCTTCATTGTATTGTAATCCCTTAAGACTTTTGCATATCGATAACAATGCTACTGGTCCTAATACTAGGCTATCTTCATTGTATTGTAATCCCTTGAGACTGTTTTACATATCGATAACAATGCTACTGGTCCTAATACTAGGGCTATCGTCATTGTATTGTAATCCATTGAGACTGTTTTGCATATCGTTAACAATGCTACTGGTCCTAATACTAGGCTATCTTCATTGTATTGTAATCCCTTGAGACTGTTTTACATATCGATAACAATGCTACTGGTCCTAATACTAGGCTATCTTCATTGTATTGTAATCCCTTGAGACTGTTTTGCATAGCTATCTTCATTCTGTTGTTTTCCATAGAGACTGTTTTGCATATCGACAACAATGCTGCTGGCTCTAGTACTAGGGCTATCGTCATTTTATTGTATCCCCAACAGACTGTCTTGCATATCGACAACAATGCTGCTGGTTCTAACACTAGAGCTATATCTTCATTGTATTATAATCCCTTGAGACTGTTTAGCATATCGACAACAATGCTGCTTGTCCACTAGGGTTATCTTCATTGTATTATAATCCCTTGAGACTGTTTTACATATCGACAACAACTGAATGCTGCTCGTCCAAGTACTGGGCTATCTTCATTGTATTGTAATCCCTCGAGACTTTTAACACTAGGGCTAGGCAGGTTGATCCCAAGCGTATGACAGGCGACACCTTCGATTCTGTGCACGTGATGACCACCATGCAGATTAGGATTGTCAGCCAATGAGTGAGGGTGTTTGGAAGAACTAACTCCATTCACCAATCAACGTTTGCGCCCGGAATTCCGGACGCAAGGTTCTTCTCGCGTCTCTGGTACTCGCCATCTCTTTATGTCAGTTAACTTAGCGAGAAGGACCTTAGGCGCCCAGGGTTCGTGTCGTTGTTATCGAAGTAAATTCTGTTCATTTGACAGTGGCAGAACTGGTGGTCAAACAACGTCTTCTCCAGGGTGTTCTCAGTCAGATGCAGACCCTCGGAGAGGAGGGGGGTACTCTGAAAATATTTGGGTAGGGCTGTGTCGCGGTGACTTCAAAATCCTGACCCTATCCCGGACCTAAACATAGGGCTTCTAAGGGCAATTCGCGGATGGTCAGTCAGCTATTTTGTTCTGTTACTGTAGACATTGTTGGCAGCCTATCGAGTTTGTGTAGTGTGTGACGAGATTAGTTTCGCTGAATTCCTGTGTGCAGTTAAAGTTAACATACAGAGAGCGTCAGCCTTGCAGTCTTCGTATATGTCAGGCATTAGTCTGCTACCATATGTTCTCTCTGTTTGCAATTCTAAGAATAATCCCACGATATTTTTTGCAAACCCAGCAAGACAGAATGAAATGGGAAAGCCGTTTACATATTCAACTGGCCGAAACCGCAAATGCTTATTTCTCGTCGCTATTAATATGTTATTAAAGGTCAAATTGGAATCATGCAGGATTACATTAATAGCGATAAACGGCTGAAATGGTATATTTTCTTCACTGAATTTCAAGTGAGAATTGTGTAGTTGTATTAGAAGTACTTGAAATAATTATATTTATGCACCTCATCTGGTCATCTAGCTATATAGCCGGTACAATATTTCAATTTGGTAAACGGATCAGCGTTCAGTGGCAAAGTTTTCACAGCAACAGATACTAGCTTGGATCCGAACTTCAGAAGCATAAAAATAACTTCTATAATGTCAAGCGGTTTGAATGAGTGGAGCAAGATAGACACAAGAGAACTTCACAGCAGTAAATTATAAGTCTTGGCAATATTTACCTTAGAAAGGGGCATATCTACAACATGACCAAATCATTTCGAAAGCTTCGACGCATCTTCTCCACAGTCACAGCGACCAAAGACGGCCGTCAATTTCAAGATCGCTTTTCGCTTGAGTTTCCTTCGTTTTCTAAGACTTTTCATTCCGATCCGATGTTAGTTAACGTCGTTCGAATTGTTTTCACCCTAACGAGTAAAGGGTTAAACCCCTGCTCACAAGATATAAAATACTAAATCCTTCAATTAAAAGTTTGATCCGCTTGGCATTAGAAATGTGGGACTGAGATACGAGCATGCACTTAAGATCACGTGAGCGATGACGTCATCGTTACGACATCACCACTAAGTGATTTATGGGGACCCAATACCATGTATATCAAAGTTTGAGCGGCCTGGCATTAGAAGTGAGAGATACGGGCATGTACTTAAGATCACGTGAGCGTTGACGTCATCGTTACGACATCACCACAAAGTGATTTATAGGGACACAATACCATTTCTGTCAAAGTTTGAGCCGCCTGCCAATAGAAATGAGGGAGATACGAGCATGTACTAAAATCACATAACAATATTATATTAAAAAATATTAGGCGCGTTCGCCTTGAAAATCTCACATCCCGAACATCGAGTATATCCCGATCTAAAAAAAACAGCTAACAGGGCAGAGACTTCATGTTAGGGGCACGCCACGATTCAATGCAAATCTAACCCACAGATAAAAAAAACAATTTTCGACCCCAAATCATTTTATAACGACCCTAAATACACCTGCATTATAGACCCTATGCATAAGTCCTGTTAATTAGCATGTCAACGAGGCCGGTAGGTCCTCTGGAATGTTGAAATTGAAGCGCCCGGGGAGATTGTGAAATGCACTGAACGAATGTTCAGTGAAACAATGCTGTTAATTTGCTATGCGCCTGGCTGGTTGTACTATAAAGAAAATCAAAGGATAAATGACGACAGATTAGCAACACTTTTCAACTAAACAATCATGTTCAACGCGTTTCACACCTCCTACTAGTATTTCAACTTCAACACTCCCAGAGGACCTACCGGCCTCTTTTTCGTGTTGTGACCACGCGAGTTATGCATAGTGTGTATAATATACAATAGACTAATATACATTTGCATGATGACGTCACATAAACTCCTTGCGCGGACCCTTTTATTCCTTTAATTTGGACTATTGTCTTGGAATTCTCAAAGGAGTTTTCAAATTTGAACGAGAAAGAGAATTTGAATAGGATTCTGGCAGTTGTAGTAAAATTCTGGTAGGTGTACGTAGTAATGTAATCCTTAGCGATTGAAAGACGTGTGCCGTAATATCTACGGTACACCAAACGAAGGCAAACTTAGTTGGGTGACTTGTAGGGACTGTAGTAGTAACTGCCGCAGTTGCGCACGCAACTGGATGTTGTTTTTGTAGTTTTGTTTTAAAGAAACTTGAAAGTTCAATTATATTGACAGTTGACGAAGCAACATGGCTAATTTGAATAACGCGCTTTTGGTCTTGTCAATGGTTAAAATTAATTGCATGCGAATGATGATATGATGACAAAAATGAAAACTCCATAACGGATACGGTACATATTGTAGTTGTTGAATATGTAGTCCGCAGTCTCTTCTTTTCCTCTCCTACTCCTCTCCTACTCCTCCCCATTTTATTTTTTCTCGCTGCAGTCCCCGCTCGGACCCCGATCGGACTCGGGAGGGAAAACGAGAGACGGGTAGCAGTCATTTCTTTTGCCACTGAATACTTGATAACAGTGCAAGCATTAAGCGAGATGATCTGCGTTTTCTAACCACTTTATACTCGTGTACTGTACTTTGCGTGTAAAAATCTTTAAATCCGTTATAAATTACGTTATAAATTAACTGTGTTTGGTTCGCAAGGGATTGTGGTCAATGTACAGCTGCCATCTTTCAGCACGATGGGACCCTTTGATTTTCTTAGGCGACATTGCGCATGCGCAATGTAGGCTATTGCTGGATAGTGAAGAGCGGGTGTGTCATACTGTGAATCAGTTCCCAGATCCTCTCGGTAGAATCACAATTCGCTTTAGGGGGTGGGCACGGATTAGACTAGAAAGCTACTACGATTCAGAGGTTCTGAATAATTCTAACATTATTGGATTGAAATATCAAATCCTAATTTAGTTGTTATGCACTAACTGTATAAAAGGACTAAATAATTTTGTTGCCGTTTCTTATGATACAATATAATTTCCCGACCCAGCGGTAGTGAGTGGCTGTTCGTACGAAATGGAAACTACATGCATGCAACCTCGTGACCAGGGTCTTTTCGGTCAGATCCAAGATGGCGGCTACTCCGAGAGAAGACCCTGGTAAACGCTGAACTGTCACGTATTCTGATTGGCTCTTCGATTATGACGCAAGGATTGTTGTAACAATGCTTTTTATTGGCCAAACGGAATGAGTCCAGAGAGATGAACTTGTGTATAGATTCGATTGCTCAAATTTGATCAAAAAAACGATTTTAAATAACCTTAATAGATGAAGTGCATTACTGGGTAGTTTTCTGGTAAGCTTCATCAGTGGGAAAGCCAGGAGAAGCCGTTAAGCCGTTATTGGATGCCGATATCACGTGATTAAAATCTCCAGGATTTCTGGAGATTTTTGGTCACGTGATTCTGCCTTTACAAACCATCTTTGATCTGAACGAGAAGACCCTGGTAAAGGCTGAATCACGTGACCAAAAATCTCCAGAAATCCTGGAGATTTTATTCACGTGATATGGGCATCCAATATTAAAAAGAGGATATTAAAAAGCCGTTCCGTTAGCGTTGAAGTGAAGCGATCGATAGCACATGTTCAGGTTTAACGGCGTCTCCTGGCCACTGATGAAACTTCCCAGAAAACTTCCCAGTAATGCACTTCATCTATTGCTCTACCTACACAACGTATTTTAAGGTTATTTAAAATCGTTTTATTGATAAAATTTGAGCAATCGAATCTATATACAAGTTCGTCTCTCTGGATTCAGTCCGTTTGGCCAATACAAAGCATTGTTAGAACACCCCTTGCGTCATAATCGAAGAGCCAATCCGAATACGTGACAGTTCAGCGTTTACCAGAGTCTTCTCTAGAAGTAGCCGCCATCTTGGATCTGACCGAGAAGACCCTGGTCACGAGGTTGACTGGTCACGAGGTTGACATGCATGTGATTTCTTCAACTTCGAGCTTCCCTTGCGACTAATAAATGGTGAGCGCATTTCGTCCCGTTTACTTGTGTTTTTATCGCCTGCTCTCAACGCACGCGCATACAATTATAACTGGACGGGATTCCCGTAGGATTTCTATGGTTTGTGACGGCAGACTCACTCTATCTGTAGCCGTCGGCCTGTCTAGCCACCATCGCAGTTTACTGCACGGCTTGGACGAAAAAAAAAAAACGGAAACATTACAGACATACATTTTTATTTGGAGTCGTATACAAATGTACGTTGACTGTGAACCAAATAATTAATTACATGATAATAGTGTCAGACTAGATAACTACGCTTACAATCTGTAACAAGTTTCATATGATACTAATAAAAAGTATCTATGATGATTTTTCAAGTCAAAGTAGCATACATTCAAATATGTATTTGGCTATTAAAGGGGATATGTCATGGTACTGCGCATGTATCGAGTAATCGCTCGGTTGGTGGCTGTTAATTGGATACAAATAGTTAAACTTCCCTCCCTCGATGCTTGATTGAAGGATTTTCAATATTCTCCCTGGAGACTGTTTATACTGTTTGTTAGTCATTTTTGAATATTTGCTTTGATTTGAAGCATCCCACATGGCCGAGAGGTTCGTTAGTTCATATCAAAATCGGTGGAAATAGCTGTTTCCGGCCCCTTTAATTTCTGAGTTAATCGGTGACCAGGGGGATTAGCTATAAAAAGAAAGAGATCATCAGATGACATCCCATTAATTTTGGTTGTGGTCTGTTTCTCTATCTTGGCGAAAAGGTCGCTTCGTTTCTCCATTATCAAGAAATGGGCCTCGTCTTCTACTTCATCTTTACATATTTGGCATATTCTATCTTCAGGTTTTTTGTATGGTTTTGTGTATCGCCCAGTTTCTATTTCAAGCTTATGGTTACTTATTCTTAATTTTGTAAGGGCTATCCTGTGATTGATATTGGTGACCTGGCTGAGGTAGTTCATATTGATAATTCAATTTGAATTTTCGATATGTACTTTGTTTGCTTCTCTATGTCAGGGTTAGTTAGTTTAAGCCAGAATTTTAAGCTTCTAAATTTTGCTTGCGTTATAATCGGGTATCTACCGAATTCACCTCTGCATGCATTATTACTCGAAGGTTTACTAACACCTAGTAACATTTTACAGAATTTAATATGCACCGATTCAATCGGATCTTTATCTAATAATTATTTCATACCTACCCCTCATATTTCACTACCATATAGCAAGATTGGGCTGATCAGTGTATCAAAGAGTTTCATGGTTTAATAGTCCAGTTTCGTATTCGAAAATTATCGCTGAATGCAATGAATACAGTAGCCTGCTATGCAGACGTAGTTTTTCACTCTCATAAATTCGAAGAAAAAAGTAACGTCTGCTTACCCGAGCGCTTAATTAGTTTCCAATATGCAAGCACTACATCAGCACGTTGTTTTGTTTGTTTGCCCAATCAAAGCCATTGTTAGAATATTAGTAAATTGGCGCGCCAGTGAACACTCTCCTATGATTGGTCAATGGTAAATGTATTGTCTGAATTCCTTTTAAATGCAACATTACGTCACTTTCCAGGATATGGAAGGTAAAATCTGATTGGTCCATAACACAATGAGGTGTGCATATTGGAAACTAATTAAGCGCTCGGGTAAGCAGACTACTTTTTTCTTCGAATTTATGAGAGTGAAAAAATACGTCTGCATAGCAGGCTATGAATACAGACGCAAGTACGCATGCAGGGTAAGCCTCATTCTGAAGTTAAACATTCATAAATACCAGCAAGAAGGTGGGCTATTCACAACTCTGCTTATTGTTATAGCTTCACGTTTTGTACCTTCTCGCTGGTATTTATGAGTTTAACTTCAGAATGAGGCTTACCCTGCATGCGTACTTGCGTCTGTATTCATTGCATTCAGCGGTAATTTTCGAATACGAAACTGGACTATTTAGGGTTTGTTTCCAGAGGAGGAGTGGGGGAGGGGGAGAGGGGAGGTCTCGCCAACCAGAAAATTACAGAGCTTGAGTAGGGAAAAACGTACATTTCTGGAGGGGTGTGGGGGTCCTTAGTGAACTCCCTTCCCAGGGGAATGCATACTTTCTGGTATAATATAATAATAAAATATTTAGATAGCGCTATTTCCAAAATGTCCAAGAGCGCTTTACAATGTTTGGCTAAATAAATGAATATATAGAACTATAATCTAAAACCACACTAACTAATGTTAAAAATTGATGCTAAAATTTGTAAGTTAAGAAATGGTGATTGATAAAAAATTGATAAATATAATTAATATAAAAAAAATTGGCTATAAAAAAGAAAATTCAGCGAATAAGCATTCTTAAAAAGAAATGTCTTCAGATTGTTCTTGAAACTAGAAACTGAGGGGCTACGTGTCAGTTCTAACGGCAACGCATTCCATAGACGCGGCCCACACACTGAATGGTATCCAGAGACGGAGCTGGGAGATGCATAGCGTGAAAAACGATTATTTCCGTTTTATCGTAATTAAGGCTACCGTATACCTTCGCGGCATGTTTCTTTAAAAAAAATGTTTTTAATTCTTTTGAAATTGATGGATTGATCTTCATCTTTCCGAAACATTTTTTTTTTAACATGCAAAAGTTTGCGAGATATTAGAAAAAACGTAATTTGAAGGAAAGTAAATAAATCGCTTAGGCGTGATAAATCCTCTGATCCCATTACGTGCCACAGGCACCCCGCTGAATTTTTGCGGAAAACTACATCCGGGAGCTTCAGACTCACAGTGAGCCGTGACTCGTGAGTTCAGTGATTTTATAGCGTTTAATTTACCGGTATATCGATCGTGGATATGTCCAGAAGAGAAAAGAACAATCCTTGGATAAAAGTAAAAAAAAAAGACAGGCCCCAAGAAGATTCAAGAGAATTAGCTCGAGAGAGGCAAAGTTTCAATACGGAGAAGAAAGTGATGTTCGCGGAAAGCGACAAAGGCTCGTGGTTCGAACAGCCTTCATGTTCGACTTCCACTTCGAGTTCTATTAGTACTGCTACAACTTCGGCGGAAAGCTACTCAGCTAGTAGGCTTAAACTTTTGCCAGGTACAAGAAAAGAGACGGAAGATTCAGATAGTAGCAGCGAGTCCGCATCCGACTCCGATTCTATCTCTATTCTCCGATTCTTGTTTGCGGCGTTGCCTTTCGATGCGGTTTAGTTTTCGATATCCGGCCCTCTCCTTTCTTGGTACAACCCGTTGATTTACCTTTCTTTTTCCCCTTTTGCGCATTATCTCTAGTTTTGGCCATAACACACTGTCTTTGGATGAATTTATAGGGTATAAAGACTTGTCAGATCTTGATGAAACTTGGCCTAGTGTTAGAGGAGCTACATATGAACCAAAACGTGTGAGCGTTTATTGATAGTTTAATTATTTTTCTTATAACATTACTTGCCGCGACGAAACACAGAATGAAACACTATTTCGATTGAAAGTTTGAAGATGAATTGCATTTGAACAAAGTAAAATATAAAAAAACGCTCACATATTTTGACAGGCCATCATGTGCTGATTGACGTTATGCAGCCGAATCGTTCGTAGGCGCGAACGCGGAGGCACATAAATTCACTTCTGTGAGACTAGTCTTTTTTGCGTTTGCTGCCTTAGCATTTCCTAAAAATGTAATATTTTTGCAAAAAAAAACATTTCAGCGCATTCTACATTATATAATATTTCCATTGATATATAGGTTTCTATACTTTCCTTTAAAATGATGCGGGTGCGATTTTATTTGCGAGAGACACCCGCGAAGGTATACGGTAACCTTTAGTTTCAGATTGTAACTTAGCATCCATCTATCGATGTCTAGGACACAAGCCTCCACATTCATCCGGGCATGCTCTTGGTCGCCAACAACCGAAGTCCGTCATCAGCGTATAGATGATACGCCATGATGCCTCATGATGTCCCCAAGCGGCGCTGTATAGAGTGAATACAAGAGCGGGCCAAGTACCGAGCCAAGTACCGAGCTATGTGGAACCCCATAATTCAAGGTACGACTGGAGGAACTGCTTACGCCCAGTGAGGTAGGATTTAAACCAGCTAAGCGCACTGCCTCGAATGCCAAAGCGATTGGAGAGTCTGTCAAGTAATATCCGGTAGTCAACAGTGTCGAATGCAGCGGACAAGTCCAACATCAGTAGGATAACGCACCTTTCCTCGTCAATCGCACGTAATATGTCATTCTGTACTCTTAACAACGCAGATTCTGTACTGTGTCCGACTCTATATGCAGACTGAAACGTCTCGATTAATTCATTTTCTTGCAGATGACAGTTCATTTGTGATGCAACAATTCTCACACATGACTTTGAGATAAAGGTTAAATTAGATATTGGTCTGAAACTCGGAAACATTTCATGGTCAAGTGATGCCTTTTTTAATAGAGGTTTCAGTAGAGCTTCCTTCATATTCTCCGGCATAACACCCTCCACAAGTGATAAGTTTACAATCCTTGTTACAACGGGTAACAAAATATAAAGACACCCCTTTAAAATAGACGCTGAAAGTGGGTCCAGTTCGCAGGACTTCGCAGAAGTGGCTCCTATGATGACCAACAATTCTTCACTCGTAACTGAATCAAAGTATGACATATTGTGAACAATTAATTGATTGTTTTGATTGATGTCATAATTGAACATAGCATTTGTTCCTTTCATTTATTTTCTATGTATATATACATAAAAAGAACAAAAACACAATATTATTGTCCTCAGAATGTCACATGATCAGACTGCAATGTGCAGTTACAATAAGGAAAGCTTAGGCAGCGGACACTTGCATCTGATCCCAACCAATTTAAAATAAACAGCAGCCTAATGATTACAAGAATAGGACTATTCAACATTTAGAGTAGAGTGCAGCAGCCACTTGTATCTAATTCCAACCAATTTAAAATGAACAGCAGCCAATATGATTACAAGAATAGGACTATTCAACATTATTTTAGAGTAGAGTGCAGCAGCCACTTGCATCTAATCCCAACCAAGTTAATATAAACAGCAGCCTAATGATTACAAGAATAGGACTATTGAACATTATTTTAGAGTAGAGTGCAGCAGCCACTTGCATCTAATCCCAAACAAGTTAATATAAACAGCAGCCTAATGACGACAAGAATAGGACTATTGAACATTATTTTAGAGTAGAGTGCAGCAGCCACTTGCATCTAATCCCAACCAAGTTAATATCAACAGCAGCCTAATGATTACAAGAATAGGACTATTCAACATTATTTTAGAGTAGAGTGCAGCAGTCACTTGCATCTAATCCCAGCCAAGTTAATATCAACAGCAGCCTAATGATTACAAGAATAGGACTATTCAACATTATTTTAGAGTAGAGTGCAGCAGCCACTTGCATCTAATCCCAACCAAGTTAATATCAACAGCAGCCTAATGATTACAAGAATAGGACTATTCAACATTATTTTAGAGTAGAGTGCAGCAGCCACTTGCATCTAATCCCAACCAAGTTAATATCAACAGCAGCCTAATGATTACAAGAATAGGACTATTGAACATTATTTTAGAGTAGAGTGCAGCAGCCACTTGCATCTAATCCCAACCAAGTTAATATCAACAGCAGGCTAATGATTACAAGAATAGGACTATTGAACATTATTTTAGAGTAGAGTGCAGCAGCCACTTGCATCTAATCCCAACCAAGTTAATATCAACAGCAGGCTAATGATTACAAGAATAGGACTATTCAACATTATTTTAGAGTAGAGTGCAGCAGCCACTAGCTTGCATCTAATCCCAACCAAGTTAATATCAACAGCAGCCTAATGATTACAAGAATAGGACTATTCAACATTATTTTAGAGTAGAGTGCAGCAGCCACTTGCATCTAATCCCAACCAAGTTAATATCAACAGCAGGCTAATGATTACAAGAATAGGACTATTCAACATTATTTTAGAGTAGAGTGCAGCAGCCACTTGCATCTAATCCCAACCAAGTTAATATCAACAGCAGCCTAATGATTACAAGAATAGGACTATTCAACATTATTTTAGAGTAGAGTGCAGCAGCCACTTGCATCTAATCCCAACCAAGTTAATATCAACAGCAGGCTAATGATTACAAGAATAGGACTATTCAACATTATTTTAGAGTAGAGTGCAGCAGCCACTTGCATCTAATCCCAACCAAGTTAATATCAACAGCAGGCTAATGATTACAAGAATAGGACTATTCAACATTATTTTAGAGTAGAGTGCAGCAGCCACTTGCATCTAATCTCAACCAAGTTAATATCAACAGCAGCCTAATGATTACAAGAATAGGACTATTCAACATTATTTTAGAGTAGAGTGCAGCAGCCACTTGCATCTAATCCCAACCAAGTTAATATCAACAGCAGGCTAATGATTACAAGAATAGGACTATTCAACATTATTTTAGAGTAGTGTGCAGCAGCCACTTGCATCTAATCCCAACCAAGTTAATATCAGCAGCAGCCTAATGATTACAAGAATAGGACTATTCAACATTATTTTAGAGTAGAGTGCAGCAGCCACTTGCATCTAATCCCAACCAAGTTAATATCAACAGCAGCCTAATGATTACAAGAATAGGACTATTCAACATTATTTTAGAGTAGAGTGCAGCAGCCACTTGCATCTAATCCCAACCAAGTTAATATCAACAGCAGCCTAATGATTACAAGAATAGGACTATTCAACATTATTTTAGAGTAGAGTGCAGCAGCCACTTGCATCTAATCCCAACCAAGTTAATATCAACAGCAGGCTAATGATTACAAGAATAGGACTATTCAACATTATTTTAGAGTAGAGTGCAGCAGCCACTTGCATCTAATCCCAACCAAGTTAATATCAACAGCAGCCTAATGATTACAAGAATAGGACTATTCAACATTATTTTAGAGTAGAGTGCAGCAGCCACTTGCATCTAATCCCAACCAAGTTAATATCAACAGCAGCCTAATGATTACAATAATAGGACTATTCAACATTATTTTAGAGTAGAGTGCAGCAGCCACTTGTATCTAATTCCAACCAATTTAAAATGAACAGCAGCCAATGATTACAAGAATAGGACTATTCAACATTATTTTAGAGTAGAGTGCAGCAGCCACTTGCATCTAATCCCAACCAAGTTAATATCAACAGCAGCCTAATGATTACAAGAATAGGACTATTTAACATTATTTTAGAGTAGAGTGCAGCAGCCACTTGCATCTAATCCCAACCAAGTTAATATCAACAGCAGCCTAATGATTACAAGAATAGGACTATTCAACATTATTTTAGAGTAGAGTGCAGCAGTCACTTGCATCTAATCCCAACCAAGTTAATATCAACAGCAGGCTAATGATTACAAGAATAGGACTATTCAACATTATTTTAGAGTAGAATACAGCAGCCACTTGCATCTAATCCCAACCAAGTTAATATCAACAGCAGCCTAATGATTACAAGAATAGGATTATTCAACATTATTTTAGAGTAGAATGCAGGAGCCCATGTAGCATGTTAAAGTTTAATTTTAAAATCGTTGACATTTTGTTGTATTTAGTGAATCTAATATGATAACTGCTAAGGAAAACTGTTGGATGCCAATTAAATGCATAAGCTACAAAAAACTTTTTTTTTTAATGTTAAACTACAAGGGAGAGCATGATGAAAAAACACAAGTGGAACTAATTTGTCACTGCTTTTTGGGGAAATTGATACTACTTTGACTTGAAATACTGTATTTTGCTTTCTGATGTCTACACAGGATTTAATCTTCGACATCTTAACCACATTCCTCCTCTATCTCTCCCCCCATACAGCATTCAGCCTTCGTTCACCTTCGCCTGTTTCACAAAAACAATGTTGCCGATGTTCGCATTGCGGACCTATTTTTTTTTTCTTGGCGTTACTACTTTCAATATTTTAGAAGAAACTTATAAAAATGTAAGAATTTAATGGACAACTGATTGAATTCAATCGAAAAAAGAAACAAATGAAACATTAACTGACTCTTTAATTGTCATAAAGGTGCTGTGTCGCGGTTTTGCGCATGTCTGGAAACACTGTTCAATTGGTGGCTGTTAATTGGCTTCAAACAGTTAAACTTCCCTCCCTTAATGCTTAATTTTAAGGATATGGAATATTTTTCTTGAAGACTAGATCTACGCACAGTTTTGTAATCAGTTTTGCACATTTTCTACTGAAAATGATATTGTTCTTGCCCGGAACAGTAAAGGCGTGTCCTTCACCGTGACACAGCTCTTTTAAAGAAAACGCAACTTATTCCCTACGGATTTTAAAGTTTTATTCTCGGGTGCAGAGTTTTAGGCTCGATAACAGCCAATTAGGAGAACCGTGATCGAACTCGCACAACGCGTGGAAATCCAGCCTAGTAGATTATCTAAAAATCTTTTCATATAATCCTAGATATATCTTGTTATACCCGAAACGATGATCGATTGTTGGGCTAGGATGCACTTTAAAATAATCTTCGTCAATTATCTTTATAACCAGTATTAATCAGCTTTGCTAGTAGGATGTCATTTTTTAAACTCTATGATTAGACAGACAACTAAAGATAGTAAAGCAACATTTAATGTCTTATTGAAATATATTTCTTTACTTTTGACACTACTGTAGATACGGCTGTAAAGCCAGCTCCTTTTTTATTACAAAAATCCATAGCATTTGAATTTACCCAGCGTATGATAACCACGTTCATGACTGTCGTCAGTATCGCCAAACCTCAACTGAGACACCGGTAGAGTGGACTTGTCAGTCAGTAAACCACTATCACTGTGCCACTCCCTGTGACTACCGTTATTGTTACAGTTACAGCCTGCTCCCCGCTGACATGTGTTCGTCATACCGCAGGCGCACTTGCCACTTCCAGGTGTGGCCCCACCCCAGTAATTCTGTTTTACATTGTCACGTGATACCCACCATCCAGAGCCACCGATAAAACTAACATCTCCATGACATTCAAACTTAATAAACTGCTCACAGTTTGTGGATACTCGAGTCAGTGCTGCCAACTGTGCCATCGTTGTACCAGTGTAGCGAACATCTTTACTGTACGAACCCGGTCCTCCAAAACCATCTACAAGAGTTCTAACTTCGCTATCGTGACTAATCACAGTCACCCCTCCCCTGTCAGTCATGTCACAATACACGCTGAACTGTGCCAGTCCTGACTGGCCATCAGGATCGATGACGTAATTACCAGATGACGTAGAGGGAGAGTTTCTCTTTAGTTCACTGCACGACCGATATGGATTTCTGACGCGTAATATTGTAGTGGCTTTTATTGATCGTGGAGGGTTTCTTGCAGTACAAGAATAGACTCCCGCGTCTTTTGAAGTACTTCTTGATATCACAAGAGTTCCGTTTGATAAAACATTTACAGAGACTGGTAGCGGTTTTCTATCTTTTTTCCATATTATTTCCGTTGCACCAGTTGCTTTGCAGTGAAGAGCAATACGCTGACCTGACATGTGAATACTCTCCTGTGGTGGTTTGACTACAAAATTCAAGGGAGTTATTACCGTTATCTGAGCATGCGTTGATACTGTACCGAGGGTATTCACCGCCTGACAGATGTAATCACCACCTTCGTCCATTCTAATACTTGATATTTTCAGGCTTCCTCCATTAATTGTGGCGGGAAGTGCTCCAATGGCCTTGGACCATAATACTTTGGGTGTTGGCAGACCAGAGGCTCGACATGTGAGGGTGACGTTGGTCCCTTGTTCAACTATGATGGACCTTGGCTTGTGAACGAAATGTGGTGGCACTGAAAAGTAGAATAGGCTGTTTAGAAATGTCAATGGGTTTGTTGTGTTTATACTTTAAATAGGAGAACAAACGAGTCCATGTCGACCGTTATGCTTTGCGAGAGTATAGCTATCGTTACATATCTTCTTGGAATACTAAAAACAATACTAAATTATATCCGTATTGTTTATACGCTTTCAAGCTTGAGTCGCGTAAAGCATAACGGTGGTCAGAGAGACTTTAGCAAACAGTTCAGTTTTGTTCGCTGCTTGCTTGTGGTAATATCTTTTGTGAACTCACCTTGCACGGCAAGAGTAGTCCATTCCTGTATCACCCCCAGAATGCTACTTGCCAAACAACCGTACTCCCCCTGATCGCCTGACGTCACATATTTGATTGACAGTCCTCCACTTGAATGCACCACATGACGTCCTACTGGAAGTGTGGAGTTTCTACGTGACCATGTGACCTTTGGTTTTGGGTTTCCCTTGGCAACACACTTGAACCAAGCAGTATTACTGTTATTGACAACAAGAGGCTTTGGTGGAATCACAATTGTAGGGGCTGAAATGGGTTCTGCTGGATCTCCTTTAGGACCAGATGGACCTCTTGGACCTGGTGGCCCCTGTGGTCCTGGTGGTCCTTGAGGACCCTGATTCCCTTGAGGCCCTGGAGCTCCCTGCTTACCAATTGGTCCATGTTTTCCAATATGGCCATGGTTCCCCATGGGACCTTGTGGTCCTCTTTTACCAGGTGGTCCTCGTGGTCCTTGTCGGCCTCTCCTGCCTCTGCTGCCTCTTGGTCCTCGTAGACACAGTTTGTGGTTCTTGGCGCATACTTCATTCTTGAGCATGTTTAGTAGCTCTTGTCTGATTAGAGGGCGAATGAGAGGAATGTTTCCTGATGATATGTTACTTGATAATGTGTTGATACTCCGAGGTGCTCTTAGAGGTAAATCTGAAAATAAGTGATGAAACGCACGCAGTGTAAGTAAATAATAGACAAGTAGAGTAATACTAGAGTAATATATCCCAGGTTATGTCATAATTGAAAAGGTTGAGGTGGAAAACTCAGTATGGGTTTTAATACTTTTTATCTCGCTGCCAGATATTGTTCTTAGTTGATGCTGAATTTACAAATAGTATTTATCCTGCAGAGAAACCTATTTGATTGGCATTTGCTACTTTTTGTAGTTGAAGAGATAAGGTTATCACCGAATAGTAAGTGTTCATCGGTTAATAGAGAGTGCCTGGTGATTAATACTTTTAATCTGCCTTTTCATGTCACTCAGTAGAGTGAGTGGAGCGAGCGAGTGACCTTTGAGTTAGAATATCAAGAGCAAGACAAGTCCTGCATACAGTTCAGTATAAAATGCCAACTTCATTAAACAATACAACTATGAATGATCACGACATGCAATGCTGTATGTAAATCAGCTTTTTATTATTTAAGGAATATATATATATAAGTAAGATTAGGAAATATAAAAGTCTTAATACTACGAAAATTCTTATTCATGCTTTCGTCACTGCGAAATTAGATCATTGCAATCTTTACTTCATGGCCTGCCTATATATTCGTTACAAAAACTTCACTCGTAAATATATATGAACACATTACTCCAGTTTTAGCCAAACTGCATTGCATGGTTACCAATAGAACAGCGTATTATTTTTAAGATCTTATTATTAACTTTTAAGGAATTGAACCGACTTGCTCCTTGTTACTTAACTGACATTATTGAACATTATAAACCGGCGAGACAACTTCGTTACTCGTCGTTAGTCAACCATTCACTCTCCTAAGCTATGGAATAATCTTCCACTGGAAATTAGGAGTTGCTCCAACGTTGCTGCTTTTAAGTCTAAGTTAAAAACGTATATTTTTAAATTAGCGTACAATTTTTTTTTTTACATTTTGATATTTTTCCATTGCATAATTATCAATTTGTATTTGTATATTCATATCTTTCTATTTTATATTTTTTTAACTATTATCACTGTTATTGGAAAATGTATTGTAAAGCGCTTAGGGCAGTTTCATGAATAAGCGCTATATAAATCAGATATTATTAATAAAGGCGTATGGCCTTTTAAGTCAATTAATCCGAATTTTGTTGAAATTTTATTGATAATCAATTAGCTTTGTTCTGAAATACAAGAATACGAATAACTAATTTCCTTCCTTTGTCATTCCTTCATAAAGTATAATCGAATTCTTGTTGTGCCTACCTTCAGAGTGTAAATCGTTCCTTGGTTCTCTGTTGTGTTCAGGTTTTATAATCGAGTGTAACTCTTTCTTGGGAAGTATTCCTTTGTTTATCTTCTCGTGACTGGTAGCAGCTTGGTTGCCGTTTGTGTGGAGTTGTTCGTGTACATAGAGCCTGTACTCCACATGTATTACAGCGACTAAACACACCAGCGATACAACCAAACCTACACTAGACAACACATTACTGTTATGTGTCTTCATTGCCTTGTTATAAACACCGCAGTAGTCTTGAATGGAGGCTGGTTCACGTGGATAAAGTTGTGATTACGTCTTGAGACATAAGAAAGAGGCAGGAAGTTATATTTGATGCATGATTGTCAGTGCGGATTGTGGTGAAATCCAAGAACGCTCGAATAACAGGAAGTATCATATAACGTTGTGATTATCTGTTAGGAAGAACGGAGAAATAGTGAGTAAATATGTTAAGGAAAAAGTACATCATCGATTGATAGAATACTAGAACGAACTCAAATGAAAGCATCATAATCAAGCAGTTAACAACACTGATACGTTGTGTTATTTAGTGAAGGGCAGTGAAAATGTTATACTTCCTGTGCTTTGGGCGCGCAGTTGGATATAATTACTGATGTGTGGATTTTGCATAGCTTGTCGAGTTGTAGTTCTATCGTTGCTGGCTTGGCAGTCGTTTAGATGGATTGGGATCTGAAATGTATGTCTAAAAAATCTGCTCATAAATGCATTCGCCATTAGCTCTTTTCACTCACTGGCTAAAGCTCAACTATGATTTCCTTTTAAAGTGGTAATGAAGTGGTATTAAAATAAAGTGGTATTAATGTTGAAAAGATTTATTTCCAACCCTCTTGTGGAAGGGTCATGCGAGTGAGAGTTCGAATGCTCTCAGCCAGTCTGCGAATTCGCAAATTAAATGAACAACACACTGATAACATGAACTAGAAAATGCTGCTGAAATAATACCAAATCGAATGTCATTTTCAATTCTGTCATACTTTCGTTCTTTTCCGTTTGTAGAATTAGAGTTCTCAAAGTCGAAATAACGCAGTTCGCTAAAGGAAGTATTTTGTGGGTCCGTTCTTGTCGACTTGTGGAGTCGTGTGCGATTTGAACATTTCAAAGTATATTCGAGAAGTCACAGAATAAAGCATAAATACAGGTTTCTTTTACCAACAATCTTCTCCGTGAGTCGTCCGCAGGGAAAGGGGAAATAAGCCGATTTTTTTTTGCGCATTACTGACGCATATCCCGTTGCATTCTGAACGGAATGTATTCAACTACGCATGTGAACTTGTTTGTCGTCGCTGTTTATCATGTTTTGCACTTCACAAAGAAATAGTTACAGCAATGTTTGAACATATTCATTTTTTTTTGTAAAAAAAATATATCTATCAGAACAATACTGTTAGGAAGAAGATAAACTTTAGGAATTCTGACAACACGGCGCGGCAGACGTGTTTCAAAACTCTTCCCCACATGCAACAACATTAAATACCACACAGAGCCGAACTTAAGTTGTTTGCTATATAGACAGAGACGAGGGTTTGGCAACTGAAGTCATTCCCCGCCTTTATATTGTAAGAGAAGTATCGTCGATCTTTCATTTGCACTGAACACTTCGTAACTGTGTACTAATCATTAAGTTAAATGATATGCATATTAAATGATATGCATATTTAACATGACACTTTGTGTCCTGCTAAGGATAATGTGACTGTCCTGAGAATGAACCAAACTGACGTTTGAATGTTGGAGGACGACTGACTGCAAACCTGGTTTAGCGCAGAAAGAGGTCAAAAGTCTGCACAGCGCTAGCGCATCACTCTCGGTGGGCGGCCGCGCCAATTTCCCGCGCCAATTACCGTAAAATATATTGTTGTTGCAAAATAATTATCGGCTTGTGAATTACAGCCTCAAAAATCAAGAAAATAAGTAAAGCTTTAAAAATTCAAAACTTTTAGTTCGCCATGGGCTGTTTCAGAAATTTCACAAAACAGTTTTGAAGGTGACTGGTGTGTTCAACCAATACACTCGGGTGCAGACGGTTGAATTACCTTGGTTTATGGTTTCCATTCCAGAAAATAAGGAAGGTTAACACCAATATAAAACCACCATGCACGTGTTCAGCCATTTTGAAAATAATAGTTGACGCATGCGCATACATTTGGCTGCTGTGTTGCTCTTCACCGGTATACCGCTCTTCACTTCTAATTTACGGATTAAAACAATCAATGGCGAACGAAAATTAGCTTAATTTATTCGTACTATTTTTGTAAAATAACCCAGACATAAGTTATCCTTTTGTAACCTAAAAACGGTGTTTTCATAAGAATTTTTAACATGAAATTTGGTTGTTGCTTTATAAGAGCAATTAAACTAATTTTCCTTAGCTGTTTTAAATATGCGTGTTGTTTGGTAAAAACTGAGAAGGATAGTTGCGCTGCTAAACCTTTATACAAAGCCAGGGAGATACGGTTTGTAACCTTATTAAGAAATCATATATTCTCAAACAATTATTTTAAAACCTTTCTTTAAATTTTAGATACCTATATCCAAAATAATGATTGCTGGCTTTGCTAGATTATGTTTATCACTTTAATTAATCAGTTTAGTTAGAAATATGTCATTCGATTGCTACAAGTAGAAAAATAAAACACCACAAATTAGTAATAGTTCATGTGTTAGTCACATATGTTTTTTACTCTTGGATGCACACGGTGGTAAATAGGAAGTTTCCTATTCTCACGGACGAGCTGGAACGAGCACTCAATGGAGGCCCATGTAGGGCATTCTATTGTTATTCTAAATAGCCTTTAAGGAATCTCAGTTCCACATGAGCCTCCTTTGAGAGCTCGTTCCAGCTCGTCCGTGACAATACGAAACTTACCAATTACGGTTTGTGATGCTATACAGGCTATACAGCCTGTTCTATTGTTTTCTCACTCAGTCCCATAACATTTGAATTTTCCCAATGTGTGATAACCACGTTCTCGATCGTCTTCAGTATCGCCCAACCTCAACTGAGAGACAGGTAGAGTGGATGGACTTGTCAGTCAGTAGACCGCTGTCACTGTGCCACTCCCTATGAGTACCGATATCGTTACAATTACATTTTCCTCCCCGCTGACACGTGTTCGTCGTACCGCAGGCGCACTTGCCACTTCCAGGTGTGGCCCCACCCCATTAATTCTGTTTTACATTGTCACTTGACACCCACCATGCATAGCCACCGATAAAACTAACATCTCCCTGACACCTCTGACGGATGTCACACAAAATCTGTCAGCAAATTTTGGTTCAATATTTAAAAGAATGCCCTAAATAAGTTCTTAAGAAGAGTATTCATCGTATGTGCGTATATAATAGTAACTATCAGCGGTAACAACGACGATGCAAGCAGATTCTTTACATGTAGACATTGCCGGTCACAGAACTGAATTTTGTGGTCCACGAAAATACTTGTTTCGCGCAAAGCATCACGGGGCGTGCTAAAGGGACTTTAATGGTTGGGTCTAATTTTGTTTCATTTATAATTGCTAAAATATCGATTCTTTTGGAATTACCCATGAAGACTCTAAGTTCATCTATGTGGGCAAGTAAGCTGTTAATATTTAGGCATGCCATGACAAATCCACGGCCAAAATTAATATTTACAGGACTTACTGACTCACCATTGTGCGTAGGTTTATAGGTAATATCAGGTTTTGACCTAACGTATCTGTCAGACTCCCAGGCGGCAAAACCCTAATCCCCCCTGATATGGTGGTATAATTTTCAGCTAGAAGAGTAGTATATACCAAATCGACACGATAACATAGTGCCTACAGCTTCTTCAAGAAGCAGTAGATACAAAAACCGGATCGATTTTTTCATTTCATTGGCACTTTAATCACTAGCGATTTGACGCAAACATTGGTCACTTTCGTTACGGGCGAGTGAGCACATGTCATGTGTTAATTGATCTGCTGTCAATCAAACAGAACCTTATACTTCCGGTTGGGAAAATATTTCCCCCCATCTTTTCAATTTTGAAGGTATCCGGTAACCTTAAAAAAAGGAAATTTGGGCTATCCCTTCATGTAGGACGACACGAATTGCTACCTAATTGTATTCTATTGTATTGTATTGTGTTGCGTTCTATTGTTGTATTGAATTGTATTGTGTTGTATTCTATTGTATTTTTGGTAAAAATTCGTGTCGCCCTACATAAAGGGATTGCCGAAATTTGAGATCTTCGTATCACTGTATCTTGGTATCACCGTATCATTGTATCTTGTAACACCATATACCAAGCCCTGCCGCAAAACGCGGGAAATAAAAAAGATAGTGACATTTGCTTGTAAAATAAATAAAGTATTCCTTACATCATTTTACTAATTCAACGTTAAAGGAACAGTGCCACGGTAATGCGCACGCGTAACACGTGATCGTTAATAATGTCAAAGTCAATGGAAAATCACGCTGTTAATGTCACGTCAAAACTCAACTGATCTGGAACGACCTTTTAAATTTTCGCTAGCACGAAATCTAGGGGCTCCGTTCGGCCCGCGAATAGAGGCGGCTGTTTTCGCAGGCTAGAAATCTAGAGTTAGTTTTGTGATTTGCATCAGTTGAGAAGTTCAGGATTTAGAATCGTATAAACTCCCCACTGGACAATGACATAAGTGCATCGAAGATCTACATGTATGGTATTCGGGATAATAGTTTAGGAAATCCACTCGGCAATGCCGACTCATAAACAAACAACACCTTCTGTGCAGTTTCGCGAAGCGAAACTATGGGGAAACTTACGTTCTAACTTCATAGCTTTGGGGCTTTGTGATTTTAGGATGAGTTGTTGTACAAATATAAGAGCACTTCCACTACAAAATCGGGGAAGAAGAGAGTTCGATTTTGAGCTTGAACTGTACCGAGCGAAGGACGTGTCGACACTTCAATAAATACACGCGAATCCTAGTACATTCATCATCTTACAAGCAGAGTAAATGTCTCCCCTACATTCTCGCTGTTTCCAAGTTTCCTATAGGCCGTTCATTGCCTACCCAACCAAAATTCAAACATTTCCGCATGCGCACTAAGCATGACATTGTTCCTTTAAGATTAAACAAAATTCTATGTACCTGGGCGCATTTGAAAAGCAATCTTCGTAAATTATCTATATCGAAACGATTGATTGATTGTGAGATGTGTGATTAAAATCTACAAGCATATAAAAGAAGATCAATAAGTAATAGTTCATGTCCTAATAACATATGTTATTTGATAAGGCTTTATCGCTAGTTTTATCGTTGTCTTACATAGATCCGTGGCATTTGAATTTACCCAGCGTATGATAACCACGTTCATGACTTTCACCAGTATCTCCAAACCTCAACTGAGAGACAGGTAGAGTGGACTTGTCAGTCAGTAGACCACTATCACTGTACCACGTCCTCTCACTACTGCGATAATTGCAATTACATTTTTGTCCCTTATGACATGTGTTCGTCATACCGCAGGCGCACTTGCCACTTCCAGGTGTGGCCCCACCCCAGTAATTCTGTTTTACATTGTCACGTGATACCCACCATCCAGAGTGACCGATAAATTCAACATCTCCCTGACATTCAAACTTAACAAACTGCTCACAGTTTGTGGATTCTCGAGTCAGTGCTGCCAACTGTGCCATCGTTGTACCAGTGTAGCGAACATCTTTACTGTACGAACCCGCTGGTTCAAAACCATCTACAAGAGATCTAGCTTCGCTGTCATGACCAATCACAGTCACCCCCACCCCTCCCCTGTCAGACATGTCACAATACACGCTAAACTGTGCCTGCCCTGACAGGCCATCAGGATCGATTACGTAATTACCAGATGGCGTAGAGGGAGAGTTTCTCTTTAGTTCACTACAAGATTTAGGTTGTACGCGTAGTGTTGTCGTGGCTTTTATGGATCGAGGAAAGTTAATTGCAGTACAAGAATAGACTCCCGCATCTGGTGAAGTATTACTTGGTATCACAAGAGTTCCATTTGATAAAACATTTACATTTACTGGTAGTGGTTTACTATCTTTTTGCCATATTATTTCCGTTGCACCAGTTGCCTTACAATGAAGAGCAATACGCTGACCTGGCTTGTGAATAATCTCTATTGGTGGTTTAACGACAAATTTCAAGGGAGTTATTACCGTTATCTGAACACGAGATGTTACTTTACCGAGGAGATTTACCGCATCACAGAAGTAATCACCGCCTTCGTCCATTCGTATTCTTGTTATCATCAAGCTACCTGCTTTAATATTGGTTCTTAATGTTGGTAGTTCCCCAAAGCCCTTGGACCATTTTATAATGGGGCTTGGCAGACCAGAGGCTTGACACGTGAGGGTGACGTTGGTCCCTTGTTCAACTATGATGGACCTTGGTTTGTGAGCGAAACGTGGTGGCACTGAAAAGTAGAATAGTCTGTTTAGAAATGCCAATGGGTTTGTTGTGTTTATACTTTAAATAGGAGAACATTTTTTAGAGACCCTATATGTCCACCGTTATGCTTTACGAGAGTGTAGCTATCGTTACATATCTTCTTGGAATACTAAAAACAATACTAAATTATATCCGTATTGTTTTACGCTTTCAAGCTCGGAATTTCTTGTCATACGAAATTTGCTTGCGTCGCGTAAAGCATAACGGTCGTCAGAGAGACTTTAACAAACAGTTCAGTTTTGTTCGCTGCTTGCTTGTGGTAAATATATTTTGTGAACTTACCTTGCACGGCAAGAGTAGTCCATTCCTGTACTACCCCCAGAATGCTACTTGCCAAACAACCATACTCGCCCTCATCGCTTGACGTCACATATTTGATTGACAGTCCTCCACTTGAATCCACCACGTGACGTCCTATTGGTAGTGTGGAGTTTCTACGTGACCATGTGACCTTTGGTTTTGGGTTTCCCTTGGCAACACACTTGAACCAAGCAGTATTACTGTTATTGACAACAAGAGGTTTTGGTGGAACCACAATTGTAGGGGCTGAAATGGGTTCTGCTGGATCTCCTTTAGGACCAGATGGACCTCTTGGACCTGGTGGCCCCTGTGGTCCTGGTGGTCCTTTAGGACCATGATTCCCTTGAGTCCCTGGAGGCCCCTGCTTGCCAATTGGACCATGTTTTCCAATAGGGCTATGGTTCCCCATGCGACCTTGTGGTCCTCTTTTACCAGGTGGTCCTCGTGGTCCTTGTCGTCCTCTCCTGCCCCTGCTGCCTCTTGGTCCTCGTAAACACAGTTTGTGGTTCTTGGCGCATACTTCATTCTTGAGAATGTTTAGTAGCTCTTGTCTGATTAGAGGGCGAATGAGAGGAATGTTGCGTGATGATATGTTACTTGATAATGTGTTGATACTCCGAGGTGCTCTCAGAGGTAAACCTGGAAATAAGTGATGAAACGCATGCAGTGTAAGTAAATAATAGACAAGTATTGTAATACTAGAGTAATATATCCCAGGTTATGTCATAGATGAAAAGGTTGAGGTGGAAAATTCAGTATGATTTTTAATACTTTTTATTTCGATGCCAGATATTGTTCTTAGTTTATGCCGAATTTACAAATAGTATTTATCCTGCAGAGAAAACTATTTGATTGGCATTTGCTACTTTTTGTAGTTGAAGAGATAAGGTTATCACCGAATAGTAAGTGTTTATAATAATAATATAATGGCCATATTTATACCACAGTCTCATGGCGCATTACAATTACACTAACCGACATCCTGTCAGTTAATAAGTTACAGTTCATAGACAGTGCCTGGTGATTAATACTTTTAATCTGCCTTTTCATGTCTCTCAGTTAAGTGGAGTGAGTGACCTTTGAGTTAGAATATCAAGAGCAAGACAAGTTCTGCATACAGTTCAGTATAAAATGCCAACTTCATTATACAATACAATGAGTAGTTTCAATAAAGGCGTATGGCCTTTAAGCTGGTGGGGGCCTGCTTTTGCTCTTCACACACTCCCACTACATTAACTGTTGGACACGCTACCCTCGACTCACGGTTGATTTTTACGGAGGGAGAAAACCGGAGAACCCGGAGAAAAACCCTCGAATGCAGTTAAGGAATCAACAACAAACATAACTCACATACGGTGCCCGAGCCGGGAATCGAAGATGAGAGGCGAGTGTTTTACCATTGCGCCAACCTGCATTCCCTTACAAGAATACGAATAACTAATTTCCTTCCGTTGTCATTCCTTCATAAAGTATTATCGAATTGTTGTTGTGCCTACCTTCAGAGGGTAAGGTTTCGTCGTCATTCCTTGTTTCTCTGTTGTGTTCAGGTTTTATAATCGAGTGTAACTCTTTCTTGGGAAGTATTCCTTTGTTTACCGTCTCGTGACTGGTAGCAGCTTGGTTGCCATTTGTGTGGAGTTGTTCGTGTACATAGAGCCTGTACTCCACATGTATTACACCGACTAAACACACCAGCGATACAACCAAACCTACACTAGACAACACATTACTGTTATGTGTCTTCATTGCCTTGTTATCAACACCGCAGTAAGTTGTGATTACGTTTGATGTCTTTAGGCGGAAGATAGAGACAGGAAGTACGCGTGATGATTGTGGTGAAATCCAAGAACGCTTGAATAACATGAAGTATCAAATAACGTTGTGATTCTACGGAGAATGCGATGAAAGAGAGACCCGTCATATCTTCATTTGCATGTCAGTGAACACCGCAATAGTCTTGAATAGAGGCTAGTTTACGATAGAGATGTGGTTGTGTTTTATGTATTCGGCATAATATAGAGCAGAATAAATATATAGGAGGTATGTCTAATAACAGAGTGAGCGAGAGAATACTCGAAGATTACGTTGTTATGAGAAGAAGCTTATGAAAAATGAATTATATCGTAAAAAAACATTGGGATTGAAAGAGTGTGTGTAAAACTAGTAAGGGAAACGAAAGACGACATTAGGTTACATGAAACAATAGTATTTTAAGTATATTGTGCTTGTCTTATTAATTAACAAGAGCCCATCTGGGCTTTCACTCGGGCCACTTGAGATTGAAGATGAAATACACTTTCATTTGAAATCCTTTTAGTAATAACCGAAGGAAATAATTATTAGCTGAATTTAGCAGTCTTTAGGAGTGGCCAGTAGCGCGGTGACATTCATTCTCTGCTCCCCTAGTATATATATGTAATTTAATATTTTTGTTTTTCTCGTGTATGTAAATTAAGGAAGTTGACCTCTACTTATTCATGTAACGCACGCTTACAATTTAGTCTGCTGTTCTCCAGGTTCAGAGTACTAATAGATGAGTGTCTCAAATGTATGTTTATATTTTTCCCATATTATAAGTTGTATCCTGTCCACCTATGATGGAGCTATCGCTATATTTCTCTACTGTTCATTCTACCCTGCGGCTCTTTATCGCAGCTCGCGTCCATATTGGTATTTATTAATGTATTAATTAATTTAAATGCCTTTTGGTTATCTATATTTAAAAGCTTTTACCCTCCTTCCCAAAACTGCAGTCTGCTCATTATATTACAGAACTACAAAGGGAACTGTTGGAAGCCTTTAATTTCTCGAACCAAAACCTCGGCCGTGAGAGGATTCTTGTTTAAGTTTACCTTGAGAGTTGAATATTGCTTCGCTTATCATAAATTATTCTGTGCTGGGTGTTTATTTCTCCGGGGTATTTCTGGCTTCGTTTTGGCGAGCGACAGCCAAAAACACGCTCAAAATTATTTTAGTGTTGTCCTACAGATCACGGTGTTTGCGCTGGTATGTATTATGACCGAGAGTAAAATGAAATGTGGTATAACACCTACGAAACGTACCTCAAACAAGAATACCGTCCGATGGCAAAATCTATCAGCGCCACGAGGTCAACAAATCGACAAAGAAATGCAGATATAAACACGCAATGATTTCAACCTCACCGTACCTTAATTCATGACCTGACAAGACACTGTTCAGTTTCACTTTCCCTCTCAGCTTTGCTCTTGAGTTGAAGTTGAGTTTGGCTTTGTTAAAGACGTCTTATTCAGTTGTATGGTATAATTTGTGCAGTATATTTGAGTATACCAATCCACAGAGATTCAAATAACAAAGCCGTGGCGAAAGAGAAGCTTAAACGAGAAATATTTTGTCCTCCTAGAAAAACACAACATCTCGCCATTTCTATCGAAGAAGCCTTTGGTTTCAGCAGCAAAGCAACACGCTAAATTCCAATTCGATATGTGTGGATTAGCCGGATCCTGGCTTTGAGTTTGAGTTTGATCATGCAGCCCATTCAGGTCGTCGCGTTGCATATAAAATCACTGGCCATCTGGGTAAAAAACGCGGTCCTTCGGCTCCGACAAGAGCGCCAGTTGAAATATCCTGAGCCTGTTGGAAGGCTTTCGCACGGTGAAGTTAAATAAAACATTAAACTGCTTACATTTGAGAGAAATTTCCTCGCGGGTCGACCATCTTGATTTACTGTATTAAATTATGTAAATAAATTAACCTGGACAGTGTTATGTGACCAGCACAGTGCAAGCTGATTGGTGGTGAACCTGAAATTTAATACATGGGAACAAAGAAAAAAATAACCGCATGGGTCAAAAGTCAAAATTTTGTTGCATGAAAGAAAAAAAAGAATTTTAAGACTGGGTGCTGCCACAGGCAGCCCAAGTAACAAGAGCCCATCTGGGCTTTCACTCGGGCCAAATGAGATTGAAGATGAAATACACTTTCATTCGAAAGCCTCCTAGTAATAACCAAAGGGAATAATTATTAGCTGAATTTAGCAGTCTTTAGGAGTGGCCGGTAGCGCGGTGACTTTCATTCTCTGCTACCCTAGGATATATGTAATTTAATATTTTCGTTTTTCTCGTATGTAAAGTAAAGAAGTTGACCTTTTAATTTAAACACTACTTATTCATGTAACACACGTGTACAATTTAGTCTGCTGTTCTGTTATACTGCAGGTTTCGAGTACTAATACATGATTGTCTCAAGTGTATGTTTATATTTGTACCATATTATAAGTTGTATCCTGTCCATCCTGTGATGGAGCTATCAGTGTCAATTTGTGTGCCTCTGTGTAACGTTATCTGCTGTTGTTGCTAAACATGATGAGCCATTATTGACCATATTGGTATTTGTTGGATTAAAGATTATTAACTGAAATGCTTTACCCTCATTCCCAAAACTTCAGTCTGCTCATTATATTAAAGAACTATAGAGGGAATTGTTAGAAGCCTTTAATTTCTCGAACCAAAACCTCGGCCGTGAGAGGTTTCTTGTTTAAGTTTACCTTGAGAGTTGAATATTGCTTGGTTCATCATAAATTATTCTGTGCTGAGTGTGTATTTGTACGTGGCTTCGTGTTGGCGAGTGACAGTGTTGCTCTCACAGTTCAGGAGTTCAGATGTCTTCAGGCTTCGATAGAGGAGAGTAACCCATAACTGCTCAACCACAGTATATATATTTGCTAGTAAATCGCTATATTTCGCTATATTTCGCTATAAATCAGCTATTCAGTATACCTGTATAACGTACACAGAGAGATCGTACGAGATCGGTAAACCAGCCAAAAATGCGGTTAAATTATTTTAGTGTTGGCCTACCGATCACGGTGTTTGCGCTGGTATGTATTATGACCGAGAGTAAAATGAAATGTGGCATAAAACCTACGAAACGTACCTCAAACAAGCTGATACTTTTCTGTGTCCGCAGAAGATGGCGACTGGACTGGAAATAAATCTATTAGCGCCAACAATTAATGCATAATTTAACGCATGCGCAGAAATATCGCTGCATGAAACAAAAAAGATAACGGCCTGCAGATTTAGACTCGTGCCTGCCACAGGCAGCCCGAGTAATAAGCAGATGTTCGCATCAGTTTGTATGAGAGGTCAGTGTCAAGGCACAGCAGCTTAAATTGCCATCATACCGTTATTTCCTTCCTTGATGGATGTTATATTTGGAACCTTGTTGAAAGCAGATCACTGGAAAATGAAACATGTACAGAACTATGTAAAAAGACTGTCAAATGCTGACGTTTTGTAAACACTTTACAGACTTTGTAAAATGTGTTCAAAATGTCTGTGAATGTAAATTTGAAAATGTAAAAAAAAACGTTTCTAAATTTCTACATGTGCATACATTTTGTAAACATTTTACAGACTGTTTGACGTAGTTGTTCAAAGTCTGTCAATGGTTCGATTATTCCAGTGATATGTATTACAACTCTGGTATTTTTTGCTAATTAGTTTTTGTTCTTTTTCAGACTGCAATGCTTCTTGAAACTGTACGTAGAAAAAAGTTTGATACGGTGAGTAGATGGCAAAACCAACAGAAAACAATGGAAGGCACAACCATAACAAGATTAAATTTGTGCAAAGAAAACTAGATTGGCGTGAGCATAATCAGATAATGATTTTGATCCCATACACACATAATCGGTTTTACTTGGTCTTGTTCCAGTATTAATTTCATGGTGTTATTCGGTACTTATTGACTGAGGGAGGGCCGGACGGGATATTATTTGACTCGACGTCATAACCTACGGACCGAGCACAGCATATACAAATTGACCGAGAGCCAAATATTTTCCCGCTCGACCCGACCTTATAAAGTCAAAAGTGTTTATCATGTGACCACTTTCAAATGGCCAATCAACAAGCAAATAATTCGAGCAAAGCCGACGGCTATAGTTCCGGCCTACCCTCGTTGAATACATACGGTCGCCATCACGTGACTTTTGTAAAAGGTTTCGCAAGGAAAGCGCGCGGGGAGCCGTATGGGAAATATGATTATTTCATAATTAGACCCGCAGCCCGAATGGGCTACAAGTCAATCGCCGAATGGGCTATTTAACTCGTAGCCCATGAGGGCGAGAGGTCTAATTGTTTTAGTATAAACTAACTAGTCGGACAGTAGAAAAAAATAGAAAGAAACAAATTGAAGTTGATTTTTTCATTATTATTTCGTGAAAATGCGTGCAGTTTTTCTCTACCATGGGCTATCACTAATAGACCTATAGTAGCGTAGCCAATCAGAACGCAGGATTTGTAATAGTCCACTAGTTGGTTTATACTAATAACAATTAGACTATGAGCTCGAAGTTTCTATCGGCTGATAGAAACTTGAAACCTGAATTTTAACGAGATCTGAAACAACCATAGGGGATGATCAAAGTCAGTTAACGGGACTCGAACACTCCTTGCCACCCGACTCCTCACCGAGTTAACTATCAACCATAGAAACTGAGAGCTAGTAGTCTAATTGTTGTAGTAGAAATCAACTAGTTGTTAAATCTCAACGTTGAATTTCAAACTGAAACACAAAAACTTCTTTGTAATTTGACGACTTGGTGTTTGAAAACCGTCTTTCTAGTTAATTATCTATCACAGAATAGATCTAGTGAGTAGCTTAGCCAATCAGATTGCATAGCGTGTCAAGAGCACCAGTTGGTTTCTGCTAGAACCGATTATTATCCATTTTAGCCACTATTGATTCTGGTTGGCTTAGAGTTGTGTGCGAATGCATGCGTATCTAATCATGGCGGACGAGTCACTCACCATCTGATGTGTTGTTGGCGGTCGTGACTGTAAGGCAGCGCATTTTTGTATGTAGAATTTCTCGAAGTTACAAAATGAGTAAAACTATTTTTTTTATTGCCCAAATCTGTTTTTAGAACGAATTGTGAACTAACCAGTTTAACGGCCTCCCACGGCTGGTAAGGTCAAGATGGCGCTGACTCCACCACGACACACGATGCTCACTAAAGCACGAATGGTAAGCAAAACAAGAACATCCTTTCATAACAAAACCCAGATTTCTCGCTTTCTGATTGGCTCCTGGTCAGATCAGTAAAGTACTAACGGTGACAGTGACGTCATGTGTAGTGACGTCACCTTACACTCTATTATTTAAATTGAGTATGAGACAATAAGACCAGCGAAGTCATGACATAAATTACTCAAGGAGAATGCTGCTCTCGGTACATGATAACATTTCTCTTACGAATTAGGTATAAAGTGTTTATAAACTATGCATATTTGTGCTAACTATGTTTAGCCTCTTTTGTTATCCTTTTTAAAATTTTATTTTACTTATTTAATTGTCAGTTTATTTATTTTCTCAGTTTTGTTTTTACTTAAATATGAGGGCCATTATACAAACTACCTGGTCTATATACAGGTCAAAAAGGGTACAATATTCGCCTACCAGGATCTTCTACAGTAACTCTTCAGTATGAATACAAATTTTAAACATCTGCTTTATTAAATTTTCTCTTTAATTTTGTCCAGTTAAATGTGATCATTTGTAGGTGTTACGTAAAGATAACCTTCTTAACTAAGTAAATAAAGTTTCATTTCTTTTCTTAATAAGGTGGTTTTCTATATTTTTTGAACTTTCGAACAATAATGTGGAACTCGTGACTCGTGACAATAATGTGGAAGAGATATGCAGTTTCGCATTTATGAATAACACGAAATTGAAAAGTAAAGTTTAGCGTCTGTGATTTGTGCATTTTAACGTAGGGTTAATCGTTCCAAAAAAAAAAAAGTTCAATAGTGTTATTCACTTGTTTTTTTATTGCTCAGAAACAGGTCCACTTCTTACCCAACATAAACGAAACATCAACCGAAACTATTGTAAGACAAAATTTCTTTATACTTTTCACTGCACTGTCAAATGTTTTTTACACTTGAGAGTTCAGGTCAGTTCATCTCAACAACACTTCTACTGTCACTCTTAAGAGAAGAAAGTCGCTAGCTCTTGTACCACGAATGTGAACCCTATAAAAATGAGATTTATACATGTTCACTTGAGCGTTACAGTGGCTTTCCTAGCGTACACTGGAAAAATCGAACCATTTACAGACCATTTTTAGATACTCTGTAAAAGGACTGTAAAATGTTTGTAAAATGTGAGCATTGTAGACATTTAACAGAATATTTGCCAAATGTCTGTGAATGTACAAATTTAATTTCTCTAAATTTACTACTCTGTTATATGTTTGTAAAAAACATTGTACATACTGTTTACATACTTTGTACAACTTTTTACATACTTTACATACTTTTTACACACTTTTTACATACTTTGTACATACGTTGACAGACCTTTTACATACTGTGTACATACTTTGTACATACTTTGTACATACTTTGTACATACCTTTTACATACCTTTTACATACTTTGTACATACTTTGTACATACTTTGTACATACTTTGTACATACTTTGTACATACTTTTTACAGACCTTTTACAAACTTTTTATATACTTTATACATACTTTGTACATACTTTTTATGTATAGTTTAATAAACGAGTAGCAGTGCTTATCAGATCTACAAACAGGAGGGCGCAGCCTGAGTTTTTGTAGATGTGATAAAGCACTGCTGCGAGGTTTTTAAACGGCTTCAAAACGTCGATGTATAGAGTCACGTAATTCGGTTATTTTGGTGATACGACCGATTTCGCCGGAGAAAATCCAAGTTAAAGTTTATGTAATTCAGGATGAAATCTCTATCACATTTCTAGATTCCTTCTCGCTCAGTGATTTCCTTTGTTTTTGCCGTGATACCTATATAGGAGATATGGACGCTCCTGGTTATAGGCCCCTGCCATGCCGAACCAGTCCCAGATTTAATTGGCTTCATGTCTCAACTAATAAAATTCTTTAACTCGTGTGATTTTTCTCTTAACCCTCGGTCTTTTCTGTGATGTGTCGAGTTTCTATACAAAAACCGTTTACGGCTGCTCCCGCGATTTCTACCGCTGACTGGACATGCGCAGCAGTTTACAGACCTGTCGACTCATTCAAGGTGTGGCATTTCTTACCCAGGGCACTCGGCCACAAACAGCAGCCTCTCAAGGTCGCCCCAGCTCCGCCACGACTGTAAAGAAGACCAGGCCCCACAGTGCGTCATCCCAGACCAAGGAATCGTCACTGAAGGCTCTGTGTTGGAAACCATCCACAGCTTACAGCTCCACATCCCTAATACCTGCACGTGAGTTGTTTGTCGTGGTCCACAAGTGTGTCCAACATGCGCAGTAGCTTTGCGCATTGCAAAACAAGGGAATCACCTTAGGTGCAGGGCTTTTCAGATTCACGCCAACTGTCATGTGTCTTTCCTAATTTTCAACATAGCCCTAGTCTGCAATGCAGGCGGTTTCCCCATCAGCCCTCCTCTTTTTCATTATCCTCCTTTCACCACCCCCCCCCCCTTTCTTTTTTGTCCTCGCCCCATTCTTCCATCGTCCAAATACGGAGTATATGAAATATGGAGGTTCCCTAATAGAACGCCTGCATTGCTAACATAGCCCAGAAATTGCTGATTCAAAAATCGGTTAACTCTGAGTATCTTTCGATCTTCATTGATCAGTATTCTTTTTAACCTTCCACAGCTTGGAACCAGTGTAGTAATATTAATGTTAACACCTATGTGTTTTAGCACCGTCTTCCAAGAATAACATCGTCAAGGACAAGAAACCTGGCGCCGTTAGAACGACTCAACAGGCTTTCTATACTGAATTCAAAAACGAAACAGGTAAGCGATTAAAATAAATGTCAGTATTTTACCTGTAAAGGAACGGAACAATATGAGAACGTTTACCGTAACAGTTACTTGTTTTTTATCAGTTAATAAGAGAAAATTAAATATACCAAAAGAGCAGGCATTTTAAATTTATAATCATACTTTTAGTATGATTCTTCAAGTAGTAATTCGCGTAATAACTATAGCAAAATGTTTTGTTCTGCGGCATTGAGCCTCCCTCACATAGGATTCTCGTGTGTTGTAGAATATAGATACACTGGGCGATAGGGATAACTATTCTGAAATAAAGTTTGTCGAAAAAGCTTGATTCATTCCCTTTCAATGAGGAAATCCTTTTCCAAACAATAGGAATTGCCGAACACAAAAGCTACGAAACTGGCACATTTGATAAGGTTCCTCACATACGTTTTCCTTTATAAACGACATATAGAACCACCATGTAAATCATTTCATCAAACTTTAATAAAATTATAGAAAATGATACTTCTCTCTTACTGTTTAGACGATTTGTATGTTTAAACCAATGAAATCAAGAGTTTTAACAATACAACATTAACACTTAACTGCATTCCTTTGCCGTTGGTGCTATCGTTCTTAATGAAACATTACTTAAAAAGATAGGAAATCACTTCTAATGCGGAACTTCTGCATGTGCGAAGTAAATCATATACTACTCGCTATGCAGTCGTGCGTAACTATGACTATATAATAGGCGTAACAACTGAGCTACAAGATAGCCGGTTAAGCTGCTGACGCTGCAGGATAGAGATTAAACCATCGGCATCTGGGCCGCGGGGAGAGCTGGGAAGGTTTTGCATTAGGGAGTTTTATTTGCGTCTTTGCCCCACCCTATCCCTCCCTCGTTCTTTGGCCATGCGTGGCCTTGTGCTTATTTGGCCTGCGGACTCTCATTTCCCATATCTCTATCCTAGTCTGCAGGCCATTGTGAAGCAAGAATGCAGTGGAAATAGAATACTGCTGGAAGAGATAATAAATTCGCTGATTCATGTCCTGTTTGTGGCGTGCCTGACAACTGCTGCACCTTCTCTACATATAGCGTATTTTCAAGTCGACAATAGTCCACTTTCGATATGTGCTTCACTTGTCACGCACTAAGGTTTCAATATGCGGCTCCGAGGTAAATTAAATTATATTTTCGCGCGCGCCTATGAACCTTACAATTTTGAAGAATTGTAAATTTAATTTGAGCGTTCCATAGAGAGAGTTAACCATGTGTTAGACTCATTGCATAAATGGATTCTAATTTAAATAACCATCGTGAAAACGCTTTTGCGAGGCCCTGTTAGGGGTGAATTGTGACAAGTGACACTGCGTTGAAACAGCGATATGAAGGAATTGTCTGAAATTGCGAGAGCGACAGAGAGAAATAAGAAAACAATAAACGAAATTCCGACAGAGACATGCCCACCTTCCGAGACTGCGACACGACTAGTTTTGAAACTCAGACAGCGCACATGCATACCACACCCCCCTCCCCCCCCAAAAAAGTTCCTCTTTTGTGTGGCAACGTGAACACGAGGCTAGAATCTCCATGCAGGACGATACCTCTTTAAATTGGACGCCATTTATGCAATGGGTATTTACATCACTTTGTTTAAGGTGCCGTGTTCACACAGTACCCAACTATTACAACAAAGAAGCCGAGGAAACCCATCACGCATGCGTACATACCAGACAAAGAGGAAGTGGTTACTACGAGAGAGGTAGCTAACTACGTCACAACTATTAATAGAGCAGATTTCGTATGAGTGGGACAAACTACAGGACTGACTACAACACGGTTACCGTACGGCATGCCGTGACATTGAAATGGTTTCCCATTGTTTTTGTCCTGCTGATCCAATCAAATCACTGAATTACGGTACAGCACGGTTATGGACCAGCCGTAGTTTGCCCCACTAATACCAAATCTGCTTTAATTAGTTGCGTGTTTATTACAGCATACATATTCATGTCTTCATTTAAATATGGATAATCATCAGTTACATATTATTACGAATGTAACAAATATGTGAGCACGAATATATAAATTAAAAAAACAGAGGGGAAAAACAAAAATCAGTTACATAAATATGAGAATGTAATAAATTACATATGCAAGTGTTTTGCATCATTGAAAGTCATGTTGCAGGGCACTAAAAGTTAATGCCGTAATGATTCGATGTAGCGCCCGGGGCGCCTATTTAATTTTTGGAGCTGAAGGGGGGCGCTTCTTTTTGTGAACACGTGAGCATCTTGGAAAAACTATACACCAGTACATTATTTATGTTATCATATGTAAACAGTTTTAAGTACTTTTTTGTACTACTTAATCACGGAATGGGGTTGGGGGAGGGGGCGCTTATTAACAAAAACACATCCAAAGGGTGGCCGCTTATTAGAGATGAGGCGTTTATTGGAAGGAGGGCGCTAAATCGAATCATTACGGTATATAAAATATTCACATTTTAATAAAATGGTAGCAATCCTGAAACTTATTTACGAATTTATTTCAAGTTGTTGATTGTCTTACATCCTCCCGTAAACCATTCCGTAACTTTGCCCCGCTATAATTAACGCAAAGCTTTTTTTACCAAAGTTGGTTCGTGGCCATGCTAGGGTTAATAAGCTTTTCCTCTAACATTAAACTTGATTGTTCTGGCTACCACGGGGGATTTTTCAGTTCTATCTTGGATGTGATGAGGCATTTCGTAGTCAAACTGAAGTATTCTAGCGCTGCAACCCCAAAGAAAACTTCTTTTCTACAGCATTTCCTGTAGCGGTATCTTGAGAAAATGACATGTTTTGACGTTTACAGTCAGAGGACTTGATTAAATGACGTCACAAAAATGAACCATTTGTTAACGGTTATTACTGTAATGCACAAGGAAAGACGCCCAAGTTTTAGCCTCCATCTAGTGCTCTTTCCAGCTCGTCCGTGAGAATACGAAATCTGACCCTATACAGAGTTATTTGCAGGATTCGGTGGTAATGTCAAGCAAAAATCAGAAATGGAAAAAATGGAGAAATATTAGGGGGTAAGGTCAGGCAAAGTCAGAAAACAAATGGAAAGAATGTTAGACTGCCGAGTGTGAACACGTAGTTATTGTAACCCAGTGAGTGATATCCAGTGACTGAATGTAGAACTTGCGTTACATGCTTCACTTGTCACGCACAACGGTTTCAATACGAGGCTCCTGGTGAATAATGTTAGAGTGTGAACACGTAGATATTGTAACCCTGTGAGTGATATCCAGTGACTGAATGTAGAACTTGCGTTACATGCTTCACTTGTCACGCACAACGGTTTCAATACGAGGCTCCTGGTGAATAATGTTAGAGTGTGAACACGTAGATATTGTAACCCTGTGAGTGATATCCAGTGACTGAATGTAGAACTTGCGTTACATGCTTCACTTGTCACGCACAAAGGTTTCAATACGAGGCTCCTGGTGAATAATGTTAGAGTGTGAACACGTAGATATTGTAACCCTGTGAGTGATATCCAGTGACTGAATGTAGAACTTGCGTTACATGCTTCACTTGTCACGCACAACGGTTTCAATACGAGGCTCCTGGTGAATAATGTTAGAGTGTGAACACGTAGATATTGTAACCCTGTGAGTGATATCCAGTGACTGAATGTAGAACTTGCGTTACATGCTTCACTTGTCACGCACAACGGTTTCAATACGAGGCTCCTGGTGAATAATGTTAGAGTGTGAACACGTAGATATTGTAACCCTGTGAGTGATATCCAGTGACTGAATGTAGAACTTGCGTTACATGCTTCACTTGTCACGCACAACGGTTTCAATACGAGGATCCTGGTGAATAATGTTAGAGTGTGAACACGTAGATATTGTAACCCTGTGAGTGATATCCAGTGACTGAATGTAGAACTTGCGCCGTTACATGCTTCACTTGTCACGCACAAAGGTTTCAATACGAGGCTCCTGGTGAATAATGTTAGAGTGTGAACACGTAGATATTGTAACCCTGTGAGTGATATCCAGTGACTGAATGTAGAACTTGCGCCGTTACATGCTTCACTTGTCACGCACAAAGGTTTCAATACGAGGCTCCGGGGTAAATTAAATTAATTATTTTCTCAGAGAATACGAGAGAATAGAATAAATTTCAATTGACAAGTGAAGCATATATCGAAAGTGGGCAATTGGAACCTGCAATGAGAGTGAAGGGAGGGGGAGGCAGACTGATGGGGGGAGGAGGCAGTTCCTTGGGGAAGAGGGCCATTGCCCTTGCCTCCTATTTCACCCTCTGGCGATAACCCTGCTATATATAAGTATACATAATCTGGGTTGCCTTTCGAGAGTAATAACATGCTAAAGACTTTGAGTGCTAAAGTGCTAAAGACACTGATTGGCTAATATTAATACTTGACAGATTCAGTAAGGTAGTGATATTTATATGTTCATTTGCAGTGGATGCGTCATTACAGTTTGTCGAAGCTCAAACTAGACTTGAATAACATCGTGGGTACATCCGAGTGTTCACACGCCAAGAGTAAAGTGCAGACGCTGGGACAGTCAGTACCTGCAAGGTAGGAAGCATTGTGATTGGTTGTCGTACTGACATGTCACGCATCACATGTCACGCATCACATGTCACGCATCACTTGTCACGCTTCATGTTTGTACAACACACAAACGTCCGAGTGTTCACACTTCAAGGGTAAAGTACAGACTGGAACATTCAGTACCTGCAAGGTAGGAAGCATTTTGATTGGTTGTCGTACTGACTCGTCACGCATTACATATCACACATCACATCTCACGCTTCACACACGTCAAATATCATACGCAAACATACGCACGTAGAAGAGCATGTTTTTCACCATACCAAGGTAGATTGCGTTGCAGGGCGCGACAGCGTCCTACCCGCTTAACTATATATACTTCCCTGGTGTAAAACATAGATGATAGTTTACCATGGTATGTACTCTGGCTTACCACATTTTCGTAATCGCATGGTCACAATTGTTGTGTATTCAATCCCATCGCCTCCTGAATCCACAACAATTTCAACCATGCAATGACGCAAAACGTGGTAAATATGTTTTTAATGTACCGGTACATTACTGAAACACTGCAAAGAATCGTGTTGCGTGGTCCCGTGAGAGGGGCTGTCACTGGGATTTGGTCCTTCTTGATGGAGACTGATTAGATACTCAAGCTAGTATTTCTGTGTTTGTAAGAGAAATACTTTAACACTAAGAACAACGTGTGTGATTTTTGTATGTACAACATTTCTAAGGTATGCATTTTTTTTAGGGTTTTCGTGATCGCAGTTTATTTCCTTGTAAGCCATAATTTTTTACCGTTTTCATTGAAGTGCGACCCTGGAACTCTCAAGTCGTGTTCTGAAATTGCATTTAACAGACCGTCAATTAAACGCGGAGTCTCGTCTAAAACAAAACTGTCAAAGGTGTACCGCCTAGACTTTATTAAATGGCGGCGGTACTTGTTTGATTGACAGTCGACTAAATGTTATATTCCAAACGAGACTTTGGAACTTTCACAGTCGCACTTCAATAAAAACGGTAATAATGTGTTATTCGTATGTACACGACCAGTGAGATGACTGGTAGCCTGCGACAACAGCCCAATCTTAGCGCTCGCTCCAACGCTGTTTTCGCAGGCTAGGTGACTGGCGGTTTAAAAGTGAGAAAGTCCAGCGATATCTTGGCTGCTGTCACTCAACCCAGCTTGATTCTGAGATGCTGCTCCAGCGACTAAACCATTCAACTGCCGTAAAAATCTACAGTTTGTCTCGTCTCACATTTTTTCCAGTGATTGATGGACGACAAAACTCCATCTGAGGAAAGTCTGGAAGGCAATCTAAGACGGCACTTCTCGATAGTTTAATTTATTTTACCATTCTTTAAGTCGTCATAGATATAAATATGTTTCAGTCATTTAAAAGTAATGGTTAAAGTAGAGATGGCACACCCTCACCATGCCTTATAGGCCGCTTGGCTGAGCCAGACAGTACTGCTCGAAACGAGCCACAGTATTGGCTTACCCAACAATACCAAACACCCTATATAGAGATACAGTATAATGGGTCCAATCAGAATACAGGTCTGGAAATGGCACCGGTGGCTTGGCTTGTTGCCGTGTGTAATTTAGTGTGTGTTGTCAATAGGTACTGCACAATCTTCCCCAGTGTAGAAGTGAAAGGAGTCGTTAAACACCTCCATCTGTTACCGCACGAGCTTCAGGAGTACGAGGAACAGGTACAGAAAGTCATGAGAAGATACGTCAAGAGGATGCAATGGCTTATGAGTGGTAAGAAGAAACACGAACTTTGTGTAGCTGTTATATAGCCACAAAACAAAAATAATGTTATAACTGAATTTCGTGCATCTATAACTGATATTTTGTTGCTTGTGTTTATGTTCAGGTAGCAGACGAGTGTTTGGGACTGTTGTCGAGAAAAAGGTGAGATCTTTCAATTGATACATGACCAATGTTTCGTTGTATTCCTTCCTGCGTTCTTCACTAAACGTGAATTTTTACCTTCATCATTAAAAGGTATAACCACCGTAAGCGGCCAGAAACAGTCGTTCCTTTACTTCGGTAATAAGAGCTTTCGGCATGAAATCTCTTGGTACAAAACATACAGAGAACAGCAAACCCAACAAGTATATTGCGTGACATCATTCGTTGTGTTACGTTACCAGGTTGTAGTCTTGATTGACACGTCCGGTTCCATGGTGTCCAGCATGGAGGAGCTGAAGCGAGAACTGGCTGCTCTCATCTGGGACCAAATAAGGAAGTCTACTACAAAGTGAGTCACGTGCCTATGTATAATAAGAGATTCACAGTTAGATGTCTTGTTTAGAAAGTCTGGGACAAGGGTTAAAACCTGTTGACGTCAGAGGAAACCAAGTTCGAAAAGAAGCCTGGGAGTTCATAAAACGTCAATCACTTGAACAATTTGAGGGAGTATGGGAATAGGACAGCAGATTTAAATTCTGAAATCGTCAAGTGAAGCCCTGGTATCTGTTCTTGCCTGCTTGATTTAAAATGCACAAATGTATAATTTGTGTATCTTTTGTCGATGTATATAAGATGGATAAATTGACTTTCTACTCATGCGCCCTTTCGTTCTAATTACGTAGATTTAAGTCAATTTTTAAAATTAGCTATATGTAACTGAAAGAAAAAAATAAAGCCGTAATGTGACAGCATTATATCGAAATCGTATCAATCCTAAATATGTATTCTGATTTGAAGAGTGGCCTACAGAAGATCTCGTATGAATCGGAAAGAAATACGGAAAGACCATAGCTTTTGTAAAGTTGACGTACTTCACAAAAACAATGGCGACGTCATTTCAAGTTGTAAATGTTACGTATTTACCAATTCCACTGTATCGACCACTTGTGTGACGGACTATTGTACGGCCTCGGCCGTGTCTAGCCACTTGCGTGACGGACTATTGTACGGCCACGGCCGTGTCTAGCCACTTGTGTGACGGACTATTGTACGGCCCCGGCCGTGACTAGCCACTTGTGTGACGGACTATTGTACGGCCTCGGCCGTGTCTAGTCACAATCTGATGTGTCCATTTTTAAAATTTTATTTGGCCTTGCAGTTCCTCAACATTTAATGTGGACGAAAATAAAACAAAAGTCCGATGTCTCACAAATACCACTTCCAAACAGGTTTAACCTGATTCGATTCTCAACGGAAGCTGTCCAATGGAAACCCAGTTTAGTGTCATCTGATGACGAGAGCTGTCAAGATGCAGTTGAATGGGTTTCTGACTTTGAGGCCAATGGCGGAACGTGTACCCTTGATGCGCTACAGAGAGCTTTTGAGGATCCCGAAGTACAAGGAGTGTACTTACTCACGGATGGAAAACCGGTATGTATAGTATAGTGAACAAGAATAGAGCATATTTCGTATGACTATGACTGCGACAAACTACGGCATGTCCGTAACCGTGCTGTACTGTCACTCTGTGATTTGATTGGATCAGGAGGACAAAAACAATGGGAAACCATTTCAACGTCACGGCATGCCGTACGGTAACGGTACTGTAGTCAGTGCTGTAGTTTGTCCCACTCATACAAAATCTGCTCTGTATAAAAATATTCGGTACTGATGACTGAGTGGGAGGACCGGACAGGAAACTATTAGGTTCGAGGTCATGACGTACGGATCGAGAGCCATACAAATTGAGCTCACCAGTTTCCTTTCTGGTCCGACCTAACTCAGTTAATACGTTTTCGTGTCATGTTTCTATATGACCACTTTCAAATTGCAAAACAACAAGCACAAATGAAAACCTAGAGCAGGGACGGTCGGATATTTCCGGTCCGCTTACGTCACATGTAGTCCCATCACGTGACTTTTGAAAGGAAAGTGCGAGCGGGACCAGAAGAGCTTCAAAAGGACGCGAAGAAGTTTGCATTGACAGTACGATACAAGGTATAGAATAGAGCGGTTTAATTGTCCATATAATAAAAAGAACATTACACGGTGGTTTGAATAAATGAAGTTATATTGACGTTATTGTATGTATAATCAATTAGTAGAAACCAAGCAGTGTTCTATTGCGAATCTTGCAATCTGATTTGCTAAGCTACTCACTATCTATTGAGCGATAGACGGTTTCAAACAAAACAACGGCGGCCAATTCGTCAAAATCTTGCTTCACTTTAAGGTTGGACCACAAGTTGTTTTCCACTAAAACAATTAGACTACCCGCTCTGATAGTTGACACGGATCTATGCTCCTCGTCAACTATCAGCCGTTCACCACAAAATTTTGGCGCGTGCTCATTGGCTAAAAGCGATCACGTGACGTGATAGTTATCGTCCGCGGATGCAAACTATCAGGCGATAGTGCCCGCTGAGCACGAAAGGCAATTTTGTGTTGAACAATAACGCAAATAGACTGTGTTTGTCTCGGAACTATCGGCTGATAGTTTTCCTTGGAAATTTGATGTTCTTAAAACTAGCATATAAGCCCTCGAACTTCGTTCTCGGGCTTATATTTGTTTTAAGAACATCAAATTTCCGCGGGCAACTATCAGCCGATAGTTCCTCGACGGACATAGTCTATTTGTATAATAGTGCCTGCTGAGATTTGTGATGAACTGAATTACGACAAGTAGAGTTTGCTTGTCTCGGAACTATTATAGAGCTATCACGTCACGTGATCGCTTTTAGCCAATGAGCGCGCGCCGACATTTTGTGGTGAACTATAATATACAAATAGAGTGCGTTCGTCGAGCAACTATCGGCTGATAGTTGTCCGCGGAAATTTGATGTTCTTAAACAAATATAAGCCCTAAAACGAAGTGCGAGGGCTTATATGCTAGTTTTAAGAACATCAAATTTCCAAGGGAATGTATCGGCATATAGGTCCGAGACAAACACAGTCTATTTGCGTTATTGTTCAACACACAATTGTCTTTCGTGCTCAGGGGGCACTATTATACAAATAGACTGTGTCTGTCGAGGAACTATCGGCTGAAAGTTGCCCGCGGAAATTTGGTGTTCTTAAAACAAATATAAGCCCAAGAACGAAGTTCGAGGGCTTATATGCTAGTTTTAAGAAGATCAAATTTCCAAGAGAAACTATCAGCCGATAGGTCCGAGACAAACACAGTCTATTTGTCGTTATTGTTCATCACAAAATTGTCTTCCGGTCTCAGCGGGCACTATCGCCTGATAGTTTGCCTCCGCGGACGACAAAAAAAGTGATCGCTTTTGTCCAATGAGCGCGCGCCAAAATTAACACCTGATAGTTTGTATCCGCGGACGACAACTATCACGTCACGTGATCGCTTTTGTCCAATGAGCGCACGCCAAAATTAACACCTGATAGTTTGTATCCGCGGACGACAACTATCACGTCACGTGATCGCTTTTAGCCGATTAGCGCTCCCCAACATTTTGTGGTGAACTATAACGCCTGATAGTTTGCCTCCGCAAATTTCCGCAGGCAACTATCAGCCCGGCGATAGTTCCTCGAGGGACACACGCCATTTGTATAATAGAACCTTCGAGCTTGTAGTCTAATTGTTAATTAGAAAGCTTCGAAAGTTAAAATTTGGAATGCAGAAAGCTTCTCCAAGAAGGATTTCTTGAGTAAATGTTTGTCATTTTTGCTTTACCAGGATCACAGTACGACGATGGTTCTTCGGGAGATTGCTAAACTGAACTCGGCACGAAGCGTGAAGATTCACTGCACCTCCTTCAATTGTGATGATAGGTTGGTACATACACCAATGTGCTGCATCACTTCTTCCATCCGATTAAAAATTGTGCTCCTTATGGAATGCGATAAGGATTATTTTATATACCTTCTTTGGTGAACCAATCTACTTTTACTTCTTAAAACAACTTATCACTGCTGTATGCTCACTATAAACTAAAACACAGTCTAAGGATGCATTTTATTAACTATATTCTTGAATAAGAATACACAGAATGAGCACTACACATCGCTTATATGGGGATATTTTAGCCACTGGAATACTAAATATATCCTGAATATCATATGTCAGCATGCGTTTGTAGCTTACAATGCAAAATATTCCCGTACCAGAGACTTCCATCTATTGTTCTGGAATACGGACAACTGAATGCGCCTTAAGTGCGATGGTTGGTGCAGTCGAGGGAGGTGAAGTGCGTCATTATATTCTAACATTAGGGCCATTTACACGAGAGCAAGTTAGTCGAGACTTACCTAAGGTGCGAAGTTAACAAAAATGTGCTATGTATACAAGGGCATCAATTAAAGGAGCTGTCCCACGGTGAAGGCCACGCCTTTATGTCCCGGGCACGAACACAATTATCTTCAGTGATATTCATATAAACTGACGACTCTAGCACACGTGTGGGATGGATGAAATCAAAGTAAATGTGCAAAAATAACTAACAAACTGTGCGTAGAACTAGTCTTCAAGGGAAATATTACATATCCTTTCAATCAAGCATTAAGGGAGGGGAGTTCAACTATTAGAAACCAATTAACAGCCACCAATCAAATATTGATTCCAGACATGCGCAAAACCATGACACAGCGCCTTTAAGCCGTGGCTTGAGTTAGTTGCGAACTTCAGTTGTTGACCCATTCATACAATCGTTCGCGGCTTAGATAAGCCAAGGCTAACTTCATCTCGTACACATGGCCCTAATATATCCAATTGTCCAGGTAATCGTTCTTTGAACGCGTTTAAATTTGGAGCCTGCACTCGGTAGTTGTTGGAAGGCTATTTGTATCAAACTTATCACAATTTTATGTATTTTGACACGTATGACGTAGTTGTTGTGTTGAAGTAATCCCCCTTCTATTTCAATTGCAGCTCAGCTAACAAGTTTCTTCAACTTTTGGCTTCACAAACCGGAGGACGGTAAATGACGACTTGGAATTTAATTATTTCCCTTTTAATTATATTCATTTTTAAATCACTGGTGTTTCCTGCAATTTGATTGGTTAAAAGCAGCAGTGATTTCAGCCTAAATTGCATCATTTTGTGTCTGTTATTGCATCCTTTTGCTGAACCAATCAAAAAGCAGAATTTAAGAAGCCATTTCACAGCGTAGGGATTGCGTGATCGCTAGCGCACGCTCTTAAGATTTTAATTGCCTTCTTCAAACCTCTACTCGCTTGACTTTTCTAGTTTGTTGTTGTAAAAAAATTAATTTATGAACCTTTATCGTTTGTTAAGATTTCAAAATCAATATAATTAAGTGGTAATAGAACTGAGTATAGTGCAATTTTGGTCTGAAATCATACTCTTGATTACAAATTGCACTCCCGCTTCGCGGTATTTCAGACCAAATTGCACTATACTCAGTTCTATTACCATTATAAATAACGCCGCCGATATGTTCTCGATTTCGATATATGGTTTAATGTTAAGCACACAAAGTTCAACCTCAGGGGTAGTTGTAGTAAATTTATCCAGCCCGCACCTAACACTAAATGTACGCATAGATCATTCTCATACATTACTTGCCGCCTAATTTATAGGAATTAAAAACTTGCTGTTCTTTTACAGCGATTACAAAATGTTAGATTCCCTTTCACGTGATAATTTGATTGTACTATATGCACTAAACAAAACAAAAACATAGGAGAGAGGCAAGGTCTCTTGACGTTCTCCACGCATGCTCACTTGTTTCTACTCCTGTTCAGGTTTCACCGTTGTCAAGGAGACTCAGATGGTCACGTGTTTGCTCACAGACTCCTAACAGAAGGTTTCAGGGATGACGAGGTAGATATGCTAATGCTATTCTAGGTGCAACTTTTTCCATGATTAAAATGGATTACAAAAATTAAGTTGCTCAATAAATTTCTCTTAAAAGCAGTATTTTTCATCCAGTATTTTCTGGCTAGATAGCCTGGGAAGACAGCCGACTCTTATCCGCTTCTCGCGAAAGAGACGTCTGGGCAACGAGCCCGGGCAGAAAATTCCATACTGATGACGAAGCAGATAGCCGTTTCACGATGTATAAATTAAGTGTAAGCTCAGAAGCCGAATGCGAACAACAGAGTTATTTCCAAGGTATATAACTACCAAGGCTGCTCGTTTGCTTGGCAGTGGATCACCGTCATGAACAACCATAAAATTGAAGCATATTTAGCTTGTTTCGGTGCTGTTCCTGGTTCCTTTGCGTAGTTCTTTCAGCGGCTAGTATTAGCGAAATGTCGTACTGTCAAAACATTTATAAGTAAGTGATCAAAAAAGAATACTGTAATAGTTGTTTATAAATTCATATAAACCTATATGCACTGAGCTATCACAGAACATAGGGCCACTTTTCAAGCCGGGTCTTTTGCCAGGCAGTGAATCCCGGCTATGAATAAACATTACATGTAAGTGCGCTATGAATCACGAACGTGATGGCCGTTCTTTCATGCACCCAAGCAAACGGGCAGCCTCGGTAGTATACCTTGAAAATAACTGCATTCTGTAGCTAACCTCTTCGGCTACTGATCTGGCTGAAATTATAAACAACTATGTTTTGATAGTCGTAGGACAAAATTATTCGCTTCACCGCTGAAAGAACGAAGCAAATTAGCTACCAACACACGCTTAATAGGCTTGAATTTCATGGTTGTTCATGACGGTGATCCACTGCCAAGCAAACGAGCAGCCACGGTAGTGATATACCTTGAAAAGAACTCTGTTGTTCGCATTCGGCTTCTGAGCTTGCACTTAATTTATGCATCGTGAAACGGCTATCTGCTACGTCATCAGTATGGAATTTTGTGGCTCGTTGCCCAGACGTCTCTTTAACGGGGAGCGATACGAGTCAGCTGTCTTCCCAGGCTACTGGCTAGAGAACTATTTAATTACTGTGAATATCGTGGGCTAAATAGCTGAGTTCCCATTTCGTTATTGCACTCATGACCTTGTACAGTTGTCCAGACGGCTTAGATTGTTAAAACCTGGGAATATACGTGTTTTAATTATGTGATGATGTCATTGTTTGCACGTGACATCACTATGTATCCTATAAAGCTGTTTATTGACCATTTTGTAGACAAACTTTTAGGTCGATACGATGTTTAGCTTACGAGTTACTGATGTTTGAATTGACCTATATCATTATGACGTCAAATCAAAACAATCTATTGTTTAAACGCTAAGTATCACGGTCGTGGAAGGGGGACAAAACAGCAACAACACAAAGGAAATCGCTATCAAATGCATTTTGTAGAACGTAGAATAGCGGTAACAGCCACCAAATATGGTAAATATTGTGGGATAAACATTGATACAGCTGATATCTGGAAACCAGACAATTCGAAGTTAAATTTTCCTCAGCAGAGCAGATTTAGTTCAAAATTCTATTGTTCAAGTCGATTCTGTCCCCCTCATAAACAAGCCGTGACGTCATAATGATATAGGGTAATTGTGTCCCAACAAACCGTCACGTGTTTCAGACTATAAGTAATGAAAATTAACAAATTCATAAATGTCGGAGTGGATTGTATTGAGTGTCGAAAGCAACAAGTGATTGCTTTGGTTGTGCGTTTGCTTAGCTTTTCTTTTATTTGGCTGTCAAAAATGTTTTGTAATTATCAGCCAATCAAATTCTAAACTCAAACCAAACGCAATCACGAAATCAATTTTTTGTTCTTGACGATTGCGTTTACTTTGCCTCGTGATTGGTCCAAGTAAAACCAATCGTGAATTACTTCAGTTCGTGATTGGCTCATTGTGTTTGCACTTGCTACTGTGATTGGCTCTGTAATTACTTTGTTTTTACGATACTCACTCGAAACTCGCTCTATGAATCTTATTGAAACCAAATGACATGGATGAAGTATTCGCTTTATTTAAGACTTTGAAGTTGGTGGTTCACGGCTATCCACCAAGATGGCAGTCCCATACATTTTACAGTTACGACTAATCATATTTTTCTTCACCCATAACTCAGAAATGAAATGCTCTTCTGCTTCAAAGTTTTGCCCAGAGTTTTGATTTCATTTTATTTGGATATAAAACATAATATGTATGACGTCATTGCAAACCAAGAATGAGTGCGTCAGCATTCATTAACTGGTGACGTCATTGTTCTGGTTTTTTTTTACAGCCAATGAGTATGCCCATATTTGAATGTGATGATCTGCGTCGTCTTGCCAGCGAGATTGCCTCGTGTAGAAAGTTCTTGATGCAGGCCACGTCATACAGGTATTGTTTACGTATCGTTAAATCCCAATTGATAGTTTCGATGCCTCATAGTTACTGTAACTACGTCCCACATGCCATCAGATGTTACCAGTCATACAGGTATTGTTTACGTATCATTAAATCCCAATTGATAGTTTCGTCGCCTCATAGTCACTGTAGCTATGTCCCACATGCCATCAGATGTTACCAGTCTTGTTTAAAATTTATATCATTATTAAACTCATGACATGCTAAAAATCTTTCTAGAAATAGCCAATCTGTGTTTATGTTTGTCGGACATGATATATTACTGTGGGGAAATTGCTACGCTCTGATTGGTTCGCTGTTGGTTGAGTCAGAACTATGAATAGCGATGTTACGTGTTTATAAACATTACAATTGTTATGCTAATATGCTAACCTTGATTTCAAAAGGCCGCTTTGTGTCAGGAACCAATAGATCTCTGGTTGGCATATTAATAATATTAGATGAAACATCGCTATAGGATTTCTGCATGATGACATACTATAGCCACTAGAATTCTCTGCGAGGATTTTTTTGGTCAAGAGCTTCAATGAGCCAACCCATTACCTGCTCCATGTAATTTAATACGAGAGTTATCACGTCTTCGTTTCTCTTTTTGTATCGTATGCTTCATGCATACTCTTGTACAATGATTGCATATTGCAATTGGTCTAAAGGTGAGGACACACGCTGCAACATTGCACACACCATTGTCGGCAACTGTTTTGAAAAGGGGTTGACAACATTACCGGAAATTGATTTGAGAAGGCTTGACTCATACTGCAAGATTTCAGCAATATTGCGTGCAACAGGGAACGTGTGACAACCACGTCAGAGTAATTTGGTCAGTGGTGAACAACAGCATGGCATTTCATTGGCTGAAAGCGTCACACTATTGCCAGCAATGCTGCAGGGATGTTCACACGGTGCAATTTGTTGTGCGCAATGTTGCACAAGTCAAACTCGATTGTGCGCAATGTTGCACAAGTCAAACTCGATTATGCGCAATGTTGCACAAGTCAAACTCGATTATGCGCAATGTTGCACAAGTCGAACTCGATTCTGCGCAATGTTGCACAAGTTGAACTCGATTCTACGCGATGTTGTAGAGGTGGACACACGCGTTGCAATTTCACCATTGCCGACAATATTGCACGTGATATTTCAGCGTGTGTCCCTACCGTATTATCGTTTTCGTTGAAGTGCAACCCTGGAAGTTACAAGTCTCACCTGTAAAATTCAATTCAACTGACCGTCAATCAAACGCCCAGCGCCCAGAATTAATTAAGTCTAGACCGCACGCGTTTGAAAGCTTTGTTTGAGACAAGACTCTGCGTATAGTTGATAGTCGGTTCAATAGACCACCTCGAAGTTTTCGACGCTATTTTGAAAGGTATGCAACATTTCCTGGCGTGGTTACTCAGTCCCCATACAAACCTTTGTAATTCGGACACGCTTCGTCAAAGCGCTCTGAAGAAAATTGTAATTAAAGGAAGGTGACCTAATAATTCTACAAGGACCAACAAAGATAAGTTAAGAACAAATATCATTTAGACCCATTCGAAAAATGGCGTCCAGTTTAGCCAACTATTGTTTAGGACTGACTAGTCTCGCTTACACGTTAAAAAGCTTTTGTGTGGACTGACTAGCCTCGTGTTCACGTTACCAGGACAATAGCTTTTAAAATGGACGCCATTTTTCGAATGGGTCTATGTGAATTTGAACCCAGTATGGTGACTTTTCCCAGATGATTTTTGATCGGACTTCTGTTCGGTACTCCGAATACGGTGCAAACTGTTCAAAAACATGGCGTCGTCGTCATAAGCACGTGGTGTCAGAGCAAAATATATATTTTTCTTTCTCTCAAAATTAATTTCAACCACCCTACGTATAATGTTTACTTTAAACTCAATTTTAATATTCAGTTCGCTATTTCAATACATGTGTGATCCGTAATTTCTCTTCATTCACGATTCTTTGCAGAGTTCGATCAAAAATCATCTGGCAAAAGTCATCCTACTGGGTTTAAATTCACAAATGATATTCGTTATTATCGTACCTTTGATTCTGTTGTCGGTTCTTGTAGAATTATTAGGTCAGCTTGCCGTAATTACAATTTTCTTCAGAGCGCTTTGACGAAGCGTGTCCGAATTACAAAGGTTTGTATGGGGACTGAGTAACCACGCCAGGAAATGTTGGATACCTCTCAAAATTGGGTCTATTGAATTTTACAGACGAGACTTAAAATGTCCAGGGTCGCACTTCAACGAAAACGGTACTGATAATAGTATGGCGTTTTCGTCATACACGTGGCCGTTGTTTTGCTAAAAGTCCCGTCATCCTCATCAGGACATATACTGATTGAGTCAAATGTGATCTTCTTCTTGCCTTTCAGAGCACTATTCCCAGACCAGACGAGAGAGGACAAACACACGACATCCAAGTCAGTCGATGGGTTCCAAGGTAATTATAGTTCCTACTTGTATCGTTGAATTTTTCACATGGGCCGTGACTCATGTCATTTGACACAAGATATCAGAATAATTACAGTTTAATGGCGAGGTAACAATACAGACGCTATAATTTCGCGTGTTTCAAAGTTTAAAATGCTGAAATGTCAAACTCTAGATGAAATCTGACTTGTTTTGTTTGATAACTAGCAGAACACCGCCCTTTTCTCTTATTTACGTAAATTGTGATAAGCCGCCGCCTTTTTGCGTGACGCGGCCTCTACAATTTCCCATCCTCGTCGCCAGTTGTAGGATTTCTACCAGGATTAAACACGGACTGAACCTGATTGTAAACACTTTACTGTCCGAGTGTAATACAGCTCTGCATGGCTCCCGATCAGCCCATGCGCTCTCTATCCCATAATATACATTTTACACAGGTAACCCGAAAACACTACACGGCCCATGTAAGATGACGTACATCAAGGTTTTTGCCATGGTAACGTTTAATTATTATCCAATCAAGTAGCACAAAAACATCCTGTTGAAGTCAGAACTGATAAACAGAGTGAAACGCGCGCTGTGATTGGTTGATAGCCATGTGTTACGGGAATCACAGATGACGTCACGTTTTTCACGAAATCATTTCGCAACCACCATGTTTCGCTAACTACAGTATCTAACAAATATATGTCATCTTGCCATGGGTCTGTCCTCTTATACGTCACAACGTGAAGAAGACATCAGTTATGTCACTCGACTACGTCTCGTGTCGTACTTTGTTCTTTTCACGTTGTGACATCATCTATAATTCTTTAAGAGGACAGCCGCATGACAGTGCAATCTATTGATTCATTACCATCAGTAGCCGTTCTCCTTACAACGAATCGTATTTTAGATATGATATTTAGTTATGTCATAGATTTTATCGTAATTAATACCGCCGTCAGTAAATGCAAGGGGCTTCATACACTTCATTCATAAGGGCGTAGTCTCTGTATTTTAACAGTTTAGCCACATGTTCAATGTATGAAAAACAACATCCTTGCCATGCGAACGAGCATACCAACATTGGTGATTCTGTAGAATTTGAGTGTTGTAGCATAAAAGGCTGTAAAGTTACAGAGATCTGAAATTAGAGAGATTAATATGAAAAAAACCATGTAGGCCTTTCCAGCCTGGCTTTCATGTATTTTCTACATTTAAAATGCCAATAACTTGACAGCAATTTGAAACATTGCTTTTAAATTGTGGTCAATTACTAATTTAAGTACGATCTTTCACGTGGTAGCAATAGTTTCTCTGTTCACATTATCTTCCAATTTATGCAAATTAGGTGGCGGCCATTATGAATGAGGTCTATTTGTCTTACCGTTTAAGCTTAAAGGGATACCCGAGTGAAAAACACATTTGGGCTCAAAAGCATCTTTCAGATGTACTTTGTTCAGAAATGTATTACAATTTGATAAAACTTTTTCAGAGTTGAGAATGAGACCCTCAAAGTTGGCCCCGCGAAGACCTGGGCGCCGCCATTTTGTTCACATTAATTCCTGTGACGTTTTTTACGTCACTTTGTCCCACCGGAGTCTTGCGGCTAACTTGTAGCGACTTGTTTTCTTTGTGAATTTTCACACGCTCGGAATTACAGTAGATTTTCATCGATATGGCAGAGCAATTTCGTACTAGAACAAAAATATGATAAAGACGATAATGTGAGAGAAGTTCAGAAGACTGGGAGGACGAGGAAAAGCATGTGGAAGGCGAGAATATCAGACCAACAACAAAAGGCGACTACCGAGCTAGTGCAAAACTGGTGTTGTGCTATGATGTAAAGATTCGCTGTGTTTTTGTATGGAACTTGTCAGCCTTAAACGCAAGACTATGGTAGATTATGACAATATTGATATTGGCATTGCTTTCGAAACTTATGTATTATTAGAGCTATATAATTTGCGCGTTATCCGGTTCGATCTGTACTGACTGCATGGCTTTGTGAAACTGAAACGAAACACCTGAAAAGTTAAAACCTCCCTATAAAAACCGATCATAACTAGCCCAACATAGCAGAATATATGCAATGACACAAGAACGAGACACTCGGAGCAATTTTATTGCAAAAATAATTCCATTCCCTTATTAAATTGTGTGAAAGCATTGGCGCGATCAAGCCCGGCATGTTTGTGCAATTGTGGTGGAACACAACACATCAGTTAGGTAAACGAAATTAAAATTATGTGGCTTGCTACACCCTGATTATCTCTCTGGGTCAAATTAAACAAGTTTCGATTGCTATGCCGATATCAATATTGTAATAATCTACCTTTAGTCTTGTGTTTAACTGACAAGTTCCATACAAAAACACACAGCGAATCTTTATAGCACTAGCTCGGTAGTCGCCTTTTGTTGTTCGTTGATATTCTCGCCTTCCACATGCTTTTCTTCGTCCTCCCAGTCTTCTGAACTTCTCCCACAATATCGTCTTCATCATATTTTTGTTCTAGTACGAAATTGCTCTGCCATATCGATGAAAATCTACTCTAATTCCGAGCGTGTGAAAATTCTACAAAGAAAACAAGTCGCTACAAGTTTAATAGCCGCAAGACTCCGGTGGGACAAAGTGACGTAAAAAACGTCACAGGAATTAATGTGAACAAAATGGCGGCGCCCAGGTCTTCGCGGGGCCAACTTTGAGGGTCACGTTCTCGATTCTGAAAACGTTTTATCAAATTTTAATACATTTTCTGAACAAAGTACATCTGAAAGATGCTTTTGAGCCCAAATGTATTTTTCACTCGGGTATCCCTTTAAGCTCCTTTCCATTTTCCTTCCTGTCTTATTATTCTGTACTTTATTATTTTGTGCAGTGGATAAATAAATGAATCTGAAATCTGAAATCTCTTGTTTCTTCAGGAAAAGGTCTCTCGTCTGGTCATCACAGGAGCCCGTCCGGGGTACTCGTCAGATAGTCACTTGAATATCAAAGTAGAACAGTCTGGGATACGCGTTTGTACATATGTAGGATATGACAGATCAGTAGGACGAGATGGAATTGACAAAGTAATATCTGAATTCTTGTGCTACTACTGTAAACGGAGCCCTTTGACAACAAGAGCAAATTACATTGCAGAATGAAACAGAACATTACAACTTATACATCCTAACATATCCATGCGATTTTTATCCCCAAATATTTATTTTACCGGATCAAAGCTCGAGCAAGTGGAATTGCTATTGTCTGACCTTGTCTTGTATTTAACACTGATTGGCTCATATAACCGTAAGTTGGAAGGCTTTGTTTACGTTCTGCAATGTGATTGGTTCACGTTGTCTAAGTGGCCCCGGTTATAGCAGTCTCACTGTAAATGTTAAATATTAATTTTAAAACTAACGAAGAACAAAGTACCACCCTAATGTTATTCACTCATACGCACTTACGGCTTTTTCACGATTCCATTTATTTATTCAAGGCAATTTCAGTGTCGTGACTTGTTATTTATTTCAAACATTTCTATTGGACATGTTGCCTCGTAAAAACGAATTTTTATTCTGGAATACAAGAACTCAGAATTTCTTAAAATACGTTACGACAATACAAAGCTCTGTGTTCAAGTTTTATTACCCACAACAAAGACTTCAGCGTCGGGTGGAACTTCTCGAAACGAGCACCAGTATTGGCCTACCCAACAATTGAAAACACCCTAACCTTTAGAAAGTGCAGTACAATTATATATGGGTGCAATCAGAATACAGGTCTCGAGAGGTTCCGTGCTACTCAGACTTCAACGCTTAAAGGGACTTTGTCAGCTATATTTAACATCACTTCGTAAAGCTCAAAATCACACTAAAACTAAAAGAAGCTTAAAGAATATGGCGCAACCATGATGCTTAGCGGCCTTTTGTTTTGTTTAATTCCGCTTCGTAAAAGAACCCGGACTGTAACGATTTTCAAAAGATTGGAAGTTGATTTTGTATTAAGCTTCGCGAAAGTGATAGTACAAAGATGGGGTAGAGTGTCACTGGCTTATGTCAATCAAGCCACTAAAGGCCTTAAAAAAAGAAAATTAAGTCGAGGAATTCGTGCCAGTACGCGATTGGCAGCAGGTTAGTCAGTCTCTCAGCTTGAAAACCGACTTTTCAACTGTGACAAAATGGCCCCCATACCGCGCAAATCATGATGGTTGGTCTATGTTATTTTAAAACGGTCTAGTTATATTAAAAGCTTCTTCGTAAGTGAAATGAAACTACCGAAAAGTGTATCTGCAAATGTATTATGACAAACTTAGCTTGAAAATGTTAAGCTAGAGTTTTCAAGTTGACTGGTGTCTTTGATGTCACTTTGTTAGTTAACATCGCGTGTAACTTAGTGTTGAAGGAGTATTTTCGCCATAATCAGAAAATTCTACAGAATTGTCTGACTAAAAATCTTGCTTACATTGCCCCGTTGACGTCTCAAATATGGCGGTGATGACATCTCGTGAACATGAAGAATAAGTCTAACATGTTGCGTAGCAACTAAATATTTAAAATGTTCACATACCTTGGTAATCTGTTTACGACTCAATTGTACGATGCTCGTTGTATTTACAAATGTATATAATAGATACAGAATGAGTAGCCGTGATAAAGCACGAACATGAATTTTCTCTATGGCTTATCAAACGTCTAGATGTATAGAGTCGTGTTTTTCTGTTATTTTGGCGATAAGACCGATTTTGGCCGAGAATTTCGAAGCAAACGTTTATGTATTGGCCTACCCAACAATAGAAAACATCCTAACATTTAGAAAGTGCAGTTCGAAAACAATAGAAGTATGGGTGCAATCAGAATACAGGTCTCGAGAGGTTCCATGCTACTTTTGTAATCTATTATCGTTAATATCATTAGCATAACAGTTGTAATGATAAAGTGACTAATTACCATACAGCACTTAATTTTGTTATCGATAATATTTTATAATTCAAAGAATTCCTAAGGCCTAACGTCGAACTTCTCGAGCCGAATCTTAATATACGTCGAGCCGAATCTAATAGACCTAGTCAGCTTGGCTGTTTGTTGCCCCATTACAGACCACCCGTAACCTTTCCCTTGAGTAATCCTTTCTTTGTTTTTCTGTATCCCAAGAGGAAACGTACCAATTTCTATAATTGGAAAACGAAGCACTGAAAACTCTGGAGAACTATCACGTGGTTTGAAATAGGGCCTCAAACAGGCAAGCTGACTAGGTCTATTAGATCAAAAGAAGCCGCATAATAACCCAATTAGATCAAAAGAAGCCGCCTAATAGCATAATAAAATCTACATAAACCGCATAAAAACCTAATAAGATCAAAAGAAGCCGCCTAATAGCCTAATTAGATCAAAAGAAGCCGCATAATAACCTAATTTATAGATCAAAAGAAGCCGCATAATAACACAATTGGATCAAAAGAAGCCGCCTTATAACACAATTGGATCAAAAGAAGCCGCCTAATAACCTAATTCGATCAAAAGAAGCCGCATAATAACCTAATTAGATCAAAAGAAGCCGCCTAATAACCTAATTAGATCAAAAGAAGCCGCCTAATACCCTAATTAGATCAAAAGAAGCCGCCTAATAACCTAATTAGATCAAAAGGAGCCACCTAACAACCTAATTAGATCAAAAGAAGCCGCCTAATAACATAATGAGATGAAAAGACGCCGCATAATAACATAATTAGATCAAAAGAAGCCGCCTAATAATCTAATTAGATCAAAAGAAGCCGCATGATAACCTAATTAGATCAAAAGAAGCCGCCTAATAACCTAATTAGATCAAAAGAAGCCGCATAATAACCTAATTAGATCAAAAGAAGCCGCCTAATAACATAATTGGATCAAAAGAAGCCGCCTAACAACCTAATTAGATCAAAAGAAGCCGCCTAATAACCTAATTAGATCAAAAGAAGCCGCCTAATAACCTAATTAGATCAAAAGAAGCCGCCTAAAAACATAATTAGGTCAACATAAAGTGCATAAAAAACCTAATTAGATCAAAAGAAGCCGCCTAATAACCTAATTAGATCAAAAGAAGCCGCATAATAACCTAATTAGATCAAAAGAAGCCGCCTAATAACATAATTGGATCAAAAGAAGCCGCCTAATAACCTAATTAGATCAAAAGAAGCCGCCTAATAACCTAATTAGATCAAAAGAAGCCGCATAATAACCTAATTAGATCAAAAGAAGCCGCCTAATAACCTAATTGGATCAAAAGAAGCCTCCTAATAACATAATTAGATCAACATACACCGCATAATAACCTAATTAGATCAAAATAAACCGCCTAACAGCCTAATTATATCAAAAGAAGCCGCCTACTTATCTTTTGCTTCAATCTACCATACCGAAAAATATGGCGACTTGTATGTTTACCCACAATCCTTTGCGCGTGAAAAACTTTAAACCGTTTTTAAGTCGCGGTAGAGAGGTTTTAAATCTTAAAAACACAAGTACAAATGATGTTGCCAATCCACTGGTATTGAAGTGAATATGTGATTTCTACGTATTATTTTGACCGTGTTAGGTTCGCAAAGGATTGTGGTCAAATGCATGGCCGCCATCTTTGTCGGAAAGGTGGATTGCGTTCGGCTCATGAAAAGCTCGACGGTTGAAACGGGCCTAGTGTTTTCTGATGTCTCTACGGGTCGTAATGTGATTCATGCTTATTATTTAATATTTGTTTTCAATGATAAACAAAAATCATATAACATTCAGGTGTAATATAATAGTATAATTTGTGGATAATCGTTTAATAAAGTAGACTTGATTAACTTCATTGTATTGTAATTCCTCGAGAATATTTTGCATACACATTAACAACAATGCTGCTGGTCCTACCACTACGGCTATCTTCATTGTATTGTAATCCCTAGAGACTGTTTTACCTATCGATAACAATGCTACTGGTCCTAGCACTAGGGCTATCTTGATTGTATTGTAACCCCATGAGACTGTTTTGCATATCGACAATAATGATGATGGTCCTAGCACAAGGGCTATCTTAATTCTATTGTATTCCCTAGAGGCTGTTATGCATATTAACAACAGTGGTGTGTCTATCTTCGTTGTATTTATAATCCCTAGAGACTGTTTTGCATAGCAATAACAACGCTGCTGGTCCTAGCCTTGCACTAGGGCTATCTTCATTGTATAGATGGGTTGCACTCAATCCCCAGAGATTCAAATGACAAAGGGTATGGCGGCCATGTTGGTGTACCAAACATGGCCGCTGTGACGTCATGTACAACCCATCTATTGTAATCCGGCCTCGAAATTGTTTCTTCATTCTATTGTATTCCCTAGAGACTGTTTTACATATTGAGAATGCTGCTGGTCCCAGCACTAGGGCTATCTTCATTGTATTGTGCATGATTCCTCTAGGTTGTTTTGCATGGACTTAATCGTATTGTAATCCCTCGAGACTTTTAACAAGACTCTGGAAATTTTTGGGTAGGGCTGTGCCGCGGTGACCTCAAAACCCTGACCCTATCCCAGACCTAAACATAGGGCTCCTAAGGGCAACTCGCGGATGGTCAGTGTGCTATTTTGTGTTTTGTTATTTGTGGACGTTGTTGGCAGAGCCTATATTTGTGTAGTGTGACGAGATTAGTTTTGCTCAATGCCTGTGTGCATACAGAGAGCGTTAGCCTTGCAGTCTTCACATATGTCAGGCCATTAGTCTGCTGCCATATGTTCTGTCTGTTTTCAATTCTAAGAACAATCCCACAATTTCTTTTGCAAACCCAGCAAGATAGAATGATATAGGAAAGCCATTTATATATTCAACTGGCCGAAACCGGAAATGCTATTAATATGTTATTTAAGATCAAACTGGAATCATGTGGGATTATATTATTAGCGATAAACGGCCACTGAAATGGCATATTTCCTTCACTCACTGAATTTCAAGTGAGAAGTTTGTAGTGTAGTAGAACTACTTGAAATAATTTTATTAGCTAGATGGCCGGTACAGGTTGTGTATAAGGTGTTAAGATCTGGAACTCATTGGAAGCAGACCTTAAAAAGGAACCTAATTTTGCTAAATTTAAGAAACAACTAAAGTTAGCGCTTTTAGAGTAGTGCTATGTACCATATTACTTAATGCACTTCTACTTCAATAGTTTTAACTCGCCTGATTATAGTTAGTACTTGTATTTTACTATTTCATTATTTTGTTACTGTTAACGTTGTTACATTGTAAATAGTTGTTGAAAAGCCCCTATGGGAACTTCTATTAAAGATATGTATGTATAAATGTTGGCCTGGGAAACTGAAATTAACCGGAATCTTATTTTTAAATCATAAACATAATTTCTATAATGTGAAGCAATTTTAATATATGTTATTGTGGTAAATTAGAAGACCCAGCCGGCCGCTAGCAAGATTTCAATTTGGTAAACAGTCGCAAAGCTTTCACAGCAACAGATACTAGCTGGGATCCGAATTTCAGAAGCATAAACATAACTTCTATAATGTCAAGAGAAACTTCACGGCAGTAAATTATAAGTCATTTTATTCGGAATATTTACCTTAGAAAGTGGCATATCTACAGCATGACCAAATAATTTGGAAAGCTTCGTCCCCATACCATGTATATCAAAGTTTGAGCCGCCTGGCATTTGAAGTGAGGGGGATACCGGCATGCACTTAAAATCACGTGACCAATGACGTCAATCTAAGTTAATAGATGGTACAAGTGATTTAATAACCAGACTAGTAGGAAGTTTATATTATATACAACTTATGAAGACTTTAGTCCGTATTATATAAAGTACCGCTGATTATACTGACCGCGCGGCTAGACCTTCTTCATTTCCACATTAGATTATAGGTACGCTCGACTCTTGTTTGACTTGCAGGTTTTCATCTCACTATGAAAATGAACATCTTGAAGTCTCAAGACTAAAACTCAACTGAGTAGAACTTGCGATTCTGATGAAAGTTATAAGTCATTGCGCGTGAGACAGTAACACAGGAAGCCCATTAAAATAATTATAGTTTGTTGTTGATGAAAGCTCGCGAAGTTAACCTTAGGAAGTGCTCTCAGAGAAGAAAAAACCTGGTAAACAAAATCGTTCACATCTTCTTTCTATTTGTCGTTATTCTTTTCAATCCCTAAATGTAGATTACTGAACAATCTAGTTACGCAAGTAACTCTTAAGGTCTCGACAAAGGTTCAAAATGGAAAAGTTTCGAAAATGCGATTTTTCGCAAATTCTAAATCTAAAAGCCCTAATCTAGCAACACAAAAAAACTCAAACTCAAACAAATTTTTTTAAGCCTTGAATGTGCGACTTTTTGATTTTCCGCTAAAAAAAGGAGCGAAAATGATTGACAGCTACTGTCATTCACTACCGGGGCATGTTATTTCATTCTCGCTATCCTGTGATTTTCTGCGCTACTTTTCGTTCGTAAAGATTTCCTACGTTTATAATGCAATGCCCAAAAGTATAAAAGTAGATATTTCTTGGTGCCGTATTCGAAAAAGAAGAAGAAGAAAAAACATCACAATTTAGTTTGTAATAATTTAGTTTGTGAGTAAATTTGGAAGCGGGTGTAAAGTTCTTATAATTAGGACAAACAAAGCAGTTAGAATCATCAAAGACTGAAAGTCCACAAAGAGTGAAGCAATAAAGTTTTGTTATCTTCAATCGGCCAAAAATTTAAAGAGAGTTCAATGCAGGAAGCTAAGGTTTCCCGGTTTTGTCTCAGCACAGGAAGCCCAAGCTCTGTTTATGTAAATTTAATTATAAGGGTTTGTATGGGAATTTTTAAATCTGGTTTTTCGATAAATATACCGTTAACACAGGAAGCCCAAGCTGTGGAATTTTTAAATCTAGTTGCAGAGTAAAGGATTTAAAATTCGCCTAAATTCGCTGCAACTGCATACAAACATAGTCAAGACACAGGCTATAAACACTAGGTAAGTTTTATTCATTTTATTGCAATATATTTATCGAAAAGCTAGATTTAAAAATTCCCAACAGCCATAAACAGAGCTTGGGTTTCCTGTGTTGGCACCACTTTGGCGAGTCACGGGCATAGATGGCTGCTTATGGCGAGATTTTGGCGGACTCAATAGTGGATTGTAGCTCGGCAAATACAGATATCTTCGTTTGGTTGGCACAGATAGACTGGAAATTTATCACTGCGTATGCTGATGGGGATAGAATGTAAAATCGATGCGATTTCCGTGAACAAATCGACCCAAACGTGAGTGGCTTTGAACCCGAGATTTGAAGTTCGTTTCCTACCTTTCATTTCTTCTTTAGTATGAAGAGTAAGGGATTCAAAATTCGCCCAAATTCGCTGAAACTACATACAGACACAGCCAAGACACAGATCATAGACACCAGATAAGTTTTATTCACTTTATTACAGTATATTTATCGAAAAACCAGATTAAAAAATTCCCATACAAACCCTTATCAACTAAATTTACATAAACAGAGCTTGGGCTTCCTGTGGTCTCAGCGCCATGAATTTTTTTAGAATGACATAAAACTTGGTGTGGTCGAGCTGCGCTTCAGTGGTTTTCCCTGCATGGTACCAATAGTTTGCTTACTGTTGTGCTATTTTTCTGTACTCCTTAAAAGAGTGTTTCTTCTTGACACTATAGATAACTAGTTTCTGTAGAAGTATCGAGCATCGGTAAACTGTTAGTAGTTATGCACCTATCAATGTTAAGCCGCAGGGGGGGGAGGCCGGGCATAGGCAGGGGAGTTGACATAGGAAGTCTGTCCGTGGTGGGAAATTTTGATCGTCTATCCAAGCCCAGGGTCGGGTCTTTTGACTTATGACAGTTGGAGGCCTGGGCCCCAACCAAGACGCCATCTTGGATTAAGGGAGCAGAGACAGCTGGGAAGTAGGTTCGTCACGCTTCAAAATGGCTGCGAACAAGCTGGATAATTTGAAGGTAAGCAATCTGTAGTTTTCTTTTTCAAAGTGTCCCAACGAAGCAAGACTCAAATCTTTTTAGACCTATAAATAACTGACATTTGACCCTATTTCATTTTTAATAAACTTACTTAAATAATTGATGCGGTTTTGAAAGGTCAACATTTACATAACAAAGCATAACAAAGCAGCTCTTTTTTCTGGTTCATTCATTTGACAAATGTCTGTTGTTGGAGGCGGGGCAATTGATACTCTTTTGACCAATGACAATTTCCCTGGGGACGTGCATTTGAACGGAAAAAGTAATCTCAGTTCAAATCCCCCGCCTATGCCCAGGCCTCCCCCCCCCTGCGGCTTAACATTGATAGGTGCATTAATAACTGTACATATTTCTCTGTCCTGCGGCTCGTCTGAACTTTGTAATCGGCCGAGACTGAATACAATATCAATCGCTCTGATTGGCTAATGTTAATGAGATTACCCTTGGAGACGGGACATCTTAGTCAACCGTGAAATGAATCGAAAACCTTTATCGGGCTGTTTCTCGGCTCTTTTTTTCGGCCAAAAACAGAACTTTGTTGAAGTCCAGCCTTTTAGCGTTTTGTCCAATTTTCCTAAATTTTTCACGAGTCGTAGAAAATAGCTCATTCTCAAATAATATGTCGGGGAATTTTGAAATTATTTTTCGTTCAGGTTTTATGACCTGGTTTGTTTAAAAATGGGATGAAAAACTACTTTTTCAACTTTGAAAAGGGATAAAATCTGTAATACGCAATATATCAAAAATGCCCGACACACAGTATTTGAGTCAATTTAGTTGGGATTCGAAAGGGCTAATTAAGAAAAAATAAATGTTTCAAAGCCTGAAGGGCTGAACTCCTTCTGGCGGCAGAGTCATTTCGCGTAGAAATATACACAACATCTACCCTTTTAAATTTTGCTCAAAACGAATTAAATATATACTTTCTTCAATTCAAGACCTTTAAAACGGTATATAGTACGTCTATGTGGCTTTAATTTCGACGTTGCAAGAGCGCTTTTCCGAAATGACACGTCGAACCTTTATCGAGACCTTAAGCAATGTGAGATTTTCCTCCAGCGGAAAACCGGCTTAAGGACGTCATAGAACATCCGGCAAAATCTTATTTAGGCTAATATGCCCAAAGACATCGTATAATAGCTAAATATTTTCGGAGTAGCGTTCGGTTTAGAATAGAATGCTTCAACTTTTTCTGCCAAGTGTTTGATGTTTTTCAAATATATAGCAAAGCAATTAACAAGACACGGTGAGTGGTTTGAATCTTTACCAGCGCAGCAAACATGCATGCTTTACGACACGATGCATATATTTAAGATATTTCAGACTTCCGTGGTACGTTTTTGAAACACTCGTCATAGATGTTACTATGTTCTATTGAACGCAAGCCAATAATAATGACATAGCGGTCTGACAGCCCAATAAATTATTCTGCCACAGTCTCAGTTCTCTTCCTCCTCGTTATGCCTTGTCTCTATGGTTTCTTTGCCTGATTTGCCACGCCATCTAGGGAAAACTGTCTCATCTCGGCATCCGCTCGGCGGAACTGATGTAGTTAGGGAGTGGTCATTATTTATGAGTGGGTGGGAATGGTAATTGGAGAAAATCAGTGTTAAACACTTCGTTTTTAAGGATGTATGTTCCCCCGGAAAAGTTTGAATTTCAGGTTTTCGGATGCACATTTTCCTGCACTTTCTGGCACCATTTAATGCATTGTAGATGCGATAATGTTTGTACGATTTGAACAGTTGGGGATTTAGCTTATATATGCAGGCATGAGTGTTTCCTTAAAATACACTCGGGAAAGGGTAGGGGTAGGAGCATTTGGATATGAAACCTCCCCCCCCCCCCCCGGCCTGGTAACGAAGTTTCTGAACGCCGTACCAAATAGCCAGAGTAAACCGATTACATAGAAGCTGGTGATTGGTTTTGCAATATGCGTTTTGCAGGAAACAGTCACGTACTGATATAATACTTCGTTTACGAATTAATTGACTGAGCTCGTCATCCCCATGAGAAAGGCGTTGCTTTGGATGCTGGAGGGCAAGCTATCTTTAAAAAACGCTGTCAATCAATTGGAGGGAGATGGAAATAGCTAGCATCTACAAACAGGTTTTGCTAATAACACTACCGATCTCGTAAAAGTGCCTTTAAATATATGAATTAATATTTTTTTGCCCTCCAGTACAACCACGTGATCGCATTCATACAAAAGGCCATTGTTCATTCACTTGAACAGTTCGTACCGGTACTCCGTTTGGTGTTTAGTAGACTGAGCATTTAAGCACAACTTTTTCGGCTCCGCCTCTCCATCGTGATGAAACTTTTTGACTTCCCCCCCCCCCCCCAAGCGGTGTTATTGGCTGAATACTGCAGAGAAACCTCTGTGGATATCGCTACCCATTAGCTTTACAAACCCCTTGAACAAATTTAGTCAACCAAAACAGAAACTGAGGAAAGAAGTGGACGTGGTTAAGGTTAACGCCTTTACTTATTTCCACTTTAGAAAAGTTCACTGCATTGTTTCGTTGACGAGTTATTAAGGCGAAAAGATGCAAAATTGGTCAGGTGCTTTTTGTGACTCTAAAACGCGGCTTAAACATTTTTCTAAATATCCGTGAAGGAGAAATCAAGAAATTTGGCTCCATCTGATTGGCGGAAATGTAGAAATATGTATAAAACTCTGAATTTCTAACGGGACCTGAAACAACCATCAAAGTCAGGACCCGGCTAAACCACAGTTCGAATTAGAATTTAGCGTGTTGGTTTTTGTGGAGAACCTGGAGAAAAACCCTCGGAGCCAGGCCGGGCGAGATACCAACACACTCAACTCGCACATGGTGTCACGTAAGGGGGTCGAACCTGGACCACAGAGGTGAAACGGGCGACGCGGTTAACCACTGCGCCACCCCGGCTGCCAAGAGCTGACGTCAGTGCTTGCATATTGAAAATAATTAAGCACTCGGGGAAGCAGACGTTGATTTTTCCGATTTTTTTATGAGTGAAAACATGTTTGGTGTAGCAGCTTCTGTATTGATACAGACTACACTGATGTTTTTCAATCATCAGTTCTGTATCCAATATACAACCAATGTGCTCGTGTATATTGGAGGGAGGCCTTACAACCGATCACTGACTAACCCTACCCAGGGATACAACAACAAGGCAACCCTCCTGTATTGCTCCATACAGACCGTTTCACCATTATGGGACCTATTTTTCTGAACACTGCGCACTGATATCCGTGACGCAAACTATAGCGCTGAACTCTAGAATTTCTCCATCGCGCTTCAAGAAAACGGAAAATATTATCAAAAAAGCATCAACTTTTCGCTTCCAAATGTGCCTGGCCGGTGTCAAGTCGAGATACCAGTCATGACCGGCAGCGCACGCTATGATTGGTCGATAGTTGTCATGGAAATTATATTCAATTCTCTCGTCGGGGAGGGCAACGAATGCACAAATACGTTTATAATGTAGAGCAGAGATTTCTGAACATTTTAAAACTTTGATGACCAAATTCCATCGATGTAAGCCGGAGATATAAAAAATAGAGATTCAAATTTCCCGTATATTCTTGGGCAAATATCCCTAAAGGTGCGCCGGTATCCCTTTGTATTAAGTACTGACTGAGAGGCATACCCGTCACACTCGACATGCAAACATTAAATGAAAGCATATATTTGTTTTAATTTACTCTTTAATTTGTGTCCCCAATTAGCATTCTTTTGCTAAATACCTTAGACACGTTAATAAAGTTACTATTACTGGCCATCCCTTCATGTAGGACGACACGAATTGCTACCAAATTGTATTCTATTGTATTGTATTGTGTTGCGTTCTATTGTTGTATTGAATTGTATTGTGTTGTATTCTATTGTATTTTTGGTAAAAATTCGTGTCGTCCTACATAAAGGGATTGCCCTATTACTATATATCTAGAGCGAAGAAAATCGGACCAATTTGGTAGAAGATCAATACTAGTCTGTCACTCTCTCTTTTTAGGGAGGAAACTCAAACAATATATGATCGATAGCTATGCCTCTGTATAAAATTCGAAATTGTATATTCTTTGTCTTAATTGTTGCTAAATATTATATATTTTTTCATGACTTGATTTATTACATATTTATCTATTTAACTATATTGTTAATACCTAAATACTCACGATAAAGTATTTTGTTACCTTATATTGGAGTGATTTCATAAAACCCGTGAAATAGAGATTAGTTACACAATCAAAGCCATTATTAGATGTAGCCTCCTCCGCAGGCAACTCCTAATTATAATCAAGAGCCCATAACCAAGAGCGTCCATATCTCTTTTATAGATGCTACGGCGTTTTCACAAGTTGGGCTATTTTTAGATTATTTTTGCGGCCAATTAGTGGGTTACACCAGTGGCGGAACAAAAGATGCCTCACTAGCTTCTTTTGTTATACCAACAACACGGTACGTCTGATACGCTTTTGTGATTTTATTCCCTTAGGAATGATTGCAACCAGGAGCCTGTTGCAACCCAATAGGGACCTTACGCAACCAGGACGGCAACGTCTATGACAACGGCATAAAACAATACCCTTAATTACAAAATTCAATAACTGCACGTGAAAATGCACGCAGTCGCCTTCATTTCAGCCGTTGTCTGGAAAAACACAACGTCAAAATCCTAAAGTTTACGTTTACAAGAGAACGCAAACGTAAGAAAGTAAATCACTCTGTTTTTCGTTCGGCGTGAGCAAAACTTTATGCTTATCATATTTTTCAAAGACCTGGATGTGAAACGTAATTATAAGCGAATAAAGGAACTAGTAAACACCAGATTTCGGGAGAAAACACTTTTCTACCTCCCGTCGTCACTGCCGTCGCCGTCCTGGTTGCGTAAGGTCCCTAATAATAGCGGGAAACCGTTCTAAAAATAACCTAACTTGTGAAAATGCCGTATCATAGAGGTAGTATGGGAGATTCTCGCTCTTGGTTATGGGCTCTTGTTATAATCGAAAAACAACGAGAAAGAAGATGTGAAACCGGGCTTCCTGTGGTAAGAGAGGGCCTTTTGTTAGGTACACCAACATGGCCGCCATGCCCTTTGAATCTATGGGGATTGACTGCAAACCATATATAGTCGCGAAGTTCTGGTATGCGATTACGTTGTCTTTTGTTCTCTTGCGCTTTGGATTTTTGTTAGCAGTTCAGTGCATCCTGATTGGTTAAAAGTGACGGCCTTTGTTTCTTCTCGCGGGAAACTCTATGCTAAAACTACAGTGTTGTGTGACAATATAATGTGGGAAGAGGAACACTCCTCTGTAATGTACTCCTGATTTATATGTATACTAGCTTAAGAGCTAGAACTGTTATTATATTTCTATAGTTAGTGTTGTAGAATTTTAGATGAGTATCAATCAAATCAAACTTGTAGCATCGCGTAAGTTAATTTTATATGGGTGAGATCCGCGACAGTTTCGAACAGTTGCGACAGGAGGCAAAGAGTGAGGATATCATGCAACAACGGAAGAGCTGATTTTCAGACGGTACGAGGTCGTCCGCTCACTTCCTCCCCCTCCCCGTCTGATGGACTTCATAGACTTTCATGTTCCTGACGTCATAATGTCAACCAATCAGAGCGAACTTTACACTTTTGGCAAAGTCTGGAATTTAAGGAATGTGCTCGCATATTTTTCTGAATGGCGTTGGGGAAGAACTTGAGCAGTGTGTCGACCGAAATTGTAAAGTTTTCAGGATTTCGAATCAGAGTAGAAGAAAGCATTGGAATCGTTCATTCATCGGAACGATGTGTTTGTGAATCTATGTACGGGAACTGTCTTGGATAGACTGACATATTTCAAACGATGAGCCCGCTCATGCACAAGCACCTACAGTGGAACTATAAAAACTGTCTGCACAATTTCTCGGCATCCCGGTCGATTGTCACTAGCCAGCCAGGAGCCGATACACGGTTGTTTATTAACTGAGTATCAGGCACATTTGGGGAGGGGGAGAGAAAAATAAAGAAATGGGCCTGACACAAATCCATGGATGTTGCGCTGATTGGATCTTCTCACAGTTCTGGAGACCGAACAACAGGAGAAACGAAGATCGTCATCGTCATTGTTGCCGTCAGTCCACTGAAGCTGATACAAACACAGCAAGTTTCTCGGCTTGCAGCAAGCGAATGTCGCTTGAATTTAATGCTGCGAAATTAATCCTTTGACAAAACAATTCCCACGGCCACGGCAACATAACTTAACTCAAAAGCTTCGAGATAATTACAGGAGCAGCAGAATTATGTTAATAATTAGTCGTAGCACAAAACGAAGAAACAGATGAAATACAAGTACCACACTAAGGTCTTAAATTTTCTTTACAGAGATCGAAAAACTTTTATGTAAAATCTACCCTGCGAGCAGAGGTTGCTCATCTCCTTACCTTTCCTGTCGCCGAAAGAAACCTCTGCCACGAAACGATTGCTTTTCACGTTGAGCATGCGCCACGGTATCAATCGTCGGCAAAGAACAAACGCGCGTGACGACATAAATATAAACGGCTGCGAAGGATACTGTGGGCTCTAGCAAAACCAGCGAAGATCACCAAAAAGTCATGCCCGAGTGATATCAAACAGGTAAAACCGGTTTGGTAACTGGTTTATCACGTGGTTTACCTCCAAGATTTTGGAGGTTGCAAGTGCGCATGTTCAACGGCAAAAGCAATCGTTTCGTGGCAGAGGTTTCTTTCGGCGACAGGAAAGGCAAAGAGATGAGAAACCTCTGCTCGCAGGGTTTGTAAAATCCGGCCGACATTTCAAAACTATAAATTGCCGAGGCTGACGTGTTGACAGTTATGTCAATCTCCGAAAACCGCAAATAAATTTAATTGGTTAAAATGCGGAAAACCTTTCTCTACGAATCTGTGTCAGGCTCTCTTCTTTTCTATACCCCGGCTTCCCTTCTTGAGAGCCTGATACTCAGGTTATATTTATACGAAAGCTGTGGTTGAGAAAACAGACCGTTGTCACGAACGTTCTAATGTCTAATTGTCAATGAGAATAAAGCTTTCAGCGTTAAAGGGGCTGTGTCACGGTAAGACTTTAAATTCGTTTTTCCGGGCCGGAAAGAGCTATTTCCACCGATTTTGATATGAACTAACGGACCTCTCGGCCATGTCGGATGCTTAAAATGAAAGCAAATATGCAAAAATAACAAACAAACAGTGTATATAAACAGTCTCCAGGGAAAATATTGAAAATCCTTTCAATCAAGCATTGAGGGAGGGAAGTTTAACGGTTTGTATCCAATTAACAGCCACTAAACGAGCGATTACTCGATACATGCGCAGTACCATGACATAGCCCCTTTAATTTCGTATTTGTGTTGCAAAAACGTTTCTTATACAAGGGCAATAAAAGTGGTTCAATGTTAAATGCGTAACGTTCCAAAGTTAAAATTAAATAACAAAATACTAAGACAAAGCAGTCATGCTCAAAGATAATACCGTTAATGCACGAATTACCATCACGCCACGGCTGCAAGAGCTCAAGTGAGCCAGACAACAGTCCGTTTCATACTGGGTCTACGCTTAATAGAGGTTCTCATTAAATGCAGTAAAACCTGTATTTAAGCGTCCGCTTAAACAATGAAATTTGAGATCTTCGTATCACTGTATCACTTTATCTTGGTCACCGTATCACTGTATCACTGTATCTTGGTATCTCCGTATCATCGTATCTTGTAACACGTTATATACCAAGCCCGTTAGTGGGGAGAAGCGTTGCGCGACGGCACAAATAATGCGGGTATCAGCGGCCATCCCGAGGGGGCGGCCCCCGGGAAACCCACGGGCAACCAGGGGCTTAGCAGGGGATTTGAAGCAAAAACATGCCCCACACGCGGGGCATTAGAGCGCTTTTGCGTTTTCGTGAAAATAACCCGGGGACATACCCACGGGGTTTGCACGTAATCTGCTGTCTCAACGTTCAGCGGTTTTCGCCACAGGACTCGCTCGATCGCTCGATATCGATCGACGTTCTTCGATTTATTTGTCCTTGAGGTAAGTCATATCATTATCATTCAAATTAAGAGATAAAATTAAGCCATCCACTGTCGGAAGACAGAACAAAGAAATAAAGGATAATATTTGTATAAAACTATTAGGATTTTTGACACTTCTAAAACGTTTAGCTTCTAATACTTATAATATGTTGCCTAGGTTGTCCCAGGGGTGGGGGTTTTTGTCACAATTTTTCTGCCCCACCCGAGGGGTTTTAGCATGTATTTGTCATGGCTGCTGTGACAAATGCCCCTGGGTGCCCGGGGGCCGCCCCCTCGGGATGGCCGCTGATACCCGCATAACGGCTGCGAAGGAGACTAAGTGAATGACAGCAGCTGTCAATAATTTTTCGCGCCTTTTTTTAGCGGAAAATCAGAAAGCCGCATTGTCAAGGCTTTTAAAAAATATTTTAGTTTGAATTTTTTGGTGATGCTAGATTTGCGCTTTATCGGCGATTGGGTTCCTGTGACTTAAAGGGATACCCGAGTGAAAAACACATTGGGGCTCAAAAGAATCTTCAACATGTTCTTTGTTCAGAAAATGTATTAAAATTTGATCAAACGTTTTTAGTATTAAGAACGAGCACCTCAAAGTTGGCCCCGCGAAGACATGGGCGCCGCCATCTTTGTTTGCATTTACGGAAGTGACGTAACTTCGTCCCACCAGCGTATCGCGGCTACTTGTCTTTGTATGATTTTCACACGCTCGGAATTAAAGTGGATATATTTTCATCGAGATTGCAGAGGAATTCTTACAGAAACCGGAATTATGATGAAGATGACATTATGAGAAAAGTTCAGAAGACTGGGAGGAGGAAGAAAAGCATTGGGAAGGCGAGAAATTATCAGACGAACAACAAGGTCTCGTAACTGCCATTTAATAACAGCAAAACAACATGGCTTAAAAGACTCGAGTGACTTCTGAATAAGTATAAGAACTACAATGTATGTGAGGTACAGTTAAGGCGTTTATCATCCTAAAAACACCTAATAAGTGAGAGAGTGAGAACGCTGGTGGGACGAAGTGACGTCACTTCCGTAAATGCAAACAAAGATGGCGGCGCCCATGTCTTCGTGGGGCCAACTTTGAGGTGCTCGTTCTTAATACTAAAAACCTTTGATCAAATGTTAATACATTTTCTGAACAAAGAACATGTTGAAGATTCTTTTGAGCCCCAATGTGTTTTTCACTCGGGTATCCCTTTAAACCAGAAATGGACTGGGACTGAACTTTCTTCATTTCGAACCTACCCCTCCTTAGATAATTGTCCTCTCAGGAACGAGGCTCTGTTTTCAAATCAAATATTCACGCGCGAGTTTTTATTCAAACAAAACGTGCGAACACCGCCCTTTCGTTGTTTCTCATTTATGCAGTTAATTTTCATGTAGAAAGTCACATTATACTATAAACAATGGCTTCTAATCAAAAGGCATCGAAAAAGAAGACTGGGAACTCGAAAGCTCTTGACAAAGAGTCGCACTTGTGGCGCCACGAAGAAAGGTTAGTAGTTTTTTAAATGTTCAACTTCATGAGTTCCTCGTTTAGATTGTCCTCAGTCTGGACTCTCTTTTTCCCTCTCAACTGTAACGCTATTTGGCTTTCTCCTGAGCAAGTTGAAATCATCCGGGCAGTGTTTTACTGATTCAGACTGCTTTGGTTGTCATGTTTCGGGTTTGTTTAACTGCTTTCGTTTTCAGTTTGCATCCCGGGGTTTGCATGACACAAAACGGTTACAAGTACAAAAATTATTAACCGAGTTTAATTGATGTCGCAATATCTTCATAAATTCTTTACTCTATTTTGGGCGTTCTCAATTCGTAATTGTACACTTTACCTGTGCATGATCGCAATTTAATCATAAAACAGTATCGCTGAAAGGTTCACTAAAACGTTGGCTAGGCCCTTCCCTATACTATAGACTAGTGTACACCGGTAGATACAATAATGATATTTTTATTTACATTGGGCAGCAATGATCACGTGAGAAAATAGACCTTGTCAGATAAAACAGCATGCAACAATATAACCCAGGGCATGACAGAAGTCCTTAGTTGTGTCTTATAGCCCATAACCTGCAATCAGGCTCTCTTTTCCACTAAATAAATAAATAAAAGAAGAGGGAAAGTGGAAAAGGAGAGCCTGATACAAATTCTTGTTGAATCATTTTTCATCTGCTGTCACAAAATTAATGATGTCACAAATTTTGCATGAGCAAGCCAAGCTGATCAAACTGTAATTTAACTGCAGGCACCAGAAGTCACACTTTCAAATGTACAAACCAATCAGAATACTACAATATCGTTTTTTGATGAATCAGAAAAAAACGGCCATCATATGGTCAATTTACATGACTTCTTCAGCAAGAATTTGTATCAGGCCTTTCTCCACATGTGCTGTGAATTCATAGGAAAGGAGAGCATGATTGCAGGTTAGTTAGCCCAGGGCTAGTGAATTTTCATGTTGGGCTAGTAGATTGGAAATGGCATTAACTTGCCAGATGGACAAAGAGCCAAAGTAGTCTTCTTTAGAGAAATGATTGAGGTATTGGGACAAGCTTCGAATTTCGTTTTCTTCTAACCCTGTAAGCCTGTGAAATTTGAGTGTTATATATACTTTAAATTGAGTGAACTGACTTATACTTTTCAATTTCAGATTAAAATGAATATTTTTAGATCATGTAGTTAACGCCTGATTCAACATTTTTATTTTGTGATGTGTGACCTTGTCTTTGTTTTAATTCCCAGTGGTTTAAACAAGGACTTGCAAGTGCTATAAAAGGGAAAAGACCCTCCCCTTCTTGCCCTTTGGGATTCTAAATTTTAATTTCAAATCCAGAACAGTCAAGCAAGTAATTCAATAAATCAGTCTTCTCCTGGTAGAATACTAAATTGCTGAATCTACTATTAAAATAAGCCAAGGAAAAGTAAACGGCAGGAAGCTAGTTGCTCCGTTATGCCTGTTGGGGCATTTTAGAACCATTTATAAACTCTAGTGTATTTTTAGACTTTCAAGTTTTGGATTTGAATTTCACACACCAATGCCAAATGTCAGATACATGTACATGTACCACTCAAGAGGAACATCACCTGTTACAGAGCTTTGAACAGAGATGTTCACTTGACAAAGGCTGACACCTGAAGGTCTTCTTGAGGCCCTTTTATAGTGCAGGTCCTTGAATAAATTAACTTGTTATAAAACTGCATATATATTATGAAAAAATCTTCCTGCTCTTTCGGGAGTCAAGTTTTCTGTAAATTTATATTATATATGCTAATAGGCCACACGCTAATTAGGCTAATTATACAGGGGTTTCAATAGAAGACGGCTACCGGCGATAAACTGCCGGTTACTTTGCTTCTTACCGCCGGCTGCTTCACACAATCGTTGTGTTTTTTGTTTAGTGTTGAGTAAAGTTTACTAGGTAAACCACCGCCTCTAACGTCAGGACCGCCAGTTGCCTAAAAAGTTATTGAAACCCCTGATTATATAACATATCTGTTGTTCACATAGTACATGTATCCAGTAATTAGGACCATAATTAGAAATTAGGGGAGGGAGTGGCAATTCCAAATATATAATTTGTACAAGGCAAAATGGTCCCCAAAATATTTTCTGCAAGCACTTGTTTACGAAAAAAGTGTGCAAGAGAGTATAGGCTGATCCAGGAAAATTACAAACAGATCTAAACCAGCCCAAAAAATATTGTACACATAAATATTACACAATCTTATTTTTACTTGCAGGACTGATTCAGCACCTGAAAGTTGTGTACCAAGAAGATCCTTGTCTGTCCCTGCTTTAGCTGCCAACCATACCCTAACAAACCTTAAAGTTCATCTCGCAGACCATTCCAGAACAAGCTCGAGTGTGAGAGGGGTATTGTCACCAAAGTCAAATCTCAGATACACAGAACCACTTTCCCTGGCTTCCTTGAAACCCATTGAAGATGTGAATAAAGTGCTTGGAAGAACTTCAAAGCATGCTGTTGTAAGGGAATCAGTGGAAGTTGAAACCCAGACTAAGAAGACACTAAAACCGTCTGACTTACAAAGAGCTTCTGCAGTCCATAGCCATCCCTCCAGTTCTAAAAACGTTGAATTTGAAGAATTTCTTGCTCTTCGGTCATCTAGTTCTGATACCCTCCTCATTGATAGAAGGACAAACAGACAAATTAATGATGTGAGTAACACTGCAGATAGTCCATCAAGTTTTAGAAGAAGTACAAGGATAGGGAAATCAAAAAGTCAGTGCTCGTTAGAGTGTTGTGACTCACACGAGGGTACACTGGAGACTCGCAGCAAGTCACGATTGACTCCCCAGCTACGGGGTGGTACCCCAAGATCTAGACGGAGTGCGGCCAGGCCAAGTATCAAGCAGGAGCTGCAAGATGATTATGGTATTGACAGTGATCTTTTGAAGTCATCAATGTCAAGGCCATTAGGTGATACGATTGATACACCAAAACATTTATATGGTGAGTTCAATTTTTTATTATGTTCAAAAATTTCCATCTACAAAAGTCCTTTTCAAATCTATAACTACTATATTTACAGTATGAGTGGTGATGTTGTATCGGATATACAATGGTGAGCTGCGCTTTGGAGAGCGATTATATATCTGATACAACATTGCCACAAATACATGTTGTAAAATTATGTACTTATGATATGCACCACATAAAATTTTAAACTTTGATTTCTCCCACCTTGCTATCAATGTGGGATGAATTAGTTTCTCACAAAAACTTGTCCCACATGGAAGAGACAGTGTGTATGCAATAAGAGAGCAGAGCATAGTGTGCAGAAAAATAGGTCCCACATGGAAGAGACGGTGTGTACACAATAAGAGAGCAGATGTACTTTGTCATTTCATGCACTGCAGGCCCGGGATAGGGGAAGTCAGTGATCGGTGGTGAGATCTCCACATACTAATGTTAGTATCCTGTATCGTTCCATACGGGATTCTAGTTGGCTTAATTTGTTTAGTTAGTACTCTGTATCGTTTGATATAGAATACATGTACTAATAGGGCTTATTAGAATTCTGTATCATTTGATACAGAATACTACAATACTGGCTTACTAGTATTCTGTATCATTTTATACAGAAATTTTGAACATAATTAAAAAATTAACTCACCATATATTCCGTATCATTTTATACAGAATACTAATAGGTTAACTAGAATTTTGTATGGGGTTTAGAGTGTATCCATGTGACTCAAATGCTGGGTCTGGATTGGCTAGCACCCTTATGAATTATTAATGAATATTATAAATATATATATGTACAATGTATAATAATTATAAGAATCTTACTAGTACTTAATATTATTGTACATGTAAGTTATCTTTGCTTTAATTACTTGGTAGATTTATGAAAAAGAATTTAAAGGACTGTTATGTTGCAAATTAACTATTAAAGTACTGACAGTATAAATAAAGTTGAAGTAATAAGGAGAACAGCAATATTTTAGCTGAGCATTTCATCAAAATACCTGTATCACTACAGATACACATATACAGGGTCTGAAATTAAATAAATTATTCATAAATACCAGCAAGAAGGTGCAAAACTTGAAACTGCACAACAATACAGTCAGTTGTGAAAAGCATACCATGCTGCTGGTATTTATGAAATGTTTAACTTCAGAATGAGGCTTAGTAACCCTGTACACAATCCATGTAAACTGTAGTTATCACATTGAGTTGTAATTTTTGAATATGAAACTAATGACTAATTAATATCAGCTTTTAAAATCAATTGCCATCAACAAGACAGTTAATCCTCCTTATCTTTCTGAACATGCATGCATCATGCATGCATCTTATATTCATATAATCTCCTTCATATCTCATTCCTGAATTATAGTGTAATGGTATCAAAGCTATCCCATGCAGCTTTCCCAAAGATTGCAAAATTGGAGTCAGAATTAAAATAATGTTGTAGTTTTTGTTATACTGCACTGGTGTGTTATTTGTGTCATAATTAAGGTAATTGATTAACATTTTCTGCCATCGACTGTCCATAGATATGAAATTTCATTTTCCTGGGAAAACTGGCCTAGATCCTTTGATGCTGTTATGAACAAGAGCCCATCTGGGCTTTCACTCGGGCCACATGAGATCGAAGATGAAATACACTTTCATTTGAAATCCTCTTAGTATCAAGTCGTGCTTTAATTCGCCAGTGAGAACGTCAAAAAAACAGACTGGTCTATTAATCGCTTTTATGGCATGACTATGAGAACGCAGGATTCGAACAACAGAATACTGGCAATTCAAGTGTATAAATGCAATACAATGACATATTCAGACTTTGAATTTGATTGAAAATAGATCAAAAACTCGGGGAAATGTCCGGCTAAAACTGTATGAATAAATGTGAAATGAAACATAAATTTCATAGCAAGAAAAAAAATTGTAATTCCTATAAATGAGAAAGCTCTTCTATTAAGCCGCTTCTCATATACACAGACTGTTACACAAAAAAAACATTTGCGCTTATCGACACAAGAATTCAGTTGACCTTTCAAATAATTTATTCTGAGGTACGCATACTCTAAATCAGATGTTAAATAAAGCGATAATTAGAAGGAAAAGTACATTAACAGACAAACTGAGAGGAAATGTATTCAAATCAAAAAGAGTTTACTTACAGTACTTACGTAACTGAACTTTCGTTTTGGATCTTTTGGTAGTGCACCCACCTTCGTGCACATATGCACTGAATCGGAATGAAAGTCGAAGCCTACCTCGAACTTAACTTTCAGCTAACCTGTTTCCTTTCATTCCACAATGAATAATAATCTCATAAAGTAAGCCCGTAGCTTTCAATAAATTTGCCAGTGTCTGAATGAAACAGCTAGATCTTTTCCAATTTCTCTCACGAGTCACGGCAGAAGACAGTCTCAAGCTACAAAACTTGAATTTTGATCCTCTTCACAGTAACGTAATTTAACGTCTCAGATATTATATATATGCCCTATTTCAGCTAGCGCTGCTTGGCTCAATTGAGGGTTTCTGCCGTCAAAGTTCATTTTTTGTTTCAGTTTTCCCCATATTAGCCGACATGTATAATGTCTCGAGCTCTCAATCCAGTAGAAAGACTCTTATTCTGTCGTAAAACATGCCTTAGCTGTACAAGACCGCCCACGATGGAATAGATTTCTGACAATGACTCGTTGAAAGTGATATCTCCTTGTCTCGCCTTGTCTGAGAGCTTTGAACTTTCTTATCTGAGCGCGCCTGACGAGATCTAACCTTTGATTATAATTCGATACCCGTTGATATCCAAACGTGTTTGGATATTGTATTTCGCTTACGTTTCTAAATGTACATTGGATCTGTCCAAACAGCGCTGATCGAATGTATTACGGCTCCTGGTTGTTCATGTATTTTTATGGTCAACAAGAGCGCCAGTTGAAATATCCTGAGCCTGTTGGAAGGCTTTCGCCCTCGCGGGTCGACCATTTTGATTTACTGTATTCACTTATGTAAATACATTTAACCTGGCGATTGTTGCGTGACCAGCACAGTGCAATCTGATTGGTTTGAATTTGACCTTTAACGCATGCGCAGAAGCCGTCTGACACCAATTAAAAATAATAATAATAACGACTTGCATTTTAAGACTCGGCGCTGCCACAGGCAGCCCGAGTAATAAGCCAGCCAACATTAAATTATGGTACAATAGACTTGCATGTATGGTGTACCTGAGCCAGATTTATACTACATTGTCAAAATCAGGAATGGGTTAGTTACAATATTTTTGGGATCGTAATCAAAAAGATATTCAGAAATTTTCCCGGTGTTTTTATAATAACGAATTTCGTCATTAACTCTATATACATATGCAATGAGAATTACGTGATTGACTTTCTCGGTATATATATAGATCTGCACATGAAAACGGCCGTTGTGTAATGACGAAATTCAGCATCTGTATATATATAAGGGGAACATGAAAACGGCCGTTATGTAATGACGAAATTCAGCATCTGTATATATATAAGGGGAACATGAAAACGGCCGTTATGTAATGACGAAATTCAGCATCTGTATATATATATAAGGGATCTGAAAACGGCCGTTATGTAATGACGAAATTCAGCATCTGTATATATATATAAGGGGATCTGAAAACGGCCGTTATGTAATGACGAAATTCAGCATCTGTATATATGTATAAGGGGATCTGAAAACGGCCGTTATGTAATGACGAAATTCAGCATCTGTATATATGTATAAGGGGATCTGAAAACGGCCGTTATGTAATGACGAAATTCAGCATCTGTATATATGTATAAGGGGATCTGAAAACGGCCGTTATGTAATGACGAAATTCAGCATCTGTATATATGTAAGGGGAACATGAAAACGGCCGTTATGTAATGACGAAATTCAGCATCTGTATATATATAAGGGGAACATGAAAACGGCCGTTATGTAATGACGAAATTCAGCATATGTAACAGGAAGTTCATAGTTTTAATAGAAGTGCTTGAAATAATTTTATTTATCCGCTTGAATATGGTGGTTAATTTTTAGGCTTCCGCCACGTTTTCGCAGAAAATGACATTCAGCATTTCTCTCTATACGCTAACTTTTAGCCATGCTTTTTATGTTAAATCTACGTCAATTTTCGCATAAATTTTTGAAATTTAAATATTACATGACAAGTTTTTTTGTATTTTTGCTCTTCAATAAATGTACTTCAAGATGATATATTATATTCCTTCTATCTTTTACATTATTTTTTTCTCACGAAGTTCTTCCACTTAACGTAGAATGGGTGTTTAAGTTGATTATCGTTGCCGTCAATCTTATAAATATGTTTTCCTGCATAAATTGGCTTCGTAGCCTTTTTGTGATATTATAGATCGGTAACAGCGTCATTGGTTACCGTTGTTTGTCAAGACCGAACTGGAGGTCAACCACAATCAAAACAACAGTCAAACCATGATAAAACACAGTGAATACACCAAGCTAATTAATGCAGCGAAAAAAGCACCATTTATTTCTTAGAAATGTCATCCAAACGTTTTTTTATAGGTTTACAACCTAAAGAGTCTCGAGAAATATATCTAATGAAGCTGAAGTACGTAGATGGACAGGCTCTATGCGAGATTCTGAGGGCAGAGTCGATCTGGGGACTTGGCCTACCGTTTAATACCTACAGATGTCGGAATGTATCTGCTGTTTAAAGAAAGCCCGAATACACAGGACCAGCTCATGAACTAAAAAAAACCTTCAGTGCTACCAGAAATTTGCAAATGACTAGGTCAGGGAAATATTGAGCAAATAATTTGGCGACAAACGTCTGATGATGGCGAAGGTAAATATGTGCGTGACGATCGTCGCGTCGTTGTTTACTCGATCGAGCGAACGTGAAATCTGATCGACAATCAAACGAAATAAAAACATTATCTGCAGGTTAACCATTCCTAAAATGTCGGAAAAGCCGCTTACTCCATAGGTTGTCTGTGAGATTTGGCAGCTCACTGTGACTGTATGGCTGGCCTTGGGTTGAGCGATCCCAGAATCCTTTGAGCGAGTCACATCGTTGGGCTGTTGAAGGTGGCTGCAGCTTTCCCCAAGGCCAAATTAGTTGCTCAAGACTTCCCTGACTCAGCCATTTGCAAAGTTATAGTATCACTGAAGGCTTTTATAGTTCATGAGCTGGTCCTGTGTATACGGGCTTTCCTTAAACAGCACTGATATATTCTGACATGTTTGTAGGTATCTCTAGGCCAAGTCTCAAAATCCCGGGGGAGGGGGGTACTTACATGAAAAATGGGTATGTATGTGAGGCCAAGAGGCTCAAACCCTGACCCTGTTTGACCCAATCCGAGCTCCAAAACCCTGATTGCCCCCTTTTTTGGGAAAAAAACCTGATTGCCCCTTCTTTAAATTGTTTTCAAAACACGGTCGGATATCATATATCCTGGCCGGTATACCGCGTATCGGGATTTCATTCAAAATACGGAACATTTCAAGTCGGGACGTGGCATTGGGTAAACAAATCAGCAGATGAAGTACATAGATAATTACTGAAGTACGAATTAGCGGCGTCACGATGTATGGGAACCTCAGTGCTTGCATGTGGGCGCGGCAACAGAATGTCTTTTTTTGACATAGTAGCTAAAAAAATGAACTGCCTAAAAAATACTGAACCACGACCCTGACTGCACCCAAATTATACTCAAATCCTGACCCTGATCTGCCCAAATCAGGTCAAAACCCTGACTCTACCTGCCCAAACTGAGCTCAAAACCCTGACCCACCCGGGCGGCACATACATAATACGTCACAAACAGGAGTACCCCCCCCCCCCCCCCCCCCCCCGGGCTCCAAATCGTCTTTCCACACTGCCCTCGGAATCTCGTATAGATCCTGTCCATCTACGTACTTTAGCTTCGTTAGATATCTTTCTCGAGACTCTTAAGGTTGTAAACCTTTAAAATAGCCGGGTAAAAAAGTTTTAGATGACATTTCTGAAAAATAAACGGTTTTTTTTTTCCGCTGCATTGGCTCGGTGTATTCACTGTGTTTGACTGTTGTTTTGATTGTGGTTGACCTCCAGTTCGGTCTTGACAACCAACGGTAACCAATGACGCTGTAACCGGTCTATTTAAGAAATAGTAAAGCTACGGCCGTTTTCATGTTCCCCTTATATATATATACAGATGCTGAATTTCGTCATTACATAACGGCCGTTTTCAGATCCCCTTATATATATATACAGATGCTGAATTTCGTCATTACATAACGGCCGTTTTCAGATCCCTTATATATATATACAGATGCTGAATTTCGTCATTACATAACGGCCGTTTTCAGATCCCTTATATATATATACAGATGCTGAATTTCGTCATTACATAACGGCCGTTTTCAGATCCCTTATATATATATACAGATGCTGAATTTCGTCATTACATAACGGCCGTTTTCAGATCCCTTATATATATATATACAGATGCTGAATTTCGTCATTACATAACGGCCGTTTTCAGATCCCCTTATATATATATACAGATGCTGAATTTCGTCATTACATAACGGCCGTTTTCAGATCCCTTATATATATATACAGATGCTGAATTTCGTCATTACATAACGGCCGTTTTCAGATCCCTTATATATATATATACAGATGCTGAATTTCGTCATTACATAACGGCCGTTTTCATGTTCCCCTTATATATATACAGATGCTGAATTTCGTCATTACATAACGGCCGTTTTCAGATCCCCTTATATACATATATACAGATGCTGAATTTCGTCATTACATAACGGCCGTTTTCAGATCCCTTATATATATATATACAGATGCTGAATTTCGTCATTACATAACGGCCGTTTTCATGTTCCCCTTATATATATACGGATGCTGAATTTCGTCATTACATAACGGCCGTTTTCAGATCCCCTTATATATGTATACAGATGCTGAATTTCGTCATTACATAACGGCCGTTTTCAGATCCCCTTATATATATACAGATGCTGAATTTCGTCATTACATAACGGCCGTTTTCAGATCCCCTTATACATATATACAGATGCTGAATTTCGTCATTACATAACGGCCGTTTTCAGATCCCCTTATACATATATACAGATGCTGAATTTCGTCATTACATAACGGCCGTTTTCATGTTCCCCTTATATACAGATGCTGAATTTCGTCATTACATAACGGCCGTTTTCAGATCCCCTTATATATATATACAGATGCTGAATTTCGTCATTACATAACGGCCGTTTTCAGATCCCTTATATATATATACAGATGCTGAATTTCGTCATTACATAACGGCCGTTTTCATGTTCCCCTTACATATATACAGATGCTGAATTTCGTCATTACATAACGGCCGTTTTCAGATCCCCTTATATATATATACAGATGCTGAATTTCGTCATTACATAACGGCCGTTTTCAGATCCCCTTATATATATACAGATGCTGAATTTCGTCATTACATAACGGCCGTTTTCATGTTCCCCTTACATATATACAGATGCTGAATTTCGTCATTACATAACGGCCGTTCATGATTCAAGCCAACCTGAGCCTGACAAGAGCATGATATTCGTGTATAAGGAACCAATGAAATAACTGGACCTTACAGGCACTGACAACTGTGACACATCAATCATCACCTGCATGTTATTTTTAATGGCTTCATTTTCTACATAGCATGAATAACTACACGGATTATATTGAAAACCTCAGCTTTCATCACGCTCTCAATGGCGTTACTTTATTATTTGTTCTTTCAATCGGATGGCTTAAAATTAAAATAATGATATAAAACTTTTCAGAAATTGTTTTATGTTCTAAAACAAGTGGATTTACGCTGTCGCGTTTTTCTCTACGTATACGTAAAAAGTGTCTCGAAAATATCCACACAAATAATTTACTGCATGTGTGTTTAAAAACTCGTGAATAAGAAAATCCGTGGACGAATATCCTGCTTGTTTCAAACATTGGATCTGTATGATTAGATCTGAAAAGCCAAAGAATAATATGTGACTTCACACGGGAAAACGTACCTTCGTGTGAAAAACAAACGGCCTAAAAAGTCGTTCAGAGATCGTTCGGTGTCCGTTCGAACGCTTTGAGAAACCGTTCGAACGTTTTTTTAAAAGCGTTTGTTGGCCGTTCGAATTGCCCGTTTATTTTGCCGTTTGAACGGATTTTCGTTAAGGTACGTTTTCCCGTGTGTGGTCACATATATAGAAGCGAGAAGTCCAAGGACTATAGGAAAGCTGAAACAATGTGTATAGTTTAAAGTGTTTAAAGTTCGTAATTGAAAACGCTGCGATCTTGTTTACTTATTCGTTTGTAAAATGTGGGTTTATTCACAAAAAAAATGATTGCTTCATTTTTTTAACGGACGTTTTATGTACATCGGGAAAAAAGCGACAGTGGAAACCACCTTTAATAATGTTCGTATATTATTGAGTACTGTTCATATATTAAATGCCCGCAATAAGTAAAGTTCATATGCACTGCTCTAGTGGTGTACGTCAGTTCACTTAGCTGCTGTCGTCGCTGCAGTTTTACTATTGGATACATGCACACAACACCATGATACACCTGATTGGTGGTTTCATTGATTTGCTTTATTGTTGGCTGTTTCTTTGTTACTAATTTCCATTTTCAATACAGAAAGATGTGACAATCTGAAAACAATAAACAACAAAACAAAGATAAGGATATTTACGCTTCCAGATGATCAAGATTTTGTTTTACGGGGAAAAGAGAGAATCGGTTCATATGGCCGAAGTGTGAGGTCCTCGTACTATGATCGCTAGCTCTGTGCATATATTAAACGTGAGGTTTGGCCGGATACAATTCACCTAAAAACTTTATTGTGTATGCGATTTATTACTGATATAAAGTTGATTTTCGGATTTAGAAACTTCTGGGAATAAAGAATGATGTAAGATGTCCTATATTAAAAGAAATGAAAACGTTTGAGTGTTACTTTATAGCCGACCTTATCGTCATGCAGCTTCAGAGTAGGGCGGGTCTCTTAAACACACAAATTTATGCCCGATCGACTTTTATTTCCGCCAAAGCTATCAAGGAACTACCGTATTTAGCACATGAGTTAATTGACACAGAGATTTACAAATTATTATGACTTAAGCATCGAAAACTTACCTTTTCCTCCAACTCCTTAGTCTTTCTGTAGCTTCGATCTCCTTTAATTTGGCTCGAAAAGTCCTTGCAGCCGACATCTATCGTTACAATATGTATAGGTAGACCACTCACGCTTCTATTGCTATTTAAATAGACACATACAACATACATTGTAGACTGTTCACAGTGAGATTGATTTGACAGTTATTTTGGAAGCTGGTGGGTCTTGTGTAAATGCACTAAACCGGTAGATATGGCGGCAAAAATGTATAATCTGAAACCGAAAAAAGGGTCAGCCAATGAGATGTGTTGAAATGCACACCGCGTACCAGGTATAAAGTTGCAATTCTCCTATTTCTTTGCATTCCGCAGCCGGCTGATTGTTATGTCACTTGATCAAAGTTAAATAAATGTGGTGGTGAATACTGTTTGCACACATTTTCCATCTATAGGATATGGAAATACCGAACTGGAAAAGCAACAGCACTTGATATGCATGTTGTACTCCCGATCCAAGTATTGATCTCGGTATTGCCTATATTGGTCATAATAATATGACCTAGCTGATGTGGTTTATCTATAAAGATCATAACAAAAATACATTTTCTAGCTAGAACAATTTATACGTGCACGCAATCCCAGCAGGCTGTTACAAAACTGCCATAGTTTTCCAGAATTACTATATATACACTGAAGAAGAAATACTTTAAAATACACCTAACTAGTCTTCATCGAAAGGATAGGTTAATTTGAGAAATTCGAGGAGCAATTGTTGGGATTATAGGGTTTTCAGTTGAAACTTGCCAAAAATGTGAAGTAATACTATATCCCACTGATGGTTTCTGATTCCGGAGGCTCACGAAAAAAACGATGAGCATTCTCCCACTGATGACAGCACGCTGCTCAGAACAACCCTCGTGTACATTTCTACGGCCGTCTCAAGGAACAAGAACTCAGTCATTTAATAGAGCCGATGCTCAGGCTCGATGCGATGCATCAAATGAACTGCAACACGAACTTTGTACAAATCAATTTTTTTTACTGAAGCCCAAGACGACCCCGGGATGACGACCTACGCAGTATGTACGATGTACAGGGACTTTATAACCTAAATGTCGCTCTTTATTATTGTGCTCTCCGAGCTGATGTGGAACCCAAATATTGTCTGGTTTGTGTCGGTCTCCTTGTTATGCTCTCTTTAAGACTAATTTCGCCATGACATGGGCCATACATGTGTTAGGCTGATCCACAACGAGCCTGAGAAATTAATAAATAGTGTCTGGATAGTGTTAGTCTCCCTGTTATGCTCTCTTCAAGCCTAATTTCACCGTAACATGGGCCATACATGTGTTAGGTTGGTCCACAACGAGCCTGATAAATTTATGTTGGGTTCATGTCTGGTTCGTATTTGGCTTTGATAATCGTTTTATGGTCAGAGTCAGGCTTGATTTTGGCTGATTTTGATTTTGGCCGCACTCACAGATAAGCCGCACCCCGACTTTAGAGGCTCAAAGTTTGGAAAAAAGTTTTGAAAGGAAAATGAAGATCAGAAATCTGCATCACCTTCCTTGCCCCATCGAACCTCCAACAAGATTACTCTGTAGTTTTACCCATAGTTTTAAATCTGAAAGTGTTTAAACTTCATGTCTACTTGCCTACAGATACACAATTATAGAACTTTTCATAGCATTTGTTTGATGGTACTTTTTCGTCCAAGGTAGATTGTTAGCTAAATGTAGTCAACAAAAACTTACTCACTGTCGCGTTCATCAAAGCTTAGTAACCACACATTTTATTGGAAATTTATTGAACTTTTATAGATGTTCTCGCAGATAAGCCGCACCCCCAGTTTGCAATGAAGATTTTGGGTAAAAAGGTGCAGCTTATCTGTCGCTGTTTACGGTAATTATTTTGTTCAACACATAATTTTATTAGCATAAATTTGCACTCATTAATAAAAGCATTTTTTTTAAGGAGACGAGGAGGTGAGTGTGGATGATGAGCAAAACAGCAATGAAGCTAAAACAAGGAAGGTGGGTTATTATATACATCTACATGTTAGAGGCAGAACATAAGAATAATTATGAAAACTTTCTAAACATACAATGTAGTTACTGTATAATGAAAAGTATGTAATATTTAACAATAATATTATTAAATCCCCCAAAGTGGATCGAGGTGCAATAACTACCAGTAGTGGTGGGTATATTTACCAACTGAAGGTAAATATTATGTGCATGCATGTATTATCAGGGGTTTCATTATTTATTGAACAATTAATGGGGTTGAAAATGTAAGATGTAGGGGGATGGAGCTGATATCGAAATATGTTTATTTTAACCATCATATATACTTTACCACAATAGCCAGCGGTTACATGTACGTAAACCACTGCCGACGTTTCGGATTCCGGTCGGCTTTTAACGAAACCAGCCTGTGTAAATACCCACCACTATAGTCACTGATACTCAGGGGGAACAATAATTGTTTAGTATTTACCACACAAGTGAAATAGCCTTAAATTAGTTCAAAAAGCCATTGACAAGTGGATTATTTGACATGCACACCATTTTGTCTCCAACCTGGGAGGTGAATACGGCAGAATATTCCATAAGTTTGACTAGCCAATCAGAGCATGTGAAAAAGCACTATTCACTTGTATGGTATAAAGTATAAATACAATATCCTATTTTTGGCGTTGAAATGCCCTGATATTTCATCTGGAGACACTATCTGTTTGATTCAAATTTATACGGATAGCATCAGGTGAGTGCTACAATTGTACATGTATATAGCTCTTTAAAGTGCTCCTAACATTAATCGTCTTGTCACAAATATATATTCTAGTAAATCAAGTGAATAGTTGAATGGTAAAATATTTAATGATTTCTAACAATCTCCAGATAATTCATAGCATGAAGGGACTAGTTGAACCAAGAATTTCAGAGAGAAAAATTAGAAATGGAAAATATTTGAGAAAAACCTTAGATTTTGGACAAAATCTAAGAACCACTGGATGTGTTTGAAAATAATCTTAATGTGTGTCGAGTCTGAGTTGTAGAGGTTTATATTGCCAAAATGCTTAAATAATGAATGTGACATCAACCCAGGAATTTATTATAAGACAGTGATAGCATGACATGAGGGAAATTAATTAGTGCTGATGAAATTTCGCCAAGAGCGAAACAAGTGTGTTGTTTTTGAGAAGAATAACACTAAAATACAATGTAATTATAAATGTGGTTGACTAAATATTCAAAGTGCATGCATGGAGTTTATAATTACATGTACATGTACGTCACGTTTATGATTTTATTCCATTAGGAATGATTGCAACCAGGAGCCTGTTGCAACCCAATAATAGCGGGAAACCGTTTTAAAAATAACCTACCTTGTGGTAGTATGGGAGATTCTCGCTCTTGGTTATGGGCTCTCGTCATAATCGAAAACAATGAGAAAGAAGATGTGAAACCGGGCTTCCTGTGGTAAGAGAGGGTACACCAACATGGCCGCCATGCCCTTTGAATCTCTGGGGATTGACTGCAAACCATATATAGTCGCGAAGTTCTGGTATGCGATTACGTTGTCTTTTGTTCTCTTGCGCTTTGGATTTTTGTTAGCAGTTTCAGTGCATCCTGATTGGTTAAAAGTGACGGCCTTTGTTTCTTCTCGCGGGAAACTCTATGCTAAAAATAACTCTACCGTCTACAGTGTTGTGTGACAATATAATGTGGGAAGAGGAACACTCCTCTGTAATGTACTCCTGATTTATATGTATACAAGCTTAAGAGCTAGAACTGTTATTATATTTCTATAGTTAATGTTGTAGAATTTTAGATGAGTATCAATCAAATCAAACTTGTAGCATCGCGTAAGTTAATTTTATATGGGTGAGATCCGCGACAGTTTCGAACAGTTGCGACAGGAGGCAAAGAAGGAGGATATCATGCAACAACGGCAGAGCTGATTTTCAGACGGTACGAGGTCGTCCGCTCACTTCCTCCCCCTCCCCGTCTGATGGACTTCATAGACTTTCATGTTCCTGACGTCATAATGTCAACCAATCAGAGCGAACTTTACACTTTTGGCAAAGTCTGGAATTTAAGGAATGTGCTCGCATATTTTTCTGAATGGCGTTGGGGAAGAACTTGAGCAGTGTGTCGACCGAAATTGTAAAGTTTTCAGGATTTCGAAGCTATATCCAGAGTAGAAGAAAGCATTGGAATCGTTCATTCATCGGAACGATGTGTTTGTGAATCTACGTGTATGTACGGGCACTGTCTTGGATAGACTGACATATTTCAAACGATGAGCCCGCTCATGCACAAGCACCTATAGTGGAACTATAAAAACTGTCTGCACGATTTCTCGGCATCCCGGTCGATTGTCACTAGCCAGCCAGGAGCCGATACGCGGTTGTTTATTAACTGAGTATCAGGCACATTTGGGGAGGGGATGTTGCGCTGATTGGATCTTCTCACAGTTCTGGAGACCGAACAACAGGAGAAACGAAGATCGTCACCGTCATTGTTGCCGTCAGTCCACTGAAGTTGATACAAACACAGCAAGTTTCTCGGCTTGCAGCAAGCGAATGTCGCTTGAATGCTGCGAAATTAAGCCTTTGACAAAACAATTCCCACGTCCACGGCAACATAACTTAACTCAAAAGCTTCGAGATAACGAAAAGCTTCGAGATAATTTCAGGAGAAGCAGAATTATGTTAATAATTAGTCGTAACACAAAACAAAGAAACAGATGAAATACAAGTACCACACTAAGGTCTTAAATTTTCTTTTCAGAGATCGAAAAACTTTTATCATAGGCAAAGAACAAACGCGTGACGACATAAATATAAACGGCTGCGAAGGATACTGTGGGCTCTTGGAAAACCAGCGAATATCACCAAAAAGTCATGCCCGAGTGATATCAAACAGGTAAAACCGGTTTGGTAACTGGTTTATCACGTGGTTTACCTCCAAGATTTTGGAGGTTGCAAGTGCGCATGTTCAACGGCAAAAGCAATCGTTTCTTGGCAAAGGTTTCTTTGGGCGACAGGAAAGGCAAAGAGATGAGAAACCTCTGCTCGCAGGGTATGTAAAATCCGGCCGACATTTCAAAACTATAAATTGCCGAGGCTGACGTGTTGACAGTTATGTCAATCTCCGAAAACCGCAAATAAATTTAATTGGTTAAAATGCGGAAAACCTTTCTCTATGAATCTGTGTCAGGATCTCTTCTTTTCTATACCCCGGCTTCCCTTCTTGAGAGACACATCTTCCCTTCTTGAGAGCCTGATACTCTGGTTATATTTATACGAAAGCTGTGATTGAGAAAACAGACGTCACGAACGTTCTCATGTCTAATTGTCAATGAGAATAAAGCTTTCAGCATTAAAGGGGCTGTGTCACGGTAAGACTTTAAATTCGTTTTTCCGGGCCGGAAAGAGGTTTTGATATGAACTAACGAACCTCTCGGCCATGTGGGATGCTTAAAATGAAAGCAAATATGCAAAATTGACAAACAAACAGTGTATATAAACAGTCTCCAGGGAAAATATTGAAAATCCTTTCAATCAAGCATTGAGGGAGGGAAGTTTAACTGTTTGTATCCAATTAACAGCCACTAAACGAGCGATTACTCGATACATGCGCAGTACCATGACATAGCCCCTTTAATTTCGTATTTGCAATAAAGTGGTTCAATGTTAAATGCGTAACGTTCCAAAGTTAAAATTAAATAACAAAATACTAAGACAAAGCAGTCATGCTCAAAGATAATACCGTTAATGCACGAATTACCATCACGCCACGGCTAGACCTGAGCGGATTGTGCTCCTAAAAGTGGCATATTATGCCGCTAGCACTGCTCCAAATTTTGTCGAATTATGCCCAAATTATGCCAAAGTTAAAAAATTATGCTCGTAGATTACACAATTATGCTCACAAAAAACGTTTTTCGAAGACGGCCGGCATTAGTTGATGCGCGGCATTTTTAGTTGTTCACACAACATTTTATAGACTTTTTAGTACCAACGGACACAGAAACCAATCAGGCGTGACTGTTCCACGCTCTGAACAAAAGACAGCTTTTTGGCTTTTTCACGTTTAACGCACACTCGTTAAGTGAAATTCAGGTATTTGCTTTGGAAAAATTTAGAATCTAAGCAAAATATACCAGCTAATAATTAGGAAAGCACTATAAAAGCAATAATAGCATTGCTTTTGGCTTTAATGCTTCAAATTATGCTACAATCTGGTAATTATGCTCGAGCAGTGCTTCTTTGAAAAATGATGCTCGTCAGGAGCCCATTACCAGGAGCGTTCCTCTGTTATGGGTTGGGTCCCCAGCACAGAGGTAGATGATGCTATTTTTAGATTCGAAATTCCCGCGAAAAGAGGTTGCCGCCATGTTGGTGCCCTTAAACAATAGATTCCTCGTTAGCTTCTTTTGTTGGGGCACCAACATTTGAATCTCTGGGATTGAGTGAAAACCAGCAATTCGAATTCCCGCGTTGAAAGTGAGAAGAATGATAATGAGAACTGACGTTAGCTATCTGATTGGCTAAGAATAGCCTACCTTTGTTCTTTTTCGCGCGAAACGCATTGCTAAAAATAGCCTCATCTACCTCTGTGCTGGGGTACAGACACAGTGGGGAAGATGGACGCTCCTGGTAATGGGCTCCTGTGCTCGTTTGCTCCAATTATGCCAAAAATTATGCTAGCACAATCCGCTCAGGCCTAGCCACGGCTGCAAGAGCTCAAGTGAGCCAGACAACATTCCGTTTCATACTGGGTCTACGCTTAATAGAGGTTCTCATTAAATGTAGTAAAACCTGTATTTAAGCGTCCGCTTAAAGGGGAACTCAACACGGTGGGCACAAACGACCATAAAAACGGCAGCAGTTCTATATTTTAAAAAGTTTTCAATGCAGACGATTGAATTTTGGTAGAAGGATGTAGAATCGCAAAAGGAATATAACCTGATTTTTTAAGCTATGTTACTACCATCGTGACGTCACAATGACGTCATTTATCCATTTGTAATACGTTTCTTGCAACTGTTCATTACTGCTCTAAAAACGAAATGTCGTATATTGTTAAAATCTACTCGTGATGAGAATGAAGGAATCGAAAACCCGATGTCGATTGGTTAATGAAGTCAAAAGTTATGAAAGTTTGAATTTTGTCCTTTTTCCCACCAAAATTTGGCGGGAAATAAACACCACAAAAGCATTTATAAAAACATCGCTTCATTCAATTTTTAGAGTTGTAAATATTGTTGCATGACATTTTGTCCAATCATAAAACACGTTGGTGGCTAAAATCGTATGTTTTTTGAATTTTGATTTTTTTGTCCATAACCGGCTTAAAATTGAAGTGATATTTTCAGCAACGTCATTATGACGTCATACTTTTTTATACATGCCCTTAGAAAAAAATCCTTTGAGTGATTTTCGAGTTTTAGTGATGAAATGCGCTAGTCTGGCACTCAAAACCCACATTATTTTCTTTTCTTGATTTTTTAACAATAGGCAGCCTTATTTAGGTATGACACCTGACGTCACTAAATATGACGTCATAGCAACAGTCATTCCTCTATAACTTTTGCTATAATAGTCGTAGAACGTTCAAATTTGCGCCAAAGGAATGTGTGTCATGAAGGCCCTTTGATGGTGTAGTCTGTTTGTAACATCTATTAAAGGGGGAATTTTACCAAAAAAGGAGGCATCACTTATGACGTCACAACAACGTCATCATACTAACATAAAACACCTAAAATATGTAGTTTCATTTTGTTAACAAGTCACCAACATTTCTTCAAATTGAGACTATAAGTAAAGAAATGGTTTTAATTTTAATTATTTGTCCACGCTCACTGATGCCGATTTTGACGTACTTTATGCCCGACGTGAACCCTAAAATCAACCCAACGTCTTTACAAAGATGTATTCGAAAGAAATAAGTTCTGCTATTTTATTTTTCTGTGTTGCGCGTCTATGAGGAGAAAATCAGTCTCCAAGTTCGATTTTCCGCTGAAAAATCTATATTGTGTGGCGGCTCAATTCAGTGCAAATTTCCCCATAACGTACGTCACACATACCAAGGAAAAACGATCACACCTCCAGCACAAAGAAAACACAATGGTCCGCAATTAGAAGCCGTTAGTCCCGCAACTAATTTATTCCCCGTATCTGACGTCACAAATTACAAGACTTGAACCGTCTGTACATAGCGGACGTTGTGAGGAAGGTTTTCGGATTTTCTCTTGCTTGACGCGCAACACAGAACAATTAAATAGCAGAACCTATTTATTTCGAATACATGTTTGTATAGACATTGGGTTGATTTTAGGGTTGAGTTCCCCTTTAAACAATGAAATTTGAGATATTCGTATCACTGTATCACCGTATCACTGTATCTTGGTATCTCCGTATCATTGTAGTGGGGAGAAGCGTTGCGCGACGGCACAAATAACGGCTGCGAAGGAGACTAAGTAAATGACAGCAGCTGTCAAACAATTTTCGCGCCTTTTTTAGCCGGAAATCAGAAAGTCACATTGTCAAGGCTTAAAAAAAATATTTTAGTTTGAGTTTTTTGGTGATGCTAGATTTGCGCTTTATCGACGATTGGGCTCCTGTGACTTAAACCAGAAATGGACTGGGACTGAACTTTCTTCATTTCGAACCTACCCCTCCTTAGATAATTGTCCTCTCAGGAACGAGGCTCTGTTTTCAAATCAAATATTCACGCGCGAGTTTTTATTCAAACAAAACGTGCGAACACCGCCCTTTCGTTGTTTCTCATTTATGCAGTTAATTTTCATGTAGAAAGTCACCATTATACTATAAACAATGCCTTCTAATCAAAAGGCATCGAAAAAGAAGACTGGGAACTCGAAAGCTCTTGACAAAGAGTCAAACTTGTGGCGCCACGAAGAAAGGTTAGTAGTTTTTAAAATGTTCAACTTTATCAGTTATGAGTTCCTCGTTTAGATTGTCGATAGTCTGGACTCTCTTTTCCCCTCTCAACTGTAACGCTATTTGGCTTTCTCCTGAGCAAGTTGAAATCACCCGGGCAGTGTTTTACTGATTCAGACTGCTTTGGTTGTCATGTTTCGGGTTTGTTTAACTGCTTTCATTTTCAGTTTGCATCCCGGGGTTTGCATGACACAAAACGGTTACAAGTACAAAATTTATTAACCGAGTTTAATTGATGTCGCAATATCTTCATATATTCTTTACTCTATTTTGGCCGTTCTCAATTTGTAATTGTACACTTTACCTGTGCATGATCGCAATTTAATCATAAAACAGTATCGCTGAAAGGTTGACTAAAACGTTGGCTATAGCTAGGCCCTTCCCTATACTATAGACTAGTGTACACCGGTAGATACAATAATGATATTTTTATTTACGTTGGGCAGCAATGATCACGTGAGAAAATAGACCTTGTCAGATAAAACAGCATGCAACAATATAACCCACGGCATGACAGAAGTCCTTAGTTGTGTCTTATAGCCCATAACCTGCAATCAGGCTCTCTTTTCCACTAAATAAATAAATAAATAAAAGAAGAGGGGAAGTGGAAAAGGAGAGCCTGATACAAATTCTTGTTGAATCATTTTTCATCTGCTGTCACAAAATTAATGATGTCACAAATTTTGCATGAGCAAGCCAAGCTGATCAAACTGTAATTTAACTGCAGGCACCAGAAGTCACACTTTCAAATGTACAAACCAATCAGAATACTACAATATCGTTTTTTGATGAATCAGAAAAAAACGGCCATCATATGGTCAATTTACATGACTTCTTCAGCAAGAATTTGTATCAGGCCTTTCTCCACATGTGCTGTGAATTCATAGGAAAGGAGAGCATGATTGCAGGTTAGTTAGCCCAGGGCTAGTGAATTTTCATGTTGGGCTAGTAGATTGGAAATGGCATTAACTTGCCAGATGGACAAAGAGCCAAAGTAGTCTTCTTTAGAGAAATGATTGAGGTATTGGGACAAGCTTCGAATTTCGTTTTCTTCTAACCCTGTAAGCCTGTGAAATTTGAGTGTTATATATACTTTAAATTGAGTGAACTGACTTATACTTTTCAATTTCAGATTAAAATGAATATTTTTAGATCATGTTGTAGTTAACGCCTGATTCAACATTTTTATTTTGTGATGTGTGACCTTGTCTTCCCAGTGGTTTAAACAAGGACTTGCAAGTGCTTTAAAAGGGAAAAGACCCTCCCCTTCTTGCCCTTTGGGATTCTAAATTTTAATTTCAAATCCAGAACAGTCAAGCAAGTAATTCAATAAATCAGTCTTCTCCTGTTAGAATACTAAATTGCTGAATCTACTATTAAAATAAGCCAAGGAAAAGTAAACGGCAGGAAGATAGTTGCTCCGTTATGCCTGTTGGTGCATTTTAGAACCATTTACAAACTCTAGCGTTTTGGATTTGAATTTCACACACCAATGCCAAATTTCAGATACATGTACATGTACCACTCAAGAGGAACATCACCAGTTGCAGAGCTTTGAACAGAGATGTTCACTTGGCTGACACCTGAAGGTCTTCTTGAGGCCCTTTTATAGTGCAGGTCCTTGAAAACATTAACTTGTTATAAAACTGCATAACTGTATATTTTGAAAAAATCTTTCTGCTCTTTCGGGAGTCAAGTTTTCTGTAAATTTATATTATATATGCTAATAATTGACCACACGCTAATTAGGCTAATTATACAGGGGTTTCAATAGAAGGCGGCTTAACCGGCGATAAACTGCCGGTTACTTTGCTTCTTACCGCCGGCTACTTCACACGATCGTTGCGTTTTTTGTTTAGTGTTGAGTAAAGTTTACTAGGTAAACCACTGCCTCTAACGTCAGGACTGCCAGTTGCCTAAAAAGTTATTGAAACCCCTGATTATAACATCTCTGTTGTTCACATAGTACATGTATCCAGTAATTAGGACCATAATTAGAAATTAGGGGAGGGAGTGGCAATTCCAAATATTATGTAATTTGTACAAGGCAAAATGGGCCCCAAAATATTTTCTGCAAGCACTTGTTTACAAAACAAAGTGTGCAAGAGAGTATCTAGGCTGATCCAGGAAAATTACAAACAGATCTAAACCAGCCCAAAATATAATGTACACATAAATATTACACAATCTTATTTTTACTTGCAGGACTGATTCAGCACCTGAAAGTTGTGTACCAAGAAGATCCTTGTCTGTCCCTGCTTTAGCTGCCAACCATACCCTAACAAACCTTAAAGTTCATCTCGCAGACCATTCCAGAACAAGCTCGAGTGTGAGAGGGGTATTGTCACCAAAGTCAAATCTCAGATACACAGAACCACTTTCCCTGGCTTCCTTGAAACCCATTGAAGATGTGAATAAAGTGCTTGGAAGAACTTCAAAGCATGCTGTTGTAAGGGAATCAGTGGAAGTTGAAACCCAGACTAAGAAGACACTAAAACCGTCTGACTTACAAAGAGCTTCTGCAGTCCATAGCCATCCCTCCAGTTCTAAAAACATTGAATTTGAAGAATTTCTTGCTCTTCGGTCATCTAGTTCTGATACCCTCCTCATTGATAGAAGGACAAACAGACAAATTAATGATGTGAGTAACACTGCAGATAGTCCATCAAGTTTTAGAAGAAGTACAAGGATAGGGAAATCAAAAAGTCAGTGCTCGTTAGAGTGTTGTGACTCACACGAGGGTACACTGGAGACTCGCAGCAAGTCACGATTGACTCCCCAGCTACGGGGTGGTACCCCAAGATCTAGACGGAGTGCGGCCAGGACAAGGCCAAGTATCAAGCAGGAGCTGCAAGATGATTATGGTATTGACAGTGATCTTTTGAAGTCATCAATGTCAAGGCCATTAGGTGATACGATTGATACACCAAAACATTTATATGGTGAGTTCAATTTTTTATTATGTTCAAAAATTTCCATCTACAAAAGTCCTTTTCAAATCTATAACTACTATATTTACAGTATGAGTGGTGATGTTGTATCGGATATACAATGGTGAGCTGCGCTTTGGCGAGCGATTATATATCTGATACAACATTGCCACAAATGTTGTAAAATTATGTACTTATGATAATATGCACCACATAAAATTTTAAACTTTGATTTCTCCCACCTTGCTATCGATGTGGGATGAATTAGTTTCTCACAAAAACTTGTCCCACATGGAAGAACATGTTCAATTTCCTCTCTACTACTCGTAGAGCTTCTGGCCGCTGCACCAGAGCCAGCATGCAATTAACCTCGCCGTACCTTTACCCTCGCAGTAATTCTGGCATTGAAGCGCACTCTGGCTTATAGCGCTGCTATTCTTTTCAATTCTTTGGATCCTGACTTCAAGCAGCTTGCAACATCTACTACTACGCTCTCTTCTAATACTCTGTCTACCAGGCTGGCTTCTCTTAAGTATAAGCTTCGTAACATTTTTCTTCCGCACATCTCCTCTGTTAACCATCTAGAGGAGCTCCTCTGCTATAACTGTCGCTCCTTGCTTCACTGCTGCTGCATTTCTGGCGCCGTGTCCAGGGCATAGCCCCTTCCATTGCGCAGTGTTCTAGTAAGTATATTTTGTTTTTGATTTTATTTCATATTGATTCTCTTTACATTGATTCCAATTACTCATTATATCTTGTAATGTCGTAGCCCGTGCGTTAATTTTTTCCCATACTTCCTTTCCTTGACTCAAATGCTGGGTCTGGATTGGCTAGCACCCTTATGAATTATTAATGCATATTATAAATATATGTACAATGTATAATAATTATAAGAATCTTACTAGTACTTAATATTATTGTACAAATATGTAAGTTATCTTTGCTTTAATTACTTGGTAGATTTATGAAAAAGAATTTAAAGGACTGTCATGTTGCAAGTTAACTATTAAAGTACTGACAGTATAAATAAAGTTGAAGTAATAAGGAGAACAGCAACATTTTAGCTGAGCATTTCATCAAAATACCTGTATCGCTACAGATGCACTTATACAGGGTCTGAAATTAAATAAATTATTCATAAATACCAGCAAGAAGGTGCAAATTATAAACTTGAAACTACACAACAAACAGTCAGTTGTGAATAGCATACCATGCTGATGGTATTTATGAATGTTTAACTTCAGAATGAGGCTATAACCCTGTGTACACACAATCCATGTAAACTGTAGTTATCACATTGAGCTGTAATTTTTTAATATGAAACTAATGACTAATTAATATCAGCTTTTAAAATCAATTGCCATCAACAAGACAGTTAATCCTCCTTAACTTTCTGAACAGCTTATATACAATCATGCATCTTATATTTCATATAATCTCCTTCATATCTCATTCCTGAATTATAGTGTAATGGTATCAAAGCTATCCCATGCAGCTTTCCCAAAGATTGCAAAATTGGAGTCAGAATTAAAATAATGTTGTAGTTTTTGTTATATATACTGCACTCAGGTGTGTTATTTGTGTCATAATTAAGGTAATTGATTAACATTTTCTGCCATCGACTGTCCATAGATATAAAAAAAATATTTTCCTGGGAAAACTGGCCTAGATCCCTTTGATGCCGTTATGATAATGAATAAGCCAGCCAACATTAAATTATGGTACTAACAATAGACTTGCATGTATGGTGTACCTGAGCCAGATTTATACTACATTGTCAAAATCAGGAATGGGTTAGTTACGATATTTTTGGGATCGTAATCAAAATTTTGGTTACAGCAAACTTCCCCACTTTAATAGTTATACAATGTAGCTTCCAATGATTATACTCCTTGACCCCATATTAGGAAATCCCAATGCAATGTGTTCATTAGACCTGTCAAAAGACACATTCTGTACTTTAAAAAAATGTGTCGATCTGCTTCTTCTTTTATGCATAAAATTAAGTAGTACAAAATTTGCATTTATTTAAATATGCACAAATTATTTACTTGTGTTTTGAAAGTGAAAGAGTACAGGGTAAATACATTTACCAGTGTAATATATAAAACCTTTTTCCAGGTTTGGATGGCAACCAAGAGGCATCGTCTGGTAAGGGTGATATATATTGCATTAATTTTGTTTTGCGTTTTGCTTATTGACTGAACTACATCATTGTACATACACATGTAGCAGTAGTAAAGTAATTTTTTAAAATGTGTAACGGGCCACTTATGGACTGTAAATTGACCAGTCATACATGTACTTCAGCTAAAGTGTAGGTTAATATTGTTATCCCCTGCATACATTGTATATTGATTTTATAACTGTCCACTTTTTTAACTATTAAACTGAGGTCAGTGGTCTATAATTTTCACCTCTTTGTTTGTTTGTCCATGGCCACAAAGCTACCGTAAACACCGGCAGATAAGCCGCACTCGCAGATAAGCCGCACCCCGAGTTTAAAGGCTCAAATTTTGGAAAAAAGTTTTGAAAGAAAAATCAACATCAGAAATCTGCATCACCTTCCTTGCCCCATCGAACCTCCAACAAGATTACTCCATAGTTTTACCCATAGTTTTAAATCTGAAAGTGTTTAAACTTCATGTCTACTTGCCTACAGATACACAATAGAACTTTTCATAGCATTTGTGTGATCACTGATGGTACTTTTTCGTCCAAGGTAGATTGTTAGCTAATGTAGTCAACAAAAACTTGCTCACAGTCGCGTTCATCAAAGCTTAGTAACCACGCATTTTATTGGAAATTTATTGAACTTTTATAGATGTTCTCGCAGATAAGCCGCACCCCCGATTTGCAATGAAGATTTTGGGTAAAAAGGTTACGGTAATTATTTTGTTCAACACATAATTTTATTAGCATAAATTTGCACTCATTAATAATTTAAGCATTTTTTTTTCAGGAGACGAGGAGGTGAGTGTGGATGATGAGCAAAACAGCAATGAAGCTAAAACAAGGAAGGTGGGTTATTATATACCTCTACATGTTAGAGGCAGAACATAAGAATAATTATGAAAACTTTCTAAACATACAATGTAGTTACTGTATAATGAAAAGTATGTAATATTTAACAATAATATTATTAAATCCCCCAAAGTGGATTGAGGTGCATGACTAGCAGTAGTGGTGGGTATTTACCAACTGAAGGTAAATATTATGTGCATACATGTATGTATTATCAGGGGTTTCATTATTTATTGAACAATTAAGGGGGTTGAAAATGTAAGATGTAGGGGGATGGAGCTGATATCAAAATATGTTTATTTTAACCATCATATATACTTTACCACAATAGCCAGCGGTTACATGTATGTAAACCACAGCCGGCGTTTCGGATTCCTGTCGGCTTTTAACGAAACCAGCCTGTGTAAATACCCACCGCTATAGTCACTGATACTCAGGGGGAACAATAATTGTTTAGTATTTACCACACAAGTGAAATAGCCTTAAATTAGTTCAAAAAGCCATTGACAAGTGGATTCTTTGACATGCACACCATTTTGTCTCCAACCTGGGAGGTGAATATGGCAGAATATTCCATAAGTTTGACTAGCCAATCAGAGCATGTGAAAAAGCACTATTCACTTGTATGGTATAAAATATAAATACAATAACCTATTTTTGGCGTCAAAATGCCCTGATATTTCATCTGGGGACATCTGTTTGATTCCAATTTATACGGATAGCATCAGTGCTACAATTGTACATGTATATAGCTCTTTAAAGTGCTCCTAACATTTGTCTTGTCACAAATATATATTCTAGTACATCAAGTGAATAGTTGAATGGTAAAATATTTAATGATTTCTAACAATCTCCAGATAATTCATATCATGAAGGGACTTAAGTTGAACCAAGAATTTCAGAGAGAAAAATTAGAAATGACTATTTTTGAGAAAAACCTTAGAACCACTGAAGGTGTTTGAAAATAATCTTAATGTGTGTTGAGTCTGTGAGTTGTAGAGGTTTATATATCTCCAAAATGCTTAAATAATGAATGTGACATCAACCCAGGAATTTATTATAAGACAGTGATAGCATGACATGAGGGAAATTAGTGCTGATGAAATTTCACCAAGAGCCGAGGGAGGATTTCTGGAAGTCTCAATGCCATAGGCAAAGGGTCTTTTACAGATCCTCATCCTCATTAATTTCCCAAAATACATGTCATGCTATCACTTTGTGATACTATTATCACAGAGGAACGGAAGAAATCTCTGGGAAGTTTAGTTTTCTCTGCCTAAACTAAAGACGTTGAGTTGAGTTGCTTTCGAAAATGTTTTGTTACATTAGCATGAGCAGAGCTCCCAATAAATTAATATGAAGAGATGCACGTGCATATACAATGTACATGTATGTACTGGCAATTAATTTATGAAAATAAATAGTGCACATGTATGCAGTTGAGTTGCACATGCTTATGTACGACAGAAAGAACATGACGCGTACACATATATGCGTGCACACAGAGAATATGTAATAGCAACTAAAATTTGAAATTGAATATTTTACGCATTACGGCAAAAACATTATACTGATCATTGAGATAATTTAGAAAATCACAAATTCCCATAAACGGAGGATTGAATGTGAAGGACAGGATGGCGTTAAATAGCCAAACAAAATCAAGCACCCGTTTCAGGACTGGAAAACCTCACGTTCCACGTGCTAGTGCACGGTCGGTCGGGCAGGCAGTCGTGCCAGCAGTTGTAATTGGTTGCCAGTGGTCAGTGTCGCTAAAATTTCACTTTCATGCTATATGTATGGTGCTCTGCTTGCGCAGGAGCTCCACTATTATGCTTGATTGGGTGCCATTGATTGAATGACCCTGTCTCCCCCTGGGAACATTAAGTGTGTTGTTTTTGAGAAGAATAACACTAAAATACAATGTAATTATGTGGTTGACTAAATATTCAAAGTGCATGCATGGAGTTTAATTACCTGTACGTCACGTTTGTGGGTTTAAGTATCCTCTGTGGGAGAAGCGGGTTTGAGAAATGAAGAGAATAACTTTCTTGAACTATAAAATTGGTAGGGTACAGGGTAATTTAACAGGCATTACACCATAACCAGGTGTGCCAAGGGACAGTCCAATGTTCCCTCATCAGCATGCATGCTTTTCTAATTTTCCCTCTTGCATAAGACAAAGTATGCATGCTGATGAGGGAATTTAGAGATGAAATGTCCCTGAACAAACAAAGAAAACCGAGCTGATCATGGTATTACTGTAAAAATGTTCTTTCTTGGCTTGTGAATGTAACTTTTTTTTTTTTTATACAATGTTTGTTAAATTCACTGATACAAACTACAGTGATATCAGAATAGATGTTTACAAAAGGCCATTTATCTCTACCAGCATGTTTTTGTACATAAAGCACATGTAGATGCAGCTCCTCTTCCCATGATTAAATATATATACTTACAGATAATGCAGTAATGCAATGCAGGCTATTTTTAACAAAGCTACATTTATTCACTACTTAATTTCCTATCAAATATATTTGAGTTTGGCTAGTAAATCTTCAGTCAGGCACTTCAAATACCAAGATTGGTTAGTACATTGTAATGTTGACCAGTCACTAAAAATTAGCCAGGGGACTAGTTCATAGAAAGTTAGCTTTTTAAAATTCTTTAATTAAAAGCATCTGACTGATAACAATCCATATAGTTCCTATTTTAAACACACCCTTCTACTTTTTTAACATTATTTTTTCAGAAGTCTTGGTGTCCTAGGAGTCCATTCTGTATCATTTCATGCCTTGCTATTGTGCTAACCCTTGTCATCATCTCAAGCCTGTTCCAGCCCTGTCCTACCAAAGACTCTGTCTTTCATTGGCGTGGAATGCACACACTAGAGGTAATGCTGAACACTTTCTCAAGTCTGTCTTATATAATATTAAGGCTCACATATAAAGCATTAAAATTAATGTGCATGTGAAAAGTGCCATTTTCTTCTGACAGTCAGCCAATTAACAGACCAATTATTGGCCAATTATTGATCAGCAGTTGCCCATTAGTTGGTTGACAGTTCGTTAGTATTAGCCAACATTCGCCACCAACATTTGGATCATAAAGTAATACATTATATATACACTCCTAATTCTGACAGTATACAATACATGAACAATACAATTAGAATTTATTTAATATACACTGTACATGTACATGTACGTAATGCCTGCTTGAGTTACAAACGTGTTAAAACATGCACACAAAACTTGTTAAAACTCGCCAAATAGCTAAAATGTTAATTTTAATATTTTGCAAATGTGGAACTAAAGGTATCGATTACACTGCTGCCAATAATGGCAAAATTGCTCTGTGTGTCCACCTCGGTAACAATTTGACTGAGGGCACACTGGACGAAGTTTACTATAGTTAAGCAGATTTTTAATAGTTTAACGGCATCCTCAGTGTGACCTGCATTTTACAGTTTACTGTGGTTAGTTGCTTCGACAATGGTGGCAGGAAGAAAGAAAAGTTAACTATAGTTAGCCAACCTGAAAAGATGTGTTTATCGCTAAGTTAATCTAAACTTATTGACTTAGGGTAGTTAACAGCTTGTCATCTACATGTATTTTGATGTTTGATGTAATTAAATCCTAGTTGTGGTTTCCAAACTGTCAACATGCACTCACGTTGGAAGGCATCATTTGTCATTTCACTGATTTCAGCCAAGAAAATCAGATGCCTGGTCTGACAGGCGTCTGGTTTTCTCAAGGTTACTATTTTAACTATAGTAAAAAATTCTTAACCGTAGTTTGGCTGGTTTATTATAGTTAACATCCCAGTCACTCAGTGACCCTCCGCCATTGCCAGCAACTGATTGCAGAAGTAAACTATCAGTGTCGCATCGCTAGAAATGAAGGAAGGTGGGACATTTCTCTCTTTGCTTCTAAAATTTTTTGCAAGACTTGTATCTCAGAAAGGGATGATTTATTTGTAGTGTCATACAGAATCTGAATCATTCTATGAGTGCAAAAGGTGTTGCATTCATGTTTAACATTAGCGATAATGAGTGGTAAAAGTGGGAGAATATCGCAAAATCGCGCCCTAGAATGAACACTGCAGCATATATTGCATGTAGCAAATTGCACCGTGTGAACATCCCTGCAACATTGCTGGCAATGGTGTGAAACTTTCAGGCAATGAAATGCCACAACTCTTTTTGCTCACCACTGATCAAAATACTGTGATATGGTACCCATACTGTCTATGTTACATGTAATGTTGCTGTAATGTAAGTGACTTTATTTAAGTGGCATTGTATTTAGCTTTTGCCACACAAGAATGTGCATAATATTAACTTAGTTTAGTCCCACCGTAGAGTTCGGGGTATATCATATAGCCTTATGGTTTTCTCACAACTGCAATAATCATTCTTCATAATGGCTTGATCTGATTCTTGTTCACCTGCATCACTATTTTTTTTCCGTTTAACTTCAAACAGTAAATGTACACACTTGTGTACTTTTTCAAAGTTTCATTAAAAAACAATGTTAAGGGTGTCCATTATTGTCTTCAGTTATATTTGCACTTTTTTAAGACTAAAAGCTATGCGTTTTGGCAGTTGCCCATGACAGGGTCGCCACAGGTCAGGTAAAATCAGGTAAAACATTTTTTTCAAGGTCAGGGAATTTTGCATCTGTTCAGGGAAATTCTAAATTTCTTGTCAAAGTCAAATACTAGCATATAATTATGTAGAATTAGAAATGATTACTCCTTTGCAATTTATTGCCATTTTGAAAAATCAAGAACTCGGCCAAGACTCAAGAGACTGGATTCTAGCTTACCCATCATGCAGTACTGTCATAAATCAAGCCGCCATCTTGTTTTTCTGTTTCGATAGATACGTATGTTTGTATTGACTATTGTTTTCGATGCTTCAATGGACGTTGGAGACTTCTTATCTTCCACAAATTCATCTAACAGTTTGAAAAGAAGAGTAAGTGATGATTCTAACGGAGAAACTTCGAAGAACTAATATAGATTGTATATAACAAATGTTAATTTTTTTTAATGACTAGCAGAAAGGTCTCTTTGGCTAGTGAAAATTTACTTCTTACTAGTCGTAAGCCTACTTGCAAAAAAAGTTAAGGTCATGCAAGCCCTGAGTGTAAACCAGCCTTTAGTCGGGTCGTGACTGAACAGAGATCTCAGAAGCCACAGAAGCTTTATGCTTATTGTGTACACCCATGCAGCTTCCAGCATTCACAGTATTGAATTTCTTTTGGATTTATTTGCCCAGCCTTCGTTCTTTCTCTTGGGCTACTTTGTTGATTAATCGTAGCCTCCAAGACTCGATAAAGATTGAGATGAGCAATGATTGACTCGAAACTGAATCTCCTTGATAATCTCCTTTGTGCGAGTCCATTCATAGGAAGCCAGAGATTTTGTATTCAAATTGTTGCCATTTGGCACTGAAGGCCAGTGATAGCACAGCAGCTAGGTATATAGTAATAACAACAGCCCCAGACCATGCTCAAATGGCTCTCCTCCTCTACCTCTTTTTGCATCAGCATGTGAGTGTTGAGATAACTATAACGTCTCAATATTTCACGCCAAAACAGTTCCATTTAGGAACCCATGCAAAAATAATGGTACGTGTATGTAGTAGGTATGTTTGTGGCATATAGTTGATATGTCAAAATATATCTGCTACATAATTTATACCTTTCACATACCTCATACATACAGTTGTACCAGATTTGTATTTTAATCATTCACTTAACAATTACAGTACATACCTGAACAATATAAGTTACATGTACCTATACCTTATATATACCAAAAAGACCGAGGTATGTAAAAGGTATGAAATACATGTACAGATCAATTGGACACTCTTGTACATACATGTACCTTGTTGATAACAGTTACATAACTTGCAATTTAAAGGGATTAATTGGTACGTAAATGGTATGTGATAGGTATGTAATGTTACATACCCTACAAACTATTATTTTACATCCCCATGTCCATACCCTCTAATTGTACCTACAGTAGTACAGGCAAAGTGCATACCAAATAAATACTCCACACATTAAAATCAATGCTACATGTAGGTACATGCCATATATATATATATACATGTACTATACACATCCATATACAATTATGTGGTTACTGTATACAAAATATACAAATGTACATCATTTATTGCCACATATATACCAAACATACAGTACCATCTACATACTGACAGTACATACCATCTACGCAGCCAAATTTAGATACCTCTCACATATCAAATACATACTTGATACATGTACGTACCATCTACATATAGCCAATGGTCCCAGAGTGAGTGAGTGAGTGAGTTACACATCAAATATATACTTGGTATATACATTTAATTGTACCTACTACATGTTAGAATATACATGCAATCTCAATTCAGTGTTGTATTAATATATAGCAAGTCGGCAACCAGATTATACATACATGTATATTTTAATTGACAAGAGTGTAATGGCTCTGTAATTAATTAAGTATTGAAAGTTGGTTGTGATAACACATTTTCTTAACATTTTCTTTATTCAAATTTTATTGTGAGATAATCTTATTGTGAGATGCCATTTACAGCTAAAAAAGATTTAGTGCCACAGCTTGCATAATTTGATACATAACAATATTTTGACTTCAACTTTTGTTTTTCATTGGTTTTGTTTGGTACACATATATATATATAATTTACATGTATAACTTTTGATGTGATTGATGTTTCAATAATAACTAGTGGACTCAGCTGCAATAGTTGCTTAACTTGCTCTCCTTGGAATCAGCAGTCTTCAGTTCCCTTCTGCTTTGTTCTACAAGAAAACAATGTATATACTGTAGATTACCAACCAAGTATGCATGATCATGAGGTCCAGACATGTTTGAAGATGTACATCACTCACTCACTCAGTGCATGGCATTATACCACTTATAAGCTAGGGTTGTCTGTAGAAATATTTGAAACAACAGGATATACATAGCCTGTCATAGGTGGTATTTTTGTCTTACATAATGTAGCTACATGTAGTCTGCCATTTGTACATGCACTTTCTAGACATGTAACGCATGTTGAGATTTAAAAGAGCTTCCATGTTCATGCAGGTCTGATATGTGGATAAATAAACTACCACTACTTACAATAATAGGTTAAGATGCATGATGCCATAAATGATTGGAAATTTGGCTACTTTTAACCTGATCTGCCGGTTGGCAGCTTAATTCTAGTGACAACCCTGTAAGCTGTAGCATATTAATAGGACAGAATTAGGGGAGTATGATCATACATAGTATAAAAGTTTGCCATCAGGTGTTATTACAGTTATATATTCACTGTATTAATTTAACATCTGTAAAGTCAAATTGTAGATTCTGAAATTTATCCATATTTCAATTTGAACACTGTCATTTAACACTTAAATTTGTATGTATGGCTTTCAAATTATTATTACAAATGCCATGATTCAAACAGCACTAGCCTGAATTTCAGTCATCTCCACGAACATGCAGGAGGAGACGGCTGAAATTTAGGCTAACAGAGTACGAGTAAAGTTAGCAGCAAAATATATCAATCAGATCGAAGTTGAAGATGAAATGAGGCGCTTTATACTACATGTTCAACATTGTACTAAGCCAAGGCAAAACTACTTGGTAGAATACTTTACAACTCAGGCAAATTATGTACACGAAATTCAGTTGTTATATAAATTTATTAGGCAATCGATGAACGTCTATCCACCACAAATGACAAATTATGTATGCAAAGGTTTTGCTCTACAATTGCACTCATGAAAGCTTAACAAACAATTCAAGAAGTTACCTTCAATATGCCACTCCAATAAGTTAAAATGTTTTTTCCTGAATTCGAAGATTACAATAAAGAACAACAACGTATGTGGATTGTGGGTATTCACTATTTGTCGATCCCGATCCCACAAATAAATGCTGGAGCGCGCTGAGCAAGACTCACGTTCCTGCACGCATTCACATTTGAGCGCCAGAATTGTTCTGGTTATCTGATTGGTTCGATGTTGACATTTCAAAAATACTCGGTGTCAGTTTCATAACTGACCATAGACCGGTTGATCGTTGAATCTTTGAACTGGTTGAGTGTTGAAAGTGCAGTAATTCCTTGATTTAAAAAAGTTAGGAAAGCATTCCTTTTCTCCTAAATGTCTTCTCATCCAAAAGGGAAATGTTTTGATTGCACGAGAACGAGAAGAAGATGCTACGTAACATACATTCACCTCCTCCATGTTGTCCGCCATCTTGTTTTGATGTGGTTACCGCTGACCAGCTGGTGAAACATGCGGGCGACAAGTACCGGTACTTTTACAAAGACTGGCTTAGTAATCATGACGTCTGCAGTACACGCAAGGTATCAGGAGCCCTTTATGCGATAATGTTTGTGAAAAAAATCTTATTGATTTTTTAGAATGTTCAAAGTTAATTCTACAGTTTAGTGAAAATAAAATTTCAAAACATTTTATTTTCAACGAGAAATTACGGCGAAAAGAAATATGGACGGGAAAGCAGGCTGTCATCAGCTTATTAACACTTGTGAAGCGTTCTCATGGAAACTGCGGGGGAAAAAACGTGAATCTTTTATAAATGAACACGAAACACGCTCACTCGTCTAGCTCGTCTTGAAGCCGTTGAGTTGCAAATATTCATTTACGTTTCACAGAGAGATCATATCTAAAATCTAGTTTAATAGTAATTTGGCAAATTACGAATTGAGCTACATAAGGGTGGACTTATGTCCATTTTCTTCCGCGAAGAAACGAAAGTCGCCGCTGACGGAAAGCGATCTTGGTTGGTTCATATTTTTATAAACAAGATAATCAGTGGGCAGAAGTTGCAGATTCTGCAAAGTCAATTCTAAGTTGAAAGAGTGCACGTGCCCATAACTAAACTTTCGACTGTAGATTCGCCTTCGATAGCCGAAGACGAAGAACCGACTGAAACCGAACACGATCTTCCGTAACAGTTATTGTACTGGTTTGGTCTGTTTCTTTACGCTTTCTTCGTCTTTGCCTTCTCTGTGCACTCATGATTTCTGTGAAATACCATGACAATGGTAACGATAAAATTGAACTTGTCTACTACGATATACTGATCGCACTGAAGAGCTAACTTACCGCGCAAAATCCATGAACAACATGGCATCGTGTTTCACTATACCTACTGCTCAACATCAAACACTGGAAAATGACATTCTTAATGACAGATAAGTTAATTGTGTCAACAAACCTCAGTGGGATGCCAGGAAACTTTGAAACCATTTTTCACGGCGTTATAAATGCAAGTTTTGTAGCATGTATTCGAAGCTCCTGTCCCTCTAGATTTTAATAGATCGGATTGAAAATTGGCATATGGCTAGATCGATATGTTGACAAAAAGGGTGTCAGTTTTTTAATGCGTTGAGATACTTTCATGTTTCTTTCTTCAACCCCTAAAAAAGGTGTTCCAGATCTTTGCAGTTGATTATTTTCGCGACGGAATAAGATATCAGAAAACTGAGACACACTTTTTTTAGATCAATATCTCTACTAATGAAGGTCGTTTCAGCGCGGATTTCCGTCCAATTCCCAGGGACAGGAGCTCCAGGTAGGTATGGTGAAATTGGATTAAAATCACAATAAATAAAAGAGTATTTTAAAAAAAATAAGGAAAATCAATTTTCTACAATCTATGTTTATTAAGCTTTCAGAAAATATATACTTTGTAAGAGTTTTCTTGAGTTTAACGCGCGCAATTAAAAGTTTTCGGGAAGCGCTCTTGAAGGGCTCCTGATACCTGAAAATGCAGGAGAAATTTACACAAGAAATTTACATAACTTTTCGTCTCTCAAAAAGATTTGTTTGAATGGGATTTTCACTGATCTCGCTATGAGCTTGAATCATAAGCAATCATTTGCCGTGCAAGGTGATGCAGCTGTACACTTTTATAGGTATCAATATTAAAGTATAACTTTATGGGCACGCTAGCCCTGATAAAAAACAAACAGATTTTCACAGGGGCATGGCTCACGCACAGCAAACTGGAGTAAAAAAAAATCTTGCAGCTTGAGAATCCCCCATCCCTTAGCTCTAGGTGAGTGAGAACCCGTCGTTTACCCGTGATTCGGGTTAGAATTTGTCTTCGAATTAACGATTATCATTATTTCAAGCGTGTTTTCCATTTAAGGATAGTTGTTAATTCAAAGGTGAGAATGCGTTGCCTCCGCAGGCAACTCAATCAAATAATACGGAAACCGGAAATTGGGCTTCCTGTGGAAACAAAGGCGGAGAGGAACTACTGGTGTACAGGGACCATAAAACAACAGCATGGTGACTTCTCCTTTGCTTCAAAGGGCTACGAAAACATATATAAATTTAGAATATCGAGTTGGAGGGAGGTATGAAGATACGACAGTCTAAATGTCATTTTAAATGTGCGACGTTAAATTACTAGTGCATATTTGTAAAACATAAAATCAGCGAACCACGGCTGATAAATATCGTAGTTCTCATCTTTGCAGCGCGCCAAATTTACCGGTTCATTTTTCAACCGGAGGCGTGACTTATGACGTACTAAGATTTGCCCAGTTACAAAGCGTCAATTCTTCAGGCATTGTATGTTGACGTGTCAAGTCAGTCGACCGTGGATGTGGTATTTACAATTTGAGTGTACTCGAAAAGAATTTGTCAAAGGCGCGAAATATAAGCTCCGTGCAAAACATAATCCTCCGTTCAATTTCCTGCAAGTGAAACAAGTCGAACTCGCCTCGCTTCGATTCTCACGCTCGCTTTTTGACCCAGTAATCGCTTACCCGGTGACTAAGCGAGTTCGACTTGGAGCAAGTCATTATAGCGGTTTTCAGTTGATTGTAGTAAAACCAAACGCAAATTACCCACATCCAGCCAATCATAGGAGCGAGTAATCACAAGTAACTCATAAATGGCTTCCCTGTCAACCAATGACAAACCAAAGCAAAACCAAAACCAATTTGCGTTTGGTTTTACTTTGGAATCTGATTGGCTGGTTTACTTTCTCAGCCAATAGGAGAGCTTAGAAAACGCAAAACCAAAACACTAGATCTGATTGGCTGGTTTACTTTCTCAGCCAATAGGAGAGCTTAGAAAACGCAAAACCAAAACACTTCCGACACTCAACTTAAATCCGCTCTAGTATAACAATAGTGTCATTCTGTTGGGTATTGTGCCTGGACTTTTATTAACAGATTTCCGTTTGCGTTCCAGCATATCGCCGGCCACATCAATCCTGATTGTTTCTCTTACGAAAAGTGTTTCAGCTAACAGAGCGGTCTCTTTTCACGTACACCCCATCCATCAACGAGAAATTTATTTTAAAATGTAATCCTATTTTCTCTGGACAGACATTTTAGGGCTTGCGGCTCCTCATTTAACGAATATGAATTTTTAACCGGACTGTTTTTTTTAGAATGATGCAGACACCAACCAGATGGACAGCAGTCTGAGGGAGTTTCAAGAAAAACTGGAGCAGCTTTCACTTCAAGTCAGTGGTCTGAGAAAGAGTGTTACCAAAAGTAAGTTCAAGTTCAATTTATTTACACTGTTTTATACTAGTTACATAAATATATACAAATAAGTTAAAATAAGGGCTTCATATTTACAGAGTAGATTCAAATTGAGATTAGAGATCAGTGTGCGGTGGCCAAAGTAGCTAAAGCTTTCGAGTTGGCCACCGCTGCATTTAAATATATAAGTGAATAAATAAAGTGAATAATTGCGCTTAGTGATTTGTGTAATTTGAACATGGTAGGAAAAAGAGCGTAAATTGAACTTAAAGAGGGCTGTAGTATCAAAGAAAAGGAAAGAGAGAGAAGATGAAAAAAACACAGAAAACAACAGGAAAGGTGGGAAGGAGTGATTTAGTTATATTGTTATCGAGAAGACAGCACGGTACGGTGTATTTTATTATACTTGATAGGAAATGAGATGGGCCTTAAATTGTTTCTTAAATTGGTTTGTTGTCCTTAATTGTTTCAAGTTAGTGGGTACGGTTTCCCAAAGTACAGTAGCAGAATATTTAAAGGTGAATTTTCCAGTGTATGTCCTGACTTTTGGGCGGTAAAAGGTTTGTCTAGCTGAGTACCTAGTATTATGATTGTGAATGTTAGCCACAGGTATTAAGAAATCATGGCATAAAGGTGGGACACTGGTTGGATTGTTATGGAGCTTGTGTGTTAGTGTGCAGATTTTTAACTTTATAATGTTTTCGAATTTTAGAACATCGAGAAGTTGATAGTAGGGATTAGACGACTCCCTGTTATGGGCAAAGAAAATACTACGAATGCATTTGTTTTGTTTAATTGGTGCATAATTTTGCTAAATTAGTTTGGTATGTATTTCCCCAACTCGTCGATCCATAGTTTAGGTAAGGGTAGATAAGGGTATAGTAGAGCTGCTTTAGCATGTGCAGATTGAGGTACAATGTATCTCCGTAGGTTATAGAAAATTCCTAAGTTTTTAGCAATTTTACTATTGATGTAGGTGATTTGATTTTTCCAGTTTAATTAAGGTCCTGTTACACGAGGCAATTTTTCTTGCAACTTGCATCGCAATGTTGACGATCGAAAATCATTGCAAGTTGCTGTGGGGTGTTAGACGTACGCAACGTTCTTTGCAACTTGCAATGCGATTTAAGCCCGCCGCCAGATATTTACAATTTTCAGCGGAAACTCCTCAAGAAATTAAAAACAAATAAATTACAACATATGGCAACATGGTCGCGGATCGCTGTAGGAAATGTGTATATTAATGTTTTAGAGTTAGAGCATGAAGAAGAAAACGATAAAAAGAGATGCAGAAGACCGTGGTTAAAACATGGACGATTGTTCAACTCACTCAACAGCTCAACCTTCTCTGCATCCGTCAACTTCCTATTTACATTTTTCGGCGACGCCAAATAAGTTGTTTTCTGTGTCTACCTCTTCGCCGAGAAACGTAAACAAATCCATCTTGATTTCACCTCCCCTCCCCTCTCCCCTTTGGCTATAGCTATGAGAATTGTGATTGGTTGTTTCGCCAAAATTGCAACACAAGTTGCAAAGAGGTATGTTACACGGTGCAACCGATCACGCAGCGTTGCGAAAAGTAGAAGATCGTTCTACTTTCCCTGCAACTTGTCTCGCAATTTTTCGTTGCGAGACGAGTTGAAAATAGGGGTGTTACACGTGCAATTTCTTCTGCAACTTGTCTCGCAATGGCGTTGCGTTGCAAGTTGCAAGAAAAATTGCTTCGTGTAACAGGACCTTAAGGGTGCGTTTACCAATTTCGTCGCTAAGCAGCGACGTTGCTATGAAGGGTCGGCGCGCGCGCGCGCTCATGCAATGGCGGGAAAAACTTACTTCCGGTTTAGTAAAAAAGCAACGTGCGCGCTTTGCAATGCTCCACTCCTTCAGTTTTGTTTACATTCCGTAAAAGTTACAATGAAGTTGGACGAGGACGAGGGAAAGTTCCGATGTCAGTACGTGGAATTCGGGTGTCAAGTGCAAACTAATTTTCGTTCGGATTTCGACAAAGAAAGTTTGGAAAGTGCTCGGAAAGAGATTGTTGATAACGAGGGGAGTCAGAATGTACTTACAAGTGAGCAGCTACACGTGAGAGGAGTCTTCGAAGAGTTTGGTTTTGAGCCACTTTCACAAGAAAGTAGCGAAGAAAAATACAGTGCCAACGAAAGAGAAATCAACTCCAAGGCCGGAAATGTCTATGAAAAATGCGAAAGTTAAACATAAATACGGAAACGAACGATGGCAAGTTCCTATTAACTTGCGACCATTCCTTTAGGGCGAACAAAGCCTAAGGCCTACTTGCTGAATTTTGTAATTATTTCTTTATTGATCAATGGAGAATATTATAAGGATTACGAACATGTGCGAATGATATTACACATTATAGCAAGATATTCCTCTAGAATTGACATATTTAGCAGTGTTTTTGATTGCTATAGGATAGAAAACTGAGTCAGATTTTGATGTAAGCTTACCGTAAGTTGAATCGGGTTGTTTCTCCTCGACGCGACGTAAAGTATAAAAGTGAGTGACTTTATTTTAGTGTCAATGTATTATAATTTAGCTTTGCAGCTAATTGGGGACACGTCACTAGTCCTACGATTTTTATACGTCCTTATCCGAGAAGACGTGAAGGTCTAACCGTTTACTGTATTATGTAAAGGCAACACCTTCTACTCAGTTATTTTAAGACCCCGAGTGTTGGTCCGGCCGGGGTTTGAACCTGCAACCTCCCCCTCGACAGACCGGCGCTTATTACAACCGGAAGGAGGTTAGACATGTGACAGATTATGGTGCAAATCGACTTCTATGCGTGAATAAACCACTGGAATTAGATGTCTGATAATGCAGCTCTGTTTCAATTTAACTGATTTCATTTTCTTGTCCAATGCCTTTAGCTTTGCCCTCGCAAATTCCATCGGTACACGAGAATCCATGTATGTAAAGTAATTGCTTTGCAACCACCCAAACGCGGCCGCGCCCCGTGGACCGCCCCGTGGGCCCTGGTAATAATATTATACTTCCGGTTTCACAAAAAATGAAACTGAGTTCGTGAAACGAAGAAAAGTCGATCCTTTTTCACATAAAAATTGTCCTGAAGTCGCATTGCACAGAGCCAAGCATGGGTTTAGCGGAAAAAAATAAAACACGGAAGTTATGACCATCTTACTGTTAAAATTAACGGGGAAAAAATCTAAAACGATCAATTTTCGGTATATTGTAAAACGCATGCTACACCTTTTGTGCCTAACCCAGACCAATGATATATGCAAATATGAAAGCACTATCCCAAAGCAATCATGAGTTGATTGAATTTTTCTGCCTTGATGTCGTAATAATGACGTCATACAATGACGTCATCAAAATAAAAAGGTCCGTCTCCCAGGAGTTCCTGAGTGGTTTATTAATTATTTTACTCAAATTGTTGGCGTTTTATGGCGTTGTAAATTCTACTTAGCAACGGCCCAAAACAATTGGTAAACGCACCCTTAAGTGCTCATCTATCAGTTTTCCTCTCGGCAAGCTTCTAGAAGGAAAAGTTTCCCACACCCACCCTCCCCTTTGCGCCTGCTCCCACCTCTACTCCCTCTTGCAGCTAAACATCAGTTAGCTCACTTAGAGCAAGTACTAGAGTCCATACTAGTTTACACCATTGACGTTCTGTGATATGGACAGTTTTGATAGCAGAACATTTATTAAGAACCTTTTATTTACGAACATTATCATTTACATGTACATCATGTATTACACAGGAGCACAGTTCTGTATGTAATATGAGTTAACACTAGGATTTAAATAAATTGGGATACGGGATGAAGTGCTCCTTCGGTCACCCTTTCCTCCATAGACTCAATGTAATGTCCGTTTCACTGTCCCATGGGGATTACTACTCCTTGACAGTTGAGACAATGCAGGGGTATCGCTACCCCAGGTGTGTTGGTGAGGGATTCAGGACCCCCAGGGCCGTGGGGGATTAGGACCCTCGGGGGTGTTGTGTTGGTTTCTATTTACTACATTTCCTGGAGTACTTCATCCTCATCCCCTTACCCCACATAGATTGTTGTTGTTTATTGTCTGGGGCAGCGGGCTGGAACCATTAATAGATAGATGCCTAGATAGTTGATATTATTATTCCGTTCAATGTTTTGGATGTTTACTTGTATGGGTGATTTCCTGGGTGAAGTAATCAACATATAGTTTGTTTTCTTATTAACCGAGAGTTTGTTGGCATTGCAATAGTTGAATACATTTTGTAACTGCATTCATGACTGTTTCGAGCTCCTTGGGGTCTTTACTAAAAATATGTTGGCATCAGTTCCTGACACAAAGCTGTCTTTTGAAATCATGGTTGGCACATTAGTATAGCAATTGTACTGTTTATCAACACGAAGTATCGCTATAGATGTATGCACATGACGTAACGGCGGCCATGTTGGTGTACCTTTAACACTAGATTCTTCGTTAGCTTCTTTTGTTAGGTACACCAACATGACCGCCATGCCCTTTGTCATTTGAATCTCTGAGTATTGACTGCTGACTGCAACCCATCTATAGGCCTTGTGCAGGAAACAGTCACGTGCTGATATAATACTTCGTTAACGAATGAATTGAGCTCGTGATCCCCATGGGAAAGGCGTTGCTTTGTAGGCTGGAGGGCAAGCTATCTTTAAAAACGTTGTTTTAGAAAGATTAACAATCGAATGGAGGTGAAAAATAGCATTTACAAACAGGTTTTGCTAATAACACTACCGATCTTGTACAAGTGCCTTTAAATATATGAATTAAGAATTTTTGCCACCCAGTACAACCACGTGATTGCATTCGTACAAAAGGCATCGTAAAATCCAAGATGGCGACGTGCGGGAAATTCTCCCAAATGTGATTCATGGACAGGTATATCTGTCCGTAAGTGACATCTAGTGAACATTTATTTACAGGAAAGAACCACAGCAATGGATTTAGGCAGCCATGATAACTATTTGAGAGCAAACATTTTTTTCAGGACATGTCTGCAAAATGTGCGCATGCATGCATGTCCAGTCAGCGGTAGGAATCGCGGGAGAAGTTCTAAATGGTTTCTGTTCAAATAATCTTCAAGAGTTAATAAGTTTTAGTAGTTCAGTCATCAAGCCAATTAAATGTGGGACTGGTCTATGAAAGGACTCAAAAATCGAAGATTGTGCTTTTCTGTAACAATGCTTTGAAGTCAAAATTTCGAGTGCACATTTGCATAAAATGCGTAATTTGCGGCAAGTACTTCATGTAGATTCGCGCATGCGCAATCGTTTTGCAGACCTGTCGTTTTTCAGTGGACTGGTTCCCTTTAACAGGACTTAAATATTATGCCCCAGTGCGATTGACAGTCGGTCTAAAATCGCTTCCGATCGCGTAATTTAGCAATTTTCTCATAATCCGTGAAATAATTGCGCAATTTGAAAGAAATAAAGCACAACAAATCTGCTATGACCTGTTATATATTAGAATTTCCAGAATATTCAAATATGGTAAGGCCATTTACCTTCCAAAACACGCTATAGATGCACTCTGCGACGAGCGCTTGCTCACCGCATGGCAAAACGTTATGCTCCACTGGCCGAAAGAACGAAGGCTCGAGTTCAAAGGTCTTAAACTTTTTTAGTAAATAATTTTATGACTTAGTAACCTCACAGTGAATTACAAATTAAGAAAACTTCAACCTTTTAAAGTCTTAGGCTTGGCTTTTAAGTAGTTTTCTTGTTTTTAGCGAAACATTTCACGTAAGTAAATACGTGTTTGTACTTAAAATTAAAAACAGGGTGATTGCAGTCTGTTTTCTTTTAGTTTCGGCGGGAAACTAGGGAGCGCGCACGACCGGCTTATCAAAAGCGCATGCGCGTTACGTGTTGCCGCGGTGTGGCCAAGCGCTAGCTGCGAATCAAACAACCAGGCATTCTTCGTAATTTTGCACTTGAGAGACTGGCACTAATCCTTTAAGCTGTTCTGCTTACAAACCACTGAAATGTGTGTTTTAGTAGTTATAAATGGCGTACCCTACGTTACCCTAGAAGGATTGAAATAAGCATTGCGCAATTTTTGTGTGTGCTAAATATCAGTTTTTACTCAACAAAACGCATATCAAAGCAATGCACATTGAACGAATTTTCACTTTTAGAATGCTTGTTGATAAAACCTCACTAACAGATTGAAATCAAGCGATATGTAGTGTGAGAAAAATGTTCAACAAAGATTTTGGTGTGTGGCAGAAACGAAAATTACTTTAATTAATACGTCAATGGAAGGATTTATCACACTTCTCACGTTGCAGGCGTGATGCACATGAAATATACTTTCCTTTCGATGCATTAGTGTAGCAAACGTAGCTCCACATTCCAGAGCGAGGGGAAAAATAAAATGAGCGCGAGACAGCAATGTCCAGTTGCTTGTTGTTTTTCTTCGTAAGGCTGCATTCGATTCGCCATAAAAGGCGCCTTATTGCGCGCTCAAACTAACCTAAATCCAAGTAAAATGTGCCCTAAACACGCCCTTGGAATGCATTTATAGAATTAATTTTGTTTAAGGTTCGTGCAGCTTCGAAATTTACCTCCATTTTCGTCGTAAAAAATCTCGTATTCCTCTAAAACTGTAATAAATACGAAGACAGGTACTTCTTGACTCAGTGGGAGGGCCGGACGGGAAAATATGTGGTTCGAGGTCATGACGTACGCGTACAAAATGACCGAGAATCAAATATCTTCCCGTTCGCCACATCCTAACTCAGTCAATACGTTTTTTTATCACATGGCCACTTAGTTTGTTTCAATAACGGCAAAACAAGAAGAATCAAATCGAGCACGGTCGGACATTTTCATCACGGCAAAATCATTTTCACCCCGGCAAAATCATTTTCACCCCGTCAAAATCAATTCAGTTTTGGCAAAATCATTTTCATCACGGCAAAATCAACTGGTTTCAAACACTCACCGTGGGGAAATTAATTGTGTTAACGCGCTCTAAAAGGTGCCTTCAAATGCGCCATTACGCTCCCTAAAATGCGCCATTCAATGGATGAGGTTTGGGATAATAAATCTTAGAGATTACATACTTTTAGTTATTTGGTTCTGAGATGAAAGACTGCTATTTCTATGATCGTCAGGTTTAAATACGTGTAAAAGTTACCCTTTTATTCTACATGACTTGCTCTTACAATAATAGAGTGTATTTTTTTTGCAGATGACAGTGAAAGATTCTTAGATGACGAAACTCCTATGACAAAAGAGGTATGGCCTGTATAGACACTTGTATGGCAACACACGTGCATGTACACTTGTATGGACACACTTACATGAACACACTAGCATGCACACTTGTATGGCCACACTAGCATGGACAGACTTGCATGGATACACTAACATGGATACACTATGCATGGACACACTTGCATATGGATACACTTGCATGGGAACACTTGCATATGGACACACTTGCATGGACACACTTGTTTGGACACACTTGCATGGATACACTGGTTTGGATACACTAGCATGGGCACACTTGCATTTGGACACACTTACATGGGAACACTTGCATATGGACACACTTGCATGGACACACTTGCATATGGACACACTTGTATGGACACACGTATGGATACACTTGTTTGGACACACGTGTATGGATACACGTGTTTGGACACACTTGCATGGGAACACTTGCATATGGACACACTTGCATGGGAACACTTGCATGGACACACTTGCATGGACACACTTGCATGGACACACTTGCATGGGAACACTTGCATGGACACACTTGCTGGACACACTTGCATGGACACACTTGCTGGACACACTTGCATGGACACACTTGCATGGACACACTTGCATGGACACACTTGCATGGACACACTTGCTGGACACACTTGCATGGACACACTTGCATGGGAACACTTGCATGGACACACTTGCATGGACACACTTGTATGGACACACTTGTTTAGACACACTAGCATGGGCACACTTGCTTGGACACACTTGCATGGACACACTTGCATATGGACACACTTGCATATGGACACACTTGCATGGGAACACTTGCATATGGACACACTTGCATGGACACACTTGTTTGGACACATTAGCATGGACACACTGGCATATGGACACACATGCATGGAACACTAGCATGGACACACTAACATGGGCACACTTGCATATGGAAACAGTTGCATATGGAAACACTTGCATGGACACACTTTTATGGCCGGACACACTTGGACACAATCTACTCTAACCTCCTTTCTTACTTGAGCGTAACATAATTGTTTTTTCTTGCTCAACAGAAAGTTTCCAAGTTAGTGGAAAAGGCCATCAAGGACAACATGGAAGCTGCGTTCGATAGATACAGTGCAGACAGGTTGGGTATACCGGACTACGCACTAGAATCTGATGGTAAGTGCAGAGTAGTATTTTATACCACTAAAGTTCATAGTATTTTTTCGCACGCTCTGATTGGCTGCTCAAACTCTGAATATCCAGCATTTTTCACCTCCCGGCTTGGAAACAAAAGGTTCTTGCCTTCACGCGCTAAATATTCACTTGTAAATGCTTTTTGAACTAATTTGAGGCTATGTAGTATGTACTAAAAAGGTATATTATATTCCCCTTATTGTTGGTGACTAGAAATATAATAACCTATTTGTGGTGTCGAAATATGCTCTGATATTTCGTCCACGGACATTATCTGATCCGAGAAGAGAACAGTTCCCAAGAGCGAAGCTCGAAGGAAACTGTGAGCTTCGAGGATCAGATAATGTCCAAGGACAATATCAGGGCATATTTCGACGCCACAATGTAGGTTATTGTTATCATCCTTCGAATATTTTCTTTGATGCGCGCTTATACGCTCACAGGGGGTGTATTTACTGATATTTCCCGCTCGCGGAGAGAAAATATCGGGTCACGTGACGCGTTCAACCAATCACGCGCGAGATAAATTATTTTATGGGTAATAATGTTGAATATTTACCGAGCCGCGAAGCTCGTTTCCGTGGTTCTGTAAATATCCACCACTATTGGTAAACATTTCAGACTTCTATATTTGCATCGTTTTGAAAAGCTAACTGATACAATGAGTAACCTAGACTAGATCAGGATGTTTTGCATGTGGAGTGGACAAGTTATGGCAATTACTTGCGGCACGGTTACCGTACGGCACGCCGTGACATTCATATTCAATAGAGTGGATTTCGTACGAGTGGGCAGGTTACGCCAATGACTTACGGCACGGTTACTGTACGACATACCGTGACATTCATATTCAATAGAGTGGATTTCGTACGAGTGGGCAGGTTACGCCAATGACTTACGGCACGGTTACTGTACGACATACCGTGACATTCATATTCAATAGAGTGGATTTCGTACGAGTGGGCAGGTTACGCCAATGACTTACGGCACGGTTACTGTACGACATACCGTGACATTCATATTCAATAGAGTGGATTTCGTACGAGTGGGCAGGTTACGCCAATGACTTACGGCACGGTTACTGTACGACATACCGTGACATTCATATTCAATAGAGTGGATTTCGTATGAGTGGACAAGATATGGCAATTACTTGCGGTACGGTTACTATACGACATGCCGTGACATTCATATTCAATAGAGTGGATTTCGTATGAGTGGACAAGTTATGGCAATTACTTGCGGCACGGTTACTGTACGACATACCGTGACATTCATATTCAATAGAGTGGATTTCGTATGAGTGGACAAGTTATGGCAATTACTTGCGGCACGGTTACTGTACGACATACCGTGACATGGTTTCTCTATTGTGTTTGTCCTTCTTATCCAATCAAATTACAGAGTTAATAGGCCTTTTGCATCAATTGATCACGTGACGATTTTCCCATAGCAACGCTTATGTGGAGGGCAAGCCATTCTAACATTCCTTGAGAACAGAGAGAACGTGAGAGACGCGAGCGTGAAACCTCAATACTAGAAGTTCTGCCGGTTCCTTTGTTATTCGTTTTCAGCCCAAATATATCAGAACTATGTAGCTTTAAATCTTAAAGTTCAGTGTTAGAGGATTTTAAGAGCCGTAAGACGATCTGAAATAGCTTTCTTGAAGCCAAAACCAAACCGGACTCAGCGAGTTACTCGCAACATGATGGCGCCCTCAACAGACGACAGATAAGAAGCTTACTTCAGGAATTTACTTTTCTTCCACGCTTTAAATCGTGGAAGCGAGGTAAACTACTGTGATTGTGGTTGCTCGGCCTGCAGCATTTGCTGGTCAGGTATTGGGGGCAGGACCAGAACTTGAACCTCAGGTTAATTTTCTGCCATAACGGAAGCGAGATGATGTTGTTGCGGCTGCAGTTGTGGTAGAATGTGGAGGATTTGTGCGCGGTCATCTCGTTTATACTCGAGAGTGAGACCGCTGACAAAAGTATGCTACATGTTAAACTACGCCGCATGAACCAATTTTCGCCGAGATTTCTTTGTCAGGTAATCCAACCTTTTACCATTCGAAAGCATGACCGTTCTAAGGCCCTTGTTGTGTTATTGTTCTCATCAGGTGGTCAGATTCATGGATCCCATCACTCGCCAACATTCAACACGGGCGCGTCCCGACGAGTGTTTGGTCTTTCTCTGTGGTATGAGAGCCTCCCTCCTAGAGTTATCATACAGGTGCAGTATTGTGCTCTGTAAATATATTACTGTATGTAACGATATTATCACAATCATGCATGTTTGAAAATCATTCTCGGTTCCACTGTCTCATCAAATTAACTACAAAATCGGAGGGTCTGGTAAGACACAAATGGAGCAAGATTGTGATGTAATAGAACAGAAAGCTAGTATTTTACCAGGGGTCCCAACATCGAGAACAGGTGAAAGCACTCGGCCCTTATTGTTTTGAATCAGAGGTGTTTGGATCACCTGGTGAAACACGAAGCTCGAGTCTTTGAAATGACTTCTCAAGCGAAAATAATACCTGCATTCATAAATCATTAGAAAGTATTGTTTAATTGCCTGGTATTTTATGGCATGCAATCATAGACTACAGGGGTTGTGATTGTTATTTTCTCATGGTCGTTTCAACAAACGGACTGATAGTGTAGTGGACAAGACAGAGGACTAGCAGCCGGTTGCAAGCGAGGTTCGAGTCACACTCTAGACGTGGATTTTAATTTCCTTTTCCTTTACTTCTTGCCATTCCTGTGATGTAACGCTTATTAAAATGCAAGTGTCTTGATGAGTTCTTGTACTAATCGGAGCAACCTTGATCTGTTATTTGATTGGAGATCAAGATGCATCCTCAGTTTCATCATGCACCTGACCAAAATGGGATGACCTGATTGGCTATTGAACTCATTAATTATTCATGGCTTGAGAATGGCTGCGTGCACGGCTGCGCGAAGTTCAAAAAGTTAACTCTTCACGCACCCCGACGGTCGTCCTGTATCTCGATTTCCAAATGCCGATAAAAACGAGACGGTAAACATTGTAGATTTCAGATTGTTCATTTCCTATTGTTAACTACAAGAGACAAGAGGACGCTGCGAATAGGAAAAAAATAATTCCTTCGCGGGTAAAAATCAAAGCTTCCTTTAGGATAAATTAAGGTAGATTTATTAAACGGTAATGTCTTCTGTGCAGTTCAGCAAAATAACAAGAAGACAAAGCCGGAGTTTTGAAACCGAAACCGATTTTGAACTATATAAATATTAACTACCAGCATCGACTGAAGGCGAACACAAGAAGAGATGCAAACAATACCGTTAAGAAAACCCGAGTGTTCGATACGTATCATTTTCTGGAATTTCGGTTCTGTTTTTGTTTGTTCAAAGTCCACTGCATAATGTTTCATTTCTGTGATTTTTAAATTGCACTGTAACAGGCGGAAGTAAAATGTCCTACTGAAATGCGCAGTTTCAAATGTCCTAGAATCTAGGACATCCGGTACATGCCTTACCAGAGCGCCGATTTTTCAGTTAAGGTGTGGTGGCACTGGGAACGAGAATGGTTTGAAAATATGAGTCAGTAGCCGAGCGAGTGATGCAGCCGTTACGTGATGCGGTCATTTGACATTGTCGGCGCCACACTCTTCTGGCTTCTTACTGCGCATGCTTGATCAAAAAGTAATGGAGCATGCGCAGTACAAACTGAGAAGGGCCAGCGATCAAGATGGTTTTATTTAACCACTGAAAAATGACTTGGACCCATCATGGAGTACACTACAGACGTTTACTGTTTTCTTCGAATTTATAATTGATAAAATACGTTTGGTGTAGCAAGTATTAATAATGTTAAACACCAAAAGGAGAAGCCAGCAGACATTTCATGAATAGACATGATAAATAAAATCGGAGATTTGTAAGAGTTACAACATATCCATTAGCTCCATTTAGAGCAGGTCTCCAGTGTTTGTTTGCATTAGCATCCAAACAATTCGTCGCTTGTTTGTTTAGTACAGAACAGGAGCAATTTAAATAGTCTTGGGGTAACTAAAGCATGTTCTGTGGTTGCCCCTGGCACAACTAGACAAACATTAATTTCCAACCCTGCTACCTGCTAAACTGTATCTTGGTTGTAATTTGTCCACAGCCTGACACTAAGCCGGGAAATTGTTGGGCTTTTGAAGGCCAAGAGGGCTTCGTTGTGATAAAGGTAAAAACGTTGAACTACTTCTGCTGAAAATACGCACAAATTACCAATCGTATAGTAAAAATAGACCCTTTCAGTTTGCCTGTTTGTTACCCTATTTCACACCACGTAATTTTCACTTGAGTAATGCGTTTTTGTTTTTCTGTTTCCCAAGAGGAAATGTACCAATTTCTATAATTGGAAAACAAAGCACTGAATCTTCTGGAGAACTATCACGTGGTCTGAACTGGGGCAACAAACAGGCAAACTGAAAGGGTCTGCCGGGAGGAGCAGGGGTGGCGCAGTGGTTAAGCGCTTCGCCTCTCACCTCTGTGGCCCAGGTTCGATTCCCGGATGGGGCGCCATATGTCAGTTGAGTTTGTTGGTATATCGCCCTTGCTCCGAGGGTTTTTCTCCTCCCTCCGCAAAAACCAACATGCTAAATTCCAATTCGATCTGTGGATTAGCCGGGACCTGACTTTGATCAGTCCCCATGGATGTTTCAGGTCTCGTTAGAAATTTATAATTAGAGTCTATTGAAACGCTTCGCAACTTCAAATCCTCTTAGAAGGATTACACCATGCATCCCGAACGATTAGCCTCGTTCCCAGGCTTTTCGCTCCAAAAGATCGTTATCCTTATGGCGGCACTGAATGGTTCATCGTGCAAACAAGTCAGATCTAAATTGCGTAGAATTTTGAGGCCATTAATTTGTGACCCTGTGGAAAACGTGCAAGTCCTTGAAAAGTGTAGTAATCCTTGAAAAGTGCAGTTGTCCTTGGAAAGTCATTGAATAAAAAGCCGTTGAAGTGTGTATGAACCATGTTCTCTCACGCCACCATTCCTATTAATATTCCATTCCGCCATACTCCATACAGCTGTCAAAACCCATCATTCCCACCATGTTCACGCTGGAACACATCCCGTTATCGCTGTCTACCAATGGTCATGGTAGAATCCCCACCGCACCCAAAGACTTCTCTGTTTGGGTAAGTACATCCTCTCAAACCTAGGGAATTTGTCTTAGAGGGAAGGATCGACAGAACAATCCCCTGACTTTCCGAGGATGGTATCAATCCAAAACCGTAACACACGTGAATAGACCCGCAGCCCGAATGGCTATTTAACTCGTAGCCCATGAGGGCGAGAGGTCTAATTGTTTTAGTATAAACTAACTAGTCGGACAGTAGAAAATAATAGAAACAAACAAATTGAAGTTGAAAACATGTTGTTATTTCGTGAAAATGCGTGCGGTTTTTCTCTACCATGGGCTATCACAAATAGACCTATAGTAGGGTAGCCAGTCAGAATACAGGATTCGTAATAGTCCACTAGTTGGTTTATACTAATGATGGTTAGGCTGTATATATATATATATATAATTGCGGAAGAAAGAGATTTGAATAGCGAAGCTCGAGCAGGATGCCTTCACGAATAACTGTAGGTCTCCATTGTCGGGGAAGTTAAACACTAATCAACTTAAAGTGCCAATGAAATGAAAAAATGGATCCCTATTTTATTTTATTAAATTCTAGGTTTCTCTTAGTCATTTTGTGCAATTAAAAATCAATATGGAGAGCGCAAACATATTTTATTTCGTATCGAAGTCAGGCGGAATTGCCAAAATCTGGCGACAATTTTTATGCCGTTAAAGTATGCTAATCACATGCGTGACGTCACAAGGTGTACTCATTTATATTCGTCTCCATAAATACTACAAAATAAGTGCATTTTTGGCCAGTTTTCAATTTAAACATGTAGTACTTTGAGAAACCTTGAAGATGGCCATATTATTTTTTATAGAATCCTTGCAGTCGGCTTTGTGAATATAACTGCGCAAACCTAGTGACGTCACGCATGTGATTAGCATGCTTTAACGGCGTAAAAATTCCGCCTGACTTTGATCGATTTTTTCATTTCATAGGCACTTTAAAGTCTAGTAAGGTATGCTAACCGCCATGATGAAAAGCGAAAAAGCAGACAATGTACATGTATGCAGGGATAGGAAATCTTTGGTATTGCGTAGCTGCACTGTATTATCATAGGATCGTTTCCTTATATGCTTCTCTTATTGTATTCGAACAAGGGATGGAAAGATGAAGCGGGAGATAATAGGGTGTGCTTGGGCAGGTTCACATATCGCAGCGAAGGCAAGTCATTGCAGTCGTTCAAGATGAAGGTAAGAACTTAACATGCAGTAAAATCCAAATATATCATGTTCATCAATAGAAGCAAACTGATAATAGTGATGGTGATGGTGATAATAAGAATAATGATCCATGATTATAATAGTAACAATAGTAATAAGTAAAAGATACAGAATGAGTAGCCGTGCCTTATCGGATTTATAATTACAAATTCGAGCCGGAGGCGAGAGTTTGTAAATCCGATAAAACACGGTCATGAATTTTCTATATGGCTTACCAAACGTCTAGAGTTGTGTTTTTCTGTTATTTTGGCGATAAAACCTATCGAGAAAATCGAAGCAAATTTAATGCAAATCAGGACGAATCTGTATCAGATTTACAGATCATTTTTGCCCTTTGTTTTACGGTCTTGAATTATTAATGTATTTGATAGTTGGTTGTTGATTTTACAAAAGCACTTACACAAAAATAGTTATTCATCTGTTCATGGCTAAACTACGTTACAAACTCGTGTGTTTTGAAATAGCGGGCTCACGTAATTATGATACTCTTTGGAAAACCCACTCGAAATAATCCCAAATTGTACTCGAAACCATATGGTTACCTATTGTAACACGTGCATTTTATTACTGTAGGAACCCCAAGAAGCAGTGTACGAATATGTAGAACTTCGCGTTCATACCAACCACGGCCATCCCGTCCGCACGTGCATCTACCGCTTCAGAGTTCATGGATACTGTTCTGTTCCCACAGAAGCTCCACCCACCGACTGCCCCAATGCTAAGAAAATCAACGAAGATCCACAACCATAAATAATGTTCTCGTAATCCCCTACTCACTGCCATGATTGTTGTGTTCATATCATTTGTGTTCATATCATTATAATTATTGTTTTATTTATTGATACGAGCTAGAGCAGATTTCGTATGAATGTGACAAACTACGGCATGTCCGTAACCGTGCTGTAGATCACACCGCGGCAAAACGTTACGCGCATGCGTATTTGCTATTTCTTGTCGGCGCGCGGCCGCCCCCAGTTTCCCGCGAAAACTGAAATGAAACAACAGGCACATACCCGTGATTTTATTTTTTTTGCTTAAGAGCTCCATTTGTGAACTGTTTTGTCAAAAAAATAAGAAAACTACTTAAAAGCTAAGCCTAAAACTTTAACAGGTTGAAGTTTTCGTAATTTGTAATTCACTGTGAGTTTACTAAGTTATAAAATTATTTACTAAAAAAGTTGAAACCCTCGGTAATTTGTATTTGATAGCAGAGCCTTCGTTCTTTTGGCCAGCGGAGCATACCGTTTTGCCGCGGTGTGGCTGTAGATGTGCTGTGCCGTAGTTCTGTGATTTGATTGGATCAGCAGGAGAAAAAGATGGGAAGCCATTTCAACGTCACGGCATGCCGTACGGTAACCGTGCTGTAGTGAGTGTTGTAGTTTGTCCCACTCATACGAAATCTGCTCTAGTACGTACGTTGGTCTTGCAAGCCCTTAGATTATTCTCTCTCTTTCCAATAGGCCTTTTGCAGGATACGATCACGTAATTGTACTGGATGTCAAAAAGGCACTTGTACGAGATCGGTAGTGGACAGGTATTAGCAAAACCTGTTTTCCACCTCCGATCGATTGTCAATCTTTCTAAAACTGTGTTTTTGAAGATTGGTTGCTATTCAGAAAAGCCTTAGCTTTCCTATGGGATCACGAGCTCAATAGGTGGTATTCATGATGGTGTCACGCTTTTGTGATGGTGTCACGCTTTTGTGATGATGTCACGCTATTATGATGGTGTCACGCTTTTGTGATGGTATCACGCTATTATGATGGTGTCACGCTTTTGTGATGATGTCACGCTATTATGATGGTGTCACGCTTTTGTGACGATGTCACGCTATTATGATGGTGTCACGCTTTTGTGATGATGTCACGCTATTATGATGGTATCACGCTTTTGTGATGATGTCACGCTATTTTGATGGTGTCACGCTTTTGTGATGACCACCAAGCCTCACTTTGGAACACCATTTCTTCTCAAAGCAAGTATATTTGTTTATTTATTGAAGTGACTGATTCGTACAAAAAGCCTATTGTTGGAAATACACAGGTTAGTAGTCGTTATTGACCCCATGAGAATTTGTGTTAAACAAAGCTGTTAATGACTGCGGAAAGGGATAAGGTCCGGGAGGGGTCTGGTGCAAGCAGAAACGACAAATGATATTCCCAGACCGAAATGGATTACGGTTTCTGGCTGACCATTTGTTTCTGGGTCAAAAGATTTTGGACGATTATTAATGGTTCGAATCGATTATCGAATCACACCGTAGTTTCAAGTAATGCTCCGGATAAGAAGGAAAGGGCTGAACGGCAAGGACTGTAAAAAGGTTAATTTTCTATTCTTCTTTCTTGTAATTTCATTGGTTGATATTCATAAATGCAATAGAAGACCATCGAAGTAATGCACTTTCATTAGATATTTTTTGAAGTTTAAACTTCCTTTTGATCAAACTAACTATGGTTTGATTTTGGAGAACTTCGTATAGGCGGAATGTTATCCAATTTGTGATTCAAAGATCTTTGATTTTCCCATTGGCTAGACGGTGTTTTCTTTACGTTTTCACAGTAAAAATGGTCAACAGCATACACTTTCCTAAAATTTTCGTTTGTAACTTTGACTATGGCCATCTCAGACAGTACTTCAGGCATATTCTAGCAAAATCATATGTGCGAATATGCTCATTGCCGCAGCCTATAGTCTGTTGCTTTACTTCTGAGCTGAATCGTTACTCAACCTTGGACAGTTCTAACCACAATCCATTTTGGACTGGGAATGTCCCTTGCCGTTTGTTGTTCTATATGTACGCTATTCGTGTCATCCATCCTTATGTGAAAGGGTATACGCCTATTCCAAAAAAGGTTTTCCCGATCAAACGACAAGCGACATTCCCAGACCGAAATGTATTGTGGGTATAACTGTCCAGTTGTACGAAACGGATAAACTAGAGTGCAATTCGAAAATCGAGTCGAAGGAACTATTAACATTCGTCTTAAAGTTTTGAGCCCAAAAACAAATGAATTCACCAGACTTTTAGCCACGACAACCACGACAAAAAGCCATTTTGGTCTGGGAATGCTGCTTGTTGTTTTCCGGGACAACCTTTCTTGACACAGGTGTATACCTCATGTTTAACACTTGATCTGATTGTCTCTTCATATTCGTACAGGAAATGTAATATACTGTAACGTTCATTTAATACAATACCTGTCGCGAAATCATACGATTTCATGATAAAAGAAAGCTTCCCCTTTGTGTAATAAATGCAACATACTAATAAATTTAATTGTTAAAGATGAAATGTAATTAAAGGCCATGGATACGGCTTGTTTTAAATCGATATTAGTTCGTCGTTGTTCTGCGAGGTTTTATTCGGTGACTATCATCTTTCATGTTCGGCCGAGAATAAATATCCAATAATGACCGAAAAAGGCTTGTAAAGCGTGAGCCTCCATACACTGTCACTATTATACACATAGAGTGCGTCTGTCGAGGGCTGTTCCTCGCGGAAATTCGAGGTTTACCCCGAGAACGAAGTTCGAGGGCTTATATGCTTGTTTTAAGAACTCCAAATTTCAGATGATAGTCCCTGGACAGAAAAACCTGTTTAAATTATAGCAAAAGCTATCGAACATTAGTGTGCCTGGTGAATAGGTGAAATGTGATAGTAGTACGACTCATTCTGATGTCAGCATGTTTTACTACAACAAACCTCGCACTCGCGACTTTTTCAAATCAAGGTTTGAGGGACCAATAGCAGCGAATGGCGCACTGTTTTCCATTGGGCTACTGCTGCACTGAGGATAATTCCGAATTCCACATTCGTACCTTAAGTACTATTTCAAACACGAATTGTAGTGTTTCATCAGGGGATCCAAATATCGAGAAAACAATTGAGCCTCGAGGGTTTTATTGTTTTCTCAATATTTGGATCCCCTGATGAAACACGAACAATGAGTGTTTGAAATTACTTCTCATGCGAATGGCTAAACCGAAAATTTACATATGCTTCTTTTCAAACATTAGCAGAAGGTGAATGTATGTCATACAAAAGGTGTTGTTCCTTTTTTTCGTGAAATGTCATTTTTTTTCAAAAACTATAATACATTTCCCAATGTTGTCAGCAATTTAACGGCAACTTGTTCCAACAGCAAGGGTTTCCTTTAAACCACTTTTTTTTTATTCTGATGGCAGGGAAATTAGTCAGTGCCATTGTAAATCTTACTCATTACGCATGCATGGCAATTTAGAAATATGCATATTTCTAAATTTCCCTACATGCGCAATGAGGAAAAATTAGACGACAATGCAGGCTGTACATTAAGAGGGTCAAAATATCAACTTTTGCTCCCCTCTGGCATGACTAGCCCTGCGTTCCTGGGGGAAAATGTTGAACCCAAACTAACCTGTCTTCATCGTAACGTTCAATGTGATCCATGTGGGATGACCTATTTCAATCTGCACGTTCTCTCTTCATTTCTCAAATCCGCTTCTTCCATGTGGGATACTTGAAACCATATACGTGACGTAATTAAAATCTATGCATGCCCTTTCAATGTTTAGTCAACTGCATAATAGGCCTTTTGCAACAACTGGTCACGTGACCTTGTCAATCAAAAATATTGGTGCAAGTTCTAATTTGAGCAAGCATCCCATTTTGAGCAAGCACAAATACTTTTGATTGACAAAGTCACGTCACCAGTTATTGCAGAAGTTATAATAATATGCTGACAACTCTATGTAAACTGTACTCGTATTGTTACTTTTTCACCAAGGTAAAGATGTGACACTGAATTTTCTCCATCTGAAATCAAGTGCTGTTATTGCTCGTTTCACGTGACGTCATCGCCGCTGTCTTTTCCTATGGCCTACAACACGTGGCCGCCACGTCTGTTTTCTGAATCTCGGGATTGACTGCAAACTGGTCCAAATCTCGACGCGTTTAGATTAAATGGGGATGGCTGAGATTAGGCGAGGTACAAAATTCTGTGAGATGAGATTAAGTAAGATCAGGCGGGAGATGTCAATTTTGGGTGTCTAGAATTGGCGAGATTCAGTGAGACTCTTGATTTGGACAAATAACGGGCCTAAATCAGCGTGTTTCCATCTTTATCAGCTTGAACAGATTTCATTATAAGTGAAAAAACAAGTTACTGAAAGGCAGACTTGTTACTTGGCGATGATGAATATCGGGGAAAACTGGAAATCAAACAACACCGCACTGGCGTATCAAAAAAGGCGGGAGTTTGACTTGGGGAGGGTACGGGAAGATACTCCTATATCAAAACAGCGCCAAAATGGCGAACTCGTGGATGTAAAGTGTATTTTAGTGTGTTATCAAGGATAAACCTGGAAATGTTCACAGTTTAAGTTATTATTGCGGTTGTGTTGCCTGTAAAACCACAACCGATGACGTCATCGATACGACATCACTAAGTGATTTATGGGGACTAATGTGCGTGTACTAAAAATAACGACCGATGACGACATCACCAAGTGTTCATCCGGACCCAATACCATGCCTGTCAAAGTTTGAGCCGCCTGCCATTAGAAATGAGGAAGATATGGGTATGTACTTAAAATCACGTGACAGATGACGTCATCGTTACGTCATCACCACTAAACTAAGAATGGTGGGCACCCAATACCACGTCTGTCAAAGTTTAAGCCACCTGCCATTAGATACGTGTCAGTCTGGTTACTGCCATTAGATACGGGTCTGGCTACAATCTCTATAATCTTGTCTGGTTCACTCTCGAAGGGGAACTGAACCCTAACATCAACCCAACGTCTATACATATATTCCAAAGAAATAGGTTCTGCTATTTTATTTTGCTGTGTTGCGCGGCTATGGAAAGAAAATCCGAAAACCTCGCTAAACCTCCGCTATTCTCAGTTTGCAACCAATCACCGGGGATTTAAGAGACAAAGACGTGGCGACCATGTTGGATGACAATAACAAAAGAATCTATTGCCGAATCTTTTGTTATTGTCATCCAACATGGCCGCCATGACGTCAGTTGCAAACGAAGTATTCTTAGGTTAGACATTACGTCGCGGCGCCATGTTGGAGGAACATTAACAAAAGATTCCTCATTAGCGTCTTGTTCCGTCTTCCAACATGGCTACCGCATCAGACGGCTCAAGTCTTGTAATTTGTGACGTCGGGTACGAGGAATACATTAGTTTGGCCATGCTGTCCCCGACATTGAAAAGTGGGACTAATTGCGGATCCTTGTGTTTTCTTTGCGCTAGAGGTGTGATTGGTTTTCCTTGGTATGTGTGACGTACGTTATGGGGAAATTTGCACTGAATTGAGCCGCCACAATATCGATTTTTCAGCGGAAAATCGAACTTGAAGACTAATTTTCTCTTTATAGACGCGCAACACAGAAAATAAAATATCAGAACTCATTTCTTTCGAATACATCTTTGTATAGACGTTGGTATTTCTAGAACCGCCTAATTGTGTTGAGTCGCAAGGATTGTCGAATCTTCTAGTGCATAGTGGCGGAAAGTAGTATAGAATGTTCCACAAGTAACACGCATTGTGTGACAAAGTGTTATGGTGTTATTATTCATTAGTATATACCAACTCGGTAACCTTGGTAGATCGAGCAATGTGATTGGTTCGCATTCATGGGATATTGAGCCGTATTCACCTCCGAAACATGGGATAATGTCGGCCACTTTGTTTCAGCGTAAACTCATAACTTTCTACGGAGCTTCAGACGGGAAAGTTTAAAAATTCAGGCCTGCTATTTTACAGGGATGTCAGGAAACTTTCAAACCATTTTTTTACGGCGTTATAAATGCAAGTTTTGTAGCATGTATTCGAAGCTTCTGTCCCTCTAGATTTTAATAGATCGGATTGAAAATTGGCATATGGCTTGATCAATATGTTGACAAAAATGAAGGTGTCTCAGTTTTTTTATGCGTTGTTTTGTTCTTGAGATAGTTTCATGTTTCGTTCTTCAACCCCTAAAAAAGGTGTTCCAGATCTTTGCAGTTGATTATTTTTGCGACGGAATAACTTATCAGAAAACTGAGACACCCTTTTTTAGATCAATATCTCTACTTTATGAAGGTCGTTTCAGCGCGGATTTCCGTCAAATTCCCGAGGGACAGGAGCTCCATGTATAAGGCATGGTCAAATTGGAGAAAGAGACGGCATGGTCAACTTGGTGAAAGAGACGTTAGGATATCACAGATAGAGAAAAGAAAGTTCTTCGCATTTTTACACAAATACAGTCCAAGTTTCCAAGTCATTTTTCTGACATTCATGCAGATATTTGGTCGATTGATCCTTCTAACTCTTGCTGTTTTCAATTAAATCAAGTGATTTTGAAACACAAGATAGATAGATAGATAGATAACTTTATTAAAGTGTCAATATTAATAGCAGTTGCCCACTAAGTAGGGACACTAACAAAAATAAATAAATAAATAAAATAAATATAATACAAAATAAAATCATGACTAATACTAAATATATCTAAAAACATTTTAAAACTATCTAAGTGACATACATTTAAACACTTAAAAATATGTACAGTAAGTTGCTTTATATAAAATATGTACCTAAGATGCACATAAGATGCAGTTTTTACAGCCGTTGCTTGTAAAAGCTCCATGGCGCTTATGAAAACAATTACTAGCACGCAAGACGGTAAACACAATATCCTCAAGTAAGATTACTTGTTGTGTTTAAATAAAGGCGGAGCGAAAAAGACACCGATCAGATATTACGTAAGATTTACAGCATCAAATATCAAATTCAGTTTGAAGAAAACCTGACAATTATAGCAACATTGCTTTCGCGAGAGGCATTTGGATGCCTTGTTTTCTCTGAATAAGGCATCGCCCTCTGGCTCGTAATGGTGGGTCGGTAAAATAAAAACATAAAAAAAGTTAGGGAAGCTGGATCCAAGTCGGCTTGAAGACTCACACAAACGTTTTCATGTATTCCTCGACTACTTTATCATCTACTAGTTGTGGATTGACAATTTTCAAGAGAAAGGCAAGAAACTAATACAGAGAGCTTGGAAAAGATGTGTAGTTTAAACAAATATTCTTAATTTTTTTTTTTACTTTTTCCAAAAAAATGGGTCGGTCTTAAACCTTGTATCTTTGGGGGGGCTTTTCCCAAAAAGGACGGGCGATGGTAAACGAAACATATTATTGGGTTTGCCTAATAGGATTTACCACATTTGTCATATAGCAGTACATTAAAAAAATATTATATAATATTATCAGGAGCCCATAACCAGGAGCGTCCATCCCCCATACTAGGCCTATGTCACAGCGTTTTCATAAGCTATTTTTAGAACGGTTCCCGCTTATTGTCGAGTTGCAATTATTCCTAAGAGAATAAAATCACAAAAGCGTAGCAGCCATGTTGTTTAGTACAACAAAAGTAGCTAATGAACAATTGGCGGGGGAAATAATCTAAAAATAGCCCAACTTGTAAAAATGCTGTGACACCTGTATAGATGGGTTTCACTTAATCCCCAGAGATTCAAATGACAAAGGGCATGGCGGCCATGTTGGTGTACCTAACAAAAGAAGCTAACGAAGAATCTATTGTTAAAGGTACACCAACATGGCCGCCGTGACGTCTTGTGCAACCCATCTATAGGGGATATGGACGTTCCTGGTTATGGGCTCCTGACCGTATTATAATTATAATTTTATAATATTGTGTACAACTCATTAATAATTCATAAGGGTACTAGCCAATCCAGACCCAGCATTCGGATCACGTGGATACACTATAAACCACATACGAAATAATATTAGTATGATACAGAATACTAATAAGCCCTATTAGTATTCTGTATCAAATGATAGAGTACTAACTATTAGTCAACTAGAATCCTGTATGGAATGATACAGGATGCTAACATGCTAGCGTTGGTATGAGGAGGTCTCACGACCGATCACTGAATTCCCCTATCATGACAAAGTTCATCTGTTTTCTTATTGCAAACACACTGTCTCCTCGACGTAGGACTGATGTTTTTTTGTGACAAAACAAGGAGCCCATAACTAGGAGCGTCCATCCCACTAGCCTGCGTACAGCATCCCCTACTTGAGGGAGAACGGCGATTTCATCGTTTCCGTTTCTCCCCATGTAGGGTCTGCGACTCAGAGCCCAAAACCGTGTCCGTGACGTCACTTCCAAATTTTTGGTAATTAGCTATTTATGCATAACGAAGTCAAAACGAGATGGCGATTGAAATGAGATTTCCAAGTGTAAAGTCCGTCGGAGAGGAACTTTCTCTCAAATTTGGAATCCCATCTCTCAAATGTGAACAGCTTAATACTTTATGTAACTTTATTCGTGGGAAAGATGTGTTCATGAGCCTTCCAACAGGCTCAGGAAGGTCACTGATATTTTCAACTGGCGGCCCCTTCAAACCAACTCGCGGCCAGGTTCGGGCTTTTTGAAGAAAAATGCATTTGTCATTGAAGTTACTCCGCTTGTTGCCCTCATGAAGGATTACATGGAGGTCTTTATTAACAATGTTGTTTGGAGGTTGGGGGAAATTGTTTTTACATAGGAGTATAACAGCTAGGGATCGAAGTAATGAAGCATTTGTTTAGTTCTGCTATGTTTCTGTTTCTCACCCTCTCTCCCTGCCAAGAATATAGTGTTTAAGTACCGAGCTTGACTATAAATTGCATTTATTAATCTCTGTTCAAATATTCACCTTAAATCCATGACTATATGTAAGCGCTTCACTTGATCCTTCATGAGGCCAACAAGCGGAGTAACTTCAATGACTAATACATTTTTCTTCAAAACGCCCGAACCTGGCCGCGAGTTGGTTTGAAGGGGCCGCCAGTTGAAAATATCGGTGACCTTCCTGAGCATGTTGGAAGGCTCACGAACACATCTTTCCCACGAATAAAGTTACATAAAGCATTAAGCTGTTCACATTGGAGAGATGGGATTCCAAATTGGAGAGAAATTTCCTCTGCGACAGACTTTACACTTCGAAATCTCATTTCAATCGCCATCTCGTTTTGACTTCGTTATGCATAAATAGCTAATTACCAGAAATTTGGAAGTGACGTCACGGACACGGTTTTGGGCTCTGAGTCGCAGACCCTACATGGGGAGAAACGGAAACGATGAAATCGCCGTTCTCCCTCAAGTAGGGGATGCTGTACGCAGGCTACCATCCCACATACTTGGCCTATGTCACAGCGTTTTCACAAGTTAGGTTATTTTTAGAACGGTTTCCCACTATTATTGGGTTGCAATCATTCCTAAGGGAATAAAATCACAAAAGCGTATCAGACGTGTTGTTGGTATAACGAAAGAAGCTAATTAGGCATCTTTTGTTCCGCCACTGGTGTAACCCACTAATTGGCCGCAAAAATAATCTAAAAATAGCCCAACTTGTGAAAACGCCATAGCATCTATATATGAGATATGGACGCTCTTGGTTATGGGCTCTTGAAATAATCTCAAAATAGCCAAATTGCAACATCGCCACTCATATTGTAAATAGTACATATAACAGTACATTCAAAAACTCATGCATAATTAATGAGCATTTTCTCCAATCAGAAGAAGCAAATCACTCGCGTGCATGCTCCTTTATGCCCAGTAAAACGAAAGGTCTTTATAAAACTTTTCACTCTATGAGTGTGGCCCTATATACAACGTCATGGTTGAGGCCTTTGTTCCTTTGTATAAAGACCCTGACCTAGTCAATCCTTATAAAACCAAGTGCTTCACCATGAATCTTTATTACTCGGACGTACAGTAAAAATCCTTGAAAAGGTCCTTAAGGGAATCTCAGTTTATAAGACAAGACTCAGGGTTGTACCGTCTAAGTGCAATGACTCAAGGAGCTCGAAAACAAAGGCCCCTTGGCTCCAGTTATTCACGCGCAACCAGCCTAACATTATGGGTGCGTATTACACTGCGCATGTCACTGACGCAGACCGTAGCTATAAAAAAGTAATTCTTCACTTTTCATCTAAATTTCTGAAAATTATTATCTCAGTTTAGAAGTAAAGTTTTTGAAGCAGTTCAATAAACTCGCAGCACGTGTTTTATCGGTTCAAAAGCCACTCGGCCAGGGCTGCGCCCCCGATAAAACACTGTTGCTCGTTTGTTAAAGAGTACATAACTTCTTTAACTAAATTACAGAATCTACAGCGTTCACATGATCCATCAATAGATCCTTTTTATTGCTGCATTTCAGATCGCCTGTTCCGTTGCCTTGTGTACTGTTTCCTTTATTTATTGTTAACGCATGAGAAGATACATTCAAATAGAAATCTCTTGAAGAAAGATTCGTTTCTCCAAGATATTTTAGATAGCCATTGTCAGAAACCATGCATCCCACGCGTGCGCACTCGACACCAAATTAGAGCAACAACCAGATGTTGAGATGCTCAAAATGTTACTGTAGTTTGTATGGAACTGTTTGTGTTTGAAGTTAAATTATGAGACGGTATTTAACAAATCTCAATTACCTCGCTCGATTCATTTTCTAAGCTATGTTGGTTACTATTAAATCGTATTCTATCAAGTAAACGAATAATTCTGGCTTTCCAAGCTGTAATAAAGAGAGCTATTGTCACTTAGTGTCTCCATGTTTACTGTTATCTATTTCCTTTCATTCACTCATCAACTTTACAGTATAAAATTCGAACGGTTGTTGTTTAGCCTCGATCAATTCTAATATATCAAAGGACGTTTTATCACATAAATTGACACATGTGCAAGGCTTCACATTTTCCTCACACTTCCCAGCGAGGATAAATATGAGTGATTTTGAGGTTTCTGTTCAGCCGCAACTTTGTAGAACAGCATATAAAGTCCCGTAAACACATATGTCTTTCTTTCCATCTTTGCCAGAGCCGTTCGGTCATCATTACTTAAAGATACGCGCGAATTTATTCAAAAACATATCAGTTAAAAAAATTACACGATTGTTTACCTCTAAGTCTGGGTTATCGCTAAAATGATGATTTACGAAGGGATTTCTATAGCTGGTTTATTTCATAGGGGGTGGTCTATCTCTTCGTGCTTGTTAGATATAGTCTTTACACTTTGACATATTTGATAAAGTCACAACCTTAACACATTTTTGTGACAGTTTCCATGGAAACGTGTAATGTCACCTTTGAACTTTAATTTTAAGGAAAATTGGGAAAAGCCTCCTGGAGGTCGGTAAAAGTTGTTGATATAATAGATATTTTCATGCCAATGAATCAATGTTAGGGCACACTTCGGTGCTCCAATTTGAAAAGTTGGTTATCATTGGAATGTCTGTTAATTCGGTGGAAATTTGAGGATATCAAATTTCACAATTGCCTTAAATTGCCTTCCTCTTAAAATAACCAACTTTTCAAATTGGAGCAGGAACGTGTGCACTGACCTTGATTAACTTGCATGAAAATATCCACTATATTAACAACTTTTACCGACCTCCAGGAGGCTTTTCCCAATTTTCCTTAAATTTAGAGTTCAAAGGTCACATAACACGTTTCCATGGACACTTTCACAACAAGGTATCAAGGTTGTGACTTTATGGAATCTGTAAAAGTGCAAAGACTATATCTAACAAGCACGAAGAGATAGACCACCCCCTCTTGATTTGCGGCAGCCATATTGAAATAGTTTGAGACCCATGCATTAATGCCCCTGAGTCTTATTGCCTCAATTCGTAGCGAATTTTTTTTTGTCTAAATATGTAGTCAAATGGGCCGCAACAACTGAGAAATCTGAGCACTTTATTTGCTAAGGCAGGTTTTATGACAGAATATATACCCTCGCTGGAGAAGAAGAGCGCCTGAGGTTAGCAAGACCCAAGCTGTCGAAAATTTTACTAGCGTGATAGGCGAAGATCATTTTCAACAGTTTTGCTATTCAATCGAAAATACTGTGATGGCTCCTAATTGACAGTAGTACTTCGTGAGATTATCACAGTATTGATGTCTGATGAGAAAATGACAGCGGGAATCCAATCTGCACTGTAGTCTAAATTATTCATAACATTCTATTTTCCTTTAAACATCAACAAACAAACAAACAAACAAACAGGTGTTTAACAAGAACGTGTCTTATAATAATAGCGTTCGTTGATTAGCTTATGAATAACTGATGTTCGCTTTATTGGTTACTTGCAAATCAAAACTGACATATGAGCATAAAAAAAACATTCGATTGGTTTTATAATCCATAACATTACCAGCTTATCAATAATTCATGTTCGCTTTTTTGGCTACTAGCAAATAAAAAACTGACAAATGAGTGAAGAAACCATTCACGGTGGGCACAAAGTCACAAACGACCATAAAACCGGCATGAGTTATATATTTAAAAAAGTTTTGAACACAAACGATTGAATTTTGGTAGAAGGATGTTGAATCGTAAATGGAATATAATCTGATTTTTTAAGCTATGTTACTACCATTGTGACGTCACAATGACGTCATTTATACATTTATAATACGTTTCTCATAACTGTTCATTACCTCTAAAAAAGGAATGTCGTATATTGTTAAAATCTCCTCGTGATGAGAATGAAGGAATCGAAAACCCGATGTCGATTTGTTAAGGAAATCAAAAGTTATGAAAGTTTGAATTTTGTTCATTTGCCAAAATTTGGCGGGAAATAAACAACACAAAAGCATTTATGAAAATATCGCTTCATTCGTCTTTTAGAGTTGTAAATACTGTTGCATGACAATTTGTCCAATCATAAAACACGTTGGTGGCTAAAATCGTATGTTTTTAGAAAATTTTTTTTGTCCATAACCGGCTTAAAATTGAAGTCATATTTTCGGTAACGTCATTACGACGTCAAACCTTTTTATACATGCCCTTACAAAATAATCCTTTGAGTGATTTTCGAGTTTTAATGATGAAATGCGTTAGTCTGGCACTCAAAAGGCACATGATTTTCTTTTCTTGATTTTTTAACAATAGGCAGCCTTATTTAGGTATGACTCCTCACGTCACTAACTATGACGTCATAGCAACAGTCATTCCTCTATAAGTTTTGCTGTAGTAGTCGTAGAATTTTCAAATTTCCGCCAAATGAATGTGTGTCATGAAGGCCCTTTCATGGTGTAGTCTGTTTGTAACGTTTATTAAAGGGGGTATTTCACCAAAAAAGGAGGCATCACTTGTGATGTCACAACAACGTCATCATACTAACATAAAACACCTGAAATATGTAGTTTCATTTTGTTAACAACTCACCAACATTTCTTCAAATTGAGACTATAAGTAAAGAAATGGTGTTAATTTTAATTATTTGTCCACGCTCACTAATGCCGATTTTGACGTTCTTTATGCCCGACGTGATTGGATTGGCATTATATTTCACAACAGTTACTAGAACAGTTCTTACCCTGACATAACTGTTGAATTACTGAAAAATGAGGATAGTTTTGATGGTCCCCTTATTGTATACCTCCACAGTAGACAAACAGGTTTTAAGCCAGTTTACAGCAGTTTGTTTCGATTATTTCCTTGCGAACTTCTCTTACGTCCATGACGTTTAGCGTAACTAAATTATAAAGTCTACCGCGTTCACATAATCCGTCAATAGATCCTTTTTATTGCTGCATTTCAGATCGCCTGTTCCGTTGCCTTGTGTACTGTTTCCTTTATTTATTGTTAACGCATGAGAAGATACATTCAAATAGAAATCTCTTGAAGAAAGATTCGTTTCTCCAAGATATTTTAGATAGCCATTGTCAGAAACCATGCATCCCACGCGTGCGCACTCGGCACCAAATTAGAGCAACAACCAGATGTTGAGATGCTCAAAATGTTACTGTAGTTTGTATGGAACTGTTTGTGTTTGAAGTTAAATTATGAGACGGTATTTAACAAATCTCAATTACCTCGCTCGATTCATTTTCTAAGCTATGTTGGTTACTATGAAATCGTATTCTATCAAGTTTAAACGAATCATTCTGGCTTCCCAAGCTGTAATTAAGATAGCTATTGTCACTTAGTGTCTCCATGTTTACTGTTATCTATTTCCTTTCAATCACTCATCAACTTTACAGTATAAAATTCGAACGGTTGTTGTTTAGCCTCGATCAATTCTAATAGATCAAAGGACGTTTTATCACATAAATTTACACAAATGTGCAAGGCTTCACATTTTCCTCACACTTCCCAGCGAGGATAAGTATGAGTGATTTTGAGGTTTCTGTTCAGCCGCAACTTGTAGAACAGCATAAGGTGCCGTAAACACATATGTCTTTCTTTCCCTCTTTGCCAGAGCCGTTCGTTCATCATTACTCAATTGCAAAGATACGCACGAATTAATTCAAAAACATATGTTAAAAAATAACACGATTGTTTACCTCGAAGTCTGGGTTATCGCTAAAATTATGATTTACGAAGGGATTTCTATAGCTGGTTTATTTCATAGTGAAAACACTTATTGCCTCAATTCGTAGTGAATTATAATTTTTGTGTCTAAATACTGTAGTCAAATGGGCCGCAACAACTGAGAAATCTGAGCACTTTATTTGCTAAGGCAGGTTTTATGACAGAATACCCTCACTGGAGCGTCTTTCTGCTGGACTGAGAGCCTGTTAAAATGGGGAAAGCTTAAGAACATCAATTTGACGGCAGAAACCCTCATTGAGCTTTTAAATGAAGGAATACCAAGCGGAAGAACAATGTAACAGAAGCAGAAGAAGAGCGCCTGAGGTTAGCAAGACCCAAGCTGTCGACAATTTTACTAGCGTGATAGGCGAAGAAGATCATTTTCAACAGTTCTGCAGTTTTGTTATTCAATCGAAAATACTGTGATGGCTCCTAATTGACAGTGGTACTTCGTGAGATAATAACAGTATTGGTCTGATGAGAAAATGACAGCGGGAATCCAATCTGCACTGTAGTCTAAATTATTCATAACATTATATTTTCCTTTAAACAACAACAAACAAACAGGTGTTTAACAATAACGTGTTTTATAATAATAGCGTTCGTTGATTAGCTTATGAATAACTGATGTTCGCTTTATTGATTACTTGCAAATCAAAAACTGACATATGAGCATAAAAAAACATTCGATTGGTTTTATAATCCATAACATTATCAGCTTATCAATAATTCATGTTCGCTTTTTTGGCTACTAGCAAATAAAAAACTGACAAATGCGCGAAGAAACCATTGGATTGGCATTATATTTCACAACAGTTACTAGAACAGTTCTTACCCTGTCTCACCTAAAAGTTATATTGAAATGTCGCATCATTCTCCAATAGTCATGCTCATTCTTTTACTTTTCAATCGAAAAAAAACATCGTTGGCTTCGTGTAATTAGCATTTTGCATTCAAATCAAAATATATTTTACCATTCTACTATTCACTTGATTTAGAATTGATATCTAAAATAAAAACAATTATTGTTCATAGGTACTTTAGTCACGGTCTAAAATATTAACCAGGGCCGGGTTGTTCGAAGCAAGGTTAACTTTAAACCTAGGTTAGCGCTAAATCTGTAATCGCAATATGTACAGTTTAAACCAGGGTTAGCGATTTAACCCTGGGTTAGCGGTTAACCTTGCTTCGAACAACCGGGCCCAGAGGGATACGAAGCGCAGTATGTGATAACTGGTATTTTTTTTATTGTATGATGTGATTATGTCAAGGTTGTTTAAAACGGGTGACGTCATAGCAAAAGTGTTTGGTTGATTGTCTATGAATTAAATAACTGATGTATGCTTCATGTGGTTACTATTAAATTAAAATGAAATCAGCGAAGGATCGCTCTCGACAAACTTCCACTGAAATATGGCGGTAAGGTTTTCACTCTTAAGGCTCTTGGTGGTCTTTACTGTCTATTCTTCAAAGAAAAATCTACTCTCAGGTTTACCGTTCTGCATCTTTCCATCTCTTAAAACAACAAGCATCAGATTCCACCAAATTGAAGGAACTCAAGATAAAAAACAGCATAGAGTGTCTGTCGTCCTGTCTAGCAGAAGATGGGTGTATGTCCGTCAACTTCGACACCATTGCTAGTGAAGAAGAAATACATGTTTGTCAGCTCCTCAAAGAAAAGCCAGACCCTTTTGGAAGATCAAGAAGGAAAAGTTCAAGATTTCATCACTACTTCAAAGAAGAGGTATTAACTGAGCCTGTTACACTCCTTTATTACATGTACATTCTGTTTTCAAGGCAATTTGACAATCATATTTAACGGAATTTAGACTGAAACACAGGGACACTAAGTTTCTGAGAGCTTGTCTTCACTAGTATTAATTTGGTCTCGTTCTTAATCCTTCAATTTATCATTCTTAATCTTTATCGATCATTGCATCGAATGTAGGGTCTTGCGTTTGTCTGGACAACAATAGTTTAAAAAAGTGTTGAAATTATCATTTGTGACACTTTATTCTATCTTAACATAACAGTGTTCAGATGGCTGGTTGTTCAACAGAGAAAGCTGCTACTTCTTCTCAAACGTTACAGTCAACTGGTACACGGCCAAACGACGTTGTATCAAGCTTGGTGCCTCTCTGGTAAAAATCAACGACCAGTCTGAGAACAACTTCTTACAGATAAACAGCCAAGTGGATGTGTGGACGGGATTGAACGACATTGTCACCGAGAATGACTTCAGGTGGCAGGATGGATCTCCTCTCTCTTCTGGATATGGTGTTTGGGATAGCGACCAGCCGAATAACCACCGTAATCAAGACTGTGTGTTTCTTAACACTGGAGGAAAAATTAACGATGCTAGCTGCCAAAATGAAAACTATCGATATGTTTGCGAGAAGCTGTTGTAATGCAAGAACAATACTGTGACAGTAAAACGTGACATTATGTGAGGCCAAGAGAAGGACACCACGTGGAAAAAAGACGCTTTACTGATCTTAAAAACAAAACAAACAAATAAACAATGTAGGTAGCCGGTGCGTGCATGAGTGTCATTATTGTACTAGATCTGTTTCATAACCAACGTCACCACTTAAATTATTAGCATCCTAGTTTGTATTTAGTCCTGTCATCATCTTTTTAGACAACACTACATCTCAACAACAACTGAAGGAATTGTTTAGATGTGACGTCATTGTAGAGTTGGGTTAGTTTTCGTGCCCCTATGAGTTTTCTCAAATGAATTTAACGCTAACTTTGCATAGTAAAACATCAGTATGCTATTAGTTATTAGTATGCACACAGCCAGTCGAGATTACTGTTAGTACACACGCACAATCAGTGGATTTGAACAAAATAATACTTGCAATGTAAGTGTAATTCAGTGCAATAAATTCAATCGAAGGACATATTGAGACTCTGAAGTTGATTGATCTTCGTAAAATGTCCAGCTAGAACTATGTAAATAAATGATGAGTATGAATGAAAAACATCAATTTCATAGTAATAAAAAAACTTCTAATACCTAATGAGAAAGCTCTTCTAAGCCAGTTTCTCAAACTCACAGACTGTTAGAATAAACCACTTTATATATAGCAATGCTTTAGCTTATCAACACAAATAATTCACATATATCTTAAAATATAGCGATAATTAGAACAAAAGTACATTAACAGACAAATTGAAAGGAATTGAAATAAAAAAGAGTTTACTTACGTACTGAATCATTGGTTCATTTGATTCCTTACTCAGAATGTGCTTTTACAAAAGCAAAGCTACAAAATGTAGCATAAAGACCTGAGATTAAATTTGGATACCTTGACATAAATCTGTTTTACCACATCCGATTTCGAATGTCGTAACCGGTTCGAATGTTGTGCCTTTAAACGTTGTTCGAACGTTGTGCCTTTAAAGTGCATATAAGCCCTGGCCAGTTATGCTTTTTTGACAGCTAAGACTTAAAAGATAGGGGGAAATTCCATTTTTTTTAAATAAAAATGTTTTCATTATTTTTTTAGCGACTAAACTTCCAAATGTAGAATAAGTTCCGCGCACGTTCGGGGACTGGGATGAGAATAAAACGTGACGTCATCAACAGAACTAGTCTCTTCGCGGGTTTTGAGCGTTGGCTTATTTGCATAATAATTGAATAGATAACCAGGAAACATCGCCCTAAACGTTTCGGAGAGCTTTATTCGGCAAGCCTTTATGCAATGGCGCATCGAGCGTGTTCTGTTGGTGACGTCATAGCTAGACCCAGTGCCAATATTTTTAAAGCGCTCTCGTGCGCTTGATTTACGTCCACAGGCAACCCAAGACACGATTTTGGGGTACTTTAAATGGCCAATACATCATAACAAATAAATCAAACCAATGTTTTATTCCGGAACTCCTTTGTCTTTGGCCTCTAGTATCTTCGTAAGAAATATAATTAGCCAGGGCTTATATGCACTTTAAAGATTCATGTATTGTTGTGATACTAGCCTGCTTGCCGGCTCTTCTGTAAAAAAATTCGGTCGTTTTTTCGGATTGGGTCACCTGTGGCACGCCCCATTTTGACCGCGTGCCACAGGTGACCCAATCCGGAAAAAAAGCGACCGAAAAAATTACAGAAGAGCCGGCAAGCAGGCTATTATGATACGCATGCCTCCTGCTTTATCAGTCGATCAACATGCCGTGGTTAGCAGTACTATGATGATCTGATCAAAAACTCCACACGAGTGAATACGACTGCACAGCGCTTCTTAATTTAATTAACAAATAATATAATAATAATAAAAAAAATTATCGTCTTTCGGATTACCTGCCCTCTCTATGTCAGCCTTCGAGCGGCTGTTATGGGTGGTTTTTTGCTAATTTGTTTTCGGATTTGGCTACCTGTGGCACGCGATCAAAATGGGGCGAGGGAAAAAGAAATAAGAGCCTGCATGCAGACACCTTTCAGGGTTTCCCGCGTTCGTCCACGAACGCAGCTCTCCTATTGGCTAAAAGTGGCAATCAAGTGATCAATCGTGCATGGACCAGGTGACTAATATGGCTGAAACTGGGATTTTGAGCGGTACTTTTTTTGCCAAGCTGTTATAAAGTGTACGCTATGTTTTCACATCAACTTGAAATAAGAAGAAGAAGAAGGAGCGGTGAATTGTTTAATAATCATAAAGATGTTTTTGCCATTCCTTCTACACGATCGGGGCTCGGTAAGAGTCTGATATTTTAGCTATTTGTACTGGCCAAGGATCGGTCAAGATTTCTTTCTTCCAATAGGGACAATTAACGTCTAAATTCCTTTATCAGTATGCATACCTGCTCCAAATCTCCCTCAAACGACGTCAAACGCGGGGAAATTAGAAATTTCCCTGTTTACAGGGAAATGTACAGCAGGCGTGCGGATGAGGGGACGTTGGGTTGTGCCCTGACACACTGGGGTAGAGTAGGTATTTAACCTTTACGCGTACCCCTGCACATACACCCTTATTTTGGCTATGCAACGCTATCCAGATAACTTCTGATGCATCCTTCTTACATGTGGGATACACAACAATAGGCACACATGCTCCACAGACACGAATAATGATTATCATGACGTATACGATTATGTTCTTGGCACTAATGACATTTCAATTGCATTTTACAGGATTTACATAGTAATATGAATCCTTATCACTTAAGAATAATTGTATTTTGCGATTCAACCCACAGAACAGACTGTACAGGACTTAGTGTCGATATTCTGTTCCATCTTTCTTTCCTTCTTCTACGGCCAATTTACTAAACCAGTTAATTTCGCTAAAAGTTAAATCATCCAAGTTTGGGACAGATTTGAACTGCAAATTTTCTGGAACGAACTCCTTAAACTCTTCATTCCGTACCATAGCCCACTCCTTATACAAATTCTCTCAGGGCCTTCGGGGACATTTAATCACTAATTTCCCTCTTGTCCGTTGTATTACTTATAATAAATACAACTGCTTTAGTTATCAGCTAATTGTATTTTATCAAAGACTATTGCTGGCTTTCACTCCATCCCCAGAGATTCAAATGACAAAGGGCATGGCGGCCATGTTGGTGCCTTAAAAAAGAAGCTAACGAGGAATCCATTGTTTAAGGGCACCAACATAAATATCTCAGGGACATTAAGGCCTAAAACTATTCCAATATGGCCGCCGCAAATCAAGAGGGGGCGGTCTATCTCTTCCTGCTTGTTAGATATAGTCTTGGCACTTTTACAGATTCCATAAAGTCATAACCTTAATACCTTGTTGTGGCAGTTTCCATGGAAACGTGTTATGTGACCTTTGAACTCTAATTTTAAGGAAAATTGACAAAAGCCTCCTAGAGGTCGGTAAATGTTGTTAAAATAGTGGATATTTTCATGCAAGTGAATCAAGGTTAGTGCACACGTTCCTGCACCAATTTGAAAAGTTGGTTATTTTAAGGGGAATGCAATTTAAGATAAGTGTGAAATTTGATATCCTCAATTTCCACTGACCGAATTAACAAACATTTCAACTTATAACAAACTTTTCAAATTGGAGCACCGAAGTGTGCATTAACCTTGATTCATTTGCATGAAAATATCTACTATATCAACAACTTTTACCGACCTCCAGGAAGCTTTTCCCAATTTTTCTTAAAATTAAAGTTCAAAGGTCACATTACACGTTTCCATGGAAACTGTCACAAAAATGTGTTGAGGTTGTGACTTTATTTTAAAAATCTGTCAAAGTGTCAAGATTACATCTCACAAGCACAAAGAGATAGACAACCCCCTCTTGATTTGCGGCGGCCATATTGGAGACCAATGCCTTAACACCTCTGATGGCGGCTATGACGTCATGTGAAAGCCAGCAATTGATCTGATTCAGTCTCTGCAAAACTGCGATTTGACGAATCTTAGATATGATATAAAGCATTTAATACCAACTGACTGATTTTATTGTCTCCTGTCGTTTCGCCCGCAACTTTTAACAATATTATGTGGAAGTTGTCGTTCTGAAATGTCAGATTTATTTTTTAATTGGGGGTGAAACGACTGTAATTCTTTACATCATGATCCCGGTTAAGTTCCTTTTGAGAACAGAATCCGACCGGTCGTTTGCTTCGAGTCGCAGCTGGACTAACACAATCCTGGTTGTCTTCTTCGTCGCTCAGCATGTTCCTCACACAATTGCTCATGCAACTAAGTTTTTACAATTCCCTCGCGATTCAACGCTTTAAATTAATTTTATCTAGAAGGACGGGTAGAATCACTTGTACCGTAATCGAAACAAGACTTACACAGGCGACAACAATCGTTTGCAGTGCAAAAGTTTGGGTTCGAGAATTCTTTCTACAATTATTTTAATCCATAGTGCGAAAGCTTTCTCGGATACGGATTTAAACGCGATTTTGAACAGGCATATTTATTTATATTTAACTTCGTTACCATTGGTTGACTGTCTGACAGTTGACGCGTCACCGACGTGTGAAGACCTTTCATCTCACGGGGGGAGGGGACTCTAAACGTATGCCTTGCGTGCAGGCTCTTATTTCCTTTTCTCTCCTTCCTCTCCCCCTCCTTCCCTTTTCTCCTCGCCCCATTTTGACCGCGTGCCACAGGTAATCCAATCCGAAAACAAATTAGCAAAACACATCCACAGGCTATTTGTATCTACTTTCGGTCTACCTGTGTTGCACTTAGTTATTTAGAGTTACCTGTGTTACGGCTCAGTTGTGTCGGTGTACCTGTGTTTTCAGTAAGGTAGCCTCTTTGAATTGTCGGACTACCTGTGTTTACATCGCTATTTATAGTATGAACTCAATCAGATCACTGTTAGCACAATCAGTCAGAATTATTTTCAGTCATTTCGAGTGTTCTAGCTCCCAGTGTTATAGTTCCCAACATCCCAAGTCGTGCTTTATTTCACCAATGAGAACACTGGAAACGTATGGTGTATTGCTTTTATGACATGACCATGATAACGCAGGATTTGAACAACAGAATACTGGTAATTCAAGTGTATAAATTCAGTGCAATGACATATTCAGACTTTGAATTTGATTGAAAATAGATCAAAAAGTCGGGAAAATGTCCGGCTAAAACTATATGAACAAATCATGTGGATTGAAAACATCAATTTCATAGCAAGAAAAAAATGTAATTCCTAATGAGGATGCTCTTCTTAGCCCGGCGGTGTCGTAGCGATTTGTGCACCCCAGCGTTATCTGCAACCCCTATCCCTGAGGTCAATTTTTGTCGGTTACGTAAAGTTCTTGTCACGTAAACGCTTGAAGGAAGAGAATTAGAGGCATGTATTTACACCGGTCTTACCTATACTCCTTTGTGGTATGGAAGTCTGGCGGCTACCCAGAAAGGGTGATACCGAACCAGATATGCCTGGCGATACGCGAAAGAGTCCGACGTACCAAACCTAAAAGAGACCCCAAACTAAAAGCATAACCCAGCACCCAGACTGAGGGAGCCACGAGGAAAATTGCGGACTATCATTGGGGAGGAGTAGCTTGCTCAAGGGCTACTGAAGCCTGCACGGAGAAGGCTGAGATTAAGTCCTGAAGAGTGTTTGTAGGCAGTGTAGAGGCGTTGCGCATCGTTGGTTCCTGGCGGATGAGTTGTAAGAAGATCAGCAGGTGCTTGCGCTTTAATGATATTGGCTAACTTATATAAGGTAGTAGAAAGCGGTACTTGGGCTCGACCAGCCCACTTGTGATCCCGAAGAGCGAGGGCACACCCCGCGCGAAAGCTGTGTTGGGTCTCACCACTGCCAAGATGCGCCTCACGCAGATATATCACCAGTCGTGATTCTGCTGCGGCACTGGAAAACGGGAGTTCGACAACATGCCCTTGGGGGTTGGTCATACGAAATAAATATCTATACCAATCTCGCGAGCGATTGCAACATAGGTTTCGATGGCGCTAACGGGCACAGAGAGGTGTTAGGGTGGCGGCGCATCCCGAACAATTGACGCGCCGTCCCGCAAGGTCTTTCCCTAAATGTGGTGAAATAAAAACCACTACCATTAGAAAACGAGCTATTTCTGGTGTCTTAATGCGACAGAGGTCCCTGCTCTATCACCTGAGTAAAATAAGGCTTGAACAAGGCTTGTCACGAGTGGTGATAAAAGCTCAGTCGGCGTTATCGATGGAAGCTGTAGCCTCTTCTCTAAGTAGCGAGCAATCAACAGAAGCTAATCAGGGAACAATGGCGTGGCCTGTTTCTATGTTATCCGAGCTTGGAGCTGCTCAACCGTAACTGCTTTTAAGAAAGTGTTTCACGACAGCATCGGAGCTCGGGTTACTAAGCACAAGAGTACGGAAGGCGTTATCCACTTTAGCGATGCTAAGGACCGCCATCTCCGGATATTTAAACATATGAAACCAAAAATGGAAAGAAAAACCTATACGAAAAGAAAGTTATACCCGGGGATGGCGGCCCTGGCGCTCAGTAATCCGAGAGAGTCATGAGAAACTCCTCCAGGCACCGCCATAGAAATTAGTCTATAACGGAAAGGGCCCCAGACCCGAAGAACTGTAGCACCTGAAAATCTAGAGAAAGTTGTCAGAACAACAAGAAAGTATAATATATAGGAGGTGTATGAAATTAATATTTCTAAAATACGAGACAAATCGAATAGGAGTGATAACGAAAATGAAACCAAAGTTAGATTTGCAAACATGAGTGAGCCCAAGACACGATATAACTCTGATGCCCGAAAGAGCGGAAACTTAAGAACACACTGCTGCTGGGAAATACCCACTAATGAGGCAAAGTATGAAAACACTTAATAATCCGACAATAATTGTAACCGCTAGTGTACACAAAAGTGTGGTCAAAACTTGAAAACTACCAAATATACAGCAGCCACTAAAGTGAGATGTAAGTAACATGCCGAAAAATGCTTAAAACGGCAATAACTTTTAATGTAAAGAAGTACAGGGAAATAGAGGTGCTGTATAGAACTGAACCTCCCAAAAGCTGCCTACAAATAAGACATCCCGTAAAACACTTCAAGAACGCATGGAAAACTTTAACTTACGGATACAGTAGGCAAACTTATAAAATATATAATAAAGAGTGGGTAAAAATATGACAGCCGATTGCTATCTACATATGTGGGGCTAGTATAGGACTATGGATAAAATGTGGCTAGGTGCATAGGACCGCCATCGCCGGATATATAAACATATGAAACCAAAATGGGACAGAAAACCTATAAGAGAGAAAGTTATACCCGGGGATGGCGGCCCTGGCGCCCAGTAATCCGGGAGAGTCATGAGAAACTCCTCCAGGCACCGCCATAGAAATTAGTCTACAACGGAAAGGACCCCAACTGAAGCACATGAAAATCTAGAGAACGTGTGACAGAATAACAAGAAAGTTATATATCAGGTGTATGAAATAAATACTTCTAAAATACGAGATAAAGCGAATAGGAGTGATAATGATAAGAATGAAACTACAGTTAGCCGTTTCCAAACATGAGTGAGCATAACTCTGATGCCAGAAAGAGCGGGAAACCTGAGAACACACTGCTGCTGACAAAGTATGCAACCGCTTAATAATTGTACAATAATTGTAACGGTTAATATAACCAAAATTGCGGACGAACTTGAAAAACTCCCAAATATAACAGGTTCCAGAGTTATTAGCATTAAAGCTTTTGAGAAAACATGAAAACGAGGCTGGTAAGGCCATGGCTGACTTAATTCAAACCCTAATTACTCTGTAGCAATGAAAGCTATGACACTCAAATTTTACAGGATTACTTATTTTTGCATGCTGTTTAAGTAGTGGTCCGGCTAAGAACGATAGCACTGAACGGCAAGGAATGTGAAAAGGTGTTAATTTTCTATTCTTCTTTCTGGTAATTTCATTGGTTGATACTCATAAATTCAATAGAAAACCATCGAAATAATACATTTTTATATGATATTTTTAGAAGTTTCAATTTATTTTTGATCAAAATGACTGGTTTAATTTCGATGAATATCGACCGTGGGGAAAGTTATCAAATTTGCGTTTGAAAGATCTTTTGTTTTCTCCCTTTCCGATTGGCTGGATAGTGGTGGCTTTGAGTTTTCACAGTAAAAGTAGCCCATAGCATAAAAACTACTTTATGTTCTGGGTGTAGTTTGGACTATAGACATCTCATACAGCACTTAAGTCATATTCACGCAAAATCGACCGTGAGGATATGCTCATTGCCACAGCTCTATTGTTTTTAATATAGTTCTTACGCGGACCATTACTTAATCTGACAAAATTTATAAATATATAAAATCCACTTTTTTTAAAGCGAAATACCCTGGAATTACGCGAAGAGGCAAAATATTTTAGAATCTTACACATCCACTCAAGCGAAATTCATAAACATGAGGTTTATGATAAATATCTCATTAGAATAGATAGAATGTTTGCTAGAGCATTTAGATCAGGGTATTGTTTGGAGAAATACAGTATTTGCAGTATTTTAAACTCTAGGGATAAGAAATTATGGAACAGAATCTCTCAAAATCATACTGCCCTTGACGATCATATCTGTTTCCACCACAGAGATCCAGACAACTCCGTGATAGAGGGCATAACTATATCTTGCCTTGTGTAAAAACTGAGAGGTTCAAATCCATTTTTATAAATAGATGTCTTTTCACTTTGTGAGAACATAATTCTTTTTCTTTTTATATATTTTGTAAAATATTGCACGTTTGATGTGGTATATTTGTTAATAAAGACTATTATTATTATTATTAAAAACGCTTGCCATTTTATGACAACTTCTCATGTAATAAAGAGTGGGTAAAATGTGAAGGCTACTGAATGTACACATCCACTCAAGCGAAATTCATAAACATGAGGTAAAATGCTTACCATTTTATCACAACTTCTCATGTAATAAAGAGTGGGTAAAATTTGAAGGCTACTGAATGTACACATCCACTCAAGCGAAATTCATAAACATGAGGTAAAACGCTTCACAATTTGATCACTTCTTATGTAATAAAGAGTGGGTAAACTTTGAAGGCTACTGAATGTACACATCCACTCAAGTTAAATTCATAAACATGAGGCAAACACTTCACAATTTGATCACTTCTCGTGTAATAAAGAGTGGGTAAACTTTGAAGGCTACTGAATGTACATAAATGTACACATCCACTCAAGTTAAATCACAGGCAGCCCAATCTCAAGATTTGTGTATTTATACGCTTACAAATATCGCTTGAATAGTTCATATTATAAATCCTTCCAAAACATGTATGTTAGACAAATAAATACACGACTTCATCCTACAATGTTTCAGTTGTGGTTATTCATACCTCTGAGCTCTTCTAGGGTCGTTTCCGCTGTTTTTTTTCGAACCTCTTTCCCTCACCTCCTAATAAAATGAAAAGGCTGGAGACAACCGACAAATATACGATGCATAACCTGTAATCTTTGCCACGAAAATCACACTTCGCTCACTCCAAATAACTCCAAACTACGGCAGGCCATAGAATGACAAATGAACTCATCCCAACCCCAATTTTAAGATCCAGCGATACCACAGTCTGGAGAAATCAAACAATTTGTCGCCCATTTTCAAGTCCTTCGAGGTTGGCAGCCAACGAAGTTGGACGGCGGAAGTGCAACCGTCAAAATAGCCTCGGTCTGGCGAAGCTATTAGCTGGATAACCGACACATATACGATGCATAACTTGTAATCTTTGCCACAAAAATCACACTTCGCTCACTCCAAATAACTCGAAACTACGGTAGGACATAGAATGATAAATGAACTCATCCCAACCCGAATTTTAAGATCCAGCGATACCACATTCTGGAGAAATCGAAGATATTGTCGCCCATTTCCAAGTCCTTCGTCAGACCGAGGTTGTCTCCTAACCGGGCTATTTTGACGGTTGCACTTCCGCCGTCCAACTTCGTTGGCTGCCAACCTCGAAGGACTTGAAAATGGGCGACAAATTGTTTGATTTCTCCAGACTGTGGTATCGCTGGATCTTAAAATTGGGGTTGGGATGAGTTCATTTGTCATTCTATGGCCTGCCGTAGTTTGGAGTTATTTGGAGTGAGCGAAGTGTGATTTTCGTGGCAAAGATTACAGGTTATGCATCGTATATTTGTCGGTTGTCTCCAGCCTTTTCATTTTATTAGGTGGTGAGGGAAAGAGGTTCGAAAAAAACAGCGGAAACGACCCTAGAAGAGCTCAGAGGTATGAATAACCACAACTGAAACGTTGTAGGATGAAGTCGTGTATTTATTTGTCTAACATACATGTTTTGGAAGGATTTATAATATGAACTATTCAAGCGATATTTGTAAGCGTATAAATACAAAAATCTTGAGATTGGGCTGCCTGTGGTTAAATTCATAAACATGAGGCAAACACTTCACAATTTGATCACTTCTCATGTAATAAAGAGTGGGTAAACTTTGAAGGCTACTGAATGTACACATCCACTCAAGTTAAATTCATAAAGGCATGAGGCAAACACTTCACAATTTGATCACTTCTCATGTAATAAAGAGTAGGTAAACTTTGAAGGCTACTGAATATACACATCCACTCAAGTTAAATTCATAAATATAAGGCAAAACAGTTCACAATTTGATCACTTATGTAATATATTTACGAGTGGGTAAAATTTGAAGGCTACTGTAAAGTGTAATAACACATTACATTCAATTGAAATTCGTAAACCTGAGGAAAGTGCTTACAATTGGATAACAAACCTGTACGGATGTGGCTAGCCAGAAAAGTGGACACGAGAACTATTGACCTCAAGAGACGCTTCGGCTTCGGCTGGCGCCGCCGGTACATTTGCTGCTGGCTCTGTCGGCTTAGGTGCAGGGTCGGTCTCGATGATAAAGGCCACATTAGTAGAAGGCGGTTTTGGGACTTGGGAGATGGTCTTGGAGGAAGCATGTTAGCTCTGTACTCGACGAGTCTTTTATCGAAATGGTAATATATTCATGGTGGCATGGCCTCTTTAACGTCACACAGCGGTCAAACGTCTGCGCATGCGTCAAAAGTCTTGCAACAACAACCTCAATCTCGTACCCAGATCCCATTTGTTTCTTACTGCGCATGCTCGACGAAAAAAAATAGGGCTCTGGACGAATCCGATTCCGGAAGTCCGCGAATCACGGACTTCCGGCAACTCTGCGCATGCTTATCATTACGTCACCTGAGAAGTCGTTTCTTCGGGTTCGATTCTCGCTCAGCCCCTCAGGCCTATGTTTTGGTTTAGATTTGGGAGTTCGCCCGGTATTTTGATAGTGATATTTTGCTTGCTAGTGCCAGGGCAAGCCTTGGGGAGTCTCTTTCATCTTCTGCCGTTTTCAGTTTGGATTTTAAGGCTTTATTTTCATGCATCAGGCTCGTGTTTCGGTATCGGTGGATTCATCAGACATCACAGATTCCAGTACACGTGAAGAGGATTCATGAGGATCGAAAACTGATCGCTGAAATTGCCTTACCTGAGCCCGATGACCACACAAACAGCAACTGAATACACCGTAGAAGCAAGTCAAGGCATTTTTACTTGCCATTCTCTCGTATTTTAGCTCCTTGAAGGCTGGAGTTCGTTGCATTCTCATCAGTACAAACGCTTATATTTAAGCGATCAGTGCCAGTTCACAAGTTTAAGAGATCGGAAAATGCCACTTCTGCCTATAGAGCACTTACGAACAATGTTGTTAAAATGGGAATGCGTAGTATTACCTATCTGTTACGGTAAATCCCTCGGCTATATCAACTGTTACTGCTGGTTGGGTTCGATTTTCGAATTCATGTACCGTATGATTTGAGTTTGCCGCTGAAGTGATTTGAACTCCCGATAGGATGCAAGCAAATATCTAAGAATCCCTGAAGAGATCGACACCCATTTAGGTAAAATCCAACGGTTTTTAGCGTTTAGATACCCCCCAATTTTCAATGCATTTCTCCAAATAAATTACTTTATGTTTGACTTCCGGTAAAATTGCATTGTTCAGAACAGCCAATCAGAATACACAAAAATCGGATTATTCCAGAGCCCTATTATTTCGTCGAGCATG